>OV049926.1:48480001-49708059 GCA_920104205.1 Eupeodes latifasciatus | reverse complement strand
ATGGAAAGGGAATAATTCCTAGATAACAATCCTGAAATTTCAGCCCTCTAGGTGGTCTAGATCGAGAAATAATGGAGTTCAAAAATTGCCCTCTGGGTGCCGACTTTTGATAGTCTAGGACGCATATTAAGCGAGATATTCGCATTTTAAGTTTGAACTTGAATTTTCCCCCATAACTTGTTGTAAATTTGGTCTTATTCAAAGATACGCACAGCAGTGGAAAGGGAATAATTCCTAGATAACAATCCTGAAATTTCAGCCCTCTAGGTGGTCTAGATCGAGAAATAATGAAGTTCAAAAATTGCCCTCTGGGTGCCGACTTTTGATAGTCTAGGACGCATATTAAGCGAGATATTCGCATTTTAAGTTTGAACTTGCATTTTTGCCCATAACTTGTTGTAAAATTGGTCTTATTCAAAGATAGGCACAGCAATGGAAAGGGAATGATTCCTAGATCACAATCCTGAAATTTCAGCCCTCTAGGTGGTCTAGATCGAGAAATAATGGAGTTCAAAAATTTCCCTCTGGGTGCCGACTTTTGATAGTCTAGGACGCATATTAAGCGAGATATTCGCGTTTAAAGTTTGAACTTGAATTTTTGCCCATAACTTGTTGTAAAATTGGTCTTATTCAAAGATAGGCACAGCAATGGAAAGGGAATGATTCCTAGATCACAATCCTGAAATTTCAGCCCTCTAGGTGGTCTAGATCGAGAAATAATGGAGTTCAAAAATTGCCCTCTGGGTGCCGACTTTTGATAGTCTAGGACGCATATTAAGCGAGATATTCGCATTTTAAGTTTGAACTTGAATTTTCCCCCATAACTTGTTGTAAAATTGGTCTTATTCAAAGATAGGCACAGCAGTGGAAAGGGAATAATTCCTAGATAACAATCCTGAAATTTCAGCCCTCTAGGTGGTCTAGATCGAGAAATAATGAAGTTCAAAAATTGCCCTCTGGGTGCCGACTTTTGATAGTCTAGGACGCATATTAAGCGAGATATTCGCATTTTAAGTTTGAACTTGCATTTTTGCCCATAACTTGTTGTAAAATTGGTCTTATTCAAAGATAGGCACAGCAATGGAAAGGGAATGATTCCTAGATCACAATCCTGAAATTTCAGCCCTCTAGGTGGTCTAGATCGAGAAATAATGGAGTTCAAAAATTTCCCTCTGGGTGCCGACTTTTGATAGTCTAGGACGCATATTAAGCGAGATATTCGCGTTTAAAGTTTGAACTTGAATTTTCCCCCATAACTTGTTGTAAAATTGGTCTTATTCAAAGATAGGCACAGCAGTGGAAAGGGAATAATTCCTAGATAACAATCCTGAAATTTCAGCCCTCTAGGTGGTCTAGATCGAGAAATAATGGAGTTCAAA
The DNA here is from genome assembly GCA_920104205.1 of Eupeodes latifasciatus. Classification (NCBI taxonomy): domain Eukaryota; kingdom Metazoa; phylum Arthropoda; class Insecta; order Diptera; family Syrphidae; genus Eupeodes; species Eupeodes latifasciatus. Next base: position 49,706,680 of record OV049926.1, on the reverse strand, counting down.
AATTTCCCTCTGGGTGCCGACTTTTGATAGTCTAGGACGCATATTAAGCGAGATATTCGCGTTTAAAGTTTGAACTTGAATTTTCCCCCATAACTTGTTGTAAAATTGGTCTTATTCAAAGATAGGCACAGCAATGGAAAGGGAATGATTCCTAGATCACAATCCTGAAATTTCAGCCCTCTAGGTGGTCTAGATCGAGAAATAATGGAGTTCAAAAATTGTCCTCTGGTTGCCGAGTTTTGATAGTCTAGGACGCATATTAAGCGAGATATTCGCGTTTAAAGTTTGAACTTGAATTTTTGCCCATAACTTGTTGTAAAATTGGTCTTACTCAAAGATAGGCACAGCAATGGAAAGGGAATGATTCCTAGATCACAATCCTGAAATTTCAGCCCTCTAGGTGGTCTAGATCGAGAAATAATGGAGTTCAAAAATTGCCCTCTGGGTGCCGACTTTTGATAGTCTAGGACGCATATTAAGCGAGATATTCGCATTTTAAGTTTGAACTTGAATTTTTGCCCATAACTTGTTGTAAAATTGGTCTTATTCAAAGATAGGCACAGCAATGGAAAGGGAATGATTCCTAGATCACAATCCTGAAATTTCAGCCCTCTAGGTGGTCTAGATCGAGAAATAATGGAGTTCAAAAATTGTCCTCTGGTTGCCGACTTTTGATAGTCTAGGACGCATATTAAGCGAGATATTCGCGTTTAAAGTTTGAACTTGAATTTTCCCCCATAACTTGTTGTAAAATTGGTCTTATTCAAAGATAGGCACAGCAGTGGAAAGGGAATAATTCCTAGATAACAATCCTGAAATTTCAGCCCTCTAGGTGGTCTAGATCGAGAAATAATGGAGTTCAAAAATTGCCCTCTGGGTGCCGACTTTTGATAGTCTAGGACGCATATTAAGCGAGATATTCGCATTTTAAGTTTGAACTTGAATTTTTGCCCATAACTTGTTGTAAAATTGGTCTTATTCAAAGATAGGCACAGCAATGGAAAGGGAATGATTCCTAGATCACAATCCTGAAATTTCAGCCCTCTAGGTGGTCTAGATCGAGAAATAATGGAGTTCAAAAATTTCCCTCTGGGTGCCGACTTTTGATAGTCTAGGACGCATATTAAGCGAGATATTCGCGTTTAAAGTTTGAACTTGAATTTTCCCCCATAACTTGTTGTAAAATTGGTCTTATTCAAAGATAGGCACAGCAGTGGAAAGGGAATAATTCCTAGATAACAATCCTGAAATTTCAGCCCTCTAGGTGGTCTAGATCGAGAAATAATGGAGTTCAAAAATTGCCCTCTGGGTGCCGACTTTTGATAGTCTAGGACGCATATTAAGCGAGATATTCGCATTTTAAGTTTGAACTTGAATTTTCCCCCATAACTTGTTGTAAAATTGGTCTTATTCAAAGATAGGCACAGCAATGGAAAGGGAATGATTCCTAGATCACAATCCTGAAATTTCAGCCCTCTAGGTGGTCTAGATCGAGAAATAATGGAGTTCAAAAATTGTCCTCTGGTTGCCAACTTTTGATAGTCTAGGACGCATATTAAGCGAGATATTCGCGTTTAAAGTTTGAACTTGAATTTTTGCCCATAACTTGTTGTAAAATTGGTCTTACTCAAAGATAGGCACAGCAATGGAAAGGGAATGATTCCTAGATCACAATCCTGAAATTTCAGCCCTCTAGGTGGTCTAGATCGAGAAATAATGGAGTTCAAAAATTGCCCTCTGGGTGCCGACTTTTGATAGTCTAGGACGCATATTAAGCGAGATATTCGCATTTTAAGTTTGAACTTGAATTTTTGCCCATAACTTGTTGTAAAATTGGTCTTATTCAAAGATAGGCACAGCAGTGGAAAGGGAATAATTCCTAGATAACAATCCTGAAATTTCAGCCCTCTAGGTGGTCTAGATCGAGAAATAATGGAGTTCAAAAATTGCCCTCTGGGTGCCGACTTTTAATAGTCTAGGACGCATATTAAGCGAGATATTCGCATTTTAAGTTTGAACTTGAATTTTTGCCCATAACTTGCTGTAAAATTGGTCTTATTCATAGATAGGCACAGCAATGGAAAGGGAATGATTCCTAGATCACAATCCTGAAATTTCAGCCCTCTAGGTGGTCTAGACCGAGAAATAATGGAGTTCAAAAATTGCCCTCTGGGTGCCGACTTTTGATAGTCTAGGACGCATAATAAGCGAGATATTCGCATTTTAAGTTTGAACATGAATTTTTGCCCATAACTTGTTGTAAAATTGGTCTTATTCAAAGATAGGCACAGCAATTGAAAGGGAATGATTCCTAGATCACAATCCTGAAATTTCAGCCCTCTAGGTGGTCTAGATCGAGAAATAATGGAGTTCAAAAATTGCCCTCTGGGTGCCGACTTTTGATAGTCTAGGACGCATATTAAGCGAGATATTCGCATTTTAAGTTTGAACTTGGTCTAGTTCGAGAAATAATGGAGTTCAAAAATTGCCCTCTGGGTGCCGACTTTTGATAGTCTAGGACGCATATTAAGCGAGATATTCGCATTTTAAGTTTGAACATGAATTTTTGCCCATAACTTGTTGTAAAATTGGTCTTATTCAAAGATAGGCACAGCAATGGAAAGGGAATGATTCCTAGATCACAATCCTGAAATTTCAGCCCTCTAGGTGGTCTAGATCGAGAAATAATGGAGTTCAAAAATTGCCCTCTGTGTGCCGACTTTTGATAGTCTAGGACGCATATTAAGCGAGATATTCGCATTGGAGTTCAAAAATTGCCCTCTGGGTGCCGACTTTTGATAGTCTAGGACGCATAATAAGCGAGATATTCGCATTTTAAGTTTGAACATGAATTTTTGCCCATAACTTGTTGTAAAATTGGTCTTATTCAAAGATAGGCTCAGAAATGGAAAGGGAATGATTCCTAGATCACAACCCTGAAATTTCAGCCCTCTAGGTGGTCTAGATCGAGAAATAATGGAGTTCAAAAATTGTCCTCTGGTTGCCGACTTTTGATAGTCTAGGACGCATATTAAGCGAGATATTCGCGTTTAAAGTTTGAACTTGAATTTTTGCCCATAACTTGTTGTAAAATTGGTCTTATTCAAAGATAGGCACAGCAATGGAAAGGGAATGATTCCTAGATCACAATCCTGAAATTTCAGCCCTCTAGGTGGTCTAGATCGAGAAATAATGGAGTTCAAAAATTGCCCTCTGGGTGCCGACTTTTGATAGTCTAGGACGCATATTAAGCGAGATATTCGCGTTTAAAGTTTGAACTTGAATTTTCCCCCATAACTTGTTGTAAAATTGGTCTTATTCAAAGATAGGCACAGCAGTGGAAAGGGAATAATTCCTAGATAACAATCCTGAAATTTCAGCCCTCTAGGTGGTCTAGATCGAGAAATAATGGAGTTCAAAAATTGCCCTCTGGGTGCCGACTTTTGATAGTCTAGGACGCATATTAAGCGAGATATTCGCATTTTAAGTTTGAACTTGCATTTTTGCCCATAACTTGTTGTAAAATTGGTCTTATTCAAAGATAGGCACAGCAATGGAAAGGGAATGAATCCTAGATCACAATCCTGAAATTTCAGCCCTCTAGGTGGTCTAGATCGAGAAATAATGGAGTTCAAAAATTGCCCTCTGGGTGCCGACTTTTGATAGTCTAGGACGCATAATAAGCGAGATATTCGCATTTTAAGTTTGAACATGAATTTTTGCCCATAACTTGTTGTAAAATTGGTCTTATTCAAAGATAGGCACAGCAATGGAAAGGGAATGATTCCTAGATCACAATCCTGAAATTTCAGCCCTCTAGGTGGTCTAGATCGAGAAATAATGAAGTTCAAAAATTGCCCTCTGGGTGCCGACTTTTGATAGTCTAGGACGCATATTAAGCGAGATATTCGCATTTTAAGTTTGAACTTGCATTTTTGCCCATAACTTGTTGTAAAATTGGTCTTATTCAAAGATAGGCACAGCAATGGAAAGGGAATGATTACTAGATCACAATCCTGAAATTTCAGCCCTCTAGATGGTCTAGACCGAGAAATAATGGAGTTCAAAAATTGCCCTCTGGGTGCCGACTTTTGATAGTCTAGGACGCATAATAAGCGAGATATTCGCATTTTAAGTTTGAACATGAATTTTTGCCCATAACTTGTTGTAAAATTGGTCTTATTCAAAGATAGGCTCAGAAATGGAAAGGGAATGATTCCTAGATCACAATCCTGAAATTTCAGCTCTCTAGGTGGTCTAGATCGAGAAATAATGGAGTTCAAAAAATTGTCCTCTGGTTGCCGACTTTTGATAGTCTAGGACGCATATTAAGCGAGATATTCGCGTTTAAAGTTTGAACTTGAATTTTTGCCCATAACTTGTTGTAAAATTGGTCTTATTCAAAGATAGGCTCAGAAATGGAAAGGGAATGATTCCTAGATCACAATCCTGAAATTTCAGCCCTCTAGGTGGTCTAGATCGAGAAATAATGGAGTTCAAAAATTGCCCTCTGGGTGCCGACTTTTGATAGTCTAGGACGCATATTAAGCGAGATATTCGCATTTTAAGTTTGAACTTGCATTTTTGCCCATAACTTGTTGTAAAATTGGTCTTATTCAAAGATAGGCACAGCAATGGAAAGGGAATGATTCCTAGATCACAATCCTGAAATTTCAGCCCTCTAGGTGGTCTAGATCGAGAAATAATGAAGTTCAAAAATTGCCCTCTGGGTGCCGACTTTTGATAGTCTAGGACGCATATTAAGCGAGATATTCGCATTTTAAGTTTGAACTTGCATTTTTGCCCATAACTTGTTGTAAAATTGGTCTTATTCAAAGATAGGCACAGCAATGGAAAGGGAATGATTCCTAGATCACAATCCTGAAATTTCAGCCCTCTAGGTGGTCTAGATCGAGAAATAATGGAGTTCAAAAATTTCCCTCTGGGTGCCGACTTTTGATAGTCTAGGACGCATATTAAGCGAGATATTCGCGTTTAAAGTTTGAACTTGAATTTTCCCCCATAAATTGTTGTAAAATTGGTCTTATTCAAAGATAGGCACAGCAGTGGAAAGGGAATAATTCCTAGATAACAATCCTGAAATTTCAGCCCTCTAGGTGGTCTAGATCGAGAAATAATGGAGTTCAAAAATTGCCCTCTGGGTGCCGACTTTTGATAGTCTAGGACGCATATTAAGCGAGATATTCGCATTTTAAGTTTGAACTTGAATTTTCCCCCATAACTTGTTGTAAAATTGGTCTTATTCAAAGATAGGCACAGCAATGGAAAGGAAATGATTCCTAGATCACAATCCTGAAATTTCAGCCCTCTAGGTGGTCTAGATCGAGAAATAATGGAGTTCAAAAATTGTCCTCAGGTTGCCGAGTTTTGATAGTCTAGGACGCATATTAAGCGAGATATTCGCGTTTAAAGTTTGAACTTGAATTTTTGCCCATAACTTGTTGTAAAATTGGTCTTACTCAAAGATAGGCACAGCAATGGAAAGGGAATGATTCCTAGATCACAATCCTGAAATTTCAGCCCTCTAGGTGGTCTAGATCGAGAAATAATGGAGTTCAAAAATTGCCCTCTGGGTGCCGACTTTTGATAGTCTAGGACGCATATTAAGCGAGATATTCGCATTTTAAGTTTGAACTTGAATTTTTGCCCATAACTTGTTGTAAAATTGGTCTTATTCAAAGATAGGCACAGCAATGGAAAGGGAATGATTCCTAGATCACAATCCTGAAATTTCAGCCCTCTAGGTGGTCTAGATCGAGAAATAATGGAGTTCAAAAATTGTCCTCAGGTTGCCGAGTTTTGATAGTCTAGGACGCATATTAAGCGAGATATTCGCGTTTAAAGTTTGAACTTGAATTTTCCCCCATAACTTGTTGTAAAATTGGTCTTATTCAAAGATAGGCACAGCAGTGGAAAGGGAATAATTCCTAGATAACAATCCTGAAATTTCAGCCCTCTAGGTGGTCTAGATCGAGAAATAATGGAGTTCAAAAATTGCCCTTTGGGTGCCGACTTTTGATAGTCTAGGACGCATATTAAGCGAGATATTCGCATTTTAAGTTTGAACTTGAATTTTTGCCCATAACTTGCTGTAAAATTGGTCTTATTCAAAGATAGGCACAGCAATGGAAAGGGAATGATTCCTAGATCACAATCCTGAAATTTCAGCCCTCTAGGTGGTCTAGATCGAGAAATAATGGAGTTCAAAAATTTCCCCCTGGGTGCCGACTTTTGATAGTCTAGGACGCATATTAAGCGAGATATTCGCGTTTAAAGTTTGAACTTGAATTTTCCCCCATAACTTGTTGTAAAATTGGTCTTATTCAAAGATAGGCACAGCAGTGGAAAGGGAATAATTCCTAGATAACAATCCTGAAATTTCAGCCCTCTAGGTGGTCTAGATCGAGAAATAATGGAGTTCAAAAATTGCCCTCTGGGTGCCGACTTTTGATAGTCTAGGACGCATATTAAGCGAGATATTCGCATTTTAAGTTTGAACTTGAATTTTCCCCCATAACTTGTTGTAAAATTGGTCTTATTCAAAGATAGGCACAGCAATGGAAAGGGAATGATTCCTAGATCACAATCCTGAAATTTCAGCCCTCTAGGTGGTCTAGATCGAGAAATAATGGAGTTCAAAAATTGTCCTCAGGTTGCCGAGTTTTGATAGTCTAGGACGCATATTAAGCGAGATATTCGCGTTTAAAGTTTGAACTTGAATTTTCCCCCATAACTTGTTGTAAAATTGGTCTTATTCAAAGATAGGCACAGCAGTGGAAAGGGAATAATTCCTAGATAACAATCCTGAAATTTCAGCCCTCTAGGTGGTCTAGATCGAGAAATAATGGAGTTCAAAAATTGCCCTCTGGGTGCCGACTTTTGATAGTCTAGGACGCATATTAAGCGAGATATTCGCATTTTAAGTTTGAACTTGAATTTTTGCCCATAACTTGCTGTAAAATTGGTCTTATTCAAAGATAGGCACAGCAATGGAAAGGGAATGATTCCTAGATCACAATCCTGAAATTTCAGCCCTCTAGGTGGTCTAGACCGGGAAATAATGGAGTTCAAAAATTGCCCTCTGGGTGCCGACTTTTGATAGTCTAGGACGCATAATAAGCGAGATATTCGCATTTTAAGTTTGAACATGAATTTTTGCCCATAACTTGTTGTAAAATTGGTCTTATTCAAAGATAGGCACAGCAATTGAAAGGGAATGATTCCTAGATCACAATCCTGAAATTTCAGCCCTCTAGGTGGTCTAGATCGAGAAATAATGGAGTTCAAAAATTGCCCTCTGTGTGCCGACTTTTGATAGTCTAGGACGCATATTAAGCGAGATATTCGCATTTTAAGTTTGAACTTGGTCTAGACCGAGAAATAATGGAGTTCAAAAATTGCCCTCTGGGTGCCGACTTTTGATAGTCTAGGACGCATATTAAGCGAGATATTCGCATTTTAAGTTTGAACATGAATTTTTGCCCATAACTTGTTGTAAAATTAGTCTTATTCAAAGATAGGCACAGCAATGGAAAGGGAATGATTCCTAGATCACAATCCTGAAATTTCAGCCCTCTAGGTGGTCTAGATCGAGAAATAATGGAGTTCAAAAATTGCCCTCTGTGTGCCGACTTTTGATAGTCTAGGACGCATATTAAGCGAGATATTCGCATTGGAGTTCAAAAATTGCCCTCTGGGTGCCGACTTTTGATAGTCTAGGACGCATAATAAGCGAGATATTCGCATTTTAAGTTTGAACATGAATTTTTGCCCATAACTTGTTGTAAAATTGGTCTTATTCAAAGATAGGCTCAGAAATGGAAAGGGAATGATTCCTAGATCACAACCCTGAAATTTCAGCCCTCTAGGTGGTCTAGATCGAGAAATAATGGAGTTCAAAAATTGTCCTCTCGTTGCCGACTTTTGATAGTCTAGGACGCATATTAAGCGAGATATTCGCGTTTAAAGTTTGAACTTGAATTTTTGCCCATAACTTGTTGTAAAATTGGTCTTATTCAAAGATAGGCACAGCAATGGAAAGGGAATGATTCCTAGATCACAATCCTGAAATTTCAGCCCTCTAGGTGGTCTAGATCGAGAAATAATGGAGTTCAAAAATTGCCCTCTGGGTGCCGACTTTTGATAGTCTAGGACGCATATTAAGCGAGATATTCGCATTTAAAGTTTGAACTTGAATTTTCCCCCATAACTTGTTGTAAAATTGGTCTTATTCAAAGATAGGCACAGCAGTGGAAAGGGAATAATTCCTAGATAACAATCCTGAAATTTCAGCCCTCTAGGTGGTCTAGATCGAGAAATAATGGAGTTCAAAAATTGCCCTCTGGGTGCCGACTTTTGATAGTCTAGGACGCATATTAAGCGAGATATTCGCATTTTAAGTTTGAACTTGCATTTTTGCCCATAACTTGTTGTAAAATTGGTCTTATTCAAAGATAGGCACAGCAATGGAAAGGGAATGATTCCTAGATCACAATCCTGAAATTTCAGCCCTCTAGGTGGTCTAGATCGAGAAATAATGGAGTTCAAAAATTGCCCTCTGGGTGCCGACTTTTGATAGTCTAGGACGCATAATAAGCGAGATATTCGCATTTTAAGTTTGAACATGAATTTTTGCCCATAACTTGTTGTAAAATTGGTCTTATTCAAAGATAGGCACAGCAATGGAAAGGGAATGATTCCTAGATCACAATCCTGAAATTTCAGCCCTCTAGGTGGTCTAGATCGAGAAATAATGAAGTTCAAAAATTGCCCTCTGGGTGCCGACTTTTGATAGTCTAGGACGCATATTAAGCGAGATATTCGCATTTTAAGTTTGAACTTGCATTTTTGCCCATAACTTGTTGTAAAATTGGTCTTATTCAAAGATAGGCACAGCAATGGAAAGGGAATGATTACTAGATCACAATCCTGAAATTTCAGCCCTCTAGGTGGTCTAGACCGAGAAATAATGGAGTTCAAAAATTGCCCTCTGGGTGCCGACTTTTGATAGTCTAGGACGCATAATAAGCGAGATATTCGCATTTTAAGTTTGAACATGAATTTTTGCCCATAACTTGTTGTAAAATTGGTCTTATTCAAAGATAGGCTCAGAAATGGAAAGGGAATGATTCCTAGATCACAATCCTGAAATTTCAGCCCTCTAGGTGGTCTAGATCGAGAAATAATGGAGTTCAAAAATTGTCCTCTGGTTGCCGACTTTTGATAGTCTAGGACGCATATTAAGCGAGATATTCGCGTTTAAAGTTTGAACTTGAATTTTTGCCCATAACTTGTTGTAAAATTGGTCTTATTCAAAGATAGGCTCAGAAATGGAAAGGGAATGATTCCTAGATCACAATCCTGAAATTTCAGCCCTCTAGGTGGTCTAGATCGAGAAATAATGGAGTTCAAAAATTGCCCTCTGGGTGCCGACTTTTGATAGTCTAGGACGCATATTAAGCGAGATATTCGCATTTTAAGTTTGAACTTGCATTTTTGCCCATAACTTGTTGTAAAATTGGTCTTATTCAAAGATAGGCACAGCAATGGAAAGGGAATGATTCCTAGATCACAATCCTGAAATTTCAGCCCTCTAGGTGGTCTAGATCGAGAAATAATGGAGTTCAAAAATTTCCCTCTGGGTGCCGACTTTTGATTGTCTAGGACGCATATTAAGCGAGATATTCGCGTTTAAAGTTTGAACTTGAATTTTCCCCCATAACTTGTTGTAAAATTGGTCTTATTCAAAGATAGGCACAGCAGTGGAAAGGGAATAATTCCTAGATAACAATCCTGAAATTTCAGCCCTCTAGGTGGTCTAGATCGAGAAATAATGGAGTTCAAAAATTGTCCTCTGGTTGCCGACTTTTGATAGTCTAGGACGCATATTAAGCGAGATATTCGCGTTTAAAGTTTGAACTTGAATTTTTGCCCATAACTTGTTGTAAAATTGGTCTTACTCAAAGATAGGCACAGCAATGGAAAGGGAATGATTCCTAGATCACAATCCTGAAATTTCAGCCCTCTAGGTGGTCTAGATCGAGAAATAATGGAGTTCAAAAATTGTCCTCTGGTTGCCGACTTTTGATAGTCTAGGACGCATATTAAGCGAGATATTCGCGTTTAAAGTTTGAACTTGAATTTTTGCCCATAACTTGTTGTAAAATTGGTCTTACTCAAAGATATGCACAGCAATGGAAAGGGAATGATTCCTAGATCACAATCCTGAAATTTCAGCCCTCTAGGTGGTCTAGATCGAGAAATAATGGAGTTCAAAAATTTCCCTCTGGGTGCCGACTTTTGATAGTCTAGGACGCATATTAAGCGAGATATTCGCGTTTAAAGTTTGAACTTGAATTTTTGCCCATAACTTGTTGTAAAATTGGTCTTATTCAAAGATAGGCACAGCAATGGAAAGGGAATGATTCCTAGATCACAATCCTGAAATTTCAGCCCTCTAGGTGGTCTAGATCGAGAAATAATGGAGTTCAAAAATTGCCCTCTGGGTGCCGACTTTTGATAGTCTAGGACGCATATTAAGCGAGATATTCGCATTTTAAGTTTGAACTTGCATTTTTGCCCATAACTTGTTGTAAAATTGGTCTTATTCAAAGATAGGCACAGCAATGGAAAGGGAATGATTCCTAGATCACAATCCTGAAATTTCAGCCCTCTAGGTGGTCTAGATCGAGAAATAATGGAGTTCAAAAATTTCCCTCTGGGTGCCGACTTTTGATAGTCTAGGACGCATATTAAGCGAGATATTCGCGTTTAAAGTTTGAACTTGAATTTTCCCCCATAACTTGTTGTAAAATTGGTCTTATTCAAAGATAGGCACAGCAGTGGAAAGGGAATAATTCCTAGATAACAATCCTGAAATTTCAGCCCTCTAGGTGGTCTAGATCGAGAAATAATGGAGTTCAAAAATTGCCCTCTGGGTGCCGACTTTTGATAGTCTAGGACGCATATTAAGCGAGATATTCGCATTTTAAGTTTGAACTTGCATTTTTGCCCATAACTTGTTGTAAAATTGGTCTTATTCAAAGATAGGCACAGCAATGGAAAGGGAATGATTCCTAGATCACAATCCTGAAATTTCAGCCCTCTAGGTGGTCTAGATCGAGAAATAATGGAGTTCAAAAATTGCCCTCTGGGTGCCGACTTTTGATAGTCTAGGACGCATAATAAGCGAGATATTCGCATTTTAAGTTTGAACATGAATTTTTGCCCATAACTTGTTGTAAAATTGGTCTTATTCAAAGATAGGCTCAGAAATGGAAAGGGAATGATTCCTAGATCACAATCCTGAAATTTCAGCCCTCTAGGTGGTCTAGATCGAGAAATAATGGAGTTCAAAAATTGTCCTCTCGTTGCCGACTTTTGATAGTCTAGGACGCATATTAAGCGAGATATTCGCGTTTAAAGTTTGAACTTGAATTTTTGCCCATAACTTGTTGTAAAATTGGTCTTACTCAAAGATAGGCACAGCAATGGAAAGGGGATGATTCCTAGATCACAATCCTGAAATTTCAGCCCTCTAGGTGGTCTAGATCGAGAAATAATGGAGTTCAAAAATTGCCCTCTGGGTGCCGACTTTTGATAGTCTAGGACGCATATTAAGCGAGATATTCGCATTTTAAGTTTGAACTTGCATTTTTGCCCATAACTTGTTGTAAAATTGGTCTTATTCAAAGATAGGCACAGCAATGGAAAGGGAATGATTCCTAGATCACAATCCTGAAATTTCAGCCCTCTAGGTGGTCTAGATCGAGAAATAATGGAGTTCAAAAATTGCCCTCTGGGTGCCGACTTTTGATAGTCTAGGACGCATAATAAGCGAGATATTCGCATTTTAAGTTTGAACATGAATTTTTGCCCATAACTTGTTGTAAAATTGGTCTTATTCAAAGATAGGCTCAGAAATGGAAAGGGAATGATTCCTAGATCACAATCCTGAAATTTCAGCCCTCTAGGTGGTCTAGATCGAGAAATAATGGAGTTCAAAAATTGTCCTCTCGTTGCCGACTTTTGATATGAGCAATGGAAAGGGGATGATTCCTAGATCACAATCCTGAAATTTCAGCCCTCTAGGTGGTCTAGATCGAGAAATAATGGATTTCAAAAATTGCCCTCTGGGTGCCGACTTTTGATAGTCTAGGACGCATATTAAGCGAGATATTCGCATTTTAAGTTTGAACTTGAATTTTTGCCCATAACTTGTTGTAAAATTGGTCTTATTCAAAGATAGGCACAGAAATGGAAAGGGAATAATTCCTAGATAACAATCCTGAAATTTCAGCCCTCTAGGTGGTCTAGATCGAGAAATAATGGAGTTCAAAAATTGCCCTCTGGGTGCCGACTTTTGATAGTCTAGGACGCATAATAAGCGAGATATTCGCATTTTAAGTTTGAACATGAATTTTTGCCCATAACTTGTTGTAAAATTGGTCTTATTCAAAGATAGGCTCAGAAATGGAAAGGGAATGATTCCTAGATCACAATCCTGAAATTTCAGCCCTCTAGGTGGTCTAGATCGAGAAATAATGGAGTTCAAAAATTGTCCTCTGGTTGCCGACTTTTGATAGTCTAGGACGCATATTAAGCGAGATATTCGCGTTTAAAGTTTGAACTTGAATTTTTGCCCATAACTTGTTGTAAAATTGGTCTTACTCAAAGATAGGCACAGCAATGGAAAGGGAATGATTCCTAGATCACAATCCTGAAATTTCAGCCCTCTAGGTGGTCTAGATCGAGAAATAATGGAGTTCAAAAATTTCCCTCTGGGTGCCGACTTTTGATAGTCTAGGACGCATATTAAGCGAGATATTCGCGTTTAAAGTTTGAACTTGAATTTTTGCCCATAACTTGTTGTAAAATTGGTCTTATTCAAAGATAGGCACAGCAATGGAAAGGGAATGATTCCTAGATCACAATCCTGAAATTTCAGCCCTCTAGGTGGTCTAGATCGAGAAATAATGGAGTTCAAAAATTTCCCTCTGGGTGCCGACTTTTGATAGTCTAGGACGCATATTAAGCGAGATATTCGCGTTTAAAGTTTGAACTTGAATTTTTGCCCATAACTTGTTGTAAAATTGGTCTTATTCAAAGATAGGCACAGCAATGGAAAGGGAATGATTCCTAGAGCACAATCCTGAAATTTCAGCCCTCTAGGTGGTCTACATCGAGAAATAATGGAGTTCAAAAATTGCCCTCTGGGTGCCGACTTTTGATAGTCTAGGACGCATATTAAGCGAGATATTCGCGTTTAAAGTTTGAACTTGAATTTTTGCCCATAACTTGTTGTAAAATTGGTCATACTCAAAGATAGGCACAGCAATGGAAAGGGGATGATTCCTAGATCACAATCCTGAAATTTCAGCCCTCTAGGTGGTCTAGATCGAGAAATAATGGAGTTCAAAAATTGCCCTCTGGGTGCCGACTTTTGATAGTCTAGGACGCATATTAAGCGAGATATTCGCATTTTAAGTTTGAACTTGAATTTTTGCCCATAACTTGTTGTAAAATTGGTCTTATTCAAAGATAGGCACAGCAATGGAAAGGGAATGATTCCTAGATCACAATCCTGAAATTTCAGCCCTCTAGGTGGTCTAGATCGAGAAATAATGGAGTTCAAAAATTGCCCTCTGGGTGCCGACTTTTGATAGTCGAGGACGCATAATAAGCGAGATATTCGCATTTTAAGTTTGAACATGAATTTTTGCCCATAACTTGTTGTAAAATTGGTCTTATTCAAAGATAGGCTCAGAAATGGAAAGGGAATGATTCCTAGATCACAATCCTGAAATTTCAGCCCTCTAGGTGGTCTAGATCGAGAAATAATGGAGTTCAAAAATTGCCCTCTGGGTGCCGACTTTTGATAGTCTAGGACGCATATTAAGCGAGATATTCGCATTTTAAGTTTGAACTTGAATTTTTGCCCATAACTTGTTGTAAAATTGGTCTTATTCAAAGATAGGCTCAGAAATGGAAAGGGAATGATTCCTAGATCACAATCCTGAAATTTCAGCCCTCTAGGTGGTCTAGATCGAGAAATAATGGAGTTCAAAAATTGTCCTCTCGTTGCCGACTTTTGATAGTCTAGGACGCATATTAAGCGAGATATTCGCGTTTAAAGTTTGAACTTGAATTTTTGCCCATAACTTGTTGTAAAATTGGTCTTACTCAAAGATAGGCACAGCAATGGAAAGGGAATGATTCCTAGATCACAATCCTGAAATTTCAGCCCTCTAGGTGGTCTAGATCGAGAAATAATGGAGTTCAAAAATTTCCCTCTGGGTGCCGACTTTTGATAGTCTAGGACGCATATTAAGCGAGATATTCGCGTTTAAAGTTTGAACTTGAATTTTTGCCCATAACTTGTTGTAAAATTGGTCTTATTCAAAGATAGGCACAGCAATGGAAAGGGAATGATTCCTAGATCACAATCCTGAAATTTCAGCCCTCTAGGTGGTCTAGATCGAGAAATAATGGAGTTCAAAAATTTCCCTCTGGGTGCCGACTTTTGATAGTCTAGGACGCATATTAAGCGAGATATTCGCATTTTAAGATTGAACTTGAATTTTCCCCCATAACTTGTTGTAAAATTGGTCTTATTCAAAGATAGGCACAGCAATGGAAAGGGAATGATTCATAGATCACAATCCTGAAATTTCAGCCCTCTAGGTGGTCTAGATCGAGAAATAATGGAGTTCAAAAATTGCCCTCTGGGTGCGAGATATTCGCATTTTAAGTTTGAACTTGCATTTTTGCCCATAACTTGTTGTAAAATTGGTCTTATTCAAAGATAGGCACAGCAATGGAAAGGGAATGATTCCTAGATCACAATCCTGAAATTTCAGCCCTCTAGTTGGTTTAGATCGAGAAATAATGGAGTTCAAAAATTGTCCTCTGGTTGCCGACTTTTGATAGTCTAGGACGCATATTAAGCGAGATATTCGCGTTTAAATTTTGAACTTGAATTTTTGCCCATAACTTGTTGTAAAATTGGTCTTACTCAAAGATAGGCACAGCAATGGAAAGGGAATGATTCCTAGATCACAATCCTGAAATTTCAGCCCTCTAGGTGGTCTACATCGAGAAATAATGGAGTTCAAAAATTGCCCTCTGGGTGCCGACTTTTGATAGTCTAGGACGCATATTAAGCGAGATATTCGCATTTTAAGTTTGAACTTGCATTTTTGCCCATAACTTGTTGTAAAATTGGTCTTATTCAAAGATAGGCACAGCAATGGAAAGGGAATGATTCCTAGATCACAATCCTGAAATTTCAGCCCTCTAGGTAGTCTAGATCGAGAAATAATGGAGTTCAAAAATTGCCCTCTGGGTGCCGACTTTTGATAGTCTAGGACGCATAATAAGCGAGATATTCGCATTTTAAGTTTGAACATGAATTTTTGCATATAACTTGTTGTAAAATTGGTCTTATTCAAAGATAGGCTCAGAAATGGAAAGGGAATGATTCCTAGATCACAATCCTGAAATTTCAGCCCTCTAGGTGGTCTAGATCGAGAAATAATGGAGTTCAAAAATTGCCCTCTGGGTGCCGACTTTTGATAGTCTAGGACGCATAATAAGCGAGATATTCGCATTTTAAGTTTGAACATGAATTTTTGCCCATAACTTGTTGTAAAATTGGTCTTATTCAAAGATAGGCTCAGAAATGGAAAGGGAATGATTCCTAGATCACAATCCTGAAATTTCAGCCCTCTAGGTGGTCTAGATCGAGAAATAATGGAGTTCAAAAATTGTCCTCTGGTTGCCGACTTTTGATAGTCTAGGACGCATATTAAGCGAGATATTCGCGTTTAAAGTTTGAACTTGAATTTTTGCCCATAACTTGTTGTAAAATTGGTCTTACTCAAAGATAGGCACAGCAATGGAAAGGGAATGATTCCTAGATCACAATCCTGAAATTTCAGCCCTCTAGGTGGTCTAGATCGAGAAATAATGGAGTTCAAAAATTTCCCTCTGGGTGCCGACTTTTGATAGTCTAGGACGCATATTAAGCGAGATATTCGCGTTTAAAGTTTGAACTTGAATTTTTGGCCATAACTTGTTGTAAAATTGGTCTTATTCAAAGATAGGCACAGCAATGGAAAGGGAATGATTCCTAGATCACAATCCTGAAATTTCAGCCCTCTAGGTGGTCTACATCGAGAAATAATGGAGTTCAAAAATTGCCCTCTGGGTGCCGACTTTTGATAGTCTAGGACGCATATTAAGCGAGATATTCGCATTTTAAGTTTGAACTTGCATTTTTGCCCATAACTTGTTGTAAAATTGGTCTTATTCAAAGATAGGCACAGCAATGGAAAGGGAATGATTCCTAGATCACAATCCTGAAATTTCAGTACTCTAAGTGGTCTACATCGAGAAATAATGGAGTTCAAAAATTGCCCTCTAGGTGCCGACTTTTGATAGTCTAGGACGCATATTAAGCGAGATATTCGCGTTTAAATTTTGAACTTGAATTTTTGCCCATAACTTGTTGTAAAATTGGTCTTACTCAAAGATAGGCACAGCAATGGAAAGGGAATGATTCCTAGATCACAATCCTGAAATTTCAGCCCTCTAGGTGGTCTACATCGAGAAATAATGGAGTTCAAAAATTGCCCTCTGGGTGCCGACTTTTGATAGTCTAGGACGCATATTAAGCGAGATATTCGCATTTTAAGTTTGAACTTGCATTTTTGCCCATAACTTGTTGTAAAATTGGTCTTATTCAAAGATAGGCACAGCAATGGAAAGGGAATGATTCCTAGATCACAATCCTGAAATTTCAGCCCTCTAGGTGGTCTAGATCGAGAAATAATGGAGTTCAAAAATTGTCCTCTGGTTGCCGACTTTTGATAGTCTAGGACGCATATTAAGCGAGATATTCGCGTTTAAAGTTTGAACTTGAATTTTTGCCCATAACTTGTTGTAAAATTGGTCTTACTCAAAGATAGGCACAGCAATGGAAAGGGAATGATTCCTAGATCACAATCCTGAAATTTCAGCCCTCTAGGTGGTCTACATCGAGAAATAATGGAGTTCAAAAATTGCCTCTGGGTGCCGACTTTTGATAGTCTAGGACGCATATTAAGCGAGATATTCGCGTTTAAAGTTTGAACTTGAATTTTTGCCCATAACTTGTTGTAAAATTGGTCTTATTCAAAGATAGGCACAGCAATGGAAAGGGAATGATTCCTAGATCACAATCCTGAAATTTCAACCCTCTAGGTGGTCTAGATCGAGAAATAATGAAGTTCAAAAATTTCCCTCTGGGTGCCGACTTTTGATAGTCTAGGACGCATATTAAGCGAGATATTCGCATTTTAAGTTTGAACTTGAATTTTCCCCCATAACTTGTTGTAAAATTGGTCTTATTCAAAGATAGGCACAGCAATGGAAAGGGAATGATTCCTAGATCACAATCCTGAAATTTCAGCCCTCTAGGTGGTCTAGATCGAGAAATAATGGAGTTCCAAAATTGCCCTCTGGGTGCCGACTTTTGATAGTCTAGGACGCATAATAAGCGAGATATTCGCATTTTAAGTTTGAACATGAATTTTTGCCCATAACTTGTTGTAAAATTGGTCTTATTCAAAGATAGGCTCAGAAATGGAAAGGGAATGATTCCTAGATCACAATCCTGAAATTTCAGCCCTCTAGGTGGTCTAGATCGAGAAATAATGGAGTTCAAAAATTGTCCTCTGGTTGCCGACTTTTGATAGTCTAGGACGCATATTAAGCGAGATATTCGCGTTTAAATTTTGAACTTGAATTTTTGCCCATAACTTGTTGTAAAATTGGTCTTACTCAAAGATAGGCACAGCAATGGAAAGGGAATGATTCCTAGATCACAATCCTGAAATTTCAGCCCTCTAGGTGGTCTAGATCGAGAAATAATGGAGTTCAAAAATTTCCCTTTAGGTGCCGACTTTTGATAGTCTAGGACGCATATTAAGCGAGATATTCGCGTTTAAAGTTTGAACTTGAATTTTTGGCCATAACTTGTTGTAAAATTGGTCTTATTCAAAGATAGGCACAGCAATGGAAAGGGAATGATTCCTAGATCACAATCCTGAAATTTCAGCCCTCTAGGTGGTCTAGATCAAGAAATAATGGAGTTCAAAAATTGCCCTCTGGGTGCCGACTTTTGATAGTCTAGGACGCATATTAAGCGAGATATTCGCATTTTAAGTTTGAACTTGCATTTTTGCCCATAACTTGTTGTAAAATTGGTCTTATTCAAAGATAGGCACAGCAATGGAAAGGGAATGATTCCTAGATCACAATCCTGAAATTTCAGCCCTCTAGTTGGTTTAGATCGAGAAATAATGGAGTTCAAAAATTGTCCTCTGGTTGCCGACTTTTGATAGTCTAGGACGCATATTAAGCGAGATATTCGCGTTTAAATTTTGAACTTGAATTTTTGCCCATAACTTGTTGTAAAATTGGTCTTACTCAAAGATAGGCACAGCAATGGAAAGGGAATGATTCCTAGATCACAATCCTGAAATTTCATCCCTCTAGGTGGTCTACATCGAGAAATAATGGAGTTCAAAAATTGCCCTTTGGGTGCCGACTTTTGATAGTCTAGGACGCATAATAAGCGAGATATTCGCATTTTAAGTTTGAACATGAATTTTTGCCCATAACTTGTTGTAAAATTGGTCTTATTCAAAGATAGGCACAGCAATGGAAAGGGAATGATTCCTAGATCACAATCCTGAAATTTCAGCCCTCTAGGTAGTCTAGATCGAGAAATAATGGAGTTCAAAAATTGCCCTCTGGGTGCCGACTTTTGATAGTCTAGGACGCATAATAAGCGAGATATTCGCATTTTAAGTTTGAACATGAATTTTTGCCCATAACTTGTTGTAAAATTGGTCTTATTCAAAGATAGGCTCAGAAATGGAAAGGGAATGATTCCTAGATCACAATCCTGAAATTTCAGCCCTCTAGGTGGTCTAGATCGAGAAATAATGGAGTTCAAAAATTGCCCTCTGGGTGCCGACTTTTGATAGTCTAGGACGCATAATAAGCGAGATATTCGCATTTTAAGTTTGAACATGAATTTTTGCCCATAACTTGTTGTAAAATTGGTCTTATTCAAAGATAGGCTCAGAAATGGAAAGGGAATGATTCCTAGATCACAATCCTGAAATTTCAGCCCTCTAGGTGGTCTAGATCGAGAAATAATGGAGTTCAAAAATTGTCCTCTGGTTGCCGACTTTTGATAGTCTAGGACGCATATTAAGCGAGATATTCGCGTTTAAAGTTTGAACTTGAATTTTTGCCCATAACTTGTTGTAAAATTGGTCTTACTCAAAGATAGGCACAGCAATGGAAAGGGAATGATTCCTAGATCACAATCCTGAAATTTCAGCCCTCTAGGTGGTCTAGATCGAGAAATAATGGAGTTCAAAAATTTCCCTCTGGGTGCCGACTTTTGATAGTCTAGGACGCATATTAAGCGAGATATTCGCGTTTAAAGTTTGAACTTGAATTTTTGCCCATAACTTGTTGTAAAATTGGTCTTATTCAAAGATAGGCACAGCAATGGAAAGGGAATGATTTCTAGATCACAATCCTGACATTTCAGCCCTCTAGGTGGTCTACATCGAGAAATAATGGAGTTCAAAAATTGCCCTCTGGGTGCCGACTTTTGATAGTCTAGGACGCATATTAAGCGAGATATTCGCATTTTAAGTTTGAACTTGCATTTTTGCCCATAACTTGTTGTAAAATTGGTCTTATTCAAAGATAGGCACAGCAATGGAAAGGGAATGATTCCTAGATCACAATCCTGAAATTTCAGCCCTCTAAGTGGTCTACATCGAGAAATAATGGAGTTCAAAAATTGCCCTCTAGGTGCCGACTTTTGATAGTCTAGGACGCATATTAAGCGAGATATTCGCGTTTAAATTTTGAACTTGAATTTTTGCCCATAACTTGTTGTAAAATTGGTCTTATTCAAAGATAGGCACAGCAATGGAAAGGGAATGATTCCTAGATCACAATCCTGAAATTTCAGCCCTCTAGGTGGTCTACATCGAGAAATAATGGAGTTCAAAAATTGCCCTCTGGGTGCCGACTTTTGATAGTCTAGGACGCATATTAAGCGAGATATTCGCATTTTAAGTTTGAACTTGCATTTTTGCCCATAACTTGTTGTAAAATTGGTCTTATTCAAAGATAGGCACAGCAATGGAAAGGGAATGATTCCTAGATCACAATCCTGAAATTTCAGCCCTCTAGGTGGTCTAGATCGAGAAATAATGGAGTTCAAAAATTGTCCTCTGGTTGCCGACTTTTGATAGTCTAGGACGCATATTAAGCGAGATATTCGCGTTTAAATTTTGAACTTGAATTTTTGCCCATAACTTGTTGTAAAATTGGTCTTACTCAAAGATAGGCACAGCAATGGAAAGGGAATGATTCCTAGATCACAATCCTGAAATTTCAGCCCTCTAGGTGGTCTACATCGAGAAATAATGGAGTTCAAAAATTGCCTCTGGGTGCCGACTTTTGATAGTCTAGGACGCATATTAAGCGAGATATTCGCGTTTAAAGTTTGAACTTGAATTTTTGCCCATAACTTGTTGTAAAATTGGTCTTATTCAAAGATAGGCACAGCAATGGAAAGGGAATGATTCCTAGATCACAATCCTGAAATTTCAACCCTCTAGGTGGTCTAGATCGAGAAATAATGAAGTTCAAAAATTTCCCTCTGGGTGCCGACTTTTGATAGTCTAGGACGCATATTAAGCGAGATATTCGCATTTTAAGATTGAACTTGAATTTTCCCCCATAACTTGTTGTAAAATTGGTCTTATTCAAAGATAGGCACAGCAATGGAAAGGGAATGATTCCTAGATCACAATCCTGAAATTTCAGCCCTCTAGGTGGTCTACATCGAGAAATAATGGAGTTCAAAAATTGCCCTCTAGGTGCCGACTTTTGATAGTCTAGGACGCATATTAAGCGAGATATTCGCATTTTAAGTTTGAACTTGCATTTTTGCCCATAACTTGTTGTAAAATTGGTCTTATTCAAAGATAGGCACAGCAATGGAAAGGGAATGATTCCTAGATCACAATCCTGAAATTTCAGCCCTCTAGGTGGTCTACATCGAGAAATAATGGAGTTCAAAAATTGCCCTCTAGGTGCCGACTTTTGATAGTCTAGGACGCATATTAAGCGAGATATTCGCATTTTAAGTTTGAACTTGCATTTTTGCCCATAACTTGTTGTAAAATTGGTCTTATTCAAAGATAGGCACAGCAATGGAAAGGGAATGATTCCTAGATCACAATCCTGAAATTTCAGCCCTCTAGGTGGTCTAGATCGAGAAATAATGGAGTTCAAAAATTGTCCTCTGGTTGCCGACTTTTGATAGTCTAGGACGCATATTAAGCGAGATATTCGCGTTTAAAGTTTGAACTTGAATTTTTGCCCATAACTTGTTGTAAAATTGGTCTTACTCAAAGATAGGCACAGCAATGGAAAGGGAATGATTCCTAGATCACAATCCTGAAATTTCAGCCCTCTAGGTGGTCTACATCGAGAAATAATGGAGTTCAAAAATTGCCTCTGGGTGCCGACTTTTGATAGTCTAGGACGCATATTAAGCGAGATATTCGCGTTTAAAGTTTGAACTTGAATTTTTGCCCATAACTTGTTGTAAAATTGGTCTTATTAAAAGATAGGCACAGCAATGGAAAGGGAATGATTCCTAGATCACAATCCTGAAATTTCAACCCTCTAGGTGGTCTAGATCGAGAAATAATGAAGTTCAAAAATTTCCCTCTGGGTGCCGACTTTTGATAGTCTAGGACGCATATTAAGCGAGATATTCGCATTTTAAGATTGAACTTGAATTTTCCCCCATAACTTGTTGTAAAATTGGTCTTATTCAAAGATAGGCACAGCAATGGAAAGGGAATGATTCCTAGATCACAATCCTGAAATTTCAGCCCTCTAGGTGGTCTAGATCGAGAAATAATGGAGTTCCAAAATTGCCCTCTGGGTGCCGACTTTTGATAGTCTAGGACGCATAATAAGCGAGATATTCGCATTTTAAGTTTGAACATGAATTTTTGCCCATAACTTGTTGTAAAATTGGTCTTATTCAAAGATAGGCACAGCAATGGAAAGGGAATGATTCCTAGATCACAATCCTGAAATTTCAGCCCTCTAGGTGGTCTAGATCGAGAAATAATGGAGTTCAAAAATTTCCCTCTGGGTGCCGACTTTTGATAGTCTAGGACGCATATTAAGCGAGATATTCGCGTTTAAAGTTTGAACTTGAATTTTTGGCCATAACTTGTTGTAAAATTGGTCTTATTCAAAGATAGGCACAGCAATGGAAAGGGAATGATTCCTAGATCACAATCCTGAAATTTCAGCCCTCTAGGTGGTCTAGATCGAGAAATAATGGAGTTCAAAAATTGCCCTCTGGGTGCCGACTTTTGATAGTCTAGGACGCATATTAAGCGAGATATACGCATTTTAAGTTTGAACATGAATTTTTGCCCATAACTTTTTGTAAAATTGGTCTTATTCAAAGATAGGCACAGCAATGGAAAGGGAATGATTCCTAGATCACAATCCTGAAATTTCAGCCCTCTAGGTGGTCTAGATCGAGAAATAATGGAGTTCAAAAATTGCCCTCTGGGTGCCGACTTTTGATAGTCTAGGACGCATATTAAGCGAGATATTCGCATTTTAAGTTTGAACTTGCATTTTTGCCCATAACTTGTTGTAAGATTGGTCTCATTCAAAGATAGGCACAGAAATGGAAAGGGAATGATTCCTAGATCACAATCCTGAAATTTCAGCCCTCTAGGTGGTCTAGATCGAGAAATAATGGAGTTCAAAAATTGCCCTCTGGGTGCCGACTTTTGATAGCCTAGGACGCATATTAAGCGAGATATTCGCATTTTAAGTTTGAACTTGAATTTTCCCCCATAACTTGTTGTAAAATTGGTCTTATTCAAAGATAGGCACAGCAATGGAAAGGGAATGATTCCTAGATCGCAATCCTGAAATTTCAGCCCTCTAGGTGGTCTAGATCGAGAAATAATGGAGTTCAAAAATTTCCCTCTGAGTGCCGACTTTTGATAGTCTAGGACGCATATTAAGCGAGATATACGCATTTTAAGTTTGAACATGAATTTTTGCCCATAACTTTTTGTAAAATTGGTCTTATTCAAAGATAGGCACAGAAATGAAAAGGGAATGATTCCTAGATCACAATCCTGAAATTTCAGCCCTCTAGGTGGTCTAGATCGAGAAATAATGGAGTTCAAAAATTGCCCTCTGGGTGCCGACTTTTGATAGTCTAGGACGCATATTAAGCGAGATATTCGCATTTTAAGTTTGAACTTGAATTTTCCCCCATAACTTGTTGTAAAATTGGTCTTATTCAAAGATAGGCACAGCAATGGAAAGGGAATAATTCCTAGATCACAATCCTGAAATTTCAGCCCTCTAGGTGGTCTAGATCGAGAAATAATGAAGTTCAAAAATTGCCCTCTGGGTGCCGACTTTTGATAGTCTAGGACGCATATTAAGCGAGATATACGCTTTTAAGTTTGAACATGAATTTTTGCCCATAACTTGTTGTAAAATTGGTCTCATTCAAAGATAGGCACAGAAATGGAAAGGGAACGATTCCTAGATCACAATCCTGAAATTTCAGCCCTCTAGGTGGTCTAGATCGAGAAATAATGGAGTTCAAAAATTGCCCTCTAGGTGGTCTAGATCGAGAAATAATGGAGTTCAAAAATTGCCCTCTGGGTGCCGACTTTTGATAGTCTAGGACGCATATTAAGCGAGATATTCGCATTTTAAGTTTGAACTTGAATTTTCCCCCATAACTTGTTGTAAAATTGGTCTTATTCAAAGATAGGCACAGCAATGGAAAGGGAATGATTCCTAGATCACAATCCTGAAATTTCAGCCCTCTAGGTGGTCTAGATCGAGAAATAATGGAGTTCAAAAATTTCCCTCTGAGTGCCGACTTTTGATAGTCTAGGACGCATATTAAGCGAGATATACGCATTTTAAGTTTGAACATGAATTTTTGCCCATAACTTTTTGTAAAATTGGTCTTATTCAAAGATAGGCACAGAAATGGAATGGGAATGATTCCTAGATCACAATCCTGAAATTTCAGCCCTCTAGGTGGTCTAGATCGAGAAATAATGGAGTTCAAAAATTGCCCTCTGGGTGCCGACTTTTGATAGTCTAGGACGCATATTAAGCGAGATATTCGCATTTTAAGTTTGAACTTGAATTTTCCCCCATAACTTGTTGTAAAATCGGTCTTATTCAAAGATAGGCACAGCAATGGAAAGGGAATAATTCCTAGATCACAATCCTGAAATTTCAGCCCTCTAGGTGGTCTAGATCGAGAAATAATGGAGTTTAAAAATTGCCCTCTGGGTGCCGACTTTTGATAGTCTAGGACGCATATTAAGCGAGATATACGCATTTTAAGTTTGAACATGAATTTTTGCCCATAACTTGTTGTAAAATTGGTCTTATTCAAAGATAGGCACAGCAATGAAAAGGGAATGATTCCTAGATCACAATCCTGAAATTTCAGCCCTCTAGGTGGTCTAGATCGAGAAATAATGGAGTTCAAAAATTGCCCTCTGGGTGCCGACTTTTGATAGTCTAGGACGCATATTAAGCGAGATATTCGCATTTTAAGTTTGAACTTGAATTTTCCCCCATAACTTGTTGTAAAATTGGTCTTATTCAAAGATAGGCACAGCAATGGAAAGGGAATAATTCCTAGATCACAATCCTGAAATTTCAGCCCTCTAGGTGGTCTAGATCGAGAAATAATGAAGTTCAAAAATTGCCCTCTGGGTGCCGACTTTTGATAGTCTAGGACGCATATTAAGCGAGATATACGCTTTTAAGTTTGAACATGAATTTTTGCCCATAACTTGTTGTAAAATTGGTCTCATTCAAAGATAGGCACAGAAATGGAAAGGGAATGATTCCTAGATCACAATCCTGAAATTTCAGCCCTCTAGGTGGTCTAGATCGAGAAATAATGGAGTTCAAAAATTTCCCTCTGGGTGCCGACTTTTGATAGTCTAGGACGCATATTAAGCGAGATATTCGCGTTTAAATTTTGAACTTGAATTTTTGCCCATAACTTGTTGTAAAATTGGTCTTACTCAAAGATAGGCACAGCAATGGAAAGGGAATGATTCCTAGATCACAATCCTGAAATTTCAGCCCTCTAGGTGGTCTAGATCGAGAAATAATGGAGTTCAAAAATTTCCCTTTAGGTGCCGACTTTTGATAGTCTAGGACGCATATTAAGCGAGATATTCGCGTTTAAAGTTTGAACTTGAATTTTTGGCCATAACTTGTTGTAAAATTGGTCTTATTCAAAGATAGGCACAGCAATGGAAAGGGAATGATTCCTAGATCACAATCCTGAAATTTCAGCCCTCTAGGTGGTCTAGATCAAGAAATAATGGAGTTCAAAAATTGCCCTCTGGGTGCCGACTTTTGATAGTCTAGGACGCATATTAAGCGAGATATTCGCATTTTAAGTTTGAACTTGCATTTTTGCCCATAACTTGTTGTAAAATTGGTCTTATTCAAAGATAGGCACAGCAATGGAAAGGGAATGATTCCTAGATCACAATCCTGAAATTTCAGCCCTCTAGTTGGTCTAGATCGAGAAATAATGGAGTTCAAAAATTGTCCTCTGGTTGCCGACTTTTGATAGTCTAGGACGCATATTAAGCGAGATATTCGCGTTTAAATTTTGAACTTGAATTTTTGCCCATAACTTGTTGTAAAATTGGTCTTACTCAAAGATAGGCACAGCAATGGAAAGGGAATGATTCCTAGATCACAATCCTGAAATTTCAGCCCTCTAGGTGGTCTACATCGAGAAATAATGGAGTTCAAAAATTGCCCTTTGGGTGCCGACTTTTGATAGTCTAGGACGCATATTAAGCGAGATATTCGCATTTTAAGTTTGAACTTGCATTTTTGCCAATAACTTGTTGTAAAATTGGTCTTATTCAAAGATAGGCACAGCAATGGAAAGGGAATGATTCCTAGATCACAATCCTGAAATTTCAGCCCTCTAGGTAGTCTAGATCGAGAAATAATGGAGTTCAAAAATTGCCCTCTGGGTGCCGACTTTTGATAGTCTAGGACGCATAATAAGCGAGATATTCGCATTTTAAGTTTGAACATGAATTTTTGCCCATAACTTGTTGTAAAATTGGTCTTATTCAAAGATAGGCTCAGAAATGGAAAGGGAATGATTCCTAGATCACAATCCTGAAATTTCAGCCCTCTAGGTGGTCTAGATCGAGAAATAATGGAGTTCAAAAATTGCCCTCTGGGTGCCGACTTTTGATAGTCTAGGACGCATAATAAGCGAGATATTCGCATTTTAAGTTTGAACATGAATTTTTGCCCATAACTTGTTGTAAAATTGGTCTTATTCAAAGATAGGCTCAGAAATGGAAAGGGAATGATTCCTAGATCACAATCCTGAAATTTCAGCCCTCTAGGTGGTCTAGATCGAGAAATAATGGAGTTCAAAAATTGTCCTCTGGTTGCCGACTTTTGATAGTCTAGGACGCATATTAAGCGAGATATTCGCGTTTAAAGTTTGAACTTGAATTTTTGCCCATAACTTGTTGTAAAATTGGTCTTACTCAAAGATAGGCACAGCAATGGAAAGGGAATGATTCCTAGATCACAATCCTGAAATTTCAGCCCTCTAGGTGGTCTAGATCGAGAAATAATGGAGTTCAAAAATTTCCCTCTGGGTGCCGACTTTTGATAGTCTAGGACGCATATTAAGCGAGATATTCGCGTTTAAAGTTTGAACTTGAATTTTTGGCCATAACTTGTTGTAAAATTGGTCTTATTCAAAGATAGGCACAGCAATGGAAAGGGAATGATTCCTAGATCACAATCCTGAAATTTCAGCCCTCTAGGTGGTCTACATCGAGAAATAATGGAGTTCAAAAATTGCCCTCTGGGTTCCGACTTTTGATAGTCTAGGACGCATATTAAGCGAGATATTCGCATTTTAAGTTTGAACTTGCATTTTTGCCCATAACTTGTTGTAAAATTGGTCTTATTCAAAGATAGGCACAGCAATGGAAAGGGAATGATTCCTAGATCACAATCCTGAAATTTCAGCCCTCTAGGTGGTCTACATCGAGAAATAATGGAGTTCAAAAATTGCCCTCTAGGTGCCGACTTTTGATAGTCTAGGACGCATATTAAGCGAGATATTCGCATTTTAAGTTTGAACTTGCATTTTTGCCCATAACTTGTTGTAAAATTGGTCTTATTCAAAGATAGGCACAGCAATGGAAAGGGAATGATTCCTAGATCACAATCCTGAAATTTCAGCCCTCTAGGTCGTCTAGATCGAGAAATAATGGAGTTCAAAAATTGTCCTCTGGTTGCCGACTTTTGATAGTCTAGGACGCATATTAAGCGAGATATTCGCGTTTAAATTTTGAACTTGAATTTTTGCCCATAACTTGTTGTAAAATTGGTCTTACTCAAAGATAGGCACAGCAATGGAAAGGGAATGATTCCTAGATCACAATCCTGAAATTTCAGCCCTCTAGGTGGTCTACATCGAGAAATAATGGAGTTCAAAATTGCCTCTGGGTGCCGACTTTTGATAGTCTAGGACGCATATTAAGCGAGATATTCGCGTTTAAAGTTTGAACTTGAATTTTTGCCCATAACTTGTTGTAAAATTGGTCTTATTAAAAGATAGGCACAGCAATGGAAAGGGAATGATTCCTAGATCACAATCCTGAAATTTCAACCCTCTAGGTGGTCTAGATCGAGAAATAATGAAGTTCAAAAATTTCCCTCTGGGTGCCGACTTTTGATAGTCTAGGACGCATATTAAGCGAGATATTCGCATTTTAAGTTTGAACTTGAATTTTCCCCCATAACTTGTTGTAAAATTGGTCTTATTCAAAGATAGGCACAGCAATGGAAAGGGAATGATTCCTAGATCACAATCCTGAAATTTCAGCCCTCTAGGTGGTCTAGATCGAGAAATAATGGAGTTCAAAAATTTCCCTCTGGGTGCCGACTTTTGATAGTCTAGGACGCATATTAAGCGAGATATTCGCGTTTAAAGTTTGAACTTGAATTTTTGGCCATAACTTGTTGTAAAATTGGTCTTATTCAAAGATAGGCACAGCAATGGAAAGGGAATGATTCCTAGATCACAATCCTGAAATTTCAGCCCTCTAGGTGGTCTACATCGAGAAATAATGGAGTTCAAAAATTGCCCTCTGGGTGCCGACTTTTGATAGTCTAGGACGCATATTAAGCGAGATATACGCATTTTAAGTTTGAACATGAATTTTTGCCCATAACTTTTTGTAAAATTGGTCTTATTCAAAGATAGGCACAGAAATGGAAAGGGAATGATTCCTAGATCACAATCCTGAAATTTCAGCCCTCTAGGTGGTCTAGATCGAGAAATAATGGAGTTCAAAAATTGCCCTCTGGGTGCCGACTTTTGATAGTCTAGGACGCATATTAAGCGAGATATTCGCATTTTAAGTTTGAACTTGCATTTTTGCCCATAACTTGTTGTAAGATTGGTCTCATTCAAAGATAGGCACAGAAATGGAAAGGGAATGATTCCTAGATCACAATCCTGAAATTTCAGCCCTCTAGGTGGTCTAGATCGAGAAATAATGGAGTTCAAAAATTGCCCTCTGGGTGCCGACTTTTGATAGCCTAGGACGCATATTAAGCGAGATATTCGCATTTTAAGTTTGAACTTGAATTTTCCCCCATAACTTGTTGTAAAATTGGTCTTATTCAAAGATAGGCACAGCAATGGAAAGGGAATGATTCCTAGATCGCAATCCTGAAATTTCAGCCCTCTAGGTGGTCTAGATCGAGAAATAATGGAGTTCAAAAATTTCCCTCTGAGTGCCGACTTTTGATAGTCTAGGACGCATATTAAGCGAGATATACGCATTTTAAGTTTGAACATGAATTTTTGCCCATAACTTTTTGTAAAATTGGTCTTATTCAAAGATAGGTACAGAAATGAAAAGGGAATGATTCCTAGATCACAATCCTGAAATTTCAGCCCTCTAGGTGGTCTAGATCGAGAAATAATGGAGTTCAAAAATTGCCCTCTGGGTGCCGACTTTTGATAGTCTAGGACGCATATTAAGCGAGATTTTCGCATTTTAAGTTTGAACTTGAATTTTCCCCCATAACTTGTTGTAAAATTGGTCTTATTCAAAGATAGGCACAGCAATGGAAAGGGAATAATTCCTAGATCACAATCCTGAAATTTCAGCCCTCTAGGTGGTCTAGATCGAGAAATAATGAAGTTCAAAAATTGCCCTCTGGGTGCCGACTTTTGATAGTCTAGGACGCATATTAAGCGAGATATACGCTTTTAAGTTTGAACATGAATTTTTGCCCATAACTTGTTGTAAAATTGGTCTCATTCAAAGATAGGCACACCAATGGAAAGGGAATGATTCCTAGATCACAATCCTGAAATTTCAGCCCTCTAGGTGGTCTAGATCGAGAAATAATGGAGTTCAAAAATTGCCCTCTAGGTGGTCTAGATCGAGAAATAATGGAGTTCAAAAATTGCCCTCTGGGTGCCGACTTTTGATAGTCTAGGACGCATATTAAGCGAGATATTCGCATTTTAAGTTTGAACTTGAATTTTCCCCCATAACTTGTTGTAAAATTGGTCTTATTCAAAGATAGGCACAGCAATGGAAAGGGAATGATTCCTAGATCACAATCCTGAAATTTCAGCCCTCTAGGTGGTCTAGATCGAGAAATAATGGAGTTCAAAAATTTCCCTCTGAGTGCCGACTTTTGATAGTCTAGGACGCATATTAAGCGAGATATACGCATTTTAAGTTTGAACATGAATTTTTGCCCATAACTTTTTGTAAAATTGGTCTTATTCAAAGATAGGCACAGAAATGGAAAGGGAATGATTCCTAGATCACAATCCTGAAATTTCAGCCCTCTAGGTGGTCTAGATCGAGAAATAATGGAGTTCAAAAATTGCCCTCTGGGTGCCGACTTTTGATAGTCTAGGACGCATATTAAGCGAGATATTCGCATTTTAAGTTTGAACTTGAATTTTCCCCCATAACTTGTTGTAAAATCGGTCTTATTCAAAGATAGGCACAGCAATGGAAAGGGAATAATTCCTAGATCACAATCCTGAAATTTCAGCCCTCTAGGTGGTCTAGATCGAGAAATAATGGAGTTTAAAAATTGCCCTCTGGGTGCCGACTTTTGATAGTCTAAGACGCATATTAAGCGAGATATACGCATTTTAAGTTTGAACATGAATTTTTGCCCATAACTTGTTGTAAAATTGGTCTTATTCAAAGATAGTCACAGAAATGAAAAGGGAATGATTCCTAGATCACAATCCTGAAATTTCAGCCCTCTAGGTGGTCTAGATCGAGAAATAATGGAGTTCAAAAATTGCCCTCTGGGTGCCGACTTTTGATAGTCTAGGACGCATATTAAGCGAGATTTTCGCATTTTAAGTTTGAACTTGAATTTTCCCCCATAACTTGTTGTAAAATTGGTCTTATTCAAAGATAGGCACAGCAATGGAAAGGGAATAATTCCTAGATCACAATCCTGAAATTTCAGCCCTCTAGGTGGTCTAGATCGAGAAATAATGGAGTTCAAAAATTGCCCTCTGGGTGCCGACTTTTGATAGTCTAGGACGCATATTAAGCGAGATATACGCTTTTAAGTTTGAACATGAATTTTTGCCCATAACTTGTTGTAAAATTGGTCTCATTCAAAGATAGGCACAGAAATGGAAAGGTAATGATTCCTAGATCACAATCCTGAAATTTCAGCCCTCTAGGTGGTCTAGATCGAGAAATAATGGAGTTCAAAAATTGCCCTCTAGGTGGTCTAGATTGAGAAATAATGGAGTTCAAAAATTGCCCTCTGGGTGCCGACTTTTGATAGTCTAGGACGCATATTAAGCGAGATATTCGCATTTTAAGTTTGAACTTGAATTTTCCCCCATAACTTGTTGTAAAATTGGTCTTATTCAAAGATAGGCACAGCAATGGAAAGGGAATGATTCCTAGATCACAATCCTGAAATTTCAGCCCTCTAGGTGGTCTAGATCGAGAAGTAATGGAGTTCAAAAATTTCCCTCTGAGTGCCGACTTTTGATAGTCTAGGACGCATATTAAGCGAGATATTCGCATTTTAAGTTTGAACTTGCATTTTTGCCCATAACTTGTTGTAAGATTGGTCTCATTCAAAGATAGGCACAGAAATGGAAAGGGAATGATTCCTAGATCACAATCCTGAAATTTCAGCCCTCTAGGTGGTCTAGATCGAGAAATAATGGAGTTCAAAAATTGCCCTCTGGGTGCCGACTTTTGATAGCCTAGGACGCATATTAAGCGAGATATTCGCATTTTAAGTTTGAACTTGAATTTTCCCCCATAACTTGTTGTAAAATTGGTCTTATTCAAAGATAGGCACAGCAATGGAAAGGGAATGATTCCTAGATCACAATCCTGAAATTTCAGCCCTCTAGGTGGTCTAGATCGAGAAATAATGGAGTTCAAAAATTTCCCTCTGAGTGCCGACTTTTGATAGTCTAGGACGCATATTAAGCGAGATATACGCATTTTAAGTTTGAACATGAATTTTTGCCCATAGTTTTTTGTAAAATTGGTCTTATTCAAAGATAGGCACAGAAATGAAAAGGGAATGATTCCTAGATCACAATCCTGAAATTTCAGCCCTCTAGGTAGTCTAGATCGAGAAATAATGGAGTTCAAAAATTGCCCTCTGGGTGCCGACTTTTGATAGTCTAGGACGCATATTAAGCGAGATATTCGCATTTTAAGTTTGAACTTGCATTTTTGCCCATAACTTGTTGTAAAATTGGTCTCATTCAAAGATAGGCACAGAAATGGAAAGGGAATGATTCCTAGATCACAATCCTGAAATTTCAGCCCTCTAGGTGGTCTAGATCGAGAAATAATGGAGTTCAAAAATTGCCCTCTGGGTGCCGACTTTTGATAGTCTAGGACGCATATTAAGCGAGATATACGCATTTTAAGTTTGAACATGAATTTTTGCCCATAACTTGTTGTAAAATTGGTCTTATTCAAAGATAGGCATAGAAATGAAAAGGGAATGATTCCTAGATCACAATCCTGAAATTTCAGCCCCCTACGTGGTCTAGATCGAGAAATAATTTAGTTCAAAAATTGCCCTCTGGGTGCCGACTTTTGATAGTCTAGGACGCATATTAAGCGAGATATTCGCATTTTAAGTTTGAACTTGAATTTTCCCCCATAACTTCTTGTAAAATTGGTCTTATTCAAAGATAGGCACAGCAATGGAAAGGGAATAATTCCTAGATCACAATCCTGAAATTTCAGCCCTCTAGGTGGTCTAGATCGAGAAATAATGGAGTTCAAAAATTGCCCTCTGGGTGCCGACTTTTGATAGTCTAGGACGCATATTAAGCGAGATATTCGCATTTTAAGTTTGATCATGAATTTTTGCCCATAACTTGTTGTAAAATTGCTCTTATTCAAAGATAGGCACAGCAATGGAAAGGGAATGATTCCTAGATCACAATCCTGAAATTTCAGCCCTCTAGGTGGTCTAGATCGAGAAATAATGGAGTTCAAAAATTGCCCTCTGGGTGCCGACTTTTGATAGTCTAGGACGCATATTAAGCGAGATATTCGCGTTTAAAAATTGAACTTGAATTTTTGCCCATAACTTGTTGTAAAATTGGTCTTATTCAAAGATAGGCACAGCAATGGAAAGGGAATGATTCCTAGATCACAATCCTGAAATTTCAGCCCTCTAGGTGGTCTAGATTGAGAAATAATGGAGTTCAAAAATTGCCCTCTGGGTGCCGACTTTTGATAGTCTAGGACGCATATTAAGCGAGATATTCGCGTTTTAAGTTTGAACTTGAATTTTCCCCCATAACTTCTTGTAAAATTGGTCTTATTCAAAGATAGGCACAGCAATGGAAAGGGAATAATTCCTAGATCACAATCCTGAAATTTCAGCCCTCTAGGTGGTCTAGATCGAGAAATAATGGAGTTCAAAAATTGCCCTCTGGGTGCCGACTTTTGATAGTCTAGGACGCATATTAAGCGAGATATTCGCATTTTAAGTTTGATCATGAATTTTTGCCCATAACTTGTTGTAAAATTGGTCTTATTCAAAGATAGGCACAGCAATGGAAAGGGAATAATTCCTAGATCACAATCCTGAAATTTCAGCCCTCTAGGTGGTCTAGATCGAGAAATAATGGAGTTCAAAAATTGCCCTCTGGGTGCCGACTTTTGATAGTCTAGGACGCATATTAAGCGAGATATTCGCATTTTAAGTTTGAACTTGCATTTTTGCCCATAACTTGTTGTAAAATTGAGCTTATTCAAAGATAGGCACAGCAATGGAAAGGGAATGATTCCTAGATCACAATCCTGAAATTTCAGCCCTCTAGGTGGTCTAGATCGAGAAATAATGGATTTCAAAAATTGCCCTCTGGGTGCCGACTTTTGATAGTCTAGGACGCATATTAAGCGAGATATTCGCGTTTAAAGTTTGAACTTGAATTTTTGCCCTTAACTTGTTGTAAAATTGGTGTTATTCAAAGATAGGCACAGCAATGGAAAGGGAATGATTCCTAGATCACAATCCTGAAATTTCAGCCTTCTAGGTGGCCTAGATCGAGAAATAATGGAGTTCAAAAATTGCCCTCTGGGTGCCGACTTTTGATAGTCTAGGACGCATATTAAGCGAGATATTCGCGTTTTAAGTTTGAACTTGAATTTTCCCCCCTAACTTCTTGTAAAATTGGTCTTATTCAAAGATAGGCACAGCAATGGAAAGGGAATAATTCCTAGATCACAATCCTGAAATTTCAGCCCTCTAGGTGGTCTAGATCGAGAAATAATGGAGTTCAAAAATTGCCCTCTGGGTGCCGACTTTTGATAGTCTAGGACGCATATTAAGCGAGATATTCGCATTTAAAGTTTGATCATGAATTTTTGCCCATAACTTGTTGTAAAATTGGTCTTATTCAAAGATAGGCACAGCAATGGAAAGGGAATGATTCCTAGATCACAATCCTGAAATTTCAGCCCTCTAAGTGGTCTAGATCGAGAAATAATGGAGTTTAAAAATTGCCCTCTGGGTGAAGACTTTTGATAGTCTAGGACGCATATTAAGTGAGATATTCGCATTTTAAGTTTGAACATGAATTTTTGCCCATAACTTGTTGTAAAATTGGTCTTATTCAAAGATAGGCACAGAAATGGAAAGGGAATGATTCCTAGATCACAATCCTGAAATTTCAGCCCTCTAGGTGGTCTAGATCGAGAAATAATGGAGTTCAAAAATTGCCCTCTGGGTGAAGACTTTTGATAGTCTAGGACGCATATTAAGCGAGATATTCGCATTTTAAGTTTGAACTTGCATTTTTGCCAATAACTTGTTGTAAAATTGGTCTTATTCAAAGATAGGCAAAGCAATGGAAAGGGAATGATTCCTAGATCACAATCCTGAAATTTCAGCCCTCTAGGTGGTATAGATCGAGAAATAATGGAGTTCAAAAATTGCCCTCTGGGTGCCGACTTTTGATTTTGATTCCTAGATCACAATCCTGAAATTTCAGCCCTCTAGGTGGTATAGATCGAGAAATAATGGAGTTCAAAAATTGCCCTCTGGGTGCCGACTTTTGATAGTCTAGGACGCATATTAAGCGAGATATACGCATTTTAAGTTTGAACATGAATTTTTGCCCATAACTTGTTGTAAAATTGGTCTTATTCAAAGATAGGCACAGAAATGGAAAGGGAATGATTCCTAGATCCTAAAATTTCAGCCCTCTAGGTGGTCTAGATCGAGAAATAATGGAGTTCAAAAATTGCCCTCTGGGTGAAGACTTTTGATAGTCTAGGACGCATATTAAGCGAGATATTCGCATTTTAAGTTTGAACTTGCATTTTTGCCAATAACTTGTTGTAAAATTGGTCTTATTCAAAGATAGGCAAAGCAATGGAAAGGGAATGATTCCTAGATCACAATCCTGAAATTTCAGCCCTCTAGGTGGTATAGATCGAGAAATAATGGAGTTCAAAAATTGCCCTCTGGGTGCCGACTTTTGATAGTCTTGGACGCATATTAAGCGAGATATACGCATTTTAAGTTTGAACTTGAATTTTTGCCCATAACTTGTTGTAAAATTGGTCTTATTCAAAGATAGGCACAGAAATGGAAAGGGAATGGTTCCTAGATCACAATCCTGAAATTTCAGCCCTCTAGGTGGTCTAGATTGAGTAATAATGGAGTTCAAAAATTGCCCTCTAGGTGGTCTAGATTGAGAAATAATGGAGTTCAAAAATTGCCCTCTGGGTGCCGACTTTTGATAGTCTAGGACGCATATTAAGCGAGATATTCGCATTTTAAGTTTGAACTTGCATTTTTGCCCATAACTTGTTGTAAAATTGGTCTTATTCAAAGATAGGCAAAGCAATGGAAAGGTGGCCCTCTAGGTGGTCTAGATCGAGAAATAATTGAGTTCAAAAATTGCCCTCTGGGTGCCGACTTTTGATAGTCTAGGACGCATATAAAGCGAGATATTCGCATTTTAAGTTTGAACATGAATTTTCGCCCATAACTTGTTGTAAAATTGGTCTTATTCAAAGATAGGCACAGCAATGGAAAGGGAATAATTCCTAGATCACAATCCTGAAATTTCAGCCCTCTAGGTGGTCTAGATCGAGAAATAATGGAGTTCAAAAATTGCCCTCTGGGTGCCGACTTTTGATAGTCTAGGACGCATATTAAGCGAGATATTCGCATTTTAAGTTTGAACTTGCATTTTTGCCCATAACTTGTTGTAAAATTGGTCTTATTCAAAGATAGGCAAAGCAATGGAAAGGGAATGATTCCTAGATCACAATCCTGAAATTTCAGCCCTCTAGGTGGTCTAGATCGAGAAATAATGGAGTTCAAAAATTGTCCTCTGGGTGCCGACTTTTGATAGTCTAGGACGCATATTAAGCGAGATATTCGCATTTTAAGTTTGAACTTGCATTTTTGCCAATAACTTGTTGTTAAATTGGTTTTATTCAAAGATAGGCAAAGCAATGGAAAGGGAATGATTCCTAGATCACAATCCTGAAATTTCAGCCCTCTAGGTGGTATAGATCGAGAAATAATGGAGTTCAAAAATTGCCCTCTGGGTGCCGACTTTTGATAGTCTAGGACGCATATTAAGCGAGATATTCGCATTTTAAGTTTGAACTTGAATTTTCCCCCATAACTTGTTGTAAAATCGGTCTTATTCAAAGATAGGTACAGCAATGGAAAGGGAATGATTCCTAGATCACAATCCTGAAATTTCAGCCCTCTAGGTGGTCTAGATCGAGAAATAATGGAGTTCAAAAATTGCCCTCTGGGTGCCGACTTTTGATAGTCTAGGACGCATATTAAGCGAGATATTCGCATTTTAAGTTTGAACTTGAATTTTCCCCCATAACTTGTTGTAAAATCGGTCTTATTCAAAGATAGGCACAGCAATGGAAAGGGAATGATTCCTAGATCACAATCCTGAAATTTCAGCCCTCTAGGTGGTATAGATCGAGAAATAATGGAGTTCAAAAATTGCCCTCTGGGTGCCGACTTTTGATAGTCTAGGACGCATATTAAGCGAGATACACGCATTTTAAGTTTGAACATGAATGTTTGCCCATAACTTGTTGTAAAATTGGTCTTATTCAAAGATAGGCACAGAAATGGAAAGGGAATGATTCCTAGATCACAATCCTGAAATTTCAGCCCTCTAGGTGGTTTAGATCGAGAAATAATGGAGTTCAAAAATTGCCCTCTGGGTGCCGACTTTTGATAATCTAGGACGCATATTAAGCGAGATATTCGCATTTTAAGTTTGAACATGAATTTTTGCCCATAACTTGTTGTAAAATTATAGAATACCAATTAGATCAACAAAATTTTACCACAGAATATTCTTCCACGTGATCGATATGACAGCCGGTAATGCGTGGCTATTGTACAGACGAACGCTTGATGGTTCTGAGGCGTGGCTGTCACAAACAGATTTCAAGTGCGCGGTAGCCGAAAATCTATGCCATGCCAGCAAACTAAGTACATCTAACAAACGTGGACGACGCTCTTATGTCATGGAGAATAATCTACAATTGAAGAAATTGAAAGGACCTGTTGCCATAATGCCATCGCAGGACGTTCGATTAGATCAATTAGATTACCTTCCTGTTTGGACCACAAGACAGCGGTGTAAGGTTTTAGACTGCCATGGAAGATCTTATGTGGAGTGCCGAAAATGCAAAGTAAATCTTTGCTGGAATGAAAACAGAAACTGTTTCATCATATTCCATACTACATAATTTTGAATAAATTGTTGATTTAATTTATTGAAAAATTTTATGTTACTTTTCTGCTCAATGTGCCATATATATGATCCAAACCGGAAATCGCAAAATTTTGCACTTTAAAAAAAAAATGTAAATTCCTGACACATATGTATATTTTTTTCATGAAGAGAAAAAAATCATGCAGTAAGGGGTTAATATTTCGTTAAATTTGGGAAATTATTAGTAGGGGTTAGATTGTGCTTCTTTTTTTAATTTGTAATCGAAAATTACAATCGGGAAATCCTACGATTGTATCGATTAAAGTCACAACAACTTCACACAAACGGGCATGGACAAAAACACTCTAGTAAAGATATAAATCCTCGGTAGCCATATTGGTTTGCCTACAAGCTAAACCGGAAACTGGCCTCATAAAGTATTTCTTAGTGTGCGTGTAATTTCTCCTCTAATTTATGAAATTTCCCCTAAAAACTCAGTAATTGTGTCTATGTATGCGTGAAAACACGTCAATTTTAGTCGTTGAATTCTTCCACATTACAAATACAACAATGTTAACAAATGGGTTTTGAAGGGTGATACGCACGAAGGATTTATATCTTCATATAGAGTGTTTTTGGGCATGGATGTCAACGAACTCATTTGTGAATAGGGTAACGATTATAAAGCGAAGTGGACACTCCTCATTGCGAAGAAAGACTGCAGGATATTGAAGGTTAGCCTCCTCAAAGTATGTTCCAAATATGATTACTGGAATGTGACAATTATTTTGCTATGCATTTAAGGCGCACAAAAGCATCATAGTCGGAGTTACGCATGCGATGCAGGGATTGCCTGAACGAGAAAGGCCTTTTTAGGCCATCACAGAAGAAAATGAATGAAGCCAGAACTAGGCTTTATTCAGAATATTCAAAATATCAAATTTGAAGCTACTTACTGCGCAGAGGGCTTTGCCCATTCAATGACAAACTTGCTTTCGCCGACTTTCGATCCTTGTAACTTCTGCATAATAGTTTCGGCTGTTCGACGGCAAGTAAAGTCCACAAATGCATTTGTTCGAACTTTGGAGATTTTTCTCATAGTCGTTCTCGGGACATTATTGACGATCAACTCAATCAAGTCTCGGTTGCTTAGTTTAACGTCAACATTTCGAACAAAGAGGAGTTTATTCTGTGGACAGAAAGCAATTAATATTTATCTCCTTACAATGTTTGTATCTCTTATGGATAGTGTATTATCGACACTCTCAGAATGAGCCCAAACAATTTTCAAATCGTGTTCAAAAAGTCGAACAATGCCCGGACAGGTGTTCTTCTTGGCCTCCAGAGCGTCATTGTGAGTGGCAAAATTTACAAAGACTTAACCTTGATTCTTATCTTTATCTCTTGCTGCCCCCTTCGAGTGGATTCTTTACATTGCTGGGAAAATCGTTTTCAGCCCCATCTCGATTTCTTCCTCGGTTAAGTGCTTTGGAATGTTGCTAACAAAGAGACGACAATTCTCACACGAATTAACAATGTCCAGGGTTTTGCCTTGTTCGATGAAGTGATGGTTGAGGACTTCCATGGCACAGTATGCTTCCTCTTCGTTAGTGTATCTAACATAGGTGTAGCCACGGATTCCTTGGACAAAGTCGATGGGCACTCGGAACTGGTAGATCTTACCTAATCGAAGAAATGGCTCGAGGATCTTTTGTTCGCTTATGGTCTTTGGTATGCGACGAATGTAAAGCTCACAAGCACTGCTCGGAGGCCGGTTTGAATCAGGGAATAGACAACAGGTGGTGGCTGAGGTAGTGGTGTACAAGGATAAGTGACAGGCAATGAAGAATAATCGGTTGGAATGGGAGGTTGTTCTTCTGGATGTGAAGGCAGAGCCAATTGCAACAAAATGTTTCGTCGTTAGACAAAACTATTGGGAGATCCAACCAAAGATGTGCAGACAAAACATCCGTTATTTTATTTCAGGGAAAAGTGATACCAAAACTCTGTTAAAAGTATAAAGAAGTAGTTTGGAGGAGATGTAAAAGCAGTGCTGTCAGTTAGGAAATAATTTTTCTTAATAATTGTTCGAATGTGTTTACGTTGGGCCTTACCAATCGCTAAACACACGTTTAGGTATCGTTGAGTTAAATTTTAACACCGAGTTAATTTGCGTGTATACTAGTAACCAAAATAAACACGTCTTTTACTAATTAGCCTTCTATTACAATATCTATTACATTCTCTGTTAAAAATACAGCATTGAATTGACATTCGTAAAAATTGCAAACATAAACAAAACAAAAATATTTG
The DNA here is from genome assembly GCA_920104205.1 of Eupeodes latifasciatus. Lineage (NCBI taxonomy): Eukaryota > Metazoa > Arthropoda > Insecta > Diptera > Syrphidae > Eupeodes > Eupeodes latifasciatus. The sequence goes on along the minus strand of OV049926.1, from coordinate 49,666,884 downwards.
ATTAAAATTAAATTTCGAAATGAATTCGTACGATTAAATAATTGAAGACATAAATATTTTGGAAGATGTGGCCGAAGCAAGGAGGCAAAAAGTATATAAAGACAAAATTGAACCATTTTCAAAATATGACGATACAAAGTTTTATCGGCACTACAGGTAAATATTTCTGTTCTCCGGCATAAACTTGAAAAAATAAAATAAATAAATTCAAGATTTGATAAGACAACTGCCAGATTCATTATTGATCTTTTGCGGGAAGACATCGCCTCGGCTACCAACAGAGGTGGTGCAATTTCAAGTGAGCTATACAATTAGCATGGCTGAGATATCTTGACGGAAGGATGTTGGTAAGTTAAAATTATGAAATACATATTCAATGTTTTAAAAAGTTGTTCTTCTTCAGGTGATTGCCACAATATTTCTCAACAATCTGTTAGTAATTTTGTTAAGAAATTTGTTAGAGCCTTGGCATCTAAAGCAAGGGACTTCATCAAATTCCCCAGTGAGCCCTCGGGAATTAGGTCAGTGAAAAGAAAGTTTTTCGATGTTGCTGGCTTTCCATAATGTGTGTGTGCTATTGATTGCACTCATATCAAAATTAAGAATCCTGGTCAATAATTCGGAGCATTTTTATTCAATCAAAGTTCAGGTATGTTTGGCTCTGTTTAACACTCGTAAACATTTTTGTTGTTTTTAAATTTGGTTTAAGTCTTAAAACCAAATGTTAAATGTTGATATTGGAAAATTTTCTTGTCATAGAAGTATCTTAAGTGTTGTATTTTCTTAAATAATTTCCTTTTCTTTTAGGTTGTATGTGATGCAAGTCAGTGCGTTACTGACGTTGTTGCGCGTTGGAGAGGTTCAGCCCACGACTCCAGAATATGGCGAGAATCTTCCATATATCACCGTTTACAAAATATGGATTTACAAGGAGGTGTTATTCTTGGTGATTCTGGGTACCCGGGATCGAAAATATTATTGACGCCATTAAGAGTTTCTGTCATTCTCTCAGAGCCAGAACAGCGATACAATAGAAGCCATATACGCACTAGGAGCCACATAGAATGTTTGTTTGTGCAGCTCAAAAATAAATTTCGATGTTGCTGCAACGGAATACAAATACAACTGAATTATGAAACTGCTAAGGCTTCGATACTTACTATCTGCATTCTTCATAACATTTCAAAGGGTTCTTCGAATGGTATATAGTACAAAAAGAAATTCAAACAAAAATGCATATACTTATGACTTTCTTTCAACAATGGGATTCTTAGATGATTCGAATACAATTATGCCTGATGGTGATTTAAATCAGAATGGTGATAACGACAATGATGATGCCTTGGTGCAAGGACGAAGACTGACTGGCCGTTATTATAGAAACATATTCATTCGAAAATATTTTAATATAGATAATAAAACTAAGGCCATATTTTATTTGATATTTGCCTTTTAATTCAAACTGTCTTTTTACAGTCGACTCTCATTAATATAAAACTCAGTTGTTTTTGAAAACACTACGAATTATTGAGAATTCGAAATAATAAATGATTCGAAATTTTTGAGAGAAAAAATAAGAACAAAGCAAATTTTTGAGTAACAATATTATTTATTAATGACTTTTTAATGAAGGTACATACGTTGCGTTGGTTGATGGTTTAAAACTAAATTAAATACTTATTCTACTTAAAATACTACAAAGAAAATCACAAAAAGAATGAAGTTCAGATCGTACTCGAAAAAAAATATAACGCTTATAAACTAATTTCAAAATATTATTTGTACTTAATTCTTATATATAAAAATGAATCGCAAAATGTGTTGGTTACAGCATAACTCAACAACGCCTGGACCAATTTGGTCAATTTTTTTTTTAAATGTTCGTTGAAGTTCAGGGATGGTTTTTACGGCGAGAAAAATTCGAATAATTGCCGGAAAACCATAAAAACAGCCCTTTTCTTCTTCCCATACAAATGTTTTCTAACTAAAACATATCCAATTTGAGCTTTATTGCTATTGTATAAAGTTCATATTAAATTACAAGCACTCACTGTTGTAAAATACATTTGCAAATATGTAACCAAAGGGAGTGATATGGCTGTGATTGGAATTGGTGCAGAGAATTCCAATGATGAAGTTACCCAATACCAAATGGGCCGCTATGGTAATAGTAATAAAGCAGTTTGGCGAATTTTTTCTTTTCCAATTCATGAGACACACCCTTCTGTTGTTCACTTAGCTCTACATTTAGAAAATGGACAAAGAGTATATTTTACAGCACAAAACGCAGTACAAAGAGCGGCTCAGCCACCATCTACTACATTAACCAGTTTTTTGAGACATTCCAGAACGATGATTTTGCACAAACATTGCTATATTCTGAAACGCCAAAATATTATACCTGGAATCAATCCTCAAGGAGATTTATACGACGAAAACAAGGAAAACCAGTGCCAGGTTACCCAGATGTATATTTCACCGATGCGATTGGGCGAATTTATTCAGTACATCCAAGCAATGATGAATGTTTTTATTTGAGACTGCTGTTAGTCAATGTACGTGGCCCAACATCCTTCCAACATTTACGAACTGTTGATGGTGATTTGTGTGGATCCTACAGAGAAGCCTGTCAACGTTTTCAATTGCTAGAAAATGACGATCTATGGGATCAATGATGCTGTAATATCATCACACGCTCATCAAATACGAACATTATTGTTTTCTATAATCATATCTACATGCTTCCCATCAAACCCAATTGATTTGTAAATCAAGTACAAAGATTATATGTATGATAATGATATTTTGTATCAAATACGGAATAGAATGGGAAACTCAAATATACAAATCAGTGAAGAAATTTACAATGAAGCATTGATTTCAATTGAGGATATGTGCTTGATGATGTTAAACAAACTATTAATTCAATTAGGACTGACCGCGCCTAATCGTCCAATGCATGATGATGATTAATATTAGCAACAATTCGCTCACAAAACAAAATTGCACTTGCAATCACTTTGTCGGGAATCGCAGCAATTTTGCTTGAAGGTGGTCGAACAGCCCATTCAGCACTAAAATTACCATTAAATATCCAAAGCAATGAATCTCCCTACGATCTACGATCTACGAAGCAATAATAACAGATTTTGTGGTGCAATGGTTTTATTAGAAGGAGATTTTCGTCAAACATTGCCAGTGATTCCATGATGAACGCCAGCTGATGAAACCAATGCATGTCTAAAGTCTTCCTTTTTTTGGAAACATGTCAAAGTACTGTTGCGAGGCAAGAGGAGGTTAGGAGGTGGGTGAAGTGGAAGGGTAGGATAAGGATGAGGTAGGAAAAAGTCATAGGAAGAGTTTGGAAAGGGTAGGTTGGAATGTCAAGCTCCGGGGGACGCGGCCTGCTTGCGGTGCACGGCGTTAGCTCGTCGGACGGGGGGGGATCTTGCCCCCGAAACTTAACCTCGCCTGCAGACAAAAACATATATCAGGCCAAGGAAGGAGGAAAGGGAAGGAAACATAAACGGACGGACTATGGCACATCAGGGCACTGCGGATGTTAGTGCAGTGAGGCCATTACCCACCCTACCTTTAGGTGTCCGCGGCCAGTGTTGGACACCCCCAATCTGTTGGTCGATGATCGGCTTCAGGTCATCTTAATTATGTGTCCACTCCGCTACCCTCAACACCCCTGAAAAAAAAACTCTCAGCACGACATTGCTTCGCTAGTGCGAAACAACCAAATCAAAAAACAGTTTTCTTCCTTTAGTAGGCGTTTTGCGGAAGTTTATTCACATTCTTAAGTGTAATTATTATTGATTATTACTAAAACAAAACAAAAAGAAAATAAAATAGAATCGATACCGAAAGCCGTGTTCAATTATTAACTATAACACCCTTTGTGGTATCTTTCTTTCTCGAGACAACTATTGCCCTAGCTCCCTACCCCTATAGAGCTCTGTGGAGGTATCCGCTAGACGAAACACCCTGTGACTGGACCCGATACTACCTCGATTTTCGGTACCTCACAAAAATATGTTTATAAATCAAATAATCAAGAAAATAAACAAAAAAATTAGATGAATTAAAAACAACCAAAAAAAAACTTCCACGCCGAGACTATTAGAACAAGTATAAACACATATATATATGCACAATATCTTTAAACTTAGCAAAAAAAATTATGATAAAAAGATCACCGCCTTTGGTTATCATAAAAAAAAAGAGTAATTCCACTTAAAACTATCAGACAAACACAAACACAAAACTTTTCTTTATAGGTATAAATTTTTCTTATATTTAATTTTCGCTTAATTTTCTTTTATAACAGGCAATCTCCCTTTCTGGAATTCCTTCTTTTTTTTTTTCTTTGTTTTCTATCTTTCACTTTTATCTTTTCTTATCCTTCCTTTCTTTTATATCTTTTCTTTCACTATTTTTTTTTTTTCTTAGCCTTTGTATTTTTCAATTCTTATTACTATAACTCACGGACTTTTTGCTTTTTTATTTGTTTTGTCCTATTTCAGGATTTTAAGGATGCGATTCGGCTTCTGGAGCTAGATGGTAGGACTCCGGTTTGGTATTAACGCTGCCCGAATCGAACGAGCGCCCGATGCGGTATACTGTAGCCTCCCCAGCTATCACGTTGGAAGATCTCTTTTCTGGTTGTATCCAGCGAATCCAAATACCTCGATCGAGGATAGAAAGATTTGGGATGGTCAAATAAAGAAGCGGCGGCCCAGCTCCTGGGATTAGATCTGGGTCCGCCGAGAAATTGCCTAAGAGTTACTTTCTTTAATTATTTTTCCATAACACTTTTTCTTATCAACTCACCACTAAGATTCGTATTTAACTTTTAATTTTTTTCCAAGATGAACAAACGGAACCAAAAAACTTGCTTGCGAAACACGTCTTTCTAATTTTCTTTTATCTCTTATTATATATTTTTTTTTTGTATCTTATTATTTTAATTCACTCTACTATACACTCGTGCTGCTTCTTCCTTAAATTCTTTTTAAATCTCCAAAAATGGACGACTACTGTAATGTATCAATCAGAACAGCAACAAACCCCCTCATCACTAATACTCCCAAAAGCCATCAGATGATGATTTCTCCTAACGGAAAGAACACATCGTACGATCCGCTCCTCCGTATACGTACGATCCCACTTATACTAACTACATTTACTCGAATTTAATGTCTAGGTATAGGTGAGTCAGACTAAATTGACATTTATGTTCGAACTTCGAAGTTAGAACGTAGAATCTGCTAAGGTCTGCTTACATCATGTCCGAGTTATCCTAAAGTTTCCCTTAGGGGCCGCTTCGATCGGGTCAGAAGATAGCTCGACAGGCGTCCGCAACAAAATTTGCGGCTTATTTGGATACATTCCTAATAAGTCGCAAAAACGGTACCTCGGCCGCCTGGCACTAGCCAAGAAGAGACAAACCTACACTCTGAGCAACCTAAACAGCTTTTATTTCCGTTAACGGAATAGTCAGAGGGAAGCCGTGCTAGATACGGTATGTATCAGAAATTCATTAATTATATAAATTTTGTCTCAGCAAATTCCCTTTTTTTTCGGATAGTGATTAGTTATGTGGGGAGAAACCCACTATAACGGCCGGGCAACACCTTGTCTTTCTACCATTCAGTAAAAGTAAGTGTTCCTCATATAAAGATAATTCGGCTTTACAGAAGTCCATTAGGACGGTCAATGACCCTGGCAAAGTAGCCAAAAGGAAATACCTATAACAAATAATACATGCAAAAATGGTCGTTCGCTAAGTTTGGATACGCACATAAGACAAAACGGGTATCACGAGATTTTAGGTCACACGCAACTTAATGAAACTAATCGTGACGTCATACACATATTAGTACATAAAACTCAACTCGCCCATGGGACGCACTCATTATTTCATATCAGTGTAGAGTTTGGAGAACTGTCACTCTATCAGCCACTGACAACATTCTGAGCAAATAGCAAAACATGGCGGCGGCGCTTTCCACTGGTAGGTTCATTTTTACTTTTCCCTTGTTTGTCTTTATTTTAATTTCACATTTAGTTTGTTTTCATTTATTTTTTTTTTCAGGATAACCAGACGTCCGCAACAACATTTGAGAAAGTAATTCAAGTGAAGACAGTCGCGGGACGCTGAGATATGTAAGTTTACACATTTTTATTTGTTTTATTTTATACTTCATTCCTTTTCTTTTCAGATATATTGGCCGATTAACTAACTGTGGGGAAAAACCCACGTTAAAAGCCGGGCCATACATTCAGTGCAACGTTTTAGTTAAGGTACGTCGTTTATAAGTTAATCAAAATGATTAATCCTCATCCCAATTTTTTTTCATTCATTTTTCAGCTGTACCTCTAGAGGGCAATGACCTGGACCAAACAAAAAACACATCCTCATGATTCCCGACCTACCTCAACTCATTTTATATGGAGGCGAATGTTATTAGTTGTTAACCACATAGTATAACTATAAATTTGAAACCAGGAGAAAGAACAGATAAACAGATTAAATTAATATGTTACACACGTATAATAAAAACTAAAGCTAGTATCACAACAAAAAGCTTAAAGATATATCACAGATTAATGGAAATATAACTAACTAAACTACAATTAAACTAAATTAAAGTGAATATCATAGAAAATTAACTAAATTATCAGTCTTCAAAATGTATCAAATTTATAGAGTCACAGATGCTTAATAGTTTTTATCACAGTTTAGTTTTTAATCATCGCGGAAGCAATAAAGAGTCAATAACTAAATAAACGAGTAGTGTCTAAGTTAATAATGTTAGTAGTTTTGTAAATATCACCGATCGTAGTTTTTAATCATTGCGGATGCAAAAACGAGTTAATAAATAAATAAATGTATAGTATCTAAATTAAAATAATGTTAGTAATTTAAGTATCACGGGTCGTAGTTTTTAATCATTGCGGATGGAATAAAACTAATAAATAAATAAATAAAAAGTAACTAAGTTAATAAAATTAGTAATTTAAGTAGGTATCACAGATTTTTAAAAGATAAGTTACTTAAGCTAACTTAAAAGAAAATATAAATATCACAGAAAAAAAAATTTAAAACTATCAGTCTCAGTAAAATTAATAAATTTAGTAAAAATATCACAGATGGAATGGTTAAATCATTTTATCACAGATGCTCAATAAAATAAATAAAGATATAAATAAATAAGAACATTTAACATTAAGTAACATTTAAAACATAAAGCATGCAATAAATATAATAAATATATATACATAAAATATCCATGTTTATTAATCACTTCCAGGTACTTGTGTGTTTTGATATAGTGTTTCGGTTTTTTTTTCGAACTGTTGCTGAAAAAATATAATAAGTGATACTCACGGATAATTTAATAAATTAACAAATAACAAACAGAAACGATACGAATAGCAACGATGATACTTACGAAAAACGATTTGTATTTAAAACCAGCGTGTTTTTGGAAACAATCTGCTTATTGTTTTAAATCTTTCGCATGATATATTCCCAGTCTTTTTCCGGTTAAATTTTCCAACTCATACATTTGATTTCCGATTCGTTTAACTACGCGGCATTTAATATACTTCGGTGAGAGTTTCGCTGATAAACCTTTTGATGAATCGCTCAACACAAAATTTTTCCTATACACCTCTTGTCCGGGTGAAAATTGAACGTTTTTAGTACGGACATTATAAATTTTTGAGGATTTATCGTTGGCTTTAATTATGTTTTCGCGGATTTGATTTCGTATGCACTGCAATCGACCTTGTCGGGGAAGAGTTAACAACTCGCTGTCGTCCAGCGCATGCAACTTCTTTGCAAGTTCATAACTGCTACCGTGCGTCATCATGTTAGTGCCGAATAATGCATAATACGGTGACACACCAGTAGAGCTATGAGCCGCGCTTCTCAACGCACAGGCGATATCGCTAAGGTGCGTATCCCAGTATCGTTGATCGTCTTTTAGATACGATCGGATAGCAGCCAACAACGAGCGGTTCACTCTCTCCGACGCGTTCGATTGCGGTGCATAGTGGGCAGTTTTAAAATGCCTTATGCCATACTTGGTCATCAGAGATTCGAATTCTTTTGCCACGAATTGCTTTCCATTGTCAGAATTGATGATATTAGGTACTCCAAACATATTGAATACGTCTTCTTTTAAAAATTTAATGACGTTTGAAGTACTTGCTTTTCGTAAAGCCTTTAACAAAACAAATTTGGACAAATGATCTAAGACAACAAACACGTATACATTTCCTAATTTAGACCTCGGATAAGGTCCTAAAAAGTCGATGTATATTTTTTCAAACGGACGATTACTACAATAAGACGTAACAATAGGAGGACGAGATACTTGGTTAGACGCTTTACTTTGTTTACACACACTACAGTTAGAGACATATTCACGAACGTGCACAGTCATATTAGGCCAATAAAAATAATTCCTAAGTCTATTAAGGGTTTTTGATATCCCACCGTGTGCGGACTTAGGAGGATCATGAGCCCTTTTTATGATCTCCTCGGTTAAACCCGATGGTACCCAAAGGAGCCATGAATGTTCCCACATTTCTTCTTCGCCTAATTTTTTAAAAACTTTTTTGTATACATATCCGTCTTCGTACTTTAAGTCGGGAAGTTCGTCTTTATGGTTGTAAACCGTCTCGATGAGGTCTAAATATTCATCGGAAAGGAATTCCGCTGACTTCAAGTCAATCAACGGGGCAACCTCCTCAAGAGTCAGAGAATCTACGTGTATCCGAGAAAGAGTATCCGGTACTACGTTTTGACTTCCTTTACGGTGCTGTATGTCGAAGGCATAGGACTGTAACGAAAGACTCCACCTTGCGAGCTTGCCACTAAGGTCCTTCATGTTCATCAGCCATTTAAGGCTGGAATGGTCCGTTATGATCGTAAAGTCCATACCCTCGACATACGGCCTGAATTTCTTGACAGCCATCACCGCGGCCATACACTCCTTCTCGGTGACACTGTAGTTTCTCTGGCTTTTATTAAATTTTTGCGAGAAAAACGCGATCGGGAGCTCCTCTCCTTCCTCGCCCAACTGAACCAGTACAGCGCCGATTCCCGCGTCAGAAGCATCACATTGGATGTAAAATCTTTTTGTGAAATCCGGGCGCGAAAGAACCGGAGCTGAGATCAACGCTTTCTTCAGACTCTCAAATGCCATCAGCGCTTCATCCGTCATGAAGAACTTCTCGCTTCTCTTTTTCAGCAGGTCAGTCAAAGGAGCAGTCAAAGTTGAGAAATCCTTTATAAATTTCCGATACCAGCCTGCCATTCCAAGTAGCCTACGGATCTGCCTAGGGGTTTTCGGGACCGGGAAATCCACGATCGCCTCTACTTTCGCCGGATCCGTTTTAAATTTCCCACCACCAACTATGAAGCCCAAGTATTTTAACTCTTTGAAGCAAAATCTTGATTTCTTCATGTTGATGGTGAGATTGGCTTTGCGTAAGCATTCGGCTACTTCGCTTAGCAGACTGATATGGGTGTCGAAATCGGGTGCCATGATAAGCAAGTCATCGAGGTACACGAAAACACGCTCCCTAAGTCGTGCAGGAATCACCTTGTCCATCAACTGGCTCAACCGTTGAGCTGCATTGCACAACCCAAACGGCATCACTGTGAACTGGTACAAGGGTCTCCCCGGTACCGCAAAGGCAGTCTTTTCCCTACTCTGTTTCTCCAGCGGAATTTGCCAAAAGGCCTCTTTAAGATCGATGCTGCTCATATATATCGCGTCGGGAAATCGGCTAGTAAGTCCTTCGATGTGAGGAAGAGGGTTGGCGTTTTTCTTCGTCAGTGCGTTCACCTTACGGGAATCCAAACAGAGTCGGTTTTTGCCGGGTTTCCGTAAGAGAACCACTGGCGAACACCATGGACTTTCACTTTCCTCTATCACACCGAGACTCAGCATCCGATCCAACTCATCGTATAACAGTGTTTGTATCGCTGGAGAGACAGGGTAGTGACGCTGTTTCACAGGGAGAGCATCTCCTGTATCGATGACGTGCTCCATCATGGTAGTCTTTCCCAGACCATCGCGCTCAAAACATAAAAATTTATCCTTGACTGCATCCAGCCTGGCCTGTTGATCAGAGGTTAACTGGTGAGCATTAGGAGAATCCGATTGTTCGTCAACCGAGATACTACTTATAATTCCTGGAGCTAACTGGAACACCCTCCAAAAGTCAACTCCAAGATAGATCTCCTGATCCAAGCTGGGAACGAGGAAGAAGGTCAACATCTCTTCTTTACCTTTATATGTAACGCTAACCGTGATTTTGCCCACAATTGATTGACTTTTTCCGTCAGCGGTCCTAACTCCTGAACTAAAGGGTGTTATAGGACAACCAAGTTGTTCAATCAACTGTTTGCAGTTTTTTCCTAAAATGCTTACACTAGCACCGCTGTCTAGTAAGCCTAAAAACTCTCTCGAACCGATTTTAATTTTAGCATAAGGCCGAGGATCGGATTCTAAATTTAAAATTGTAGAAGATATCTTCTTCGAAGTATCTTTACGGGCCTTGAATCTCGCCCTAGCCTTTAAAATATTTTTTGAAGGTGTGCTAATTGCACTGTTAAAAATTCTTGCCCGAACCTTTTCATATTCCTGAAGACGGACATGTAGCGGTTTAATTTCGTACAACTTTCTTTCTTTTATTTTATCTTTTATAGTTTCTCCTCTTTCTTCCCTCTTTAAAATTTGAATTTGGGACTCTTCCTCTTTTGGAAGATCTTCTAAAATAACTTCATCATTTTCTCGTAACTCTTCTTCGTTCCTATTCTTTATTGGGGACTCTATTTCAGGGTTGTACGCGATTCCCCCAGAGCCTTCGCGTCCCTCGCTCGGTTTTCCGGATGGCATCGCGGACAACTGGGTGTTTTAACACCTTCCTGACCACATTTAAAACAAAACAGGTTTCTAACGTCGGACTCGCAATCGAAATACGTATGTCCTTGAACTTTGCAGTTCCAACAAACTAAATTTGTTGTGTCTGCATATCGACGAGGAGGATTCTTGGAACGCGCCCCTCCAAACTGGTAAGCAGCGAGTTGTTCATCTACCGGCTGATAATCTTCTTCAAGTTCCAACTCGCTCACACCGAACTTATTGGGAGGCCTACCGGCTGGTCTCGGTAAGTCTCGCTCTCTTTTTGGAAAAGCTGCTTCCGCTTCCTTGCAAACATAACGAAGCTGATCCAAGGAAAAAATCTGCTGCGGAAATACTAAGCTCCTAAGCTTGTCGTTTAAATTACGCTTTATGCTTTTGATCAAATCGGCCTCTGGAATTGGCCTTCTAAGTTGATATCTCATTTTATTGATAGCAACGAAATACTCTTCACTACTTTCATAGGAATACTGTTTGCGGTCTAGGATATCATGCGCTATCTCTAGATCCGTCCTAGGGTTTTGGTACCTACTTAATAATGCTTCTTTTAAAGTTGGCCAATCAAAATCTTTGTCCACTTGGAACTGCCAGAACCAATCATACGCCGGGCCCGAGAGCAATTGGTGGAAATCTCTCAAGATTTCATTCCACGAGCAACCATATCTTTTTTGCATTTTTTCCAGTCTAAGCACGAAGTCTTCCACAGTAAGTTTGTCAGAAATCCCATCAAAATTCAGACCCCACTTGTCAACTTTGACTGGGGTTCTGAATCCTGACGGCATATACGGATAAACTACCGGAGGTGGAAAAGGAAACGGGGTCTGGTAACCCCCAAAAACTGGTTGGTTAGCCTGTGGTTGAAACGACCTTTCAGTAGCTACTGGTGGTGGATTGGATCCGCGTTGCCCTACCGGAACAAACGCACTTCTATTATGGTTACCCGAACGATTTGGTAACCTCGGAGGAAGACTTACAGGTGTTGGATTGGATATCGGTGGAGGTACCGCTGGTTCTCGAGACGGCGGTGGGTTATTCGAGTTTGGAATAGCTAAAGAAAGCTTTTCGAGAAACCCACTGAGCTGCCGTTCGATTCGAACGCTTACGTGAGCTGTTATGTCTCTCTCTAATTCCTTTCTACAGGTAGATATGCCTTCAGCTATTCCTCTGTTTATCATGTGCTCTAAATCTTCAGGAATAACGGTTTTTTGTTTCTTTTTAGGTAACGTTCGAGCAATACTCTCCAGAATCCCTCGGGAACCCTGGTTGGATGAAACACCTTGCGCCCTAACCTCATTTTCCCTACCAGTGTTTGGCCTAACGGTATTGTCGAAGGCCCCGAACATTTCAGGTGCTAGCGATGCTTCTAGATCTCCAGCACCGCTAAGATCGCTGTATGAAGGAGCAGATAAGGACCCTGTATGGACACTCGTGTTAAGGACGCTGGGAGCGTTAACTCCCGAGGTATCCACGTGTTGATATGTGGATCGGATGTGCCTGTCGGAGACCAAGGGAGAATGTAACACTTTTTGCCTTCCTCTTGAATCTAAGTTTTGAGTGGTTGACCTAGTAATAGCTCTACTTTCTTCTTCTATTTCAGCGTTCCTGATCAGCTGTTGCACGCGATCTTCATCATTTCCCTGACGTGCCATTTTAATTTATTCAACAATCAACAACGAAATTAGATGCGAAAACAACAACAAAAAGTATGGTGAGTTTCAACTAAAATTATCTAGCTAAGAGACCTATTTTCTTAACTAATACCAAAAAATGTAAACTATTTCCAAGAAAAACTAATTGTAACAAAAAAATGATTAACTAAACCTAACGAAAATGAAATTGTCAAACAAAAAAATGAATAATTAACGTAATGACGAAAAAAAATCAGATTAACGAAAGTAGAATAAGACAAACGAAAAAGATAAATTGTAAAACCTAAATTAAGATAAATAAATTAATCAACAAAACCAAATGTAACTTAAATGAAACCTGTACACCAAATAATAAATAAATAAATAAATAAATAAGATAAGCAAAAAAAAGACTGTAAACTATACTTAGAATAAGAAGAAAAATGAAAAAGATAAATTGGAAAAACTAAATTAAGAAAAATAAATTAATCAAGAAAAACAAAATGTAAACTTAACGAAAACTGTATATAAAAAAAAATAAATAAATAAATAAGATGAAAAAACTGAAAATTGTAAACTTGAACCTAACAAAATATAATATTGTAGCTAAAGATATATAAATAACAAAAAAGTTTAATAAATAACAAAAAAAATAAATAAATAACGAAAGAAAGGTTTAATAAATAACGAAAACAAGTAAATAAATAATGGAAACGAATAAAGTAAAGAAAATTAATGTAAATGAATAACGAACTTCTCAAAAACTGTACTTAAACTTACAAAAAAAACTGTAACTATATCAAAGTAAATTATTAAATAACCCAATAAAAAGCTTGTAAAAAGTTAACGATTAACTTTGAAATTTCAAAAACTTGATTTTAACTAACTAAAAAACGAAATGATAAGGAATTAACTTAACTTAAATTATTCACCAAAATTATTAGGAAACGATTAAGAAAAGAATAATAATTATAATAGAAAAACGAAAAACGAAAAACAATAGATAACCTTCTAACAAATGTAATTCTAAAAAAACTATTTAGAAAACTTTGTAATGGTATCTTTGAATTATGTAAACTTACCAAAATTAAATAAGTCTTCTTGAATGAAAACAAATTAACTATATAGTAATAAACTTACCAAAAACAAACTTAACAAACTAAGAAAACAAAAGAAAAAATATAAATTGTTAATACTTTAGTAACGAAACGCAAATAGCAATAGATAACAAGAAAAATTAACGAAAAATCAAACGAAAAAATATCAGAGATTAACTTTTTGAAAATAACTATCTCACCAATGTACCAAAAAATAAATGAAAGAAAAGTATTTAATAAAGCTTGTAATTGAACAAAAAGATTTAAGTGATTTCTTCACTTCCAAATGAATATTTAATTTCGGTTTTCCAAAAGCATACGGGGTGCTTCAGGTAGCGTATGAGCGACATAGTATGACCCTACTGACGACCTCGCTGAAAAAAAAAAAGACATCAGACGGACAGACTAAACTTCCCCTGATGTGACCATAATAGTATAGGAAATCTACTAGAAACACAAACGATTTACATTACAAAGTTTTTCCTTACCGTTCCCGCAATTCTAGACTGTCTCTGGGGACCTTGCTAGAAGACATGAAACGGTAGGATAAAACTTACACAAAATTTTGGGACGATGATGTCGGACTACACGTCTCGCACAATCAATCGTCCAAGTAGAAAATGACGAAACTAGGAAAAGAAAATTGAAAAATTAGAAGAATAGAAAAGTAAAAAAAGTTAGGATGGGAATAGGTAAAAGACAAAACGAAAATGTACTGACTGACCTTACTAAAGCTTTCGCAAAGGAACGTCGCGATACACCTAGGTACGCCTGTGGCCTTCCTGGTGTAGACATACGCCCTTTGCAAAAACTTCAGTAATTCCCGACAGAACATTACACTCATTAACCGCAGTCACTGCGAATTTTCAAACACTCGTCGCAATACGACTAGGTACGCCTGTGGCCTTCCTGACGCAGACATACGAGGTTTAAAAATCCACAGCAAGTTTGGTTACGACAATACGACATAAAAAAAACTGAAACTAGTACAACATAAACTAATTCGCCAAAAAAAATGTTCCAACTAGGTTGGAACACCCTTTAACGACGTTGGGCGCCATTTTGTTGCGAGGCAAGAGGAGGTTAGGAGGTGGGTGAAGTGGAAGGGTAGGATAAGGATGAGGTAGGAAAAAGTCATAGGAAGAGTTTGGAAAGGGTAGGTTGGAATGTCAAGCTCCGGGGGACGCGGCCTGCTTGCGGTGCACGGCGTTAGCTCGTCGGACGGGGGGGGATCTTGCCCCCGAAACTTAACCTCGCCTGCAGACAAAAACATATATCAGGCCAAGGAAGGAGGAAAGGGAAGGAAACATAAACGGACGGACTATGGCACATCAGGGCACTGCGGATGTTAGTGCAGTGAGGCCATTACCCACCCTACCTTTAGGTGTCCGCGGCCAGTGTTGGACACCCCCAATCTGTTGGTCGATGATCGGCTTCAGGTCATCTTAATTATGTGTCCACTCCGCTACCCTCAACACCCCTGAAAAAAAAACTCTCAGCACGACATTGCTTCGCTAGTGCGAAACAACCAAATCAAAAAACAGTTTTCTTCCTTTAGTAGGCGTTTTGCGGAAGTTTATTCACATTCTTAAGTGTAATTATTATTGATTATTACTAAAACAAAACAAAAAGAAAATAAAATAGAATCGATACCGAAAGCCGTGTTCAATTATTAACTATAACACCCTTTGTGGTATCTTTCTTTCTCGAGACAACTATTGCCCTAGCTCCCTACCCCTATAGAGCTCTGTGGAGGTATCCGCTAGACGAAACACCCTGTGACTGGACCCGATACTACCTCGATTTTCGGTACCTCACAAAAATATGTTTATAAATCAAATAATCAAGAAAATAAACAAAAAAATTAGATGAATTAAAAACAACCAAAAAAAAACTTCCACGCCGAGACTATTAGAACAAGTATAAACACATATATATATGCACAATATCTTTAAACTTAGCAAAAAAAATTATGATAAAAAGATCACCGCCTTTGGTTATCATAAAAAAAAAGAGTAATTCCACTTAAAACTATCAGACAAACACAAACACAAAACTTTTCTTTATAGGTATAAATTTTTCTTATATTTAATTTTCGCTTAATTTTCTTTTATAACAGGCAATCTCCCTTTCTGGAATTCCTTCTTTTTTTTTTTCTTTGTTTTCTATCTTTCACTTTTATCTTTTCTTATCCTTCCTTTCTTTTATATCTTTTCTTTCACTATTTTTTTTTTTCTTAGCCTTTGTATTTTTCAATTCTTATTACTATAACTCACGGACTTTTTGCTTTTTTATTTGTTTTGTCCTATTTCAGGATTTTAAGGATGCGATTCGGCTTCTGGAGCTAGATGGTAGGACTCCGGTTTGGTATTAACGCTGCCCGAATCGAACGAGCGCCCGATGCGGTATACTGTAGCCTCCCCAGCTATCACGTTGGAAGATCTCTTTTCTGGTTGTATCCAGCGAATCCAAATACCTCGATCGAGGATAGAAAGATTTGGGATGGTCAAATAAAGAAGCGGCGGCCCAGCTCCTGGGATTAGATCTGGGTCCGCCGAGAAATTGCCTAAGAGTTACTTTCTTTAATTATTTTTCCATAACACTTTTTCTTATCAACTCACCACTAAGATTCGTATTTAACTTTTAATTTTTTTCCAAGATGAACAAACGGAACCAAAAAACTTGCTTGCGAAACACGTCTTTCTAATTTTCTTTTATCTCTTATTATATATTTTTTTTTTTGTATCTTATTATTTTAATTCACTCTACTATACACTCGTGCTGCTTCTTCCTTAAATTCTTTTTAAATCTCCAAAAATGGACGACTACTGTAATGTATCAATCAGAACAGCAACAAACCCCCTCATCACTAATACTCCCAAAAGCCATCAGATGATGATTTCTCCTAACGGAAAGAACACATCGTACGATCCGCTCCTCCGTATACGTACGATCCCACGTATACTAACTACATTTACTCGAATTTAATGTCTAGGTATAGGTGAGTCAGACTAAATTGACATTTATGTTCGAACTTCGAAGTTAGAACGTAGAATCTGCTAAGGTCTGCTTACATCATGTCCGAGTTATCCTAAAGTTTCCCTTAGGGGCCGCTTCGATCGGGTCAGAAGATAGCTCGACAGGCGTCCGCAACAGTACTTCATTTAAGCTAGAATATACGTGTCGAGTTGCAAAATGACCAATCTGGAAATATATTCTCTAAACAACTCATTGACATTGGTAATGGTAAATTTTCTATAGACATGTTGACTGGCTGCATTAACTCTCCTCAAAGTTTTTGTCAGTTAACGCAATCAAAAGATGAACTTATTCAGAAGGTGTTTCCAGATGTTTCTAAAAATTACATAAACCATGATTGGTTGAGCGAACGAGTTATATTAGCTGCAAAAAACATAGATGTAAATGAATTAAATTTCAAAATTCAAGAACAAATTACAGGCGAATCGAGGATATATAAATCAGTTGATTCGGTTACTAACCAAGATGATGTAGTCAACTATCCACCGGAATTTTTGAACTCGCTGGATTTGCCAGGATTGCCACCTCACAATCTTCAATTAAAGTTTGGATCAATAGTTATAATGTTGCGAAATATCAACCAACCGCGTCTTTACAACAGTACACGGTAAGCGATAAAAAAAATACTAAACAACGTGAAAGAAGCAACTATACTATAAGGAAAGTATAAAGGGTAAGATGTTCTCATACCGCGCATCCCATTGATTCCGACTGATGTGCCATTTGAGTACAAATGACTGTTATGACCATAAACAAGTCGCAGAGGCAATCATTAAGTGTTTGTGGTATTAATCTAGAAAGTCCATGTTTCTCACATGGTCAATTGTATGTTGCCTGTTCCCGTGTTGGAAAGCCATCAGATTTGTTTATCTATGCGCCAAGTAATCAAACAAAAAACTTCGTATATTACAAAGCACTACAATGATAATAAAACTGATTTCTGTTAATAATTATGATTCACATGATTAAAAATAAAGCGATTGCTTACTTTTAAATCCTTATACATATATGTTTCATTTAATTATTTTTAATTCACAACGCCTTATCACCAGCGTGACGGTTCTGTTCAGGAGAATTTTTAGCCACGACTATAAAATACGTAGGAACAAAAAAGCCACATTACAAATCTTTATGACAGGACGAAGTCTGTCGGGTCCGCTAGTACTCAAAATAAAAAAAAAAACTTCAGTTTGTTAAAAAAATATGTTAATGACTCTTGGTATGATTCAGTTAGATTTTACAGACAATCTACCAATCAACTTCCAGTGAAGGAAATGAAGCTAAATTCATTTAAAGGAACAATTCTCGTCCATTGGTAGATAAATTATCCGTAAAATCTAACAGAATCATGCTAAGAATCATTTTCTTATAGTTCTACTTCAGTTTCTTCTCTTCAGTCTTTATTTTCAAAGCTTCCATCACCACTTGTGCAATTCTTTTTTTTAAGGTCAAAAGTCGGCACCTAGAGGGCACTTTTTGAACTCCATTATTTCTCGATCTAGACCACCTAGAGGGCTGAAATTTCAGGATTGTGATCTAGGAATCAATCCCTTTCCATTGCTGTGCCTATCTTTGAATAAGACCAATTTTACAACAAGTCAAAATCACAAATTGACTAATTTAAGTTTTAGTAATTCGCTGAGTTCATATATGAGTTCTCAGTTTTTATTATTTAAATTTGTTTTCAAAAAATTTGCAAAACATTAGTTAAACTTTTAGTACCTTAAGTATGTATATCGAGAAAAAACTCTTCTTTTGATACCCAAACTTAAAAAAAGTTAATCCGAGTCCTGGATATTTTAAAAGCATACTCGTTATATCATAGAAGAAGAAGTATTTGTCATCTTTGAAAAAAAAAAAATAAAGTTAAATTATACACATGTCAGTAAGGCGTGTAGATTTTGTTAATTTATTTTATTTTTTTACAACTGTATTTACATTGTTGAATTATAGCGAAATAAACTAAAATATTCTATGATTTCAAAATTGCTACATAGTTTGCACATACTCAAAGTAAAAAAATAAATTGTTTTAAAAAAGTTTTTAAACACCTCAAACTTTAACTTGCACCCAAAGTAGAATTTCCATTATGGCAACTCCTTATATTGAAGTGGTCTACCTACCTAAGTATAACCTTACCATTAAACAATACCCCATCGTTAAGTTGGCATTTCTTTTTTTTTTTGTATATTTCACTGAATTCGTTCATTTGAAATTTCAACATGAACATGACGTTTCGTATTTTTCTCATCTCATTCTCATCGCTCATCTACCAAACCAAATGTCTGTTGACTGATTTACACAACATTTTAATCGTCGTCCCACATTTATTTAGTTTTTCTTTTTCAACTTCCGAAAAAAACACGATCTTAAGAAATTATAAAATAATAATTAACTCTCTCGCCGTTTCATTGTTACAATCTCACGGTTGGTATTTGTGTAAGTTCTTATTTTAATACTTAAAAAGAGATCAAAGTTCAAAAAGACTGCATACAAAGTAACATTAAAACGTAGAAAAATACTTAATTAATTTCCAAGTTAAGTTAAAAAAAAAAAAATAAGTAAAAAACAAAAACTTCAACCATGTCTGGGGAAAATATTGTAATTGATGATAGTTCTACCTCCTCAAGTTCCAACACTGAGGAATCTGCGTCTTTCATTGCTTCGGTTATAAATGAAATCATCTACAGTCCCATGAATTTGGCTCTTGTAGCCGTAATTGCATTCCTCGTTTATAAAATAATCAAAGACCGAATTGAAGTCCCTCACAGCGATGTTAAGCCACCACAACCTGAACTACCAAAACTGCGAAGAGACTTCACAATTCAGGAGTTGAGGGCATTCGATGGCAATCAACCAGATGGAAGGGTTTTAATTGGTGTAAATGGAAGTGTGTATGACGTCACCAAAGGAAAGAATTTCTACGGACCAGGTAAGTGAAAGAAAAAAAAAGTTAGAAGCTAAAGTTACTACGTATGCAAAAATTTGTTCATTCTTCCCACGGAATTAATTGCTGTGGAGTACCCATCTATCTACCAGGAGCTGTCTTTTTTTGTTTTGCGTATCCTTCTTCCATATTGCATGAATATGAAGCGAACGAAAAATACGAATAAAAACGCATTGAAGTATATAAAATTAATAATAAGTAGGTAAGTTAGGCATGTGTGGTACTCGTATTCGTATTGTCAAGTCAGCAGCAGTAACAATAAAACTTTCCTTTCCCCCGCTGCGCTGCGCTGCTCTACTTCCGCCGGCATTGTGAAGCTAAAAACAAAAACAAAAAAGGGAAAAACATGTCCGTTGCACCTTGAACTACTAGAACAAAGTTGAAAAAAAGAAATTGGTTGTTTTTTCTCTTGATTTTTAATTTGATAGGTTAGCCATTTAATATACAGACAAAATCCAAATCAATAATACACGGCTTTGAAAACATACTGGCTTAGGTATAGATAGATGCGTTTGTTTGTTTGTGACTTATTCGATAAGTCATTAGTTCTATCTCTCCATTTGCTTGCTTGCAATGAACTCGAAAATCGAACCACCTAATTTGACCATTCTCACCTCAGTTTAATTGTTTTGTTATCTACTTGCATACATATAATATTTCAATAGGTAGGTATTGTGTGATGTATATTCAGTATATTCAAGTCATATTGTACTTACATACATATATATACTTGCAAGTATTTTTTAAGTATTGAACAAAATATATATGTATGTACATATGTATATGACTATGTTCTTTTGCATTATTTTTTCTTTTCTGTTTTTGATAATAAAACCCCTTTACTCTTATAGCTCCTTTTTTGTTAGCGAATTATACTTCATTTTTTGTAAACAAGATTCTGAAATGTTTCATCTTGAAGGTTGATTGTCCAAAACAGTACGCAGCTAGAATTTTGTTCTGTTTAATTAAAATATACATAAATGACTAGGTATACAAAATGAAATGAATAATTGTTTATTTGTGGTTTGAATGATGAAATAAAATGAAATTTCAGTTTATTTATATTCGTGAAATAGAGTCATTCATTTATTAGTCTAAATTTAAAGGGTTTTCCAATAAGAGGTTTTATTTTGAATGACAGATGTCTTATCTATTGACATTTGAAAAATAAATGTAGGTATGCCTTTACTTAAAATGGAATGGGCAGCTTCAGTTAACTACATTGTTTGAACTCAAAATAAGACAAGATAGTTAATTTTTTAGCTGTCATTAATGACAAACTTGGAACTTTACTTGAATATTTTTTGGGAGCGTATCGGAGTCCCGATTTTTAAAATCCCGCTTGCAAAAAATCCCGAAATTTTTGTTTTAAATCCTGTCTTCTAAAATACCGATTTTTTAAAATCCCGTTTATTCAAAGTCCCGATCAATTAGAATTCCGATATTTAAAATCCCGAAAAATCCAGACAAACCATTTTTTTTTTACGTAATACGTACATTAAACTAAATAAGAATAAAAGTCAAAGGTTTGAATGTTAAATTAAGAATCGTTTTGGAATCCCGCTTTTTACAATCCGGGTTTTTTGCGTCGTTTTTTTGTTTTGTTTTAAATGAATACTACTTTACTTTATATTAATACTAGCTGACCCGACACACGTTGTTTTAATAATAATTTCTAGATAATATTTTGCTAGAAATAAATAACTTATTTTAAGTGTGTAAGGATGTGGTATATAGTGGGAGAGATATAGAGCACTGTAAACGGTGACAAAATATTAAAATAACAAATCACCAAACAAATTTTTTTAATTTATTAAAATTAATTCTTTAAAATTATAAACATCACTAATTATGACAATACTACAAAAAAAAAAACAATATCAATACCTTAATGCAACAGAGTGTACAATATTTTTTGTGATCCCATCTTTCCCCAATACAAACAAACTGGATGGTTTGCTCACTCGAGAGAAATGAATTGACACATCTGTGGGTATAATAGAGATTCGTGGTAAGAATTTGCCACTTAAAATTATGGCTTCGATAACATTTTTCATCAATTTTTTAATTACTAATCGCGTGCCGTTGCACAACCGTGGTGGGTTCAAATTACGAAGCAAAATTACCGGAGATCCAACCTTCAGTTGTAAATTATGCGGTGGCATGCCTGGTAAATCAAATGAGTTCAAAAACTCAGTTGGATAATTTAAAACTTCGGTAGCATCAAAAACTGTATCAATAGATTTGTATGACACCAAGTCTCCTCGTAACAAATGTTGTATTTTGAGATTTAATTCGCTGACATCCACATTTTTTGCTGCTAAAATTGCTCTTTCTGCCAGCCACTCATGATTTGTATATTGTCTGTGTACATCGGGAAATATCTGGTCAATGAGAGCATCTTTTGAATCAATAATCGTGCAGAAATCGACCGGTAATTTTATGCATCCAGTTTCATCTGTAGTAACTTTTCCGTGGCCTATATCTAACAGTTGTTTTGAGAATGTTTCAGCGGATGGATCTTGAAGCATTTGAACACGCATATTTACTTTCAGTTGTACTTTTTCAACATTACGCCACAGTTGCAGTGGCGATGATTTTAAGCACTCGTTGATCTCATCAGCGTACGTTGAACTGGGAATGAACGGGAAGTGTGTATCTGAAATCACTTGAAAGGAGTAACAGAGTCCCGTAAAAAAGGTTGTCATTGTTTTTTATATCTTTCAATGTGCTGTTCAACGCCTCAAGAGAATGTTTGTGTGCCATAGTGCATTCATCCCAGATAATAATTTTACACTTTTTCAGCACTGTGACCATAGATGATTGTTTTTTTTATATTGTACACCGCGTCTGGGTTATTTTGAATATTTAGTGGCAGTTTAAATACTGAATGAGTTGATCTGCCTCCATCCAATGAAATTGCCGCAATCTCAGAAGATGCAAAAGCCAATGCTATACCATTATTTGATCCTATTTTAGCAAGAATTAGCAAAATAAGAAATGTTTTGCCAGTTCCACCTGGTGCATCCAAAAAAAACCACCTTGTCCTGCCGAAACTGCGAGCATGACGTGGCCATAAATGGTTCTTTGTTCTTCATTCATTAGTGGGACATTGTGAGCGACAATTGCTGTATTATAAAAAATCGGGATTATAAAAACCAGGATTTTAAAAAACGTGATTTTATAATCAGGTTTTTAAGAAACGGGAAAATAAAAACCGGGATATCGAACCCAACCCCTTAACTCCTTACACTGGCTACAAGTGTAACTCATTCAGCTAGGTTTTCAAAATCGATTGAAATAAAATCTAAATCTAAGTTGAAATCACTTCAAGTGAAATTAAAGCAGCTAAATTCTTATGTTTTTATTTGTTCTGTACTTTTCCATAAAATAAATATGGGTTGGGTTCGATATCCCGGTTTTTAAATTCCCGTTTCTTAAAATCCCGTTTTTTATAATCCTGCTTTTTATAATCCCGATTTTTTATAATCCCGCTTTTTGTAATCCCGTTTCTTATAATCCCGTTTTTTATAATCCCGTTTTTTACTATCCCGATTTTGCAATCGCACGATTTTTTAAAATTAAACAGCTAGTTTTGATTGCAAAATCGAAATTAGAAAACAAATAAAAAAAACGAGACCTGTTTCTAGATTCATTTTATTGCAACCTTTAACAAATATAACAAATCAAGAAATAAAAATATAAAGTAAAACAAATCAAAGAAACAAACTCAAATCAATTAACAAAGTCAACTAGAGCGGCAAAACCGTTATTGAGAGAGATTTGCTGTAGGATGCGTGCTGTTTGTGAAAGAGTTAATATTGTAAACAAAAATTAATGTTTATGTACAGTAAAAAACAAACAAATTACGATATTATTATATTGTAATATTCGGCATGGTCCGATAATTAAAACTTATTCACACTTCGTAAATAAAAAAACAAATTCACTTTATTTA
This sequence comes from Eupeodes latifasciatus, assembly GCA_920104205.1. Lineage (NCBI taxonomy): Eukaryota > Metazoa > Arthropoda > Insecta > Diptera > Syrphidae > Eupeodes > Eupeodes latifasciatus. The sequence continues at coordinate 49,643,266 of OV049926.1, read as the reverse complement.
AATTACTCCAAACTTATTTATTGAACACTTTCAAATATTACTTTTTAAACACAGTCTTTACTTTCAATTATTTTACACAGTCTTTACTTTATCGCAGTTCACAACCAATAATTAACCGCTTCGCTTCCGAGCGCCTATTTATATACCTCAAATCGGTTCGAGAATCTACGAGGTTGTTCTCGATGCTTAACGAAGTTCTCCTCTTTATCACTAGATGCTTAACGAAGCTAGTTCTCCTCTTAATCCCTAGATGTTGCCCCTTTCGAGGTTCTTGTATGCGCTGCGCTGAATGTTTTCGAATTGAGTTCCCCTCTTAGCCACTAGATGTTTCTCGATGCTTAAAGAAGCGAGTTCTCCTACTAATCGGATATTAAAAGAGATAAAGAGTGTATACACATTACAATATTTTAGTCAAGTAATTTAACATTCAAACCTTTGACTCCTATTGGTTTAATGCACGTATTTTGTAAAAAAAAAAACTGGATTGTCGGAATTTTACGGGATATTAAAAAGCGGGATTTCAATTGATCGGGATTTTAAAAGACGGGATTTAAAAAAATCGGTATTTTAGAAGACGGGATTTTAAAACTTTTTTTTCGGAATTTTTTAAAAACGGGATTTTAAAAAGCGGGATTCCGATACGCTCCCAATAAATATAAAATATAAGTGGTTTTTATTTGCATTGTGATGATGTACATACTAGATAGCTATAGGTTTGCAATTCTTTGCGATAAGAAATTTCCGACAGTATAGTTTGGGAAAAACTCTGGTGTCGGATCTTAGTTTTTGAATGTGTCAGTTTTTAAAAGAACATTGTTTTACTCGAAATGTTATTAAAAAGACATTTCGCGTGCTATAGAATCATTTTAAATGCTTTGCCCGTTCCCTAAACTACAAAGTAGAAGTTGCAACTTCTCACGAACCAAAGTGCATTACATAAAGAAGTTAAGGTTTAAGTGAAAATACTACTGTTTTTAAACAATTTCTTCTTGTCGAATTCAAATCACACCAACCTACTCTGTACGCATTCAAATCACTTGAAAATCGCAAATATCGAAATGTAAAATATGTAAATTCACTTCGTTTTGAGTTCGAAAAAAAAATGAATTCGATTTCGATGAAATTTCAGAACTCCATGTTCATGTTTTGAATCGATTTCAATTTCATTTCAAGAAATTAAGAACCTAGCTGATTATTATTATTTTCCAAAATGACGAGAAACCTGTCTAAAATAAATAAATCACAGAGTTAGAGAGTTCAATTGAATGAAGGAACATAACATTTTGACATAAGTAGACTTGACTTGATAGTACGGCAGATTTTTCTTGGTTAACTTTCTAATCAGGTTTCCAATGAAGTTGACTCAATTGAAAGAAAATGTTTTGGTAGCTATCCAATCATATACTAGTAACCTGCTTTCTTTTAAGTCCCTTAAGTCGTCTGAACCTGCTTCAACAACCCATTGAAATTGTTAACATTCACAACAAAAAATGATCAAAATTTTACAGTATTTTTGAAAAAAAAAGTTTCTTTATTGGTTAAGTTCCCGAGATTAATTTAAAAAAAAAATCAAGAATCTAAAATCGTTAAAAAAAAAATCATGAATCTAAAATCGTCAAAATAAGCAAATTTTAAAGCATATCTTGGAGATACGCTTTCAACCGAAGTAAAAGTTTTATTCCGCCCATCCTAAGGCTAGCCAACTTCACGCATTTCTTACTAAGAAACAGATTGACACAGCAACTTTGACAACCACTTTATAAAGCCACTAATTAGTTTCTCAAGTGTCATGAATTTCAAATTCAAAACTTTACTTCACAAACCTCTACTTTAAGTTCATAATACAAAAAAACTACCAAAAACATTATTGTCTACAAAACACTCCTCAGGTAAGCTACAAGTCCATCACGATTTGTATTTTGTATTGTAAAGAAAATAAATAAATCATAGAGTTATAAAGTTCAGCTGTCATTCTGACAGAATTAGACTTGACTTGATAGTTAAGGAGATTTTTCTTGACAAACTTTCCAGTTAACTTTCCATTAAAGTTAAAGTTAATCAGATACTCCGCCATAATCAGTTATGACTCCGCATGTCATCGAGCGCGTTAGTTATTCTATGGGGCCAATCTTTTTTCGCACTCATACTGTGGCGAGAGTACTAAAAGATCTTAACATACATAAATCCGCTGGTCCGGATGGTATCCCCGCTATTGTTCTGAAGAGTTGTTCTTCAACGCTGGCAAAACCACTGCGTAAGCTTTTTCATCTGTCCTACTCCTCAGGTCTCGTTCCAAGTGGATGGAAAACCGCATTTGTCCAGCCTATTCCCAAAAAAGGCGAATCTTCCTCACCCTCTAATTACCGACCGATTACACTTACGTCCCTTCTTTCAAAAGCCATGGAAACGCTGATTAGTTATCAGCTCAAGAAATATATCGAAGATCGAAAGCTTCTTAATGAACAATACGGCTTTCGTAGCAATAGGTCCACTGGTGATCTCATGGTTCATCTTACCGAACAGTGGAACAAATCTTTACATCGTTTTGGAGAAAGTAAGATTATTGCGCTTGATATTTCAAAAGCATTTGATAGAGTTTGGCATCAGGCTCTTTTATCAAAAATGCGTGTTTTCGGTTTTCATGAATCCCTCCTTTATTGGATTAGTAATTACCTTTCGGATCGTTCAATACAAGTAGTATTGGATGGGTTCAAGTCTGAAAACCACATAATAAATGCTGGTGTGCCCCAGGGCTCTGTTCTATCTCCAACACTCTTTCTCATTTTTATTAATGATCTCCTGTCTGCAACTTCTAATCCAATACATTGTTTCGCTGACGATAGTACTCTCAGCTTTTCATATTCGTTTTCAGAATCACATCCCTCTTCTTCGGATGTGGAACTGCAACGACAAAATATGAAAAGCTCGTTAAATTCCGACCTAAACAGCATTGTACAATGGGAAATAAAAAAACCGCGTGCAATTTAATGCTTCGAAAACCCAATGCTGTCTTGTATCGATAAAGCGAGATATACCCCCTTGCCATCCATGGATAATCATGGATGGCACTTGCATCAATGAGACTGAACACCTCCATATTCTCGGTATGTGTGTCACCAACCACCTCTTGTGGAACGATCACATACGCGATGTCACCAAAAAAGCCGCAAGGTGTTTGGGTTTCCTTAGGCGATGCAAGAAATATGTCACCCCTTCTGATCTGGCTGTTATCTACAAGACTTATATACGTCCAAAGCTTGAGTATAACTCCCATATCTGGGCTGGTGCTCCTGCAACTTACTTAAGGCTCTTGGACAGTATTGAACGTAGAGCATTCAGATTGAATGGTGATATTACCATCATAAGAATCATAAGATCATTAACGTCGCATGAACATCGTCGAAATGTTTCTTGTCTCACCCTCTTTTAACGTTATTTTAACGGTTTATGCTCTAGAGAAATAGCCAGTTGCATTGCTCCCCTTGAACCGTAATACTCGCGCTTCTAGGAATGCTCATGAATATACCCTCGAGATCAACTTCGGTCGTACTGTCAAGTATAGAGATTCGTTCTTTAGCCGTACTACGCGAATGTGGAATGCCTTGCCACACTGTCTTTCCCAGCCAATGCAATATTCAGGAATTCAAAACCAATGTGCACCGACACCTCCTTTCAACAACTCTCTCCCTTTTCTAGTGATCACACTGTGTCTACATAATAAGGGTAGTATTATCCCCTTGATAAATTATCAAAAAAAAAAAAGATACTTAAAACTTGATTTTTTTAATCTATGAAGTAGAAGATTTTGTTCCAGTTTCCCTCTAAATACCACTGAAATTAATTGCACCCTCTTTGTTAAGATTTCATAAATAAATGAATTTTCGATTGAACTTTGGAATCGATCGAATCCCAAAATCAAATTATTTCGAATTCGACTGACTTTCGATCGAAAGCGAATCTCAAAATAAGCCTGAATAGCATACCTTTGCTTTACAATGAAAGAAACATCCTTTGATTTCTTTTAAGAAGATGTTCGCTTTTTAATATCAAAATGAAACCTTTTATTGGAATTCCCTTTAGATTACGTATCAAGTTCTTTGTAAAAAAAAGGCTTGAAGAGAATTGTTTGTATCTTTATTTATTGTTCCCAATTTGTCCGTCTTTCAATTCTATTAACATTTATAAAGGATGGAAATACCTAGCATAGTAATTCAAATTGCTCTATTTAAGTCTCATTTTTATGTTCTGTACGTCACACTGGTAAATCCAAAAAATATTGTAAGGAAAACAAAACCAAAGTAGTTCAGTAATTGTTTTTAACTAAAATGCGCTAAATTTAACATCGACATAAATGTAAAATATTCAAATCACCTCAATTTGTTAATCATGCATAAATATTTATGACAATAAGCACGGTTTTAATAATTAATTCACCACAATATCGCTTTCGTGTGAAATTATTTCTTGACTTTTACTGTTAATATTTCGTTTCTCGATTATCTATCCAACTTATTTTTGTTTTGTTTATAAATCTTAACAAGCTTCACGCTTCGATAAGAAACCAAAGGAAAAAAATAAATCAAGCACATACTAATGAAATGACTGCAACAATTTCGTCAGTTCATAAAATTATTTACTCATAAATAAATGTAAATATATGTATGGATGTACATTTATTACAAAAGACTGAATGATTTAAGATGTTCAGAGGTCATTTTGTTAAGTAAATTCAATTGTGACGCCATTGACGTAGGTAAATATATAATATTTTGGAAGTAGTGATAAAATTGAGTTACTTTAAATAAAATCAATGAATTCCCAAAACAAACTACCTATTTTAGAAAAAGAAAAAAACATCAGTCATCAAAACAGTGACATAAAAAGAATTACTTGTTAACATAATATTCGGTATACGAGTTTACTTGGATACTTGTCTTGAAACGCAATAAGAAGAAATCAAAATTGTTGTTTTGTTATCACCTATCCAATGAAGCACACACATATTAAACACTATCAGACAATAATTTTGCTTTCTGATGACCGAGCGTACATAAAAATAAATAATCAATTATTGTATGATGGCAATCTCCTCTTTATTAATTTTTCGTTATTCTTCTTGGTTATTGAAATATTTCTCAAAGATATTTTTCTTTTTATTTTGGTCAATCATTTGGCCAATGATTCGAATATAAAATTTTTTATGGCAAAATAAATTTTGGATGAAAATATCATTCGCTCGTGTTCGTTTATTATGGAAAATAAAATTATGAGGTCACTGTTTAAGATTTCTATTGAAAAGTTCAATACAAATAATTATTTTTATATTTGATTAATTCTTTTTTCTTTGTACTTCAAATTTGCAATCCAGCAAACAGTCTACCACAAAACGAATTTATTTTTCAGTCATCATCGTTTTTGAAATGATTTTTGTACATACATATGTACCTATGTATGTACTTAAATGATATTAATCCGATTGGTTTTGTAATTATAAACATATGAAACACATACTTTAAACAAATTTGAACGTACTTATTGACTTATATTAAGTCCTCAGACCCGTTAAGTCCGTTGGGAACCCCTTAAGGGGAATAGGGCCTCTACTACTCCTACGCGCCATTGGTGCGGTTTCCGGAGATGTGTTTCAGCTCCCTCCAGCTCTTGCCTAGTGACGCTGATTCCTCCTCGACTGTCCTGCGCCATGTGTTTCTTAGTCGTCCAGCTCTTCTTCCTTCTTGTATGAGCAGATTCCACTGCATTTCTTGGCTTGCAATGCTGAAGTAACCTTCCAGGTGCTGCACCAATAAAGAAGCACAGATTCGACATTTGTGCGAAACAGTCGTAGCTTTGTTCATAAGCTAAAAGAATTATTCCTCCAAATTTTCGACAGCATACCGAACGCGCGCCGGTTTTGCCTTGCCGATGCGCATATGACGTCTTGTTCGGTGCCGTCTTCGATGGAGACGATACTTCCACCGGATGCGAGGAAACATTTATTTGAGAGGATGGTCCGGTTCCAAAGCTGATCATTTCTGTTTTCTCGGAATTAATTTTCAGCCCAACGACTTCTGCTTCTCTATCCACACTTGTTGTCATTTGATGGAGATCCCTGATCCTATGAGAGAATAAGCAAACATTGTCCGCGTAAATGTAAGTGCTTTAAATAGGATGTCAATTGCTTTAAATAGGATGTCCATTGGATTCCTCCGCTACCTGACAAAGCTGCGCGCAGTACATCGCTTTTTACCAACAAAAACAATATTGGCGACAAAATACAGCCTTGTCTGATTCCGCTACGGATTTCAAAATCCTCTGACAACCTACCATCGTGCAGAACGTGACATTTGGATCCATCGCATGTTGCTTTCATAATAGCAATTAGTTTTTTCCACCAAAATTCCGTTTGCGGCTTTTAGACAAACTTAGTTCTGTAAATGTATTATACCTCCGATTTTTCCTTTTGCCATTTACTCAGTCTCATGAGAAAATAAGCTCTAAAAATGAGCTCCACATAGTGAGATTGAGCATTTACAATGCGACTTATCTCTATTTCATATGCAAGAGGTTTGTCTCATCTCACCATCTCAGTCTACAGTGAAAGTAGTGTTTGTGATAACTGCACATAAAACAGGAAACGAATAGATTTTTCTACAGCTTACGGCTTATAGCTAATGAAGTTGATCTATAATTAATTACTAGAAAAAAAAATTATAAACAAATTTTTGACCAAAATAAAACAATCTTTTATAGAAAACCTATTATGCTTATTCGATAAGTGTGTAAATCAATACCAATTTGGGAATATTGTCCAGTCTTCTTTTTTCACTTAAAATTTGTTCAGCAACTTTCTAATATGAACCTTGAATCCGAATTTTGATTAATACTAAAACCTTTAGCAATTCCGATTTTAAAAACAGGACCACCAAAAATTTGTACAAGAACAATAATAACTCTAGTTTTATACTTTTTTAAGGACCCACTTTAGCTTGGTAGGCACCTATAAGTGACTACCAAAAGCTCAAAATATTTAGACTTGAGATTTACGTTGATATAAGGATAAATGATCCTTGCCATGCATTGGCTAAAATATATGATTTAATACCTCTAGATTATTTTCTTTGAGAATATTATACATATATAGAGTCATTCATTTTGTGGTCTTATGTTGGTAGCGCAGGCATTTGACTGATGTCAAACCAAACTTTCACTTTGGAAGTCTTATCATATTAGATGAATTTTTGCCATTTACGATAATGGATCGCTTAGCAATCAAAAAACCACTTTCGTGAATGACGACAATGGTCGTCATAATAGACCAACTACGGAAGCAATCAGTAAAATTGAGACAAAATTTGAAGAGAGTGGCAGTAGTAATGATGTCATGAGACCTGTGCATCATAGTACTACATGCTTAGTCAAAAATATTGATGCTTCAAGTGCAAGTGTTGCTGATAATCCAAATTTATTCATTTCCCGGTTTTTACATCTAGTAAAAGAGACATATCGATTGTTATGACAAGTCACACAACATGACGAATTATGGCTTTATTATGTGAGAAGTTTTCTGGTCGCGTAATTTTACGTTTTGGTGTCGTCAATTGGCTACCAAGATCATGCGATTGATACCGTAAAATCTTAGTGAACCTAGGCAAAAGTCCGTGTTAGGCAAATAATTCCTCGTTAAAAATCAACTTTACCAAAGTTATGACCGAAATCTTCGAAACAGTGGTTAAAAATTACCTACCAGTGACCATTGTCTAGCCGTATATGTACGGAATGATGTTGCCTATCAACTTCTACCACAGTATAGTCAGTGCACTAACACACACGTGTTTTATTTACCGTAGCAAAAGTCAACATAGCATTTCGACTTCTAACGAATTCGATGCGCTGTCCGACTCTATCCAGAAAATTGTATCCCATTTTCCGCACAGTGAGATCGTTGTTACGGGCGATTTCAATGTACACAATTCTTTGTGGCTGCGCTATTCTGGTCAGACAACACCCGAAGGAAGGTATGTCGAGATTTTTGCTGAGTTAAACAACCTGTCTCAGTAAGTTGGCGAGCCAACTTTTATTCCTGACGTTGCTGGTCAACCCGCCAACACTCTTGACTTGTTTCTGATTCTAATAAATATGCGATCAGTGTATTATCGCCTCTAGGACCATCAGCCCATTATGTCATTTCTGCTAATTTCTCTTGCCAAAAAACCCCAGTTAAAGTGAAAACCCCTACGAGAACCGTATGGCAATATGAGAAAGCCAACTGAGACGGTCTCGACGACTTTTTCAGCAACTTTAACTGGTCACTATGCTTCCTCCATAGTGATCTGGATTACAGTGCAGATATGGTTACAAATTTAATCCTTTGTGGAATGAGAAATTTTATCCCGAATAAGGTAAAATCTATCAAACCCAAAGAAAAATCATGATTTGATTTAAGCTGTAAAGAGGCCATTAGGATCAAAAATCTAAGTTTCCGGATTTATAAAGCCAACCTCACTAAGGGAAACCGGAATAAGTTCAAACAAGCTAGAAAGACTTGTAACGGACATATTCGACGCATTAAATTTTTGCATGACTAGAAATTAAGGCAAAAAATACTACAATGTCCCAAAGGTAGTACAAATTTCTGATCATTTGTAAAAATTGTTCGCAACACTACGTCATCGTCAGTTCCTAAGCTCTTTTCCAATGGCACTCCTTTTGTAAGCTCGATTGATAAAACCAATTTGCTTGCAGCACAGTTTGCTGTTAATTCGATGCTGCCAATAAGTGACATGACTCCTGCTCTACTCGAAAGCGTAAACTTAAGAAATATCTTGAAGAACGAAAGCTACTTAATGACCGGCAGTATGGCTTTCGTAGCAATAGATCAACTGGTGATCTCATGGTTTATCTCACCGAACAGTGGAGCAAATCTTTACATCGTTTTGGAGAAAGTAAGATTATTGCACTTAATATTTCAAAGGCATTTGATATAGTTTAGCATCAAGCTCTCTTATCGAAAATGCGTGCTTTTGGTATTGATGAATCTTTTCTTTGTTGGGATCTATTGGACGGGTTCAAATTTGATATCCACAAAATAAACGCTGGTGTGCCCCAGGGCTCCGTTTTGTCTCCGACGCTCTTCCTTATTTTTATAAATGATCTTTTGTCTGAAACTTCTAACCCACTAAATTGTTTCGCTGATGACAGTACACTCAGCTTTCATATTCGTTTTTAGATACCTGTGGTAGACATACATAAGCTAAAAATAAAATATTTGAAATATTGCAATTGATTTGTGTTTAAAATGAAACTAAAATATGTATGTCAAGTCCTTATTTTTCCAACATTTTTTTTTTTTAATTTTGCATCGATTTTTGAAAATGTATTTAACGTTGTTACTTACTTGAGGTGGCGCTACAGTCCTGTGTGAACTAGGGCCTCACCCAACACACTTCTCCATCTAGCTCGGTCCCTAGCTAGATGTCTCCAATTTCGCGCTCTAAGTTTGGCGAGGTCACTTTCCACTTGTGCGTGCCACCTGATTCGCGGTCTTCCTCTACTGCACTGTCCTGTGGGTGTGGATTCGAAGACTTTCCGGGCCGGAGCATTGGTTTCCATGTGCTCTACATGACCCAGCCATCTTAGTCGTTGGACTTTTACCCTTCTGGCTAAGTCTACGTCGTTGTACAGCTCGTCGATCCATCTTCTCCTCCACTCCCCTTCGATGCATACGGGACCGTAGATCACACGAAAAACTTTTCTCTCGAAACGACCCAAGGTGCTTTCATCCGCTTTTGTCATAGTCCATGCTTCTGCACCGTATAGCAGGACGGGGATGATAAGGGTCTTATATAGCGACACTTTGGTCCTTCGAGAGAGGTCTTTTCCACTCAATTGCTTTCTTAGTCCAAAGAAACAGCGGTTAGCAAGAGTTATTCTTCGTTTTATCTCAGCGCTGGTGTTGTTTTCTGCGTTTACAGCGGAGCCTAGGTAGACGAAGTCCTTGACTACCTCAAAGTTACGTCTGTCGATGGTGACGTTTTGACCAAGACGTCGGTGTTGTAGGTCCTTTCTTGATGACAGCATGTACTTTGTTTTGCCCTCATTAACCGTTTAACCCATTTTTGCCGCCTCTGCCTCAATACTCACAAAAGCCCCATTGACATCACGCTGAGTTCTTTCGATTATGTCAATGTCATCAGCATATGCTAGTAATTGGACAGACTTTTGAAAGATAGTGCCTCTAGTGTTGACGTGTGAGCTCTGCACTATTCTTTCAAGTACGATGTTAAAAAAATCACATGACAGCGCATCACCTTGTCTAAAACCTTTTTTGACATCGAAAGGTTCTAAGTTGTTTCCAACCTTTATGGAACAGCGTGAATTCTCCATAGTTATCCTGCACAAACGGATGAGTTTGGCAGGGATTTCAAAACTAGACATGGCTCTATACAGCTCGTCCCTGTATATGCTGTCATATGCGGCCTTGAAATCGATGAAAAGATGGTAGGTGTCGATTTGAGTTTTTTCCAGAATCTGCCGTAATGTAAATATTTGATCGACTGTGGACTTTTCTGGTCTAAAACCACACTGATAAGCACCTATCAGGTTGTTAACGATGGGCTTTCGATGTTCACATATTACGGCAGAGAAGATTTTGTAAGCGATGTTAGGTTAGGTTAGGTTAGGTTGCAAGGGGTGTGCACAGCATGAAGCTGTTGCGTACACGGGGGCCTACTGGTCCATTGTGATCCCCTGTAAAAGTAAAAATTTTAGCAACGATGTTCCTCAATTCTGTCGATTAGCGTAGACTGGCTCGTTGACGAACCAGCCTGTGCTATCTATAAATTTCCTCATGCTTGCCATTGAGACCTGTGCTAGATCATCCAGTTCTCCAACAAACCTGTTTCCGAAATGACGGAGTCGGCTGGTTTGGAGGTTCGGACAGTCGCAGAGCAGGTGTTTAATGGTTTCCATTTCTTCCTCATCCTGACAGCTCCTACAAAAATCGGGTGCAAATGCCCCTATTCTGTTAGCCATTGTGCCAATGGCGCAATTACCTGTTAGTACACCTATCAGGATTTTAATGTTCTTTTTACTCAGCGATAGAATATACCGAGTTTCCTTTTCATTTGTGTTAGGCCATAAACTTCTAGAGATTACACAATCGTCCCTGGATTTCCAGGAGATATTGATTTTCTCTTTTAGTTTAAGGTCTATCTTCCTCTTGAGTACCCCAATCGGGACGAGTGGTCCCCTGACTGAATGGTCGCTACTACTGGTGTCTGCTTCTGACCCTTTCCTGGCTAGTTAATCTACTATATCATTCCCTTCTATATTGCTATGTCCGGGAACCCAGCAGAGCTTTACGTGGTTAGTGTGGCAGATTTTGTTTAATTCTTTCTTACAGTTTAAAACTGCTTTTGATCTTATGGTCTCACTGGCTAAGGCTTTGATAGCAGCCTGGCTGTCCACGAAAAAAGTAATCTCCGAAGAGCTTAGATTTTCTTGATGTGCCAGTTCAGCTGCTTTTCCAATGGCAAAGATCTCGGCCTGAAAGACACTACAGTCAGCCGGGAGTGTATATGACGCTCTGATGTTTAGAGATTGGCAAAACACTCCAGCACCTGTTCCTGATTCCATTTTTGAACCGTCAGTGTAGAAAGGGATACCCTGTTTACTTATAAGTGAATTAGGATCCCAACCCTGTCTGTCTGGTATGAAAATAGAAAACTTCCTGTCGAAATCTAGTAAAGGGGGGATATAATCGGTGGTCTCCCTCAGTCCTGGAATCGTGTCATAACTTTGTAAGATTGACCCGTGGCCATAAGTGCTCTGCCTCCAAAAACACAATTCTCTTAAACGAATTGCAGTTTTGGCTGCCGTGCACCTTATGAACTCATCCAGAGCCGGGAGGTCCAAGATCATTTCCAATCCAGCTTGTGGTGTGGATCTTTGAGCCCCTGTTATTCCTATACAAGCTAGTCTCTGTACCTTATTCAGGTTCTTGAGATAGCTTGATTTTTCCACCGCCTTCCACCATACAATAGAGCCATAGGTAAGAATGGGTCTGACAATCGCTGTGTACATCCATTGGATGACTTGCGGTCGCATACCCCAACGTACACCGAAGGTCTTTTTGCATGTGTAGAATGCACATAATGCTTTTTTCATTCTTTCCTCCGTATTACGCTTCCATGTAAGCTTGGAGTCAAGGATTACTCCTAGAAATTTAGCTTCCTTAGAAAGTTTTAGAGGAATACCATTTAGTTTGGGAGGGTTGAAGCCCTCCAGTTTCCGTTTCTTCGTGAACAAGACTAGCTCTGTCTTGGTGGGGTTGACCCCGAGACCGTTCTTAGTTGCCCAAGAAGATCCTTTAATGCATTTTCCATAATGTTTTCGATGATGGTAAGAAACTTGCCTGATACCAAAACCACTATGTCATCTGCATATGCTACTATTTTAATGCCCTGATCTTTGAACTTTGTGAGAATTTTGTTGACTACGAGGATCCAGAGCAGGGGTGAGATGACTCCTCCCTGTGGTGTGCCTCTAGTAACTGTTTTCTCAATAGTGCTAACTCCTATTTGAGAGTTGATAATTCTGCCATTTAACATGGTGAAGATCCAATCGACAATGACAGATTCAACCCCAACTTCAACTAAGGCAGTCTTGATCGATTCCGTTTTAACGTTATTAAACGCACCCTCGATATCAAGAAATGCTGCCAGTGTAAATTCTTTGTGTTCAAGACTTTTCTCAATATGTGAAACTACTTCATGCAGAGCAGTCTCCTCTCCATTTACCTTTAAGGTAAGCGTGTTGGTAGCTGCACAAGTTGTTTTCGTTGAGAAGTTCTCTAACATGTAGATCAATTATCCTCTCCAGTGTCTTAAGGAGAAACGAAGAGAGACTTATTGGTCTATAATCCTGAGCGGTCGAGTGAGTCGGTTTCCCTGCTTTTGGGATAAAGACTACCTTGACCTTTTTCCAGCTATTAGGGACGTATCTAAGTTTAATACAACTTATGAAGATTACCCTAAGCCACGGAGTTATTACTTTGAGAGCATTTTGAAGAAGAGCTGGGAAAATCTCGTCTGGTCCCGCTGATTTGTAGGGTTTGAACGAGTTTATTGCCCAGATAATCTTTTGCTCAGTAATAATCTGATTTAGTTCTAAATTTGATTCCGTGTGAGTAAAATCCAGCGTGTTCGATTGCAAGCAATCAGAACTTTCTGGGTTTTTACAACCGGGGAAATGAGTTTCCATGAAGAGTTCAAGCGTTTCTAGGCTCGAGTTCGACCATGATCCATCAGGGTGTTTTATGTACCCCGGGATCGTGGGATTAATGGCCAGGGTTCTACGGAGCCTTGCCGCCTCGCTTGTTTTTTCAATGGATTCACAATGTTTAGCCCACGAATCCTTTTTGGCCTTCCTTAACTCTTTGGTGTAAGTGTTAAGTGCGGCTCTATAAGACTTCAAGTCCTCTTCTAATTTACTCAGTTTAGCTTTATTGAAAAGGTTAGTGGAGTTATTGGAACGAGATAAAGGGCAGTGTTTTTCAAAAGACATTCTCATTTTGCTAGACAAGTTATGGACAACAGTGTCAATGGTTGAAGTGCTTAGACTTGTATTGTCCTCTGGTGGATCAATACAGTCTTCCATCCATTTTTCGTACTCTGTCCAATTCGTTCTAGTTGGGTTCCTGTAAGGTTTCTTTTCAGTAAAGTTCCTGTCTATAGAGAAGAGTATCCTAAAGTGATCCGAAAAAGATTCTTTAGGTGAGACTCTCCAGTCTTCAACTGAAATTTTACTATTATTGCTAATAAGGGTCAAATCTATGATTTCCTCCCTGTTTTTGTTTCGAAAGGTAGGGTGATTGTCCCTATTACATATCGATAAATTAGAACAGAGAATATATTCAAAAATTGACTCACCCCTTTTATTGATATCCTTTGAGCCCCATTGAGTGTGGTGAGCGTTGGCATCACATCCTACCACCAAAGGTGTGCCGCTTGCTGTGGCATGGACCACAAGATCACGGACAGTTTTTGATGGTGGGCTCTCCTCCTCGTACGGCATGTACGTCGACGCTAAAATGAAGTTTCCTTCATTCGATTCGACGCTGATTGCCGTGTTGTCCTTGTTGCTGTACCTAGATAGGAAGAAAGCGTTAATTGATTTTTTCACTAGGATACAACTTCTAATATCACCTTCATCTGACGTGGAGTGGAAAAGGTTGTAGTGTTTTGACCTCAACCCACGGATTCGGTTTTTGCCTAACCATGGTTCCTGGATCAAGGCCACATCCACGTTCTCGTGAGACATGTAGAGCGTAAGGTCGTACGTTGCTGCTTTAGCGTGGTGCAGGTTTATTTGCACCACTTGCAGCTTTTGACTCCCCTTTGCCTTCATGCCTCTTAACCTTTACGGTTCCGAGACCATACCTCAACATGTCTTTTCTTTCTCTCAGCAGAAGGTCAGATTTCTTGTCTGCCACAAACAAGAGGTCCTTCCCTTCGCCTCCATGACTCTTTCTTGAATGTTGGAGCTTCCATTCTAAAATGGGAAGCTCTTTGTTCTGCTTCGCCAACAGCTTAATAATGGCTGCGTCCTCATGTTCTGCAGGAGGGGGATCCAGATGCTAAACTGCTGGCGGAGTGGTAGAGCTGCGGCGGGTAGAACCTCAAGGGAGGAACCTTCCCATAGTTCGCCAATGTTGGCGATTGTACGGTTCAGGAACTCCCGTGATTTCTGGTCACCGCAGCAGACCACTTTAACTCCTCGCCGCCATCCGGCACCATCAAAGATATAGTCCTCAGAACTATCGTTCTCTGATGCTGCCATCATAGCTTTAAGGATCTCATTTTCCACAAGAAGCCAGTTTTTTGCCGAGATTTTCCCATCTGGGTCGTCACGGCTTATAATGGCGATTTGTAGGTCAATCGGGGTGGTGTCGAAGCTGCTGGTTTTCTGTTTTTTAGCACCGTCTTGCTTGACTGTCTCCTCCGATCTTTGTCTCTTGGACGTTCCTGGTTTCGTTCCAGAAGAGGTGCTTGCCGGTGCTTGGTCTTTCCTAGCGTTGGCTTGCTGTTTCTTACTGGAAGTCGCCTGAACTTTACCTTTGTCGTTCCGAGCGGTCGAGTTATTGCCAGCCTGTTCACGGTTTGCCTTTTAAGGGACAGACCTAGATTTGGCAGCATCTACTCCTATGCTCTCCGACTCTTTGGCATTCACTTCCTCTGCTATTTCCCTGGGTGCAGTGACAGTCTCTGCCAGCTGCCGCTCAAAGTTCCTAACTAGCTTTTTATGCTTTTTTAGGAGAGCTTTGTCTCTCGAACTGAGCGTCGCAGGGTCTTTCAACTCGGTCATTTTGACGAATCTTTTGGAGGATCTGTAGTTGCTGCGTTGCCTCAAAGCTTTGAGGGGTGCAGCATACTTCAGCATAGTCTCTTCTTGACTCGGTTCCATCAGTAGCTCGTCCTCGGTTTGACTACCTATGGAAGGAGGTCTGTCCGAGGTCTCCGTACCTTTGATGGTTAAACCATCTATGTCGGGAAGGAGATCTACTAAGAGAATGACCGGTTGTCTTTTTAGCTCTCGTTTTTCTTTCTCTAAGTTTACTTTTGTCACTGGCGACTTAGCTTCTTGCGAAGCCAAGCCCTCGCCGGCAGCCGTGACTTCTGCCGACACTTGAACGTATATCCCCGTTCGATTTTCTTCATTCAGTAAACTTTTATCCATATTTATTAGATTAACATCTCTGCTTTTGGTGGTTTTCTTAGTTGTCTTACTCCGCAGCTGGATTGCTGAAGAGTTAGACGTAAGCCCCCTCGCCACAACAAGGCGAAAACCGTGAGGGGGTCAAGCGATGTTAAGTAGACTGATTCCTCTATAGTTGGTGCAGTTTAGAGGGTCTCCTTTTTTAACGTTGTTACAGAGCGAATATTCTTCGTCAAAAAGATCGTCGTCGTACTATGAATACTCCCCGAGTCCATTCTTAGCAAAAATGAGATGAATACACCAAGTTTGACAAATCTTTATTCTGACAAAATCTTTATTCTGTCAGAACTCCTTAAGCTCTACATTCCTCTTTTAATTAATTATAAAGAATAAAAACTTACGAATTTTCAAAATACAAAAAATAGCCTTAGAGAGTTTTAATAGAACGGCGAAGATACAATTTTTTGAATTTGACTAAAATACGAACAGTTTTATAGTTTGTTTCATTTAAACTAGAACTGAAGTAATAAGCTTTAATTAGCAGTCAAAATAATGCCTTTGTCGATTATGAGTTAAACCATAAAATTAGTTGTTTAGTTCGACGTTATGAGTAATTCAAAAATTCATATTTTAAGACACAGTTTTAAGCTTAAAAAAAAACAACTCATTTTGTTTGCCCCAATTCTTCAAACTTTAAAATAATTTCTAACTGCACGCATCACTTATTGCATCACTAAAACACAAAACAAAAACTAAATACCAATAATTATTTTCCACATCACTGAATCACAAATGAAGTTCAATTTAAATTCATGGATGCGTGCATGAATATTGTTTTTGTAATAAGTTTAATTTATATTTTCTAGGTGGACCATATGCTTCGTTTGCTGGTCGAGATGCATCAAGAAACCTGGCAACATTCAATGTAACAGCCAACGACAATGATGAATATGATGACCTTAGTGATCTTAATGCCATGGAAATGGACTCCGTCCGAGAATGGGAAATGCAATTCAAAGGTATTTAAAATATCAACAAATATTGAAGAAAATAAATACATTTTAAATATTTTTGTAATATAGAAAAATACATCTATGTTGGACGTCTTCTGAAGAAAGGTGAACAGCCAACCAATTATTCAGATGAAGATGAGGATACAACAAACGATAAACAAGAAAAAACCGATGAAGCACCATCGTCCAATGCTGCAGCTGCTGCTGCTACCGATGATGAGGGATTAAGAAAACGTACCACCGCTTCCGCTGCACCTGCCTCTGCCGCTGCTGCTGCTGCAACCACTCCAGCTGCTAGCGAATCCTCTAAAGTCGAGGAAGTTAAATAAAGCACCAACCAGAAGTCTGAAGCTGGGTCCAACAACCGCTGAAAGCTTCAAATTTATTTTAATGAACAAAAATTAGTGAATTAAGATTCATTTTTCATTGAAAAACAAAAGCAAGAAACAAAACTATCTTACACTAGTTTTGACTTAAAATCTGAGACACAACAAAAAAAAAATAAAAATATATTGTTTCAAATTTTGAGAGAAGCATGGCTTTAGTTTTCATATGTAATCAAATTTACAAAATTTTTCCTTAATTTTGATTTCTTTGTTTTATACATTAAAAAAAAAATTATTGTTAAATTTCCTTAATTTCTTTTTTATATTAAATTACATAAATATATATATTTGCATAACAAACAAAAATAACTAAAAAGAAAGAGAGATGTAAAAAAGATTGGCAGAGAAAAAATATTTACTATACCTTTACTTAGATTTTATTATTTTCAAGGATTTTGTTTAATTTTGTTTTTATTTTTCATTTTAATTTTGCGTGTTTTAATTAATTCTAGTTATGTTTTTTTATGTACACACACACATTCAACACCCTCGAGACTTATTAAATATTGTACACATTCACATTAAAATTCCTTCGAATGTGTGTGTTTGGGGGGCACTTTTAATAATTTTCTATTGAAAACCTAATACTTAAAAACAAATAATTATAATAATAAAACTTTAACGATAATTGTTTATAAGAACATAATTTTTTTAATTTGTTTTTTAACTTTGTTTTTAATTTGTGGAAACATATTTGAGTCTGGATAAAGCAGTTATAAACTTTAAAGTTCTCTGCTTACAGAATAGTTTAATGGGAAGGAGTGAAGTAATAATGAGAATGCATATCTAAATAAATAAACACAAAAATCAAAAGATAATATTTTAAAAACTAAATTGATTTCTCAAAAAAAAAAACACGAACTGTTTATTATGTTGTCACCTGTGCATTCTGCAAAACTAATTTTATGCTTTTTGTCTAAAGTATTCGTACCCTGTGGCATTGAACATAAACAAATATATGTTTTACAAATCAATGTTAAAATATGCATTGGTAAAAGCTGTTTTGTGTCGTTATTTAACAATATACATTCTATGTACATAATGTGGTTTAAGAAACAAAAAATCTTAAAATAGCAATGGGGTTTTAAACAATGTTTTTATTAAAATGGAAAAAATATACGTGTACCCGTTTATGTAAACGTTATAGAACTTTAATTTTTTTTTAATCAAATTGGAGAACACTTTTTAATATGGTACTACTTTTGACTTCATAAGTGGTAATAATCTTGTTTTAAGAATTTAACGTAGGAGCGAAAAGAATACGAACAAAGAACAAGAAATAACTCCCCAAAAAATATGAAAACTGTATTCTATATGAAAGAACTGCCCATTTTTGGGGATTTATTTCATTTTAAAATAACTCCCCAAATTCAATTGTAAAATACATCCCTAAATGTAGCAAGTGCAATAAGGCCAATTTTTTAGGAGTTATCTCCATTTAACTGTGACAAGATGAAATAATACCAAATTGGTTTTATTTCGCTTTTAACAGTTTGGTTTGTACATAGAATCACGGCAAATAAACAGTGAGTTATCTATGGAATGGTATGATATCTGCAAACCAACAGCTTGAACCCACTATAGGATTTGGGGTAGGTGCGAGGTTTTGTGTATGAAAAATTTCATTTCCATTTTAAGAACTTTGAATTAAACAAAGTTATATAGTGTACAAAATTTGCATTACCTAGTTACTCTTGTACAAAAGAATTTGTATAAACGTACACTCGTACCTAACCCAAGTCCTATAATGTAACCAAGAAGAGTTTGCATACATATACCTCAATGTTTTACTCACCGTATCAATTTTACTGTATGGATCTCAAGTCTGGGGCTATTCTTCCTTCGAAGAAGTAGAAACATTTCTTTGATTTTCTATTAAAAGAATTTTCAGATTGCCACGAAACTCTCAGAACTATGTACATATATGTCATATCTAGAAACAGGAACTTCTCCTCTGATAATGGATACACTACAGATGCATTTTAACTATGTAGTCAAAGTAATGAATATGGCGGACAGCAGAATTCCAAAAATAATTCTTAAAACAATTATCCAGGCAAAAGGATCTATGCTAGAAGAAAGGGAGAGCCTTGCTTCAATATGCGGTATTGATCTTGAAATGGCAATGAATGTACATATACAACCCGCCCTATTAGAGTCAAAATTCAACATTATTTTGGAAGAGTACTGTATGGAAGATATGAATCTGAAGCTAGATCATCGATGTTCAGGAACTACTACAGTCGTTTAAATTTTAACTGGCAGAATAGATCGTATCTGGTAAATAACAACCCAATCGATAAAATTAGCATTATTCTTAAAGCCGTGGGAGAAATACTTAGCCTTAACTATATGCCACATCGACCCGATCTGCTTATACTATGTAGCCTTTGTAATATGAAAGCACGGGAAGATACCTTTCACTTTATTGCGGTGTGTCCAGTCTTAAGAGAATTCCGGATTATCTACTTCAATAAACACAACCTCGATGAAACTGAATTCCTCAGGTTATTAAATGGAGAAGAAGGTTGGGACTCGCTTTATAAATATTCTATTGCTGCTCTTCAATTAAGGAAACTTATAATCGAAGAAGATTAAAAAAAAAATATTTTTTATCAATGTAACTTATTACTCCTATTTTGTTAAATAAAATGTATTCGTTTTCGAAAACGTCAGTCTAGTGGACGGCCATAAGCCATACCGATACGACTTATAAGATGAATATATCATTTAATATTTTTTATATATGTAGGTATTATATGAAAATGAGTCAAAAAACTAACTAACTACTCACCCTAATGCTGGTTGCTTCCAGTTTGGTATTTGGCCTT
The DNA here is from genome assembly GCA_920104205.1 of Eupeodes latifasciatus. NCBI lineage: Eukaryota > Metazoa > Arthropoda > Insecta > Diptera > Syrphidae > Eupeodes > Eupeodes latifasciatus. The sequence goes on along the minus strand of OV049926.1, from coordinate 49,623,322 downwards.
ATTTCAATTTTTCAAAGTGCAATGGGGCCAACTTTTGAAAAATGACGTTATTTCTCTTTTGTAAAGTACAGATATATTGATTTGTTTAACGTGAATACCTTTCGTTTAGGACTCATTTTACGGTGGGCCTACGTACAATACCAGGACCAGGGAAAATTGCTGGTCAACACACCGAAACAGTACAATCATGAACTGCACTCTTTGTTTGAGAGCGAGTTCTATCTTGCACCTCTTCTATTCTAAGGGTCATAAGTGAAAATAGAACCGTTAGATACCATTAGGGGGCCTACCTCTTAGACAGGCTGGGCCTGTCGATCGACCAGTGTCAGTAAGACACTTGAACAGACAAGACCCAGGGGCTCCTGTCTCCCCTGGTACACGATAATAGCTTCAGGTCGAGCTTCGCAACCGTTTAGGTTACTTCCAGATGGGCTCCTTACAGCCCGAAGCCTGGCAACCTCTTTTAAAGTACAATTAGAACAATTTTTTGAAATTTTCGCCGGCTGGTGGCTTGCACGGTGTGGTGCAGTGTCGACTTTCAAAACACAAGCTAACACGAGCTTTTCGTCGGCTGAAAAGCGTATTGGAAAAGAAGTAAAATGGTGAGACGATTTCTTAAGTAAGGGACGTATTTTAACTCTTTTTTGGGACTTATTTCATTATTGTTTGGGAGCTTAGCATACTTTTTGGGAATTTATTTCATTTTTGAATTTGGGGGGACTAATTTCACAATGCAATAAAGCCCTAATTTGAGGGGTTATTTTAAGTTTTATGTTTGGGGTTTATTTTTTGAAAATGTGATTGGAGCCGAATTTTTGTTACTCAAAATTTAAGAAAACGTTAAAATTTAAATATTTGAGGATGATTTTTTTTTATGATTTGTTGTATTGACCACTTTTAGTGTTATATAAAACTAAATTTATATAAAACTAAATTTTCCACCCTCAATATGATTTTTTTTTTAATTCTTCGATGGAAATCTTCAAAAGACACCCGGTAATAATCGATATTAAGTAGTATGGGACCCTTAAAGCACTAGAACCACCGGTTAATCAGGACTAATCTATTTAAGATCAACAAATGATTTTTCTTTCTTAATTTAAAATTCAACTTAGGGTTAGTTTATAGTTGTAATAATTATAGGTTCGTAAAGCTGGAAACACCACAATCGACTTTCTAAATTCTAATGTTGCAGAAATTTAGGGCTCTTTTTGTGCTACTTTAGTGCTCTAATCCCGACTTGGTTCAAAAATCCCTTCCCCCTCAAACTTGTGGTGTTTCCAGCTTGACGTCAAGCTGGAACCACAACTTTTAAATTCATAATTTCAAAAAACTGATGATGAGGGAATTTAGTGCTCTTTTTGGACTCCTTATTGAAACCCAATTTGGTATTTCAAGCCCTTACCCAATCACGTCGCAAAGTTGAAATTATTGGAGACTTTCTAAACCAAACAACATTTTAAAAATCTAAAGATGGGGTAATTTAGGGCTTATTTTATGCTAGTTAAGTGCTCCTATCCCGGTTTGCTTCAAAAATCTCTTCGCCCTAAAAATTAATTTCAAAAGTTCAAACATTTTTTTTTTGCATTATCCTGACGAAATTTGAACAATTTTTAAATTTGAAAATCAAAACAAAATATCTGTGGAGAAATGCTGTACCGACACGTTTTGGAAAAAAATAATAAAAAATAACTTTCCATTAAAGATAAGATAATTTGCAAACAAAAATACCAGTTTCGTGTTTTTATTCCCACTAGCTGGTTTGTGTTTTACAGGGGAAAATCAGTTTGTGGTGGCTCATTTATATTTACTCTTATTTTATTTTGGAGATTTATATATCAACCAATTATATTTTAACAAAACTGTTCAACCAATTAGATCAAGAATTTCTTTTTTGAAATCAAAGTAACCTTCATCGGAATTCAAAATTTAACTAATCAAATTTGAATTTACGCAAATTTAAAATTTTAAAATTGTGTTTGGTTGAGAAAGTCTCCAAAAGTTTTAGCTTTACGACTTAAGTTTGGGGATATGGGCAAAAACAAATTGGAGTTCCGCCAACTAAGGAGCCCAAAAATAGCACTTAATCACCCCATCATTAGGTTTTTAAGATTTTGTTTGGTTTAGAAAGTCTCCAAAAATTTCAACTTTGTGACTCAATTTAGGGGGTAAATGGTGGAGATACTAATTTGAAGTTTCGCTAACGCCCAAAAACGAGCCCTAAATTCCCTCATCATCAGTTTTTTTTTGAAATTATGAACCTAAAGGTATGGTGTTTCCAGCTTGACGTCAAGCTGGGAACACCACAAGTTTGAGGGGAAGGGATTTTTGAACCAATGCGGGATTAGAGCACTAAATTAGCACAAATAATGCCCTACATTTTTGCATCATTGGAATTTAGAAATTCGATTGTGGTGTTTCGAGCTTTACGGACCTGTAATAATTTCCAATAGATCATGAATTTTGGTTTTTCTTAACCTCCAAACATTGTCTCGTAAATTTAAGACGGTCTCCATTCCGGAGTTGATAAGACTTTGCGCTTAATGCGCATTTCTCATTCCTCGAGGAATTTGTTTGGAATTTTTGGATGGATTCGGCATTTGTTTTCTTTTTAATAAAAATGGTTTAAATCATGAAAATCATGAAAAATAAATTAAACCAGCAAGAGTGTTCAATTGTGCGTTTCGCCCCGGTGTGATGGTTGGGCTCATCAGAAGATGGCCATCACACCTTGTCTTGACGCATATTTCTCGAATTTTGTTTTCTTTTAACAGTCCCATTGTTGAATGACATATGTCCATGCGAACATTGTGGATAGATAGATCAGTGTTCTTCCCTAGCAACCAGTGCATTCTTCTGTACTTCAGGATGAATTCTTTTCTTTTTGATCTGGTCTTTCTATTTAAGCTTTGCATCCAAAGTCATTCCAAAGTATTTGACACAATTGAAGTAAAGTACTCTTGTACTGTTTATAGAAATTGCAACATTGTTTATGTTTTTGTTTGTAAAGTATATCCGTCTGGTTACTTAATTTATCGCCTGCATTTTGCAATTCTTGTGTAGACCTCGAAATGAATTTATCTGGAACCAATATTGCAGTTCCATCAACAAAGTTGGTCATAGCGTTGATATCCACTGGAATATCGCTTGTATATTAAAGCTACAAGGTTGGTCCAAGGACACTTCCTTTTGGTACCACGCCGTCAATTTTCTTTAGTTCCCAGTTTATTGTATCGTATCGTATAGAATCGGCTCATAATACATGATTTTAGTATTTCGTAATACAGCCTAGGAAGGTCCCTATGTAGTTTGTACTCAAGTCCCAAGTGCCAAACCTCATCAAGGGCTTGAGCAACATCTAAGTATGTATGTAGCTGAGCATACTTGTTTTTCTTAAAGTGCCTTTTCTACTTCATCCTTAATTAAATTTACTTGGGAATCGTGGAATGTTAAGGTTGGTGAAGTAAAGTTTTAAGTTTGAAATGTAAGACATTTGATAAAGGAACTAGTTGTCATGGCCTAAATTTGCAGTTTATTGCAAATGAAGTCCTTTATGCCTTAAGTCCTGCCTTATTTATAAAGATCTTTTGTGAGTTTCATTTAATATCCACATTATACCAATAGCGTTGCTGCAACTATAAATTGGAACATGTGTGTAGTTAAGCACTGACAGTCAATATATAATTTGTCAGTTGTTCAATGAGAAAATAATTAATAAATTTGTCTGTTAAATTTCAAAACATGGATTTTGTGATTTTCTTCCGAAAAAAAGGACTCAAAAAGAGTTTTTTGCTTAGAGCTAGTTGCTCCATAGTGCTAAAGTACTCAATACTGGGAGAGTGAAGTGATGTTTAACCCGCATTAAACTTCTTAAATAAATTATTATCCTATGGGGTAAATTCATTTTTCCTTCAAAAATTGATTTTTTTTTTCGTTGCGCATGGAACAAGAGTGGAATGGTTTTTTTTTGTCATTGTATTAGTGTAATTTCGTGTATGTGTTAACGAGTGTGGTAGAACTGTCAAACTCCCAGCTAAACATTTCTTAAAAATTTGGTAAATAGCTATTGGTACAAAGAGGGATAAATCTGCCGAAAAATTCAGATCTACATTATTTGATCGTATTATGATATTTTTGATTTTTTTTATTTTTTTTTTTTATTTTGTATCTCATTTAACCCAAAAAAATCAATTGTTGAAAAAAGTACTAAGAAACTAATTCCTAGTACGATTGGAAACATAGAGGAAATATATAATATATTTCCTCTATGATTGGAAAGTTAAATGTTGAATAAACATATTATGGACTTTACTGTAAATTTCCCTTTGTCTTTGAACGGATTTTAATTTTGACATATACAAATCTACCAACCTAAGCGCATGAAATAAACATTTGACATTTCTATAAAAATTGTGCTGTGGAAGTTACATAAAAAGGTTTCTGCGATTTTCAATTGTTTTTAAAATAGATTTTCCATTTAATTTCGACGTAGTTATTATTTAGAAATAAATTCTTATAGAAAATTTGCTTATATTTAATTTATTTTTATTTGATTTCCTAGGAGAAATGTTACGATCCGCTGCCGCATTAGTAAACAAATCTCCAAAGCTCCTGGCCACAGCTGGTGACATGTCCCTGGCGAGGTTGGGAGGTGTTTTTGGGCCAGCGGTGAACACTTGTATGGCACTTCGCTTGCAAAACACCATGCCAACAGTGAATCCAGAAGAACCTCTTCCCAAGAAGGGTTACTCTCCATTCGGAACCAAACAGAGCAATATGAGCGAGTGGGCTGTTGCTCGTTTGGACGATTTGCTTAATTGGGGTCGCAAGGGTTCAATTTGGCCATTGACTTTCGGTTTGGCGTGCTGTGCCGTAGAGATGATGCACATCGCTGCTCCTCGTTATGACATGGATCGATATGGTGTTGTTTTCCGAGCTTCTCCACGTCAAGCTGATGTTATTATTGTAGCTGGTACTCTGACAAATAAAATGGCACCGGCATTGAGGAAGGTATACGATCAGATGCCTGAACCACGTTGGGTTATCTCAATGGGAAGCTGTGCCAACGGTGGTGGATATTATCACTACTCATACTCTGTTGTTCGTGGATGTGACAGGATTATTCCAGTCGATATTTACGTACCTGGATGCCCTCCGACAGCTGAAGCTCTCATGTACGGAGTGTTGCAATTGCAAAAGAAGGTCAAACGTATGAAGACCCTTCAAATGTGGTACAGGAAGTAAATTATTTAAATGTTATTCGATAGAAATAAAACAAAACGATGAACGAAGGAGAAAGCTGTTTGTTAATTGATTTTTTTTCTAACAAAGAAATCATGGGATTCGGTAATAAGATAGACATGCTATGTTATTTGTAAGAAATATCGAAAAATAAATCATAACAGTTTACTATAACTAGATAACTTGTTCAGCAAATTAAAAAAGACGGATATTTTGTTTAAGTTAACGGTTGGAAGATAAAACCTTCTTTCGTAAGCTGGACCGCGATCAATTTTAGATTAGATCGATTCACTTTAAAAATAATCCCCGAGCTTGTTTGTATCGAATCATCAAGGTAGGTGCGTGAAATAACCTTAGTTTTGCCAAACAAACGGTACACAATATTTTGCTTGTAGGAATAACCATAATTCACGGATACTTATAATAATTTTGAATCCAATCTGGTAGGTCTATTCTGTTGATAGGGCTAAATGAAAATTGTTAAAAAAAAATTAAAATTTTGACATTTCTCGACGTTTCAAGGTCCCAAGAGTCGAAATAAAAGATTTTTGGAAAGATGTATGTGCGTGTGTGTGTATGTACGTTCGTATGTTTTCGTCGTCCATACCATAGCAGTTTAAAAAAAATGAACATTTTGGTTAACCCTAAATATCTCACGAACCAATAAGGCTAGAGGCTTGAATTAAATTTTATATTATACATATATCGTAACGTGATACCAAACAAGAATATTTTTGGAAAAAAATCCAATATAAAAATCAAAAAATCTGAAAAAAATTTCACCTCGAAAATTTTACGAATAAAAAATGATTTTATCTCCAAAACAATTTTGTGCAACGAAGAATAACGTTTTTTAAGAAAAAACGAATTGACAGTTTTTTACAAAAAATAAAAATCTACAAAAAATTAATAAAAGTTCGTAAAAATTGATTTTCGACAAAAATATCTTTTCAAAAATTTAAAATAAAGGCTTAAAATTAATTTTATTTTATAAAAAATATTATTTCCAACATTCAGTAATTTTTTCATAGAAATCTAACAGTCGGTTTTTTCATAAAATATTAAAATCTACAAAAAATAGTACGCAAAATTGGTAAAATTGATGTTCGGTACTCGGTATCTCGTGAACAGTAGAAGATATCGACTTCAAATTAATTTCATTCATTTAATTTGTATTTGTTTACATATTAAAATTGGTAAAAAATGGTTTTCGAATAAAAATGTCGTTAACCAAAATAGATTTTGAAAATAAACTATTGTTGGTAATTTTTATTTTTTTTAGAATAATTTAACTGATAACTAACTAACGACAAATCAACAGACTGTATGGGAAGTTACCAGTGTGGGTCCCCAGCCTCTTTTTAATTTTGTTTTTGAAGGAATAGCAACTTCAAAATATGTGTAAACTAAAGTTAAATACTTTTTTTAAGAATGTTCGCATCCCAAAAGCTAAGAATGTTGCAGCTTCTAGCCAGACATTCGTTGTCAAAAAAGTTGGCAAACAGCTGGTTCTGGATTTGGAAGGTATTACCGGGTATATGATTTTTAATAAAACAAATTCGTCATTACAAATTTTTGGCTTCCAGGTGCGACCCAATGTTTGGTTTCAAAAGTATAATTATACAAATAACATACATATGTACATATGTCAAAAATAACAAAAAAGGTCATAATTTGTTTCCTGTTTTAAAACTGGAAATCCAAGCATGCAAGCTATAAGTCCATAACGATTTGTATATGTAATTGTAAAAAAATATTAGTTATTTATTTTCCAAATTGAAAGGGAACCTTTTTACAGAAAGCATTAAATGGCAGCGTTCAATCTCAGACAGATAGGGTATCCGGATACATTTTTGTTAGTGTTTTACATATAAAATAACAGCTGATCAAAAACAGCTGAGATGTCAAAAAAGGAATCCAAAGGTATCCAAGAATTTCTGGGGTATGTAAGTATCTGACAGAACAGCTGATTCAACACATGGTTGAATTTCAAGAAATTTGAAAATTGATTTCAGCTTTTTGTATTTGTTGGTAAACAAAAAGATACAAAATGTTAGTTAAAGTTGTATTTGAGGATGTTCTGTACATAATAGACGATGAAGCTATTTGCCTCCGAATTTTAGAAGGTAATTATGATCTATTTTTTTAAACTTCAAAATGGACTTATTTTGTTCTCGTTTTGTAGATGACCAATTCATCATCGTCCGACGAATCAGTTGAATTATCCATTAAATGTTTTATCTTACAACAATTTTGACTTCGAAGCTTAAATGTTTCACTGCTTTTTGTGAACAGCTGAAAGTTGTTTTTATTTTTTGACAGCTATTTCAATACAGCTATCCAACTAGTTCAACAAGGTATCTAAAAATCCACTTATCCAAGATACCCTATCCAACACGAGATTGAACGCAGCCATAGAGTAATAAAGTTCAGCTTTTAGTTGAATGAAAAAACATGATCAATTGTCATTTTGACATAAGTTGACTTGACTTGATAGTTAGGGAGATTTTTCTTGACTAACTTTCAAGTCAACTTTCAATTAAAGTTGCCTTAATTGGAAGCTAATTTTTTGGCAGCTGGCCAATCAAATGCCAGAAACTTGCCTTATTGCCTTACTTTCAAGTCCCTTATATTGTCTAAACCTGCCCATTGTTTGTTGGGTTTTTGTGTAACTGTCAAATTTTTATTTAAATCTGTTCTATTTGTTGCACTTCAAAAGAAGAAAATGAGTTTAATGTACCAAATAATTAATTTAAAAATGCTTTCACGTTTGGGAAAGATATTCTTACAATATTTTCGAACCAAATTTTTATTTCTGCATTGACCCAACTGACAGACAAACACTGAGCCCAATAACGTTTAAATCTCTCAAAAAAGAAAAACAAGATCGGTACCTATATTAGATTTATTTTAAATCAAAAATATATCAATATAATTCGCCTATCAGAACTTGAAAAAATCAGTGTTTTTACAGATTGAAAACAAAACTAAATTGATCTTCTTGAATCTGGAACCACATTTTGTTTTTTTTTTTTTGTTCCAAGCAGATCACAAAACTTTTAAAAAGGCAATGAGTTCGAGGAAACTTTACTTATTTTTTAGTGATTTAAAGTTGGGTCCTCAAGTGTGAATCATAATTATATTAGACGGAGACTCATATAGGATTTTCCATTGGTAAATTCATATTTTCTACAAAAATTGATATTTTCTATTGGCTCATGGAAAACGATTGGATCCAGATCTGCAGATTTGATCTTAAATCAAAAATAAATCAATTGGTGTGTTGACAGATCTAGATCAAGAATAAAGAATCAATTTATTTAGCCCAATAAAACACTAAGAAGTGAAATTCGTTGTTTTGAGAGATCAAATTAATATTTCTGTGTCCAATGGAAACCCCCTTCATGACTATATTGGCTTTTAAAGCTTAAAATTGTATAAAACCCTTTTTAACTTTATTAACACTCCATAATTATAATTTATACAAAAGAATAGAAATTCAAATTATAACTACGACGTACTCGTTGACACATCCATGCTTTGCTCTCCATCACTACACGGTGTCACTACAATAAAGGGATTAGGTTTCTTAAGTCGCTGCAACATTCCATTGGAAATCAAGTCGAATTTCAAATGTTGTACATTTATAGCATTGCCATCCCAGTCAAGGAGTGATTTGAATTTTACAGGATCACATAGATTTATCATTTCTAAAACAAAACACAGAAATAAGAAAAGTATTTTAAAAAATAGATTACAAAATACATACCCATTCCACCTCCATAGAATTCATTCTTCTCTTTTTCGAGTGTGATTTTGATGACATCCTGTCTGGCTACGTGTTGATGTGCGCGGTTCTTTGAAATCGATTGTTTGAGTGCAATTTGTTCGAGTTCCTCGTCGAATCGACTGAGATACAACTTGACAAGTTCTTCGAATTCTTCAGGGCTCAATGGTGTTGTACGATCGCCTATGTTTCCTAAAAACCAATTTAATTTCTCACCAATGATGTTGCTCTTTATGGCATGACCCAAGCGACTCTTGTGTTTGTTATTTTGGCGTTTTGCCTTTTTACTTAGGGCTTTGGTTTTGCGACTGTTGGGATGCTTGATACTTTCCAATTTCTTTTTCAGATTAGCCTAAGGAGTATTTTGATTAATGTTGGAAGCTTGAGTAGTTTTTATAAGCTATTTATTTACCATTTTGTCTGTTTTCTATGAGCAGGAATACAAAAAATTACTTTCAATAATTCAAGCACACGTTGTTTTGGTGTTTTGGTATTTGAAGTGACATATGTGGGGAAATTTTGGAATGACGTTATTTCTTATCAGGGGAAATTTTGTATGCGTTAAACAGGGCTGTCGTTTGAGTACGCTTATAAGATGAGGATCTAAAGCAATATTCACATGAGCACGACCAACAAATGAACGAATATTCGTCGATTTTGACATTTTTTCACATGAGAGTTTTTAATTCGTCGCGAATGAAGTTTGACAGCCGAACACCGTTCACCACCGAAACCAAAACAAGAATGATTTTTTTAGGTTAAGTACGCGCGATTATTTTATTCGTTGCGTGGATAATGTGGAACGCGAATAAAGTTTGACAGTTCGTATCAACTTCAATTTTTTTCGCGACGAATAAATTTGTTTTCTTAAATTTATTAATGTATGATATTGAAAAGTAAAAGTATGCATCATAAATCAAATAGAAACTATATTGCTATCGTTTTGTTAAGAATTTGTGTGGAAATATGTCTTCAAACGTATATAAACTCACATTTTGTAATTCATTCGTCGTTCGTTGGTCGCGCTCATGTGAATACTACTTAAAGACACAAGTTGGAGAAGCTTCCCAAAAGTAGTTAATATTAAAGGAACAAGCTACGGATAGAATAGATACCCTGGAGCTTATCGAAATTAAGGACACAAACTAAAACTGCTGATAAAAAATGTCGTTCAACATTAATTTATCGAATGATCCCTTTATATTTATCTACATAATAACGAAAAAATCATGACTCCCATCTCCCCGTCTCTCAGCAGCCGTTGAATTTGAAATATTAGGTGAAATACCACTAGGTTTATTGACGGATTGTTGATATTGATGGTTAGGTCAAGAGAAAAAGCTCAAATCCTAGAGAGCCATCTATAGCCAAATCTCATCTGCTACTGTCAATGACCAGCAGACTTTGGTGCTTATTGTAAAAGAGGCAATATAACTTCTAAACTGTTTTGGAGAGAAAATTCTTACGGCGAATAAGTTGGCCTTGAATGTGAGGAAGGCTGTCCCCTCTATCCCTGACATGACTCACACACAGGAATGATTGAGAGTTGTAAGTCATTGGGCTCTGGTTTCTTAAGGACTGAACGAAGAAGAACCTGCTTGAAAAGTTCGCGATGGTAGAATAAGAGTGTTTTCATAAACGTCTTCCTAACTTAGACATGCTTTAGCCGTGTTAATAAACCCGGATTTGCGATAGAACAAATGCAGATGAATTGGAGAAGATATGTTTTAATGATATCACCGTCAGGCCCCATACCCATATCTCTTTGTAAGCGGGAGATGCAAGTTAATTATAAAGTGCGAAAAATGTAAGTTTTGATTGGTAATTTTTTAATATACATATGTATGTATCTATTTCTTGTTTGGGATTGATTTCAACTATTTTTAAGTGAAGATTCAGCTGCAGTGAGGAATGCAGCTAAAATTAAACTTCGAATTGAACAAAAAATTCTCATGGAAAAATAATTTAGTTTTAAAAAAAAGAAAAAACTTCAAGGTATGTTCTCCTTTGATGTCTTGGATTTCAAAACGAAAATCTTTTGTGGTGGCCATTAAAAATAAAAAATAAACAAGAATTACTCTTGGAGAATTTGTCAATTCCTCGCAAGAGGCAGTACCCGTGAAAACTTTTTTTTTAATTAAGGTGGCACAGGCAGGGATTGAACCCAAGACCTCTCGCATGACAGTCCAACGCACTAACCATCATGCCACTTGGCGGCCATTTCTGACTTTTTTTTCTGACGTTTATGAAAATTCAGTGAATTCTTAAAATTGTATAATACGTCTTTGTAAGGTGATAGTCGATTTCAAAGTTTTAACCAAACAATTTGACATAAAATAAGCAAATCTGATATGCGTGGGTTCGAATCCTATGGTGTGCATAAAAAGTTTTTCAAATAAAATTGGATTAAAGCTCAGCACCACAAAAAAGTAGACTGATGAGTGCAAAAGTGGCAAAGCACGAAATAGCTATATCTCCAGCCAAAAACAATGAGTGGTAGCACCTTTAAGTTGTTGTTGTTGTTCAAACATTTAATAAAATAAAAACTTCAAGAAGGGGGTTTGTTCGTAAACTACTACATTAACATGTGGTGTTGAAGCGAGCTTGAAGCTCGCCTAAATTCTTTATAAACCTGAATCGAGTTGAAATGAGCTTGATTCAACTCGATTCCGGTCGGGGATCGGAGTCGAGTCAAAATTTGTGAGGAAAAACCTGTGTGGAGGAGTTGGTTTTACAGATAATGCATTATGGTCTGTTTATTTGCATGTTTGTGTACAAAAAATATATTTTGTTTTTAATCAAATTAAAAAAAAGTTGCACATGGAGTAGGTAGCATAAGAATATAATATAAGAAATATGATGCTGAATTATTCAGTTCTTCATTGTTTAACACGAATCAAACTATCTCACTTACACTTCATAAGAAACATCGAAACGCCATTTGCATTTTAGAAAGTGCTGTCAAACTTAATCATTTTTAAATCTTCTTCTGCGGTGAAAACACCAAAAAGATTTATATAATCTAAACTGAAATAAACTTTTGGTGGAAACATAGCAAAACTTAATTATCTTTTCTATTGTTTTCTCTTGCAAAATAAGCCCAGATAGTCCATTTTCTTTAACAAAACTAAATAATATCAACAGTAACAGATTGATTTTTTTCCCCAATGGAAAACACATGATTCCAAATGCACAACTACTCAACGAACACAGCCATCGAGATCATACAAATGCAATATCAATCGTACCAACATTTGAGAACGAAATCACATAAGATCCATTCGAAACTCGTATAAATGTCAAAAACCCATCCATAGTAAGATTCTACTCTAACTTTTATCGGTGTTATTCATACTATGGATATTGTTTTTGTTATTCGTGTAAAATCCTACTATACTATGGATAGATTTTTTCACGGGTAATATTTCTAATTCTATTGGTCGTATTTTTACAATGCAGTTGAAATAGTTTTTAATTTTTCCATTTTGAATGAATCTAAATCGAAAGCTGATTATGATTCCATAAAAACTTATTAAAACACAGTAGATTGGCAACATATCTTAAGCGGTAAAGATACTAAACAAGCTTTTACTCTGTTTCGGAACATTTTAGATTCAGCGGTTTCTTCTTACGTTCCTAAAAAAACTTTATTTAAAAGTTCAAATAAACCTATTTGGTTCAACAAAAGTATATCAAGACTGAAAAATGTCATGAATAAACTTAATAAAATTAAAAAATCTTCAATTCATTTAAATGAACAGTTCAAACGAATAAGAAGAGAGTATGAGTTTTTGAAAAAAAAATGTATACAAACAATAAATCTCGTTTCTTGAATCGAATATTAAGAATAACCCTAAGAGTTTTTGGTCATTTATTAACACGAAAAGAAACTCAACTGGGATTCCATCTAGCATGACTTATGTATAATGTGTTGTCCGATGATATTAATATAATTTGCAAAAACTTCGCGTCGTTTTTTCAATCTAATTTTATTAATCTCAAATTAGACTATGCTAACTCAATAAATTCAGATCCTATGGTTGATCTTGGTAATTTGCAGTTATCTGTAGACAATGTCTTACAAGTACTTTTATCTCTTGAAAAAAGTTTTTCTATTTCACCAGACAATATTCCACCAATTCTTTTTAAAAACTTGTGCTAATATACTGATGTAGCACCACTTTGAATAATATTTAACCTTTCTTTAAGTAATGGTGAGTTCTTAGATAAATGGAAATACTCTATAATAACTCCCTTAATAAATAAGGTACTAAAAGTTCTATTGAAAATTACAGACCAATTGCAAAACTGCAGTTAATTCCTAAGGTTTTCGAAGCTGTAGTAAAAACAAATTGTATAATCTTATTCACAATAACATTTCAGTTTACCAACATGGTTTCTTAAAAGGTAGAACCACTACTACAAATCAATATCAATATTTTCAAATTTTTGTCTATCACAGATGGAAATGCGTTCTAAAGTCGACACTATTTACACTGATTTTTCAAAGGCTTTCGACTGCGTTCAACATAGTGTTCTCTTAAAAAAAACTAGAGATATATGGATTTCACTCTCAGCTCCTATTGTGGATAAAGAGCTATTTAGTAGGTAGGAAACAGGTGGTAAAAATTGATAATGCCTTGTCTAAGGAAATTATAAATTTTTCGGGTGCTCCTCAAGGTAGTCACCTTGGACCACTTCTTTTTATCATTTTTATTAACGACTTACCATCACATCTTACTTTTTCTAAATGTCTTCTATTTGCTGACGATTTGAAAATATTCAGTTCCATAAATTCACTTAACGATGCAAATGAAGTTCAAATTGATTTAAATTAGTTAATTAAATGGTGTGATATCAATGGGCTATATTTAAACAATAAGAAATGTAGCGTTGTGACATTTTCTAGAAATCACAGTTCATTATATTCACCCCTATTACCGATGTCGTACGAAGCGGGACAGTTTACCTCCGCCGGTTTACCTCTGCCAGTTTACCTCCGCCGGTTTACCTCTGCCAGTTTACCTCCGCCAGTTTACCTCTGCTAGTTTACCTCTGGACAGTTTACCTCTGCCAGTTTACCTCTGGACGGTTTACCTCCAGAGCAGGTAAGGTAGTTTGAAATGTAGCTTTTTTCTCACAGGGTGCTTCTTAAGTAATACAAAGGCCGATCTTTCTGCCTTTTAGCGTTTTATATTATAGTGCCACTCGGCCGTGAGTTTATTTATTTTTAAATACTCTTACTCATGACAGTTTTTATGGTTAATTTGACGTTTTGTCTATTGAAGGAGACATTTGAGCTTTGTTTGATTAAGTTGTTGATGTGATGAATGACTAACAACACGACACACGACTAAATGTCAAAAGTTTTCAATTAGAAGGTATAATAAATAATAATAATAAATAATAAACTACCTTACCTGCTCTGGAGGTAAACCGTCCGGAGGTAAACCGGCGGTGGTAAACTGTCCAGAGGTAAACTGGCAGAGGTAAACTGGCGGAGGTAAACTGGCAGAGGTAAACCGGCGGAGGTAAACTGGCAGAGGTAAACCGGCGGAGGTAAACAGTCACGTACCGATGTCGTAAACGACAGCAAAATATACGACACGACACAATCTGCATTCCATAAGTCGTTTTCAACTTTTGTCACTCGTTTTGTTGTCGTGTGTAAACGTCAAGTGTGTTTAACGCTTTAATTCAGCATTCTGTAAGACGAAAGGAAACGACGACAATGACAAAAAACGACGATATCTCGTTTGAAAATTTGCTCACGACGAAGAAATGGAAGTTCGCAAAACTGTAAGTTTCCTTGTTAAATAATTTATTTTATGGAATTTATTAGTACTTTATTTGGGATAAATTAAAATAAATATTTTTGCACATTTTCAGTTAAAATTAACAAACCAAAACAAATTCGAGGCGCTTGTTCAGCTGATGGAAAGCAACGAGCAGTTGGCTAGGGGATTTTTGAAATGTATGAACAAGGCCGATTTTAAAAAAGAATGGAATGTAATAGCTGATAAACTCAACAGCAAAGGTCCTTCAACAAGAGATGGTGAAGGTTGTTTAGTTTATTCTATTTACAGTAACACATTTTTAATATTTGCTTTTTCAGGTTTGGGCTGACTTTGAATTCAAAGTAAAAAAAAATTGTTCAGAACAACAAAAAAGAAGTGAAAGGAAATGGAGGAGGGCCAAAACCATTGCACATTCTATCTGCGCTTGAGGATACTGTTGCAAATCTACTTAAATATAAAACGATGGTGAGGCCCGAGTGGAAATGCAATTGGTGTATCGCAGCTCCCAACCACTTCAACGTCTTCATCATCCGGACATACATAAGTCAAAGCAAATTCAGGCTACAAATAAAGATGCCGACGCTTCACTGTCCTAATTGTATCATTACAATTACAATTAATTGTGCCTTTGCAATATTTCCCTCTCTACCTTCTTCATCATTGTCACTATCGCTGCTTGTGTTGTAACACATTTCAACACTTATCATTTTAATAATTTATTTATTTGGTAATAATTTAATAAAAACACATTTGGTGAATATCGAGTAATGAAATGATTTAGAATTTGATTTCAGTTTGACAGATCTCGGACACATTTTCATCGTTTAAAAATCTGCTACAAAATAGTCGCGTCGAAAAAGTTATGGAATGCCACTTAAAAAACGACACGACAAAGAAAACGAGAGTCGTCGAAAAAACGAGTAATAGGCATGATTATAATTATAAACTTGAAAACGACATTTTACATAGACTTGATAGCCATAAGGATCTAGGCGTAATCTTCGATTCTAAAATGAATTTCTCAAATCACATAGACCATACGATCTCAAAAGCAAACTCTATGCTAGGATTTGTTTTTCGAAATTCAAAAGATTTCGAAGACCCCTATACATTGAAAGCTCTTTATTCTAGTCTCGTCCGACCACATTTAGAATATTGTACTGTTATATGGAGCCCCTTTACCGCGTCTAGCATTTGTCGTATACCTAGAAAAAGTTCAAAAAAGGTTCACAAAGTTTGTCTTACAAAAATATTTGGTTAGGTATTCAAATGTTCCATCTTATGAGACGAGGTGTATTTTAATTGATCGAAAATTCTAAAACCTCTTGCTCAGAGAAGAAAATTAAACTCAATACTTTTTGCTTTTGATGTCTTGAATTTTAATATTGACTGTCCAGTTTTGTTATCTATGTTTTTTATTTATGCGCCTTCTAGAAACCTGCGCCCTCGTGACTGTGATTTTTTAAATGTTCCTTACTACAGTACTAGCTATGCTAAGTATAATCCTATCACAAGAGCTTGTATGGATTTTAATGAATATGATTTTGCAATTAATTTTAATATTAATAGAAATGTTTTGAAACATAAATTAGTAAATTTGTTATAATGCTATAAGTAAATTATGTATTTTATTTTTATATTATGTATCATAATTATTAGTCTAAATAGAATGTGTAACTTTTAAGACGAATAAATAAATAAAAAAGAGGCTGGGATGCGACCCACACTGATAACTTCCCATCCCGTCTATCGATTTGTCTTGCTTAAAAGTTTGTCTAAATGTATCAATTCTTACCAAATTTGCGTTCTATTTTTTGTAGATTTTATTTTTTTTATGAAAAAACGGACTGTTGGATTTTTATAAAAAAATTATTAAATATAAAAAACAATATTTTCTGTGAAATAAAATAAGTTTGAAGCCAATATTTTTAATTTTTGAAAAGCTATTTGAGCCGAAAATCAATTTTTACCAACTTTTATTAATTTTTTTGTTTAGGTTTTTATTTTTTGTAAAAAAACTGTAAATTCGATATTTCTCAAAATTTTTCCTAATGTTGAAAACAATATTTCTTATAAGTTAAATATAGTTAGAAGCCATAATCTCAAATTTTTGAAAAGATATTTAAGTCGAAAATCAATTTTTACCAACTTTTGTTAAATTTTTGTTCGGTTTTTAATTTTTTGTAAAAAAACTGTCAATTCTATATTTTTCAAAATTTTACTGAATGTTGAAAACAATATTTTTTGAAAGATAAAAGTAGTTTAAAGCCAATATCTCAAAGTCTTGAAAAGATATTTGAGTCAAAACTCAATTTTTACCAATTTTTTTTAATTTTTTTTTAGGTTATTATTTTTTGTAAAAAAACTGTCAATTCGATTTTTCTCAAAATTTTATCAGATGTCAAAAACATTATTCTTCGTTGCACAAAATTGTTTTGGAGATAAAATCATATTGCAGTCGTAAAATTTTCGAAGTGATACATTTTTTTTTTCAGTTTTTTTGATTTATAAAAAAACCGTTAATTGAATTTTTTTCCAAAAATATAATTGTTTTGTATCACGTTACAATATATAACATAAAATTTAATTCAAGTCTCTAGCGTCATTGGTTCATGAGATATTTAGGGTTAACCAAAATTTTCACCTTTTTTTTAAACTGCTATGGTAAAAAAACCACCCACGCAATTTTCTTGAGAGCCCTTTCTGCCTTATTATCTGTATAACAAAATTTATTTGAAGTCGATATCTCTTCTGGTTCTTGAGCTATGGACGACGAAAAAAACGTCGCGAACGTACGGACGTACGTACACACGCACGCACAGACATCTTTCTAAAAATCTTTTATTTCGACTCTAGGGACCTTGAAACGTCGAGAAATGTCAAAATTTTCAATTTGACAAATCGGACCCATTACAATAACTTCCTATGGGAAGTTAATAAACAATAATGCAGAAAGACCATTGTATTTTTGACATTTACGAAAACACCCTAGCTTACATTGGAGATGTACGACTAAAGAATTATTTTGCGCAACTGACTGACTTCTGGTTCTTGATTCGGGTGGGTTGAAGAAGGCGACGTTCAGACTCTAGTTGTTGCGTGACACCTCTCCAGATAATTCAATAACCAAACCATCGCTGATGCGAAAGTATTTAAAAAAAGCTCATTAATAACACCTCATTTGATGTTTTAGTTTTTTAAACCGTTGCTTTGTTTTCTACCTACTTCTTATAAGTTCTTCTTAAAATCTTGGCTTTTCTTAGAAATTCACATTTATTAAAGAAAAGTTTGTTCAAATAAATCAATTGATCTTCTAAATAGTAACAGTGTTATGTTCAAATGCATCAGTCCTTAATTGTTATCTTTTGATTTTTCTTAAAATTAGAACTTAAACATCTTAAGTACCTACATACATACATTTTTGTTTTGTTTTAAAAAAAAATAAACATTTAAATAGAAATTAAATTATCTTTGGCTTTTATTGTGCCTTTCTAGCATCTTGGCAATATAAACATCATGATTTGTGAGTGCCGCTAATAGACCCTTATCATTAATTGGATCACTACCGTCTGCATAGTTGATTTCTTCGTTAGTCCATGTTGTCATTTTGCCACCTAATGCATTCAAAATGGCATTACCAGCACAAATGTCCCATTTCTTAATGCGTGTCGAGTGTAAATATGCTGTGGCATTATTTGCTACAACTTGGAGCACTTTGTAGCCAGCTCCAGCAGCTATGAGGATATTTGAATTCTCTCCGAATACTTCTTTGGAAATGTTCTTAACGTCACCCGCATGCGATCTGGAAACTGTGATTATTGGGTGTTTTGTTAGAGTATGTTCCTAGAACAACAGATAGATCAGTTTCTTCTAGCAAAATCAAGAAATCTTTGTATATTCAAACCTTTTTAAGATTTGCTATATCCTCGGATACAGACTTTTCTTGCCATGCCCAAGAAGTTTTGCCCGTGAACGGACTGTGAATAACACCAATTACAGGAACACCTTTTACAGCTACACAAACCATAGTAGTCACATATTTGTATAGCTTTTCTAAAAATTGCCAATAGGTTTCAGTAAATATATGAACAACCTGTGTTTAAATTTGTCTTACCTGTGAATTCTTTGGTAGCATCGAGTGGATCTATCCACACGGTAATATCCTTAACATCTACTAGTTCATCAGGTGTGATGGCAGTTTCATGGAGGACAGTAGGATCCAGTTCGAAGACTCCCGATTCCAAACAACCTTCCTTATCCTCTTCAGAGACAATATTCAATTTAGGGAATATCCTATGCATCCCACCTTTCATGATGCAATGTGATCTAGCATCAGCTTGTGTATAGGGATCATCAACACCTTCCAGTGTCTTTCCTTTGCTCTTTTGTTGTAAGTCTCTCGAGTGAGCAACATCCAGAATTTCAAGACCTCCTCGTTGTGCTGCTTGTATTGAACCGATAAGTAACTTTCGCATATTGACCTGATTTGTGTTGCGGAGCATCCCATACAAGGGTTTATCTTCCGATAGGACATTTAAAGTGTATATAATTCCACAGACTACAATGAATGCCAGAACAAGAGCTGGCATTCGATTTATACGAATTGAACGGCCATTCATGGTGGCGCGGCGCTTGACTTTGATGAATTTACAGATCGATTTGATGTGCTATGAGGTAACTTTGCCAACTAAACACTAATGATGATAAATTATGCTGTTTTTATTTTGTACACTTTAGCAACAACAAAAATAAAAGTTATTTATTCATGTTTCGTGCGTGAGCTTGCTTTTGTTGTATGGTAAATAATTTTTTCTTTTTAGAGACGAGAGAAAACAAAATGAGCTGTCAAAAAACTAGATTTGCTTGACCTACCAACTGTGATTTACGATATTATAAATAACGTAGTTGAGAGGCATGTTCAGATTAGTGTGATATGAAATTCACAAAATTCACAATTCTTCGGCCATTTGATAAATTTTACTGGAGAGTGAAAGTTACTGACGCATAGAACTACTTTCCAAATTATCAAATTCTGTCAATTCAATTCAATTCAATTCGTTGTTTTGGCTCAATAGAATTCATAAATGATTGCAAACAAAAATTTGAAAAAGAAATGTCGGAATAATTTAAGATTATGATGATGATGAATTAAACGAAGTTGATTCTGATAGAGATAGATAGATAGATAATTCGATTTATTAACATTCGTTTATATAGATACATATGGACATTGTTTACAAAAATAATTTAGTAAAATGGTTGCGGCTTGGTTATGCCATCTGCCGATTGACTTCTGTTTGAAAATTAACAATATTTATCTAATTGAAAATAATTAAATAATTGATTTACGTTTCCTTTACAGTTGAGGAGGACAACTATTTCTTCTGGTGACTTCACATTGCTGTCGAGCAAATTTCTGCGTATTTCACATAAAATTGGACACTTTCCAATAAAATGGATTACATCTTCCCTTACTCTTAAAGCCTAGTACATACTTCCTCGTGAAGTGAACGTTCGCCAGTGGAGAAAGTGAACTTTTGACATTGCTCACTGGTACACACTTGTGAGTACACGTCAAAGCTTCACCAACAGTTCCCGTACATTTTGCAAGTGAATTGCCCGTGAACGAAAACTCTCCACTTTGTTCTCCACTCAGCTTCACGAGCAAGTTCACGGGTGAACCAAAAACTGAAATTTGTATGGGTTCACGAGATGGTTCACAAGTATAGCCTAGTACATACTTGTGAACCATCTCGTGAACCCATACAAATTTCAGTTTTTGGTTCACCCGTGAACTTGCTCGTGAAGCTGAGTGGAGAACAAAGTGGAGAGTTTTCGTTCACGGGCAATTCACGTGCAAAATGTACGGGAACTGTTGGTGAAGCTTTGACATTTGGTTTCCGCATTTTAAAGTTTGTGGCTGCTTGCACACAACGTGTACTCACAAGTGTGTACCAGTGAGCAATGTCAAAAGTTCATTTTCTCCACTGGCGAACGTTCACTTCACGAGGAAGTATGTACTAGGCTTTAAGAGTAAGGGAAGATGTAATCTATTTTATTGGAAAGTGTCCAATTTTATGTGAAATACGCAGAAATTTGCTCGACAGCAATGTGAAGTCACCAGAAGAAATAGTCGCCCTCCTCAACTGTAAAGGAAACGTAAATCAATTATTTAATTATTGGCGAACGTTCACTTCACGAGGAAGTATGTACTAGGCTTAAGTTACAAAGGCTGCAGTAGATAGGCAGATCCTCCCGATGTAGGATATAATTAAGACTTATCATTTCTCCTCTCATTTTGAAAATTGCCGACATGAGCTCCTGTTTCTTCTCGTTTCGAAAGTAGTTACGTTCGCATAAATTGTGATTTAGATGGTTGTACGTTGGTCTATGCACCGAGGATGTAGCTTCATTAATAGCGTTGACTCTTAGTTTTTCATCTAAATTTTCATCAACTATTCGAAAGTCCGTTCTACAGTAGACAGCATGGTCTTCTAGATTCTTATACCACAGATTTTTCTTTTCAATTGTTTTCAATGCCAGAATTTTTGGGAGTCTTTCATCTGGCATATTAAAAACTTTTTTGATATAATCAACATGACATTTAATAGTTTTGATGGAGAGCGGTGATAGTCCTGTCTCAATTGAGATCATATAGTTTGGGGTGGTTTTCGGTAAACGAAATCATCTTTTAAGGAAGAATCTCTGAAGTTTTTCGACCGTTTCAAACTTCTCCCCTCCTGTGCTGCATACATCATAATAGATTCCGCTACTGCAACAAAGACCTTATATTTAACACTATGTGATATTGACTGGTTTGAGAAGCATTTCTTCCATGTGTCGGATATTGCACTTTTAGATTTAATCAGTTGATTCTGTAAAAGATAGAATAACTTAGAGTTCAAAAAAACCCCAACCTATCTCGCTGAAGTACGAAATACCAACTAAATTTTTACTAAAAAATATTAAATTATGTCATAACATCTCTAGCAATTATATAAATTTTTTCACTTTTTTTTACATTTGGTCAGTTCCTTAAATCTTTGTTCAAGTGTCAAAAAGTTACGAATAGAAACAATCCACAACTTCGCTCAGGAGATGAGAAGAAAGTGTTCAACTGACAAAATGAATGATTTTTTTAATAACAAGCAATTTTTACGTTTTGGAGAAAATAATGAAAATCAAAAGCAGTTCATAATTTAAATCGGGTCACAAATTCTAATTATATAATAAACCAATGTTTTTCCTTTATTGTTCTTTTTGTTTTCATATTGTTGTTGAAAAATTAGTATTTGGCATAAAACTGTAGGTTGCCTCTATCTCTGACATGAATCACACACAGAAATGTTAGAGAGTTGTAAGCCACTAGACCCTAGTTCTCAATGGACTGTTGTAAATTTTTATTTGATTAAGGGTTAAGCGCAGCTCAAGGAAAAATTTAGTTAACGTTTTTTTCTCCAAACTTCAGCTTAAACGTTGTGTAAAAGATGCAATTGATCTTGTGAGAACTATCCTCCAAGTTACAAATTGATTCATAGCATAGCTTAGCCAAATTTGTTTTCTCAACTAACATTGTTTTGTTAAAACACTATTTAAAATTAGCTAAATTTTAGCTAGAGCTGCGTACCATGCTTTAACAATAGAAAACTGTTTGATCTAAATGACCTCCACGGTTACGTTTGCAGCCTAATTTACTTTAAACTTTAAAGTTGTTAAATTACAAGATTTCGGTGTCCAATTGTGATTTCATCTTTGAGAAATAAAACATTCAGGAAACTTTTCACGCAAAAATGCCACATAATAATTATGTATTCAAAATGTTCAACATATTTTAATTATTTTAATGAGTTCTTGATAAATTTATATCGTTTCATTTTTAGTTTTTCATTGGCATAATTTTTCGTTTCAAATTTTAAAAGATGATGGCCTCAACTGTCACTGCTTAAAAAGCAGGCTATTCAAAATAAAACCTATTATTGAAAAACTCTATATTAATCCACGATTGTCCATTCGGCTTTTATCAATTTATTTTAAATAATTTCAAATACAAGCACTTGTCTAAATAAATAATATCGTATTTCAAAACAAGTCCCATCGAACGCGGCCAATACGTCAATTCCAGTTCCTCAGCTGTTCTTGTGTGTCTCTCTCTCTTGTCAAATGTGTCTTATTGGATTGGAATGGAAAATCTTGTTTATATTTATTATACGACAACTTTTGCTAGGCTTCTTCTTCATCATCATCTGCATTTCTCTCAAAATTGAATTTGCATTTCGTTTCGATTACGTGTTAACAGAAAATTCCTCTGCAATGTGTTGTGTTGTGCCTCACGTCATAGAGTTAACAAATCTAACAAACAATTCAGTCATCAATCACGAATTGCTTCTGATCAAAGGCAAAATAAGTAAGACATGTTCCTCCGACAAACAAATCCAATTGAAATCAACTCGCAATGGTCATCATAAGTTAGTAAGTCAGGAATCTAGAGTCTCTGGGGCTAATGGTGAATTTAAAATACTCTATCGCTTTCCAGCGTGTGGTGTGGCAACAGGGGCAATGAAGGTGACAGAGGAATTCATTGTTACCTATTGCAGTGCGTCTATTAAATTCAAATGCCATTACCGACCACAAGAGAATCCCTATAAAATCCAGCCATTCTATATTATTTGTAAGGGTCATGATGGTTCATTTAACTCGACGACCGCGCAGAGTTCTGGTAGGGGGTTCGGCGGCGGTGGCGGTGGCGGTAGCGTTGGTGATGGTGGGGGTGTTGGTAGTGGTAATGGTAGTGGCAGTGCATCGGAAGCTTGTGCAATTATTGATTTAAATATGAAATTGCTGCAATGCTTGTATGCGGAAAAATTGAACGAGTCGGGTTTTGGGAGGCGAACGTTTGTCCTGAAATCACGGTGTCAGATATTTGAAAGTAATTTAGACGTTGAGGAGGCCCTCAAGTTATCCCAGGAGGAATTGTGGAATAAATTTGCCTATGAGATTATCAATTCTGAGCACGGAAATGATCCGAAAGTAAAGTTCGTCGCGTTCATCGGTTGCACCAAGTACGAGCCCATAACCGATGGGGACTTTTCCTACGAAAACATTAAGCGACACATGAAAGCAAATGCTGCTCTCGGTGGTGGAGGCTTGGCTCTGTTTGGCTCGGGGTTCTTCTACTCGTGGCCCAGTAAGTTCGAGGACATAATCGATTGCTTTGAGAACAACGAAAAAGTTGATTTGGAACGATTCGCTGA
Organism: Eupeodes latifasciatus; assembly: GCA_920104205.1. NCBI lineage: Eukaryota > Metazoa > Arthropoda > Insecta > Diptera > Syrphidae > Eupeodes > Eupeodes latifasciatus. The sequence goes on along the minus strand of OV049926.1, from coordinate 49,599,245 downwards.
CGACAGCAACTACAGACGAACATATTCAGGTGTCTTTGCGACAAGCCTAGGAGCTGTGTGTCATGAAATTGGGCATATTTTCGATCTTGGCCATACCAACGATGGTGTGATGGGCAACGGCTTCGACTACCTTAACCGAGTTTTCACAATCGACAAGTTGACCGAGAGTTTGCCCGATCGAATAATTGGACCTCAAACACAGCCGACAGATGTGCCAACAGTGAGATTCACCAAAATCAAAAGAGACCAAAATCGCTTCCTGGAAAAGTACCACGAGCAGAAAAGCGGTGGTGACTCGTTTTTCTTCACCCGAAATTGTGCCATCATATTGGCCTACAACCGCTGGTTGAGAAATGATTGCAAGGACGACATGAAAAGCGCTCGCATAACTCAGGAAAAAGATAATCTCTTGGTTATGGCAAGTAGTCCTTTGAAGTTGATAGAAATTCGCTGCACAGCCGATAGCCTTGTTAGCGATTATTTTGAATTTGCCAAAGAAAAATTCACGTATGAGTTTGCTCTTCCAAAGGACATTGATTACACTAAGCATCATGTGTTTGCCATTTGTATTGATGGCACAACTAAACGTTTAGATTTTGATTCTTAAGATGGAGAAAATCGAACAAAAAGAAAGAAAAGATTGTTATAAACTTAATACATATCTACAATTTTGGAGAAATAGTCAAATCAAATCTACAATTGTAGACTCTAGACTAGAGTATACTTTTGGGCTATTTTAATGTAAAACCACAAAGAAAACCAACAACAAAAACATTATAATATGTTCCGCATTTGCTTTGCACCAATTTACATTTTATAAAACCACAGCTTGTATTCATTTTGATATGCTTGTATTTCGCTATTAGATTAATAATAATTGGTGTTTAATAGCCAACAAAAATTAACCAATAGCTTCTATAAAAAAAGTATCTCGAGTACTTAAAAACTGTAATCAGTGCTTAAAGAACTTGAAGATGAAAAGTCGAATTATTTAACATATTTGTGTGCCAAAATCCATTGTATCTTAATGATAATAACTGTACTAACCATAGTAATCTCAAGCTTGTAATAGAACTTCCTAAAATGTCTACGCTTCAAACTACAGCAGGCGGAGGTATTACACTAACACGGGAGTTATTCGCTTTCAAAACATTTTGATGTAACAAATGAAAGTGAAATATGCATACAAATTTGCTAACACAACTAATTGAGTAAAACAAAACACCAAACGAAATAAGTTTGAGTATTTAAGCTTATAGAAAGATTTTTAAAGCAATAAGTTAAGAGTGACATTTTGTATGTATTTGATTTGATATTGTTTTTGGTATCATAAATGTGTGTATTTTTGGTGTGTTTAAACGATGATAAGATGACTACTTTTAAAATTCGCAAATGTACCAAGAGTAATAAGATGGTTAAGGTAATTTTATTGATTGCATGTGTTAAAAATATATTTTATGTTTTTCCGCTGAAATTAAAAAAAAAAACTACTATTTATGGATATTTTAGGTTATATCAAAGATATTGACAGTTAATTTAAATGATTTGGTACCAGCGCTGTTGTGCATTAGTTTGATTGACTTTCCATTTAAATTGTTTCGATTTTCGTGTTTTGAATGTTAAACTGACACAATATTTCGTCCCAATCTTTTAAGTCTCTATTTATAGGCTTCCATAACTTTTTTGTTTGTATTTACCCTGATAACGATGTTCAAAATCCTGAATGTCTTGGGAAAAATGCTCATTTTGCTCTTCCGAATTATCGCGCATAATATACTTTAAAGGCCAATCGACAGCTTATTATTTTAAAATGATTAGGTATACTCGATGAAAGCTTCTTGTAGTAGTCAGCACTGTTATTGCGAAGAAAATGTTGAACTACAGACTATCACAACCATTGGCCTACTACCTAGATATGGACTGTTAGAAACCAACTTCGCTTTGATTTTGTTACTTTCAGTGGAAATATGGTGAATCTTTTGAACTTGAATTTTGTATTTTGTTTATTTTGTCAAACTTTATAATAACGGATGTCCTTAGTTTCTTTAGAAAAAATATTGAGGAAAAGAAATAACAGATGGCGTTTGATTTTTTCACTTTTCAGGAAGGTTCTGTATGAGAAGAAGAGTATCGACTAGCAGCCCATATCTAGTATGTCAATAATCCCAACAACGCCGTTCTTGTGTATTGAGTAGGTCCGAAAACTCACTGTTGGCCATAGTTTTTTTTACTAGCGGATCGTCGAAAATGCCGACTTACTGCCTTAGATAATTCGGAAAACATTAAATTAAATATTTAAAACCTTGAGAATCTGGTTGGGAAGCTTTAACAAACTTTGTAATAAAGGATCATTAATACTTTCTTAATCTCCACTATGTCGTCTCATTTGACATTGGGCAGGTTCAGACAACATAAGGGACTTCATTTGCAGTCAACTTCATTCTTTGAACGTAAATTTTGACCAAGGCAACTAGTTAATTTTTCAAGTGTCATGAATTTAAAATTCAGAACTTTACTTCACAAACCTCTACATCAAGTTCATAGTACAAAAATTACCAAAATCATTATTGTCTACAAAGCACTCCTCAGACAAGCTACAAATCCATCACGTTTTGTATTGTAAAGAAATATTACTCACCTACTTCTTTTCAAATTTACAAGGAACCTTTTTACAGAAAGCATTAAATGAAGTTGTGCAGAAAATAAATAAATAATTGAGTAATAAAGTTCAGCTTTTAGTTGAATGAAAAAAAACAGGATCAATTGTCATTTTGACATAAGTTGACTTGACTTGATAGTAAGGGAGATTTTTCTTGCCTAACTTTCCAGTCCACTTTCCAATAAAGTTGCCTTAATTGGAAGGCAATTTTTTGGCAGCTGGCCAATCAGATGCAAGAAACTTGCCTTACTTTCAAGTCCCTTATGTCGGCTGAACCTGTCCATTTTGTTTTCCTAACTTTGACTCGGTTTAACATTTTTAATGTTGGTTGACAACACATAAATATTTATCATTGTTAAAGGTGCAGACACAAACTTAAAAAAAAAAAAGTAAATGGCTAACAAACAACATACATTTTTTCGTTGACCTGTGTAATTTGTCATGTTTCCAAATAAAAAATAAATAAATTGGGTGACGCAACAGTCCGTTGAGAACTAGTGCCTAGTGACTTACAACTCTCAACCATTCCTGTGTGCGAGTAATGTTGTCAGGAATGTTCCCAAATGATTTAAGATAAAAATAGCTTAGAAATTGCAAATATTTCTGAAAATGGAAAGGTTTCAAGCTTTGTATATGGAATAGAATAGTACTATCATGAAGGGGAAATAACGAAGCGACGCCTGAGCAAACATCAATGAACTAAATCTGCAAAGTTTTTGGAGAATTTTAATTGGGGGAAATTTGGAGACAATTTGATAATACAAAACAGAGAAGAATGTATACAAAAGTAGCTATGGTTTGAGGGAGACAATAAAGAGACATTTTTTGTTTATTTATCCATGTATTGTATGGATAAAGTAAGAATAAAGACAAATACCAATAAGCCAAATAGCAATTTAAATTAAATTTTTTTAACGATTTTCAATGTATGTAGAATTCTTCACTCAAAGACGTTTTTTATATCAAATTATATTTAGATAAGTTATCTTTATTCAAGAAATTCATAAGTAATTAATTAAAGTTTAAATTATAATATACATATGATAGATACGACGCGATCACCGCTACTGCTTAACTTCAACTGAGTTTTTTCTTTTTGTGCTGCTGCAACCGGCTGCATCTTCTTATACTAGTTGTCTCTTTTCGTTCTTTACTTGTAATGTTTTTTTTTATCTTCACATGTATAGAACAAAAATACGTTAAAATACCTATTTTCAAAACAAAAAGGAAGTATGTACAATGTTTTTGTTTTTTCTTAGGTTTATATGTACCTACATATGTATGTATATAGACGAAGACAAATAAAAGTCAATGGCGGATCCAGGGGAGTTGAAGGGGTGATGACATCCCCCTTTTTGTAATTTAATTTAATTCCCTTGAGTTCAAAACTTATAGTATTGCCATAATTGAGTTCACCCCCTTATATTTGTAACTATTTATTTTGTATATATGAAAATTAAGTTTGTATTTTACTGCTTTCAACTTTGTTGCTAAACGTACTACAAACAAACAACTAAAATCTTTATTTTCACTTTAAAAAAAAAAACTATTTTCTTAAGGTCTTTTATGAGAAGAGCATATATTCAGGTTCTTAAGAAGAAACCTTGAATAAGAGATCGCCAATTTGATATTAAGTTGGCTTTAAATTTCTGAAACTAGAAATCCAATATTTTACGTACATATATAAAATGGTTTTATCTCTAAAATAATTGTATCTAACGAAGAATTACGTTTTCGACATCTGGTATAATTTTGATAAAAATCGAATTGACAGTTTTTTTTTACAAAAAATAAAAACCTAAGAAAAACATTACTAAAAGTTGGTAAAAATTGATTTTCGACTTAAATATCTTTTCAAAAATTAAAGGTACTGGCTTCAAACTGATTGTTTCCAATATAAGGTAAAATTGAAAAAAAGATCTAATTGACACATTTTTTCAACAAAACTAAAAAACAGCAACTAACAATTGTTTTTTTTTTTTGCTTCGAATATTTCGATGACAGTTGAAACTATCGTCTTCAAATTTAATTTATTTAACATAACATTTCTTAAAATTTTTAGAAAAAGCCCACCTACAGTGTTTTCTAATAATACTTTATATAACTATGCTTACAATAGTATACCAAATACGAATAACCTATGACAAAAATGTAGCTATAAATATACGTACATAGGTAAAGGTACAAATTTAAAAAGAAGCTGAGATGCGACCCACGCTGATAACTTCCCATTCCGTCTGTCGATTTGTCTTGCTTAAAAGGTTTGTAGGTTTTCGAGTTTTGTTAATTTGAATTATTTTTAAAAATTACCAACAGCATTTCGCATTTGATGAAATAGTTTGATTTCAAAATCTATTTTTGTTAACGAGATTTTTAGTTAAAACCACTACCAATTTTAATAGCATTTCTTAAAAGTTTTTATTTCTTATATTAACAAATACAATTTGGATAAATGAAATTAATTTGAAGTCAATATCTTCTATTGTTCACGAGATATCGAGAACCGAACATAAATTTTTCCCAGACTTGCGTTCTTTTTTTTTTATTTTAATTGTTAATTTAAAAACTGACTGTTTACTTAATGCCGAAAAAATACTTTCTGTGAGATAAAATTAGTTTTAAGCCAATATTTTTAATTTTTTGAAAAGATATGTACATATGTATATCGTAAAATATTCGAGGTGACAAATATTTTTTTTTAATTTTTTGATTTATAAAAAAACGTTAGTTGAAATTTTTTCCAAAAATATAATAGTTTGGTATCACATCATAGTATATAATATAAAATTTAATTCATTTCGCTAGCGTTATTGGTTCGTGAGATATTTTGGGTAAACCAAAATTTTCTCCTTTTTTTAAATTAAATTATGGTTATGGTAAAAAACCATCCACTCTATTATTTCAAATGTCAAAATGTCAAAATTTTCAATTCGACAAATCGGTCCCATTACAATAACTTCCTATGAGAAGTTAAACACACTAGCTTATCAGTATGTATGGTTCCAGCACTCTAGTTTCGTCTTTTCAAATAAATAGTTTTTACTTCGAACCAATATCTGGTCATGAGATATTAAAAGCCATAAACTCTCTGACTAACTCCAAATCCTTTGGCAATGATGGCATTTCTAACATTGTGTTAAAAAAAAATTGCTTTGAATATTGTGGATATTTTGACATACATTTTTAATTTGAGTATTTTCTCTGGAATCTTTCCTGATGAACTTAAACACGCCAATGTGATACCCCTGTTTAAAAAAGGGAGTAAAAAAGACAAAAATAATTATAGGCCTATTTCGTTGTTGCCTTCTATTTCAAAAATATTTGAAAAAGTAATTAAATGTAGGGTTTTGAACTTTCTCAAAAATACTAATTTTCTTAGTTCAAAACAGTTTGGGTTTAGGACTGGGCTCTCTACTGAGGATGCTTTGTTGTATTTTTGCACTTTTATTCATAAAGGACTGGATGATCAAAGGTTTTGTAGTGGACTTTTTGTGGATATTACGAAAGCCTTTGATATGGTAGACCAAAATATTCGTTTGAACAAATTATATTATGCGGGCTTCCGTGGATTTATATATGAGTGGTTTGAATCTTATCTGAAAAACAGGGAACAAAAGGTCAAACTCGGTAGCTGTCTGAGTAACTCCAAGGTTATCAATCTTGGAGTTCCTCAGGGATCTGTTCTTGGTCCCATCCTTTTTCTAATATATATTAATTCTATTTTTGAACAACCTTTTGTTGGTGAAGTAAGGGCGTTTGCAGATGATTTGGCAATTGCATACAGATCCGTTAGTTTATTGAACCTAGTGGCTGATTTAAATCATGATGTGCACTTATTGAGAGTTTGGTTTGATGCACATAAACTTTTGGTAAGCAACAAAACTAAACTTATGTTTTTTTCCCTTAGCTCTAACGTGACTCCAGACATTAATAATGTATTCCACTCTTCGAACTGTGCAAGGTATAATTTACACTTGAGTTCCTTTCAAAATTCGTATCACTACTTTAATGCTAATGTTTCTTGCGACACCAACTGCTTTCAAATTGAAAACGTTAACTGTTTTAAATACTTGGGTGTTCTCATCGATAGAAATTTGAGCTGGTCTGAGCATATTTTAGGGCTTAAACAATATTTCCAATATATCCGTTGTTTTTATCGCCTTAGAAAGTAATGTTCTGATAACACCATGAAAACTGTTTACTATGGGATTTTTCATTCTCGAATGCAATACGGTATAAGCTGTTGGGGAGGTGCTTATCAGAACAAAATGAAGCCGCTTATTGTGCTGCAAAAATGCGCTATAAGAAAAGTGTGTAACTCACCCCGTCTCCCTCATTCCATGGAGCTTTTTAGGCGTATAAAGATTTTGCCTGTCAGACAGTTATTTTATTACAAGGTTCTCAAGATTTTCTTTATTAGAGGCGGGTACTTGCAGAGTCCAATATGTGAAGGCTATATCTTACGCAGTAATTACCAATCCTTAGTTGCCATTCCTTCTTTTCGTACTACAAGCTTTAGAAACTCGTATCATGTTGTATCCTGCAAATTGTATAACCGCCTTCCAGCTAGCCTACGCAACCTACCAAATCTATTCGCCTTTTTGAAAAAAGTAAAACTGTGGCTTCTTGATTTCGATCATAATGAAATCGAAGTTTTGTTGAGCTATATTGTTTAATTGTTAAATTCAATTAATACTGTCAATGAATTTGAATTTGTTTTATCTTGTTTCTTTTGAAAATTCATTTTGATTTAATTATTTTTAACTTTTTAACTTAACTTTCCTTATATTGTACACCCCACGCTGAATTTTTGTACTATGAAGTGGCATTATCTCTATTTTTATGAAATACCAATGTCACTAACTATTCTCTCTTAAAATAACTATTGTAATTTTGTTAGAGCTATCTTAAGATTTATCAAATGTTATAGTTATTAAGATGAGGATAATGATTAATAAAAAAAAAAAAAAAAAAAAGTTGGATAGGTATAAATTCGAAAACACTAGCCATTGAGTGTTTTCAAACTTGTACCTACCTATTCAAGTTACGAGTAACAAAAATTGTACCTACCTCCCTACGTACATAACTGCCTCAAAATTGAATTTTCCTACCTATATATGTACATTATATACCTAACGTACTGTTGCCTATTTTTAAATATATCACATCCACACAACTATGCACAATATTGAAAATATGACCAGAATGTATTTATTTTAAATAGAGATTTGAATTATTTTAGACTTCAAAAATTTAAAAATTTGAAATCAAATTCAACAAAAAAAAAACCTACATATTTTAATACATATAAATATCTCCATGACAACACACACAAAAAAAACGTAAACAAATATATATTTTTTTTGTCTTCCTTACTCTCTTGATTTCTTACGAGAGTGGAAATAATACAACCAACTCTTTTCCTCAACTTTGTTTTCGATTTAACTTCTGTAGTCTACACAACAATTTTCAGTACCCCCAGCGTTCTCATATTCGAAAATTGTTAACATGATTATTATCGAAAGTGTGAAATGGGAATAAATTTCATATCATTTCAATAGACCCAATTTTAGTTTACAAGGAACACTGTAAAAGTATTATCGTTTTCAAATTTTCGTTATCGATGGAAGAAATTTCGAGCGAAATTTCATTTACGACAGCAGCTCCAATTCTCATTTGTATCGACAGTTGACTATCCATAGCATGCTTTCAATCGTCATGAAGTCAAACCCCTAAACCTAAGTTATATACAAAACGGATTATTACTTTATCCATTCCCAACTGAAACTTGATTTTTACGCTACCGGGGCAAGTTAGCGTGCTGTTAGTTTTTTTTTTCGCAAACGATTAGTGATCAACTTATGATACCAGTTAGCTTTCGAAAAATCTTGCTAATTCAAATAAAACAGAATACCTACTACAACTATGGTCTCATCTTTTTTACTCTGTATCCTTAATGATGTTTTTATTTTAAATAACCTTGAGCATAATTTTGTACTGGATAAATGTTACCACTTTTTCACACTTTTTTGTCCGTCAATATGTAAAAGGAATATCAATGCAACTTAAGCGGAGGCGGAAGGTATTTGGTCACTACAATGATTTTGATTATAACGAGAAAAAAAGTAAAGATAGAAGAAAATACTGAAGATTTCATTTGAAAATCCAAATTCGTTTCTAGAGCTGCGCCGCCGCGCCGTGCTGTGGATGCACTTTTCTGGACCTAAACGGCAGTTTGAACTCATTTTAAAATTAAATCCTCCAAAAAATTACCAAATTTTAAAGCGCTGTTAATATTGAAATTGGTAAATGATCCATATATTAAAAAAACTATTTACGAGTATAGCAAGTTATTTAACATTTCTTTCCAATATTTTAGAACATTAAAGCCTATTTTCAATTAAAACTAGGTTTTATTATAAAAGAACAAAATTAGCAACTTCCTATGAATGTATTAAGCCTTTTATTGCAGTTGCCCTCCCTTAAATGTTGTAAGCTAAAGCGCCTTCTTCTTTACTTTTTGTAATTGAAATAATTGTAGGGTTTAATTATTTTGTAAATTAGCAATTCAAATTAATGCGACAGACTGCGTAGTTCTTAGAATTAAATTCAACAGCTATTCCAATCTTTTAAATGAATTCAAGATACCTTCCGATATTTTTATTTTGCTTCGTATACAAAATTTCTGTCTTTTTTATGTTTCAACAATTTTACCTTTAAAACTAATTTTGTGTATTTTCTTTTCGTTCTTTTTTTTTGTTAGAACATGTTTCAGCAACAACTCTATTACTATCACTTATCATATGCTGTTCTATACCTCAACGACAACTGACGACGACGACGACGATAAGATAATAATAACTTTCATTTGTACCAATAGAATTATTGGAACTTTGATAAATTAATTTACTATCGATAAATCATCAGTCAAATTTATTCTTTGGTTAAGAGAACATTTTTGGTGTGCGAGTTTGTCTTTTTTAAATTTTTAAAATGACTGAATCGGATATTGTGCCGCGAATACAATTTGAAAATCTTAAAGGATTTCCTATTATCGAAAAAGGTCAACTTATAGAAACCGAAGCATTCCTTCATGCATCTCAAGAAATTGTTGCGATCATAGGTACGTGCGTCGTATGTTGTACTTTTTTTTGTGGAGCGATCAAAAATGTGCTTCTTATCTCTTTTTTCTATTAATTTACTAACTTAAATTGATGTTGATTACTTTTTACATACATATGTATATTTTCAGATACTTTTGGTAAGCTTTTCAAACCAATAACTAAGGATATGAGTGGAAACATAGAGGTAAGCAATTGTGTTGTTTTTTTTGAAGAGTCATTCAAAAACGGCAACAACTTCTATTGACATTTTTAATGTTTATTCATCTGTTATATTTTTGCTATTGATATATTTTTTTTAATATGATATCAGATACCACAAATAATAGAGACACACCTACTACGAGTTTACCTACATTTTATTTTATCGGTTTGTTTGAATTTTAAAATTGTGTATTCGTTTGTTCCATATGATTTTAAATATCGGCCAGACTTCAACAAAACAATCAATATAATCTAAATTAGGGTGGTTCTCATGAACTTATTCAGATATACATATGTATACCTAGTATCACCGACTACAAACCCCCCCCCCCCCAATCCACAATTCAACAAAAAATTCAATTTGTCTATCCCATCAAGATCCACCTCGGAGAATGAGTCATTCTTAGCAGACGATATAGATGGATCTTAAACCGTTGACGGATTCGGTGAAGGTGTATACTCCGATTGACATCGGATATACATATTCCTTTTGCCTTATCAATCACTGAAGTGTCTTTCAGGCAAAACTGGTGGCAATTAAATAATTAAATAAGTCCTCTCTTGGTTAAGACATTCACAAACAGCCCTAAAGTGTCGATTGCTGGATGTGTCAAAACTATTCTATACTCAATTTTGTTGGGTGCCATAAAAACATTCCAAGAAACATTAGCAAACAAATCTAACATTGATATATTTAAAGCTACAAGTAAACTTATGCTAAAGCGTAACAACATAGTGAAAGCGAATAACCATCACTGGCCGGTCCACAAAACTTATTTGGCTAAAGATTAAAGCTAAACACTCAAAGCAACGCATTTCTCTTTGTAGATTGTACATTAGCTCGGTTATACCTACTTGACTTATTTGGACACGACTTAATAGGTAGGCATGTAGTTCGACTTTGAGAAATCATTTGCAGAAGCTGCAAAGATGAAGAGGCGACATTTTCTCACATTCTATGTTCATGTCTTGTCTATTACAAAGACGAAGACTCCACTTAGGAGACTTCTTCTTCCTACCTCTATTGTCTCAAAAGCTTCATAATAAACTCTAAATGATTAAAAGAGTTGGAAAGATCCTTAATCTAATGTAGTATCACAACGGATCCACAACTGGTATAAGTATGTTGGTTTTTTCAACCAACAGGTAAATAAGATATCATTAATCTGTCATTGTAAATAATAAACACTACCAAATTAATTGGAATATTCTGACTCTGTGAGCTGCATATTCTTCATGTGTTGGCTCGGTAAGCTGCCTAGTCAAGGTTCGATCCCCAGTGACTGCAGAAAAGTTAGCATCATAAATGATCGAGTTCGCAATCTTGAAAAATCTAACCCTAGCCAATGAAAAAAAATTGAGTTGCTGTTGTAATGTTCAAACAATTCAAATAGTGACCTTTGCGGCTTTTATTGAGCGTAAGTCAACATATAAAACTCCCGCTTTAAACAGTTTGTGTTAAGGTTAGGTCAGAAAAATGTTGCCGTTAAAATTTGAAATATTTTTAGTCTATTCTTTTAACCCGAATTTCAAACTACAAGGCCCAAATTCTGCCATTTTTTTTTTTATTTTATAAGAACTTGTTTCTACTGTGGACTAGCAAACGAAATCGCTGAAATTCATCTGTGGAACTTACCTATAAATTGATACTAAAAGTAATCTTATATTTTACTTCTTACATTTCTCGAACAGAAACTAACCATTAGCTATGAAAAAGGAAAAGACAAATTCCATTATCTCGAAGACCTTATTGTGAAAAATATCAATATGGACAAAAAGTTTTCATCGGATTCACTTTTATGGCTAAAACGTGGTCTCCGATTGATATGTACATTTTTTGAAAATATGTTCAACGATAAACAAAGTTTAGACAATCTTAAACAACATCTACAAGATGCCTATGATCGATCATTAAAACCATATCACGGTTGGTTTGTGCAGAATACAGTTTCGGTAAGATTTAAAATTTCATTTAAACCGAATTCAAAAGTAGTTGTTCATGCGATGTGATTTTTCCCATTCAAGGTAATCTCCCGTTGGGCACCAACTCGTACACAACTAATTGGCAGTGGTGAATTGCAAGCGAAAAACTTAAAGACTTTAGAAGAATTCATTCCGCGAATGAAAGCTGTTTTGGACCGAATCGATGCCTTGTATATGGAACACAATCTAGAAGAGAATTACAAAGTTTGAAAAAAAAAAAACAAAATAGAAATAATAGAATAAATGTTGTTTTGTTTATGTTTTTGAATTCATGCATTTATTGAAATTATATTTCAACAAGAAAGAAAAATGTGTGTGTGTGCTTGTGTAGTCGTGCACAGAAGAGATTTATACAAAAAAAAATAACAAAGAACTTAAATTATCTAGTTAATATATAAATACAATTAAAGTTGCAATAAAAATGACGTAGATTTTAATCAAATCAAAACAACAAGAAAACTTAATTAGTCGTTTATACTCCGCAATTCCTTTCTCTCGGCCAGTAATAATTTAATACGTTGCAAATTGTTTTGTTGCGATGACATTCTTCGCCAAGTATAAGCACCGAGATTCACTTCGAATAACAAACAAAATAATATTAAACATCCAAGTATTATTATGTGAAGTTGTGTATCCAAAAATAAAGTGAGATATAGAAGAATTGGGGTTTGGATAATTGTTGATACCACTAGAAATACACTCAAATCAATTGGCTGAAAGAAAAGATAACAAATGAATAGATTTATTTAATTGAAATTATTCCATAACTCACTCAATTAAATTTACTAACCTTTCTTTTAAGATTCCCAGAATATCCGAGGAATAAGCGAAGAAGTTCAAAAACTACTGCAAGTGAGTAGCCAAATGATGTGAAAATAACTTGACTCGTTTCAACACGATGAACCTGCAAATAGGGAAAACATTAATTTTGTGAGAAATGATAAATAAAAGTCTTAAAAAGATAGGGAATCGAACGTTCAACAAAATGACAACATTTTTTCGAAATCACTTGTATACTTTGCAATTTTCATTTTTATGATCACTTCAAAAATACAAAACTTGGCCCTTTAGAATGTCGATGCTGACTTTTTTTTAATGTATTTAGACATCTTGGATTACTAAAGCGTTCGCCTTGAGTCCAAAGTCCGATTTGTTATTCATAATATGCAACCAGAATTGGATTGAAACTTTTGTATCTTCTACACAGATCTTTTGGTTGAATGACATTAAATCTTTAACCTTACAAACTAAGGGATTCGACGGTCCCATTTGGTCTATAATTAGGGCCTACGTTTGGAAAAAAATATTAGCATTACGAGCTTATTTATGGATTGTATTCTAGGGTTCTCATTTTCGTTCTCTTTTCTATAATTAGTTTACTTTTTTCTTTCTTAAGTAAACTCTAAACCGTTTTGCTTTAAAATCTATGAAACATTACAAATGCACAATATTTGTTTTCTTTCATACTTTTTAACAAGAAACAGAAATATAAGCCCACAAGCAAACTAAGGGTGCATGTTTCTATATATTAATATTTCGATTTGTAAATCCATTTACCTGCTCGTATACATATGTTCTAGTTTCTTAGAAAAGTAGGTAATTTCCGTTTTACGATGATATAAATGCTTTTCACTTTCATCACCACCCCCATAGCATAGGGTTTCGTTGAAATTCAGGAAATCAATCATAATTTATTCAAATTTGAAATTATACTCTTGTGCAATAAATGTTTGTTATGATACTCGTACTATAATGATGATAGATTTGTGTGGCAAATAGCCAAAAGCGGATTTAGCCAACATAAAAGGAAATAGTACTTTTGCACAGACATATGTAGGTAAATGGTAGGTAGAATTTCTATTATGTAAGCTACAACGATTTTGTATTTACTAAAAATTAGAATATATTACTTTTCAAAGGTCTAAAATTGTAAAATTGGTCTAAGTCATAAAGAAAATTATTCTTTAAAATGTCTTGCTTAAAAATTTCTTTATTTCTATATGCTTCAAGATATCAAAATAATTTTGTATGTATTTGAACTAATCTAATCTTCCCTCTAAAAGACTAATAAAGTTTTCAGCCTACTGCAGTTTTATTGAAGAAGAAGTGTTTGCAGTCTCCCGCTGCAGAGACCGCTAAAGATCTTTCTCTTCAACAAAAATCACCACTTCCCGTAGAAAGTTACGTTTACTAAGCAAAGCCAACATGGTTACCCTTCACTTGGTCCCAGGGCATAGTGTCAATGAATTAAATAAAGAAGCAGATAAAATGGCCAACAATCGATTACTACTTCATCGGAGTCAAACCCAAGCAATAATTTATAAGCCACTACAGTAAATTAAATAAAGTGTACGACCGCGGATCGCACAAACTTTCTCATGTATCCAAAGACTCTCTTTACAAATAGAACTTACATTTTAAAATTTACCAAGAAAAAAAGTTTGTCTTCAAAAATTTAAATGCCATTTAATTAATTAAAAAATTTGGGTTTAATATTTTTTTTTTTTTCGAAAATAGTTAGAGCATTTTTCTGTTCATTAATTTTTAAAATATACCACTTCGTGTCACATGAAAAGGGACAAGCTTTTTTCGTCCTTTGTTGGACGATATTTTTCAAACCCTAAGGTTGTTTGGGAAAAAACCCAAATGGGGAATGACTGAGGTATGTACGAGTAATTATATTGCAAACAAAAATTTTCGATTTAGTTGATAAATACAAGTTTTATAGCGATTTTTCCGAAGAAGGTCATAAAAAGTACCTGTTTTTTTGTGTCCCATGAATAGGGACAAGATTTAAATTTACCAGTAAGGCCCTTTAAAGTAAAGAAAATAACAAAAAATCTTATGGTTTAGGTAAATACTGGTTTTATTGAATGGATTGAAATATTATTATTATTATTATTATTATTATTATTATTATTATTATTATTATTATTATTATTATTATTATTATTATTATTATTATTATTATTATTATTATTATTTTTATTATTATTATTATTATTAATATTATTATTATTAATTTTATTAAATGGTAAATAAATTGAAAATTTAATAATTACTTAAATTAGAAATTAGCTGCCAGGGCTATCTACTAGGGAAGTTAAGTTTTTAATTGTAAAAGATAAGAGATATATACATATGTAGTTATTATTGTATTATTTTTTTTTTGTTTTAAATAGAGTTTTCAATTTTTAAATTCGTCATTATATTGTATACCAAATTTATGTTGTCAAAATTGATATTTTTCAAAAGATGGTGTAATTTTTCCTTTAATAGATTAGCGCAGGTTGAAGAGACTTTTGGACAGGAAAGAAGGTGGGTCATTGTAAGAGTGGAGTTATCCTCGCAGAGATGGCAGAGTGGAGGTGCTTCTTTATTGAACAGGTGTTTGTGTGTAAAGTATGAGTGGCCCAGTCTGAGCCGGATGTATAGCTTTAGTTTTTTTAAAGATATGTTGCTGGGATAGATTGCTCTGTCCCCGTTTGGATTTAGATTTTTGTATGAGTGGTTGTAGTTTGTCCAAGATTCTTTTCTTTTGAACTTCCAGTTTTCTAGAAGTAAATTGGTAGTATCTTTTTTATTGTGTTGAAAAAAGGCTTTTAATGGTTCTTTTTTCGCTGATTTGGCTTCTGCGTCAGCTGCTTCGTTGCCATTGATTCCAACGTGGCCGGGAATCCAGATGATTTTTAAAGTTTCGGGATTTAGGATGAGATGGTGTCTTATTGTCTCTACTATTTCAATCGAGTTCGAAATATTTTCTATAGCCTTTATAGTTGAAAGGCTATCCGAAAATATGATCGTTTTTCTTTTCTGGGAGTGTGTTATGGCTTGGTATATAGCAAACGCTTCGGCAGTAAAAGTGGATGTGTGAGAGGATAGTAGCCCTTTGGAGACAACGGAACCGTTGGCGCCCACAACAGCAAACGAGGTGTACGTGTCCCCTTTGGATGCGTCTGTAAATAGTAGTTTCCATCCAAGAGATTTGTAGTTTTCTGTGATGTCTTGAAAAAGTTTTTTGTACATATCATCAGAGGTTGAATTTTTTGGATAGTTGGAAAGTTCGGTGTTTATGGTGTTACTTGGTAGGTTCCAAGGTGGTTGGCTATTCTTTGTGTAGTTTTGAATAGAGATCGGAACATCAAATTTTTACTAATGTGTGTAAAAAGTCACACGGAGCCATATCTAGTGAATATGGAGGTTGGGGCATGAATACGGTATTGTTTTTGGCTAAAAAATTACGAACAAGCAACGACGAGTGAGCAGGTGCGTTATCGTGGTGCAAAAGCAATGAATTGTTTTTCCATAAATCTGAGTGTTTTTTCGGATTGCTTCACGCAAACGTCGCATAACTTCAAGGTAATACTCCTTAATAACCGTACGACCTTGTGGTAAGAACTCTTGATGCACTATGCCATTTTAATCGAAGAAAACAGTAAGCAAAACCTCCACATCTGATCGAACTTGACGTGCTTTTTTCGTTGGTGACGTTGGATGCTTCCAGGTGGACGATTGTGCTTTGGTTTCGATATCATAACCGTACACCCATGTTTCATCACCAGTTATGACCCTTTCAAGCAAACTTGGATCGTCGTTGACGTCATTTAACAGCTCCTGAGCGATGTTCACGCGATTGTTTTTTTTGTCAAACATTGTTTAAACAAACAAAAATCGCCGAGCTCATAAAAACACTTCGAACCTTAACAAATACAACAGACAAAGTAAACAGTGAATATAGCTGAAAATTGCATTATACTTTAGGGACATATGTATATACCAGCACAATACAAAACAAATTTTGACCCTCGGACTCTCCAGATCTGCGAATTTTAAAAAATACTTTTTGAACACACCTCGTAGACAAAATTAAAATTTGATTAAAAACCCAAAAAGTAAAATTTGACATTTTTGATCATTAAATATTATTAAGACAGTGTAAGATCTTGTGCAGAAATTATTGAAATCCGTTCATAAATTCTTGAGAAAACTTTTATTTATTTATTTATTTATTTAATTCGTTAAACAAACTAACGTTAGAACTTAAGACTAATATTACATTTATTCTTAGATTTATAGATTTACAATGCAAAAACAAAAACAAACAAAAAAAAAAGAAAAAAAAATGCTAAACTGAAGTATTGAAAAAATTTACTTTAAATGTTTTACTTTTAAAATTATCGCTTACGGAATATACCAAAAAGTAATACTTGTTGTAAACTGAAATCAATTGGTTGAGGGGACTGTTTTTACCATAGTTTGATCTGCTTGATATAGGACGTAAAGGAACTTGTCTTCTAATGCTTGAACGGCTATAAATAAAGTTTAATTGTTCCAAACTTGATGGTGATATGACTGACCCATTGATTAATTTTATAATAAAGCACAGCTGAATGTACTCTCTGTGTTTAGAAAGCGATGGAAGATCTATGAGCGTGAGCCTATGATTGTAAGGTGGAAGTTCGAGCCTATTGGACCATGGGAAGAAACGGAGGCAGAAGCGCATGAATCTTCTTTGTACTCCTTCTATTCTGTTTATATGGACTGAATAAAAGGGAGCCCATATTATGCAGCCATATTCCAATATTGGTCTTACAAATGATATATAAAGAATTTTAAGAATATAGGGGTCGCGAAAATCATGTGAAAACCGTTTTATAAATCCGAGTGTCTTATTTGCTTTTTTAATAATATAGTCATAATGATTTGTAAAAGTTAATTTTGAGTCAAGAATAATACCTAAGTCAGAGAAAGTAGAGAGTTTAGTCAAATAAGAAGAGTCTAATTGATAATTGAAAGTCAAAACATTTTGTTTGCGTGTAAAACACATTGATTTACATTTGTCTGTGTTTAGTAAAAGCTTATTTATTAAACACCATTCGCGAAAACTATTTAGATCATCTTGTAGGAGTAAACAGTCGTCAAGTGAGTCAATACGTTTGAAAATTTTAATGTCATCAGCGTAAATTAAAACAGATGAGTGTTTTATAATAGAAGGTAAGTCGTTAACGTACAATATAAACAGTAAAGGTCCTAAGTGGCTACCTTGTGGTACGCCAGAGTTGGTATAAAAATATGATGACCGCTCATTCCTAAAAACTACGCTGTATGATCTATTATATAAGTACGACGAAACCCAACTAACAAATTTATCGTTAAAGCCTTGGGATTTAAGTTTGGAAGTTAATGTTTTATGGCACAATTTATCAAAGGCCTTACTGAAGTCTGTGAAGACACAGTCAACTTGTTTCCGTTTTTCAAACGAATCTAAACAAAAAGAACTGAAATGAAAGAGGTTAGTAACTGTTGACTTATTTTGAACAAAACCATGTTGACTGTCACAAATTATAGACTTACAATTAAACGATATGACTTTACAAATAATGGACTCAAATAACTTAGGGATGACGGACAGTTTTGCAATGGGACGATAATTTTTTATTTCATTTTTACTACCCTTTTTATGTATCGGTGTTATGTATGAACTCTTCCAAATTTCAGGAAAAACTGAAGATTTGAGCGATTCATTAAAAAGAATATGAAGAGGATAGGATAAATAGGATGCGCATTTTTTCAAAATATAAGAAGGTACACCATCTGGACCAGGGCTATAACAAATGTCAAGTTCTGAAGCTTTGCGAACGATTTCATCTTCAGAGATCCAAAGACTAATTGAATTCAAATGAGGGAAATTTTGTGAGAGGGCCAATAACTCAGGCATTTGACAGGAGTTCGCTACTTCGAAAGCATCTTTGAAAAAATTTGCAAACATATTTGAAATTTTTTCAGAGTCATGGCTAAGTTCGTTGTTGAAAGACATGCAGTTTGGATACCCGTCAGTATTTCTCTTACTATTAACATAGCTCCAAAAGTTTTTTGGGTTGTTTTTTATGTCGGTTTCGGTATTTAAAATAAAGTCATTATAAAGAATATCTGAATAGTCAATAAACATATTTCTTAGCTCATTGTATATTACCAAGTCATTATCAGCTTTTGTTTTATTATATTTAATCCAGGCCTTGTTTCTTTTATTTTTTAAGTTTTTTAGGCAAGAGTCAAACCATGGAGGAGATTTAGAAATATTGCGCGGTTTTCGCAATGGTGTGGTCTCATAAAAAAAGTTAAAGAGAACACAGTAGAATTTAGAGCACATAACATTAATGTCACAGTTCTCAAACAAATGATTCCAGTTAACATTACATAACAGGTTGAAAAGTTCATTAAGTCTGCATTTTTTAAAGTTAAATTCAAGATTTTCTTTGGAGCAATTAGGAACATTACATACATTTAAATTAAAAGATAGGTCTAATGCTGGGTGATGTCGGTCTTCTTCGACAAGTAGGGTATTGGCTGAATTTACAGCAATATCAACATTGAGTGTGTCAGAGAAGAATACAAGGTCCAATATTTTGTTGAAGTTGTTGGCAATCCCATTAAATTGGCTTAGTCCACATGAGGAAAGACCGTCAAATGTCAAGAATTCTTTGGTAGAGGAGATGTTAATAGGAGATAGATAGCTCTCATTCGTCTGTTTAGTCCAGATCAAGTTTGGAAGATTGAAATCTCCTAAGACTAGTAACTCGTCTTGTGGCTCAATTTGATCGTTTATTTTGTCTATGCAATTAATAAAGTTTTCATAAACGTTGTTAGGAGAGCTTGGAGGTATATATGTGGCGATAATGTATAGCAGTCCTGTCGCAGTTTTAACTTTTATGCAAATTATTTCAACATCAGATTGATGAAAGTCGTCAACCAAAGTGCATATCAAGCAATTTTTTACGGCAAGCAAAAGTCCACCTCCTACAGTGCTGATGTCATTTAAGCAGTGTCTATCACGTCTGTACACTTGATAATTCGAATCGAAGAGTTCCGTATCCAAGAATGTATTGTTTAGCCAAGTTTCAGTCAAAATGATTATGTCGTGTGGTAGAATGGTTACATTTTTGTAGACCTTATTGATCTTTGTCCGTAGTCCGTTGACATTTTGGTAATAGATTAGAATTTTTTGAAGCTGCTTCTTTGATGATTTGGCATTGTCTGGATATTGCGAAAATGGTTAGAAGATGATATTCTTGTGCTGATTTGCTTATTTTCAAATTCGTGGACTATTATACCACTAGGCCACATTGAAACGGAGTTGAGAAGTTCAAAGATAGAGTCGGGCATTCTTAGTTTGAAAGATGCATATTTCGAATAGTTGCGGTGGATCAATTTCTCTACTTTCATGGTTGTTGAGAAACCAAACTTTTTTTTAATATAATTCTTAATGTCAAGAGCATTAGTTGAAGGGTCGAGTTTTGATATGAATAGAGTACGGTGACCTTCGACTACTTTTAAACCACTAGATATAGGAGATATATTTCGAACTCCCTGTCCATTTGTATTAAACGTAGGAATTAATGGTGCTGGTAACGTACCTATAGATGGCGTAGTGAAAGGAAGATGAGGGCATGATGATCGCGATGATGTAAGAGCGTCTGTTAAAGGAGATTCAGTCGGTGTTGTCATAGGTTGTTGAGAGGTTGGTGAAGGGTGTATCAACACTATTTCTTCGGATGTTGGCTGCTGTACGGATTCAGTTGGCTGAGTCGATAAAGATGAGGATTCTGGTTGAGTAGAGTTTGTAGCAAGTTTTTTTGTCAAGGGATTATCTTCGGAATCGATGTCGTTAATCTTACGTTTCAAACAAGCAGAATCATTTGGAATATTCGATATTTCTACTTCTTTGTTATTAACTGCGTCATTAGTATACATGGAATTTAAATTGTCCACCTTTTCTGATAGTCTTAGTACATGCGAATGTAATTTGTCAAGATTCAATTTATTCTGTAGTACATCACGAACAATGTTTGTGTATGCGAACGGGTCACAGTCGTCGCAGAAAAAGTAGAAAGATTTTCTCTTTTTGAAGAGTTTTATTGTACTATATGGTGCGTCAATACATGCCATATGAAATAATTTTCTACAATTTCCATGGCAAATTACGGAGTCAATCAAATAATCGGCAACTTTATCGCAGTTTGAGCACATAGACATATTGTTTTGATTTTATTTTTCCTTTTTAGACAATGTTGATTTTTACTTTTTAATTTAAATGATGTTGGTAAATTAATTGTTTAAAAATTTAAATAAGTAATGTTGGTTCTTAGTGTACTTTGAAAATTTGTATTCCAGTTATCTAAACTGAAAACAAAATAACGGTTCTATGGATGGTACCCTTTTGGAGCAATACAAAATATTTTCATTTAATTGAAAGATGACAAGATAAGAAAAAAATAAATGTAAAACAAATTTATTTATGAATATTTGAATTTTTGATTTTTTACCAAAACATTTGTATGAGGATTACTGTTATTTTTAAGTCTTAAAAAAAATTAAAGAGCCTAACGCGAATCTACTTAAAATCTTCACTTCCAAGTTTGAACTCAATCGACCAAATGGTTTGGGCTGCAGGGACAAGGTCAGACAGACAGACGGAATTAAGGGACACACTTTTTTCGACTTCTCTACCAACGTAATCATTAAAATTTCGAGTCCCATTTTTTTTAGAGAATAAAGAAAAGTAGTTCACATATGTCTCAAGTAAAAACTAGAGAAATGTTTAAGTCTTTCGGTGACTTTTTGTGAATATTTAAATTTTCGATTTTTGACCAAACAATTTGTATGGAGACTACTGTTATTTTTTGGTTTACGTTTTAGGAGCGAGGGCAGCCACATGGAATCGGTGGACCCACTTTTTTTCTAATTCTCTACCATTGTAGTGCTGTTTCGGTTTGATTTTGTTTTAGGAAAGCAATACTTTCTTTAGTTCATCTTGAAAAACCCACTAAGCCCACTACTGTTTTGCTTAGGGGTCCTAGGAATAGGTTCATGATTAATCGTTTGGACGACGTTATAAACGGATTTTGAACCAGACCATTCAGTTTCATTAGCAATTCCTTACAACAGTCAACATTACGTAAGTCTTCTAGTAATTTGAAGAAAGTGTCAAAATATGAGGATTCAAACGTGAAAACCTTTTTATTTTTTAAATAATTATTAATGCATTATCTTATTAATAAAGGGTCCGCGCCATCTAACGTTTTTTTTTCAACTAGTGCTTATTTCGTGAATGGTAACACTTAGCTCGTGTCTGGTTTGACAGATAATTAGTTTTATCCTTCCACTGCACGAATATGGTTGTGCATACGCTTGAACAACGCTGGGAAATATTGCTTAGAGAAGATGCCGATTTTGACAAAAAAAAATCATCTTTTCAGATGAAGCTCATTTAATATGTAAACAAGCAAAGTTGTCGCATTTGGGGCACAGTAAACCCGCACGCATAAATTGAAAAGCCGATACACCCAAAACGATTTTGGTCCAGAGTCAGAGAATTTGTTCACAAAAATTGAAGAGGAGGATATTGTCAACATTTGGTTTCAACAGGATGGCGCTACGTGCCACACAGCTGAAGCTACACTCGATGTTTTGCGCCCTAAAAACCGAAAGCAATGTTAGATTAAGGAGGTTTCAAAAATGACAAAGATGTAATTTCAAAAAAAAACATAGAATACAAGTACTTGATACCAACAAAGCTGGAAATATAAAGCATAAGAACACTTTCTTCTAATAAGGGTAAGCAATAAGTAAACAAAGTTCTCATCCGAAAAGACGTCAAGTCTATGAAACACACTGATTATGCCAAAGAAAAAATAAAATACCTACTTAAAGTTTGTCGTACACGAACGAACCATTGGAGAAATACAAATGGGCAGGTTCAGCCGACATAAGGGATTTGAAAGTAAGGCAAATTTCTTGCATCTGATTGGCCAGCTGCCAAAAAATTGCCTTCCAATTAAGGCAACTTTATTAGAAAGTTGACTGGAAAGTTAGGCAAGAAAAATCTCCCTTACTATCAAGTCAAGTCAACTAATGTCAAAATGACAATTGATCATATTTTTTAATTCAACTAAAAGCTGAACTTTATTACTCAATGATTTATTTATTTTCTGCACAACTTCATTTTATGCTTTCTGTAAAAAGGTTCCTTGTAAATTTGGAAAAGAAATAAGTAATATTTCTTTAAAATACAAAATACAAATCATGATGGACTTGTAGCTTGCCTGAGGAGTGTGAAAATAATGATTTTGGTAATTTTTGTACTATGAACTCGAATTAGAGGTTTGTGAAGTTAAGTTCTGAATTTGAAATTCATGACACTTGAAAAACTAACTAGTTGCCTTGGTCAAAATGTACGTTCAAAGAATGAAGTTGACTGCAAATGAAGTCCCTTATGTTGTCTGAACCTGCCCAATGACTCCTCTGAAAGATTTTATGTTTGACGTCGTCTAAATAAATTGGATTTTCGACACTTCTGAACTCCTAATGACTCGACAGATTAAAATTACAAGCATCAAATTGCCTCGATCTTATATCATCAGCCTTTGCGACTCCCTAGAACTTATATTGAAGCAAATTTAAAGTTATTTAAGAAAGTTAACTGCCATTTAGACCATTTATTACAAAATCTGAAGCGTTAACGTTATAATACGAGTACATTTCTAATACATAGTTACACATAATAAAGTTTTTTTTTTTTTTAAACAAATTGCACTACTTTAAATTATGAGTTCATTTTCACAGCAATTTATAAATTAACCAAATATATGTAAGTTATTATAGTTTTCTTATTTCCAAGTCCATGTTACTAGGTAAGCTACAAATAGCACATAACACCGAAGCTGGTTGTTTATCTTCACTAAATAGTTACTCATAGCACTTCAAAACTCCTCTTATGAAATAATACCCTTTTTCTTCTTATGAATAGAAAATAACTTTTTTCTAAGACAAAACTTTTACTTCTTTGATACACTTGATAGTAAGTATTTTCAAACACGCACTCAATCATGAAGCAATTCATTCACAAAAATTTTATGAATCAAAAATTATCTCATAATATACATACATACATAGATATTCTAAGATTACATATTTTTGTTTATAGTTTTGTATATGTATGTAGATATATAAAAATGGTTTTGCTTACATTGTGCAGAATAAAGAAAACATATGCTAGTGCCCAAATCACAAAAAGATACACATTAAGCCACAAGAAAATTTGTAGAAACAAACTCGAACTGTGACGCACTTCTAAAAAAATAAAAGATAATATAATTTTATTTTTGTTAAACAAGAGACACTATAAAACAACAACAAAACACAAAAATTCAAAAAGTTAAACCTTCTATAGTAGCAGTCTTTTGATTTTGACTCATCATTGTCGAGAAGAACGCAACTTAAACCTACTCTCGAATAAACAAAAACTACTAGTACGAGTATCTATCTATTTCTACAATATATTGGTTTTGACCAAATGCGGTTGCTAAGGTATTTTTGTTTAAATTTACAAAATACTTCAGTTGTGATGTGATGTGAATGTGATACTCGGAGGTATCACGAGAATGAGGTGAAAATTCTGGACAATTTTCTATTTCTAGTACGAGTGGAGTATAGTTGGTAGAAGGTATGATGGTTTGGTCTTGGTTTCGTGTTGACTAACATTATGCTATTTATTGTGAACTATAATTGAGGGTGTTTTTTTGAACATTAAAATTGAATTGCTGTTTATGTTGTTTGGATGTGAGGGAGGTTTTTGCTTATGTTATTTACATAGATTCTTGCCTTAAGTTGCATATAAGTTTGTATTTATGAGACAAGGTAAGTACCCCTGCCTTGGTTATATTTCTTCGTAGCTAGACCCAGTACTACTTATGGTTGCTTTTTTGGCCTATAATTTAATATAATTGAGAAAGGATTGACTGTTTGTTCAAATTCAATCCATAACTCTTCCATACAAACGGTGTATGTAATGGGTGATTTTTTTGAGGTTAGGATTTTCATGCATTAGTATTTGACAGATCACGCGGGATTTCAGACATGGTGTCAAAGAGAAAGATGCTCAGTATGCTTTGACATTTCATCATGAATAGACTTACTAACGAGCAACGCTTGCAAATCATTGAATTTTATTACCAAAATCAGTGTTCGGTTCGAAATGTGTTTCGCGCTTTACGTCCGATGAGCGATGAGGCTCATTTCTGGTTGAATGGCTACGTAAATAAGCAAAATTGCCGCATTTGGAGTGAAGAGCAACCAGAAGCCGTTCAAGAACTGCCCATGCATCCCGAAAAATGCACTGTTTGGTGTGGTTTGTACGCTGGTGGAATCATTGGACCGTATTTTTTCAAAGATGCTGTTGGACGCAACGTTACGGTGAATGGCGATCGCTATCGTTCAATGCTAACAAACTTTTTGTTGCCAAAAATGGAAGAACTGAACTTGGTTGACATGTGGTTTCAACAAGATGGCGCTACATGCCACACAGCTCGCGATTCTATGGCCATTTTGAGGGAAAACTTCGGAGAACAATTCATCTCAAGGAATGGACCGGTAAGTTGGCCACCAAGATCATGCGATTTGACGCCTTTAGACTATTTTTTGTGGGGCTACGTCAAGTCTAAAGTCTACACAAATAAGCCAGCAACTATTCCAGCTTTGGAAGACAACATTTCCGAAGAAATTCGGGCTATTCCGGCCGAAATGCTCGAAAAAGTTACCCAAAATTGGACTTTCCGAATGGACCACCTAAGACGCAGCCGCGGTCAACATTTAAATGAAATTATCTTCAAAAAGTAAATGTCATGGACCAATCTAACGTTTCAAATAAAGAATCGATGAGATTTTGCAAATTTTATGCGTTTTTTTTTTTAAAAAGTTCTCAAGCTCTTAAAAAATCACCCGATACATATGTAATATTTTAAAAGTTTGCAGTCATCATCATCATCATTATATAATTAAATATGTATGTTTCAAAAGTAAGGTGGGTCTATCTAGGGCGATAGTGTATTTTTAAAAAATCCCCTAAGGATTGTCAATTTATAAAATATAGGATGGTTACATTGCTCCCGTATGACCTATGAATGGAATATCTACATATGTACGTAACAAATGATTGTACTTTTCAAATGTGAAAATGAATACGACATAAAACAAAGGGGTGTATTTTGAAATTTCTGGAATCTTATTACATCGATAGATTGACAGATTAAATAACTCATTGGGTTCTCTTTGTGCATAGTGAACCGAGTATTCGACTTAAAGCAAACGTTCGGGAAATTATAATTATTAGAAAAGATTCAACGTTAAAGAGAGCAACATCTCCTTTCTTAAGATTTTGGGAGTCGGGAAATAAGTGATGTTAAAAAATGTTTTGCTCTGAGTTGAAAGTGGTGGGGTAGTAATAATGAATGCAGTTATAAGTCTAATTTTTTATTTGAATGTTAATTGAAAAAATAAGAATTTTAAATATAGGGTTTTTCAATAAGGGCGGGTAGATGTTGTGTGTCGATGTCGTGGGGTTTGCTGTGTGGCACATAGCGTCGCACAGTGGGGAAAATGCGGACAAAATCTATTTTTCTGAAAGTAGGATTTTTTTTTAAACAGGAAGTGTTTCTTATAGTTAATTGGTTGTAGATTCAGAAAATGAAAACCGTTTTTCAAAAAAAAAAAATTGTAGACTTTTTCGCTCAAAGTTCAAATATCGTGAAAAATGATAAAATATTGGTATTCCTTAAATGATCAGCATATTGTGAAATTTGAAAGTTTTAAACAATTTTTTCTGCTAACATGATTGAAATAAATAGAAAAACAATACCGTATGTTATTTTATTGAAAAAAAAAATTGGATAAGGTATTTTTTGATCAAGAAACACTCTATTTCTGTGATTTTTTTTTTAGTTCGCATAAGGTTTTAACTACTGCCTCTGTTGGCAAACTATTTTCAATAGATAGTATAGGGTCTCAGCAACATTTTTCAGTAAAAATCTCATCCGGATACGTCCGGATGCGGTTTTTAGAGCAATTTTAGGTTGGCAAGTCATATAAAAAAATAACAATAAATTAATAATTTAGATTATGGAATTTCATATTTTTGCCTTTTAACCAGTTCTGAAGATCTTATATGGTAAACAGTAAAAGACTACGCTTATGTAAAAAAACCCTTAATTAACCCAGCACTTAGAAAACAGAATTATATTAACAAGTTTCGTAGAAAGTACTCCGATTTTCTAAAATTGAAAGTGTCTCGTAATAGGGTTTTTGTTGGAGTTACAAACAAGTTCTATCACTATGATTTTTATAAACAGTCCCTTTTGTAATTGCATATTGTACTAAAATATAGTTATCTCTTTTGTTCTTAAAAGATTATATAAAAGCAAAGCTTTGGTATCTAACGGATACAAATCTAAAATTCATTCTTTTGTAAAACGCGTTCACATAAAGTAATCTTTCTATTTGCATTTATAATAAAAGTCTTAAATACAATTTCGCCATTTCTTTTATTTTATTGGAATACGCAAAAGGTAAAGAGTATAATAAACTTCAACAGTTTTATGGTACTAACAATACGATATAGATCATCGGAAAAAATTAAGACAATGTGTTAAACAGAGTTTTATATACGAGTACATCCCTTTTTATTTAGCGTGCAATTATTTTGCATTTCGTCTCTTTCTCTTTACCTATCCTTCAAGCCATCTATGGACCAGAATACGAACTAATTTTTGGTTCATAAAAAAAGCTCTCAATATAAAGCAATATCGCTTGTTGTTTTTGTTTTGAAAATAATAAAACACGGCTAATATGTAGATACTTTAAAGTGTCAAATTCAAACCGTTTTTTTTTTTTATCATACGCCATTAGCTTTAATCTATTTTGGTTATTTCAGCAGTAACTGAATAATTTTCAAAAAAAACGTCTTGAGGTGTTACCAGAGTTTGCAGTCCCAGTTCTTTGTTAGACAATGTCAATAAGTATTTCCCAATTTTTCTCGAAACGATTTGGTATATGGGTTTTAGTTTCCTTTTTTATTTCCGCAGTCAGTGGGTTATGGTATTGTATGATAAGTGCAGGTTATACTCCATAAAGCGTTTTCTTCTATCATTTCAAAATACATTACATGTTTTATTTTAATGAAGAATCCATTGCACTGAATTTCAGTTTCTCAAAGATTCAGAATTTCAGCTTCTACACGATCTTTTTTTTCTAAATTCTTCCGGAGTTTCTTTCGAAAAGGAAAATTGAAGAGCTGGTGAATGATGGGTTGAGGATGGTCGAATATTTTTCCAAATTCTTCTTCATTTTCTCGTTGAACAAGTTTTAATGGTACCAGGGATTTAAGAAATAAATGTCCATCAGAAATACCTTCCATTGAAACTTCATAGATTAGCATATACCAAATTAAGTTTATTTGAACTAATTTGAATTTAATTTATGTATTTAAGATTAGATAGCTTATTAAGATTAAATGAATTTGTTTTTATTTTATTTACTTGAATTATTTTTTTTAGTTATTATTTAAATTTATTTTATAATAAATCAAACGATAAGCTTTGAAAACACCAACTATCTATATCATTATAAATGCAATGTGTTATCCTTGGAATTGCAAAATAAATAAACCTAAACATTTTTTTTACACACAACCATTCACTTTTAAGCATATTAAAACTGATTTTTTAGTAATTTACAATGCTTTTAAAATGCTTTTTAACTTCCCATAGGAAGTTATTGTAATGGGTCCGATTTGTCAAATTGAAAATTTTGACATTTCTCGACGTTTCAAGGTCCCTAGAGTCGAAATAAAAGATTTTTAGAAAGATGTCTGTGCGTGCGTGTGTACGTACGTCCGTACGTTCGCGACGTTTTTTTCGTCGTCTATAGCTCAAGAACCAGAAGAGATATCGACTTCAAATAAATTTTGTTATACAGATAATAAGGCAGAAAGATGCAGAAAGGGCTCTCAAGAAAATTGCGTGGGTGGTTTTTTTACCATAGCAGTTTAAAAAAAAGGTGAAAATTTTGGTTAACCCTAAATATCTCATGAACCAATGACGCTAGAGACTTGAATTAAATTTTATATTATATATTGTAACGTGATACAAAACAATTATATTTTTGGAAAAAAATTCAATTAACGGTTTTTTTTATAAATCAAAAAAACTGAAAAAAAATTTGTCACTTCGAAAAATTTTTGTGTGTTTTCTTACAAAAAATTAAAAACCGAAAAAATAATTTAACAAAAGTTGGTAAAAATTGATTTTCGACTTAAATATCTTTTCAAAAATTTGAGATTATGGCTTCTAACTAATTTTAACTTATAAGAAATATTGTTTTCAACATTAGGAAAAATTTTGAGAAAAATAAAAAAATAAAATCTACAAAAAATAGAACGCAAATTTGGCAAGAATTGATACATTTAGACAAACTTTTAAGCAAGACAAATCGATAGACGGGATGGGAAGTTATCAGTGTGGGTCGCATCCCAGCCTCTTTTTATTATTTTATTCGTAATATACGTTAAATTTGGTAAACAAATCTTTGTTTTCATAAATGTTCTCCGAAAAAAAAGCCATTTTCTCTTTTAGTGGGCGTGGAAATGGGCGGAATTTTCTGGTGCAGTTTTGTTTTTGCAATTGGCTATCATTCCTGACAATTTCATCAAAATCGGTTCATTAGTTTAGATTTTATAGAGTTTTGTCCGCTCTCCCATACAAGGTGCTCCACTGTGCGTCGTCCTGCTGGAACCACATGTCGTCTAGGTCCATATGGTTCAATTTGGGCCATAAGAAATTAGTTATCATCGTTATGTAGAGCTGTTGACGGTGACGGCCTCACTAACGTCGTTTTCAACAAAAGTACGGACCAATTACGCCGCCAAACGGTAACTTTTTGAGGATGCATTATCACCTGGTGAACCTCGCATGGGTTGTTGTCGTCCCATATACGGCAATTTTGCTTGTTAACACAGCCATTCATCCAAAATTGCGCCTCGTCCTATAGATGATTTTTCGGCCAAAATTGGGGTCCTCTTCCAAACGATTCGAAGCCCAGTCAGCGAACAAACGGCGTTGTCTATGGTCATGAACTTTGAGATCCTGGGTCAGTTGGATCTTGTACCGGTATAGGCCCAAATCCCGACGCAAAATTCGCCAAGTTGAAGTCTGCGAATGGCCGAGTTCTTGCGTACGGCGAGGAATATACTGCCTCGGGTTCTGCTGTACACTTTCACGGACCGTGGCGATGTTATCGGCCGATCTTAAGTTCCTTGAATGAACGGGTGTTGGCTGATTGTTTACTGAACCGGTCATCTCAAATTTGGACACCAAACGTTAAAGAGTCGACTGTGAAGGCCACCACGTCTACCGTAAAATGGGCGCAATGCGCGCAATGTTTGCGTTAACGAACACTCATTTTAATAATAAAGTTTTATAATTTGAGCGTGCTGTTCAATCGTGTAACTTGCCATGATGATCTGGCATAAACAACTGAATAATAAACAATAGATTTGACAGATGTCACCAAAACACAATGGCCGCCACAAGCGCCAAAATCTACCCGCTCAAAAAAACCCTATATTTTGAGATCTTTAAAAAAATGATTTTCTTCCTTTTTTATAATTTGCACACCCTTTAATGTGGTTATTACTACTTTAAACATGTTTAAGGATTAAACCAGGTTAGGTAAAAAGGTAAGGCTTAAAGAGGATATATAAAAATTGAAGGGAAAAACAGAGAGTTGGGTAAAGTATTCCACATTCTGTAAGTGCGGTTAAAAATAAAATATCTATACTTTATAGCATGTTCAAAATTGAGCTCAATTGATGGGAATTCTAAGAAGTTCATTTGCTTATTCTAAGAAGTTTATATTTTTAATTTAATACTAGAAACTATTCAGTGCAACTTGTATTTAACATATTAGAAAGGTAGTTTTTTTAATCTAAAGAAAATGGGATTAATCAATACCAAAAACACGCATTTTCGGTTGGTGCCAAAGTCTATCAAATATTTTTAAAATACAAAGTACTGACTGCGTATGCCATAATAGAGGTCATTTAAAATCGATCGTTTTTTATAACGAGTACACACTAAAGGGGGGATTTTTGATACCCTTATTATGATAAGACACAGTGTGAGCATTAGGGAAAAGAGAGAGGGTTTGAAAGGCGGTGTCGGTGCACATGTTTTTTTTTAATTCCTGAATATTTCAATGACTGGGAAGGATAGAGTGTGGCGAAGCATTCCACATTCGCCTAGTACGGGTAAAGAACGAATCTCTGCACTTGACAAGAGACGCAGTTGAATTGCCTGGGGGAGGAAAACAACTGGCCATCATAATCAAAAACATTACGGTAAAAAGGGTGTAACAAGAAACTATTCTTCGGAGTTCAAGCGACGTAAATGATTCAAAGATGATATGAACACCATTCAATTTAAATGCCCTTTATTCAATACTGTCCAAGAGACTTAAGTAAATTACAGTAGTACCAGCTGGAAATTATACTCAAGCTTTCAACGTATATAAGATAATAGCCAGATCAGAGTTGGAGATAAATTTCTTGCATCGTCTTAGGTAATCCAAGCAAAGAACTTATTAAGTGGATTTTATTAAGGAACTTTTGGGTTTTGAAGCTTTTGAGAACAAAACTCTGTCAGAGCTTTAAAAAGCGACATGCTTATGCAAGCCAATGAAATTAGAGTGAGAGGCAAACGTCCTATCTTTCCCGTACTGGCGTTTATTGTTGAACAGAGTATAGCAGCGGTTTTGGTATCATAGCATATGTGGGGTGATTGGAGTTACACATACCGAGTGTAGGCTCCCTTATGCAAGTGCTTCTAATTGACAGTGGCAGAGGTGGTAAGTAATGTTTTAACCTTAGCGGGTCACATTGAGTTTTCGTTGCCTTAAATTCTACTCGATTTTAAATTCATTAATAAAAATGAGAAAGATTGCCGGAGATAGAATAGAGCCCGGGATTAATTTTGAGTTTCTCAGACAAGAATCCTTTCAATACTACTTGTATTAAACGGTTCGAAAGGTAATTATTAATCAAATGAAGGAGGGTTTCATGAAAACCGAAAGCACGCATTTTTGATAAGAGAGCCTGATGCCAAACTATTAAATGTTTTTGTAATATCAAATGCAATATTCTTACATTCTCGAAAACGATGTAAAGAATTACTCCACTTTTTTGGCAAGGGGTTAGCCCGTAATTTTCTCGAAAAACTGAAAAAAATCATTTCTGAGACTTATGCATCAGTTGAAAGGTGGGTCGATGCTCTGTATTATACTGAAAACCGCATCTTGTTTCAAGGCTTGGTTGAATAAATACACCAATCGAAAGATAATTTGTGATGGGCTGGGTCGAAATTCTGTAATTTTACTTTTCCACCAATATTTCTGAAACGAGAGCTCGCAGAAGCTTTAGGTTTGCAGTTGGGGGTAGAGCATTAAAATACCTTTCTTTTGATGTATTATCACCAGTGGACCTTCGGCTGTGATAGCCGTACTGTCGGTTATTAAGAAGCTTTCGATCTTCGAGATATTTCATGAGCTGATAAATTAACCAGCGTTTTCATGAACTTGGAAAGAAGTGACGTAAATGCGATCGGCCGATAGTTTGAGGTGAGGAGGATTCTTCTGTTTTGGGTATAGGCTGGACAAATGCCGTTTTCTATCTCTTCGCAACAAGACTCGAAGAGTACAGTCCGAGTCATAACACTTTCAGGCAGCATATAATTCGTGTCAAACTGCTTAGCAAAGTTCAAAGAGCTCTCTAGAGAGCTAACAAATAAAGTGTTATTGGCAACGAGCGTAGGTACCAAAGAATTATTCCTGGTTTTTTACAAATGATCAAACATTTTAAATGCCTGTAGGACATTGCAGTTTTTTGCCGCAATTTTTGGTCACAAATTTGTTCGTCAAATATAGGCGTTGCAGGCTTTCCTTACTTGCTTGAACAATTACCGTTTGTCCTCAGTTGGGTTGGCTTTATAACGATAGAATTTTATATGTTTACTTGGGACTCTATACAAGATCATAAGGTTCTTTCTATGGGCTATACCTTTATGGATATAATATAAAAGGTTTAACTGCTCCATCTGTGCTTGAACTTTGTGAATGCAAAGCAGGAGAAAATTTTGCCTTTAAAAGCCTAACTCTTCCCGCAAGTGATCTATCAAAAATCAATCCGTGCCAGGCCAACTCTTTAGCCCTTTTTTTCTAAATGGCACTGAGCTATAGAACTAAGACTGGAGTAACTTTCAAGGCTTGCATGCTGCTACCTAATTAAAAGCTTTAAACACTTCAAACGCTTTAAATAAATGCCAACAAAAAAATACTTACATTTTAGTATGGTATGCTTGAATTAAATGCCGCACTCAATCCTGACACTGTAAGAAAAATTGAGTTTAAAATTGATTCATTAAATCATTAAAAATGTTGAATTAACATTTGTTTCAACAAATACTTACAGAAATTATTTTGATTTAGATAAACTTCGTTGTTGAGAGTATTTGCCAAAAACTGATGACATCTTATGTATGTAACCTCAATAGCATCAATTTGCGAAACAGCCACATAGTTTGTAGAATTTTCAGGCTCATCATCTGACAACGAACCAACTGACAACATATTTTTCGAATCAATTTCCTTAAGACAACTATTCCATTCCATTCGAATTATATAAACTAAATTAAGAAGCTGAAATTGGAATTTATTAAGACTTTCCTCCATAATCACAATTAAAGTGAATATTTTTGTTCATACCTGTTCAACTCCAACTTTAATACTATTGAATGTTTCTCCCAAAAAACAATGATCACACACAGTTGTTATGTAGGAATCATGAACTCGAAGCATTTCCCTGATATGACTACATTTATCAAATTTCTCATCTAATTGTTGACCCATTGATTGTAGGACGTGTGTCATCAAATGAAAATGAATACATTGCAATGAGTAGATCATCCAAAAACGAAGTTGTTCCAATCGTCGCATTATCAAGTCAA
Source organism: Eupeodes latifasciatus (assembly GCA_920104205.1). NCBI lineage: Eukaryota > Metazoa > Arthropoda > Insecta > Diptera > Syrphidae > Eupeodes > Eupeodes latifasciatus. Next base: position 49,565,394 of record OV049926.1, on the reverse strand, counting down.
TCATTTCGAATGGAGCATATGGCACGGATCGTTTTCGTGATTGGGGGAAGTGTAGACTCTCCAAAGCCCATAGTCCCCATTTCACTTTCAAAAGAAATCTAAAGACTTTATTGTATTCTTCGAGGGATTTCTCTGTGATAACATGAAGAAGCTCTTTGCTGATGTTGTAGCCAATTGTAATTTCATCAACAGCTTCTGTAACCTAGGTTAGGTATAAATAAAACCTCAAAACAAACGAAAAATAATATCTTACCTTTGGTGTTATAGATCTAAAAGTCGATTTAATATCGACCCGAAACAATGATGAGAGCTCAGGGAACTTGGAGCACATGATATCATCAAGTTGAACACTCAACAGAAAAGGATTTGCCCAACTTTCTTCAGATTCTATCTTAGAAGAAAAAAACAACAAAACAAATAATTTTTGAGAACCACAAAAATTCAAAAATTACAAAAAATATGGAGACTTACTTGTACGAAAAGTTTTGAATAAAAATATGACATCAAATCGCTGCACTCAAACAGCAATACTTTTCGAATATTTTGGAAATGTTTTTTAATTTCAAACTCGTCGAGGTACATTTTTATAACAAATTGATTAGCATAAGCAATACGTGCATTTAATATTCGGGTCATTGAGGTAAGAATGATCTCTTCGAGGGGTAGAATAATCTGTGAGGTTCTACTTAATTCATTAAATATTTTTAACGCTGGCGGAGGATCTTTGGTGTGTTGATGAGTGTCCGACTTTTCTGTGGAATCTCTGCTGAGTTCATCTAAATTACATGCAAAAGCCATGAGTAGAAATTCATCATTGGTTGCAAGGCATTCGAATGTTTTGCGTGATTCAGAACTTCTTTCATCCATCAAATTTAATTTTTCCAAATCGTCATCGGCAGTTGGAATTGGACTTGTGGACGGTGTTGTGGATTGTGAAATGCTAAATTCTCTTATCCTAACCCAGACTTCTTCAATGAATTGGTCATACAATTTACCTGAAAGAAAAAATGTCATGTTAAGAAAGACCAAAGACAAGGAGAGTTTTGAAGTTACAACAACAACTTGGTTAGAATAAAACACATCGACAAGAATTTAGATTATGCTCGAATACCAATTTGATTGTCAGATAGCGCATACGGAGCCATCTGTCATCTCCTTACGTCCAGAAACCTAACTAAACCTTCTAAGCTGCTGCTGTACAGGACCACGTCAGTGTACCGAAGTATGGATAGATTATTTGAGTATTAGGTTTGAGAGCAAAGTTTTACAGACAATCGTTGGTCTACTGCTCTGTGTGTGGGTGTGGATTTAAAAACTTTCCGGGACGCATTAGTATTGTTTTTCATGCGCTCTACGAGATTCAGCCATCTCTGGCGTTGGACTTTTATCCTTCTAGCTAAGTCACATCACTGTACAGCTCGTCGTTCCATATCTTCCTCCACTCACCTTCTATGCAAATGGGACCGTAGAACTTTTTTCTCAAAACGACTCAAGGTACATTTATCCGCTTTTGTCATAGTCCACGCTTCTGCACTGTATAGAAGGACGGGGATGATGAGGGTATATTATATAGCGACACCTAGGGTGCTCGAGAGAGGACTTTAATACTCAATTGCTTTCTTAGCCCAAAGAATGAATTTTATTTATTTATTTTATTTGAAATGCCTTTTGAGACGAAATCTCGTAATAGGCTGTATGTTAACATACATTTTTTTTTACAGAAATGTTAATTTTTATGATTAAAAAGTAGATATTAAAATGTTTGTACAATATATGTATATATATATTGGCAAGTACAACTCTAATGAGAAAACAAAAAATGGAAAAAAAGTAAAAATTACGCATTATAACAATGAAAGATACAAAGTACAAGATAAATCATTTAGTATTGAACATTATACATATGTATATAAAAAGAGAAATGAGCACAAAAAATAAAAAATGATTTGCATTAGACACATTTAACATTGCTTTTATTCCGATTTGTATTTGCTAAGAAGCTTTCTTTTAACCTGGGCTTTAAATTTTACAATATCACTATTTTGTTTGATTTCGTTAGGATATCTATTGTAATACTGAATCGACTGATATAGTGTAGATCTGATTCCGAAATTTGTCGTGTGGGTTGTGACTTGATGGATGTTGTTTCGACTTCTCACTTAGTGGTTATGATGGCTACTTCTTGAAGATAATTCGGTGTTAGAAAATACTGTTGAATGTTCAATTTTGTGAATGTGGAGCACCATGTTCATTTCTGCTTTATTCTTAACCATTAGAATTTGGAGCTTGTTATAAATCCAACGAGTGTTTGTATACCATCGAAATCGGAATAAATTTTGTAATGCTTTATTTTGTGCAACTTGTAAACTTTGAATCAAGCTGTGAACTGCTGTACTCCATACATTGATTCCGTACGTCAGATGACTATGAAAAAGGGCAAAGTACATTTGTGTTTTTAGACTTTCAGGTACGTTACTACGAATTCGACCGAAAACGCCAGCTAGGGATGAATGTTTTTTCGATAGTTTTGATATGTGGTATTTCCAGTTCAGTGATGAATCCACCCAAAGTCCAAGATATTTAAACTGACTAACTTGTTCCACAGTTGAGCCTTGGTAGATAATGTTAAGAGGTGTATTCGATTTGCTGAAGACGATATATTTGTTTTTGGCATTAACACATAATTTTTGGGCATTCATCCAAAATTAAATCTTATCAATATCATTATTCATCTGTTCTTCGAGTTCAGTAGCAGTTCGTCCAGAATACATAAGACTAATATCATCTGCAAATAATACTGGATGTCCATTTGGAGAATAAAGTTTGTAAGATCTTGGATATAGAGACACAAAAGTGTCGGTCCAAGTACACTACCTTGTGGTACCCACATCTCAACTGGTTGCTTATGGCTTGTACATCCGTCCAAACTTACATACATATGTATTGATATCGATTTTCGAGGTAAGATTTAAACCAATTAAATGAAAAATGTTAATAACATTTTCGATAATCTTCGATAAGATTGGTAAAATTGAGATGGGCAATAATTGTTGTAGTCTTCAACATCGCCATTCTTAAAGACAGGGATAACTCGGGCTGTTTTCATCATACTTGGAACGTAGCCAACTTTAAAGGATTTGTTGATAAGTGTTAAAATCGCAACACACAACTCTTCTTTGTACTTCTTAATTATTTCGGTAGAGAGATTATTAATGACCTTAGCTTTTGATGGCTTCAAACCAGAAATATTTTTTTTTTGCTTCGAAATGTCACTTTTGAAAGAACGAATTTGACACTGCTACCAAACTTTAAATAATAAACAAATATCATGATCCAATGCTGTTTTATTATCATGATCTGATCCGGATCAGATCAGGATTTTTCAAATTGATTCCCAAAATAATCTTTCTTCATTTGTCGTTTTCGAATTGTCACTTGGATTCTGAGATATTTGTACTGTCGCTCAATATAAATATTATTTGGATCCTTACACAATTTGCTAAATTATTTTTCTTTCTCTTTAATCAAGGATAACAATCCGTTACTTATCCATTCAACGCTGCAGTCAGATCTTGGTTTCTTTGTTTTTACATTTATGGATGTGCTCTTAATTTAAGTATTTATTTTGCTTATTAAGTTTGTGTAATACTCACTATCAATCACTATCACCCATTGACATCACGCAGAGTTCTTCCGATTATGTCAATGTCATTAGCATATGCGAGTAACAGTGCCTCTAGTGTTGATGTGGTTTTTTTTTTCAGTATCGGGGAAACAATACTGAGGTTCTATTTATCGGGCATGCTTTCTTCCGACCATATTTTACAGATAAGTTAGTGCATGCTCCTAACCAAATTATCTCCAGTTGATTTAAAAAGGTCGACATTAAGCCAATTCCAGCGGCTTTGTTAGGCTGCAGCTTAGATTTTGCAATCTTTACTTCGTCTAAGTCGGGAAGACGGAATTGTTGGCTGCTTTCGTCGTCTATGTTATGCAGTCTTCCGCTGATAAAAATTGAATGTTCAAGACTCTAGTGGGCAAAGCAAAGAGGATTCAAAAAGTCTTTCGTAGTATATTTTATTGTTCAGGGTAGATTAGTTTTTAGAGCGCTTGAGATAGACTAAACCAAATTGTTGTTTGAATTGGATAATATCGGATTCCTATCGGAAATGTAGAAACTTCTGAAAGAAAACCGCTGATTATAGTACCGAGTCTTCGTAGAGCGACGCATCTAGCTACCATGCATACAGACAGAGGTTTCTCAGTGATTTGCTCATTCTTAACAATTTAAATGACATGATATCGCACGTGTTTGCTGTCGTTCTAAGTTCTTCGAGAATTAGTTTTATAATTTTCTTACCTTTTATGTCCAACGAATTCCTCAAATCGGAAATTTTATTTATTTGGTATAGCAAATTAAGAGTACTTCCTGCTTCCTCTGAATGACTTAGTAAAAGTTTTATAAAATTATTATCTATTATCATTGTTGATACATTTGATGGCACAAAAAATGCCATTTCTCGATTTTTAGTAAATTGACGTGTTTTTACTTCTGAACCTTCACCAATTCTAAAATTGAATCAAATGTTAAATACAATTTTTAAAAAAAGGCTGCATTATTTTTACAATACTTACTTTTCTACAACAAATTCATTTTGCCAATCATCCAATCGACCATCACTCCACCAAGCTTCAATAAGATGACAGAAAACTTTAACAGTGGTAAGAAAAAGCGATATAGATAGATTTGCTTCATCGGGACTTTCAGCATTATGATTGATATGTAAAAGAGCTGCTAATAAATGGGCACTAGGAATATGAGCTTAAGAAGAAAAAATAGTGATGTTAAGATTAAAAAAAAAATATGCAAAATTAGGTCTATCTTACATGGAAATTGTTTAGAATCGAGCACAACCTGAGTATGCATGTTGTGAATCCTCTTCAAAAGCAACAGACTTTTTCTTAGGCGAAACTGTAGCTGAATAAGTGTGGAAATAACTTGAGATTCTTGTTTTAGGATTGAAGTTTCAGCTTCTGTTATGGCACTGTTTATGGGCTCCAAGAGATCTACCAAATTAGCAGCATAACACTCGTAAGTTATGGGTGATGATGCTGATGACTCAGTGGGAACGTATACGGATTCAATGAATTTTTTCAAAGTATTCATAATTTGTATGTAAGGAATAAAAGCTTCTTCGAGGTAAGTTCTAAGCCCATTCTAAAAAAAGTGTGACTTTATGAATTTTACATAGGTCTTTAGGTTAACATTAGATACATACCACACTTAAGCTTGGAATTGAAACATTTTCCTGCACTTGAATATCATGTTCTCCTGTGACTTTAAAGAATTTACAATTCTGAGGAGAATTGAACATCCAGATGATTTCCCTCATCAATGAGTGTTCTGATTCAGTTGAAAGGACTTGCCGTTTAATAAGATTATTGGACGTTTCACTTAGGAACGAATTATATAGTTGCGCAAAATTAGCCTCAGTTCGAGTGCTGGGAATTTCTAGAAGTGTTTTATATAACGGATTCCACCAATCTCTTTGCACACTCGAATTGAGAATATCTCTAGATTTGCTTCCATCGAATTGTTCAAAATGAGGATCTTTTTGTGGAGGTTTCCAACTGGCAGGCCATTTAATTTTTGAGGTTTTTTCATTGGTCGAAATGGAGAGGAGGGTTTTAACGTCCGCTGAGGAACTTTCGTCTTCTTCATCTGACCAAACCTGAATAAAATAAACATAAAAAAATGACATCTTCCTTTTTTTCTTTTCGATTTTTCAATCATTTCAGAGTCTCTCACACTTAAGTCTGAATCGGAATCAAAACTACAACAATCATCAATGAAATCTTCTTTTAGTAGGTTCTTCAAGAATTTCTGTTCCTCGTCGATATCTTCGCCTTCGATTGCTTTCAAAGCATTCAAATCGATTTGATCTTTGTTCTTACGCAAAGCCCCCACAGGATTAAAAGCCAAATTAAAGAGAAATTCCAATATGGACCATGATACATCGACCTCGTAGTGCATAACACAAAGTGGATGTTTGACCAATTCTTCGCACAGCTGCTGGAGGTGATCGGCGTATTGTGAATAATTGGCCACCCGGAATTTCTCTTGCATTCCTTCGATTTTACGTTTGATTTCATGGCTATTGACGCTTAAATTGCGATGATTTTTTATTATGTGCAAAGCAAATTGTTCGCAACGCTTGAAGTTATCATCGGTAGTCTTGAAAATAGAAGACAATTTACTTTTTCAAATGATTTATGAAATGTTTCTTAGAAATATTACCTCGAATTGTGTTAGTTGTTTGATTAGTTTTGGAAGGTTTTCTCGTATTATTTCCTGACGGATATCCTGGGTATTGTGAGACATGTTTTCGTTTTATTGTTGGCGAGTATATTCTTAATAATAAAAGTGGAAAATTCTAAATATTTAATTTTAATCAAGAACATAACAGATGTTTTTCCATATTTTTAAATTAAAATGTGAAAAAAAAACAAAACAAAACAATACAGAAATGACAGTTAAATTATTATACAGCAATTAGATGAGCAATAAAATGGAACTACATAGTAGTTTGACAGAAACCTAACAAAATTAATCAGTTTTGTTCAATGAGGCTGTTATGTAAAATGTATAACTGTATAACAGTTTGTATGGAATGAGTCTTTGGTGTTTTCCTTTCCTTTTCTTTTCATTTCTTTTTCCATTTAAATTTAAGTCCCCTATTACACGTTGACTCACGACTCACGACTCACTTTTGACTTTTCTTATAAATTTGTATTCGCTGAGGCAAGCGCTATTACACGCTGACTCGTGCCCCATGCCTCAAATTTGACAATTATTGTTTGTTTTGTTTTGAATGCTCCTTCTCGTTGGCTTTAATTTTTCGATAGATTTTGAAGTTGAGTAAAATTTATAAAACAAAATAAATAGGATTTTGGAAATGGATTCCGAAAATTTATTAAAGCTGTTGAAGTTACACACTTTTCTGGTTTTCAAACAAATTCGATGTTGTTTATCCCAGCAACAAGAAAATCGAATGAAAAAGAACAGCATAAAACGAATATGAGAAAAAAGAAACGTCAAAGTGAGTCTACTAAAAATTTGCCCGAGACTCACCGGAAATTTTTTTTTGCATCTCATTTTCTCACAGCTGCTTTCTTTTTCGCACTCATGTGAGTCGTGAGTCGTGAGGCATCGTGTAATAGCAGACTAAGTTTTGAATCTTGAATTTTGTTTTTGCAAAGAAAATGACAAGTAAATTGACAAATGTCAATAGTAAAAGCTAATAAGTGTTCAGTTGTGTTTCAAAAATAAATCGGTAAGTTTAGAACACACTATTTTCAGAGCATGCTTGATAATGTTCGGATTTTATTCAGACCTCTTTTCGGAGCTAAACAAGAAAAACATACATATGTTTTGTTCTTGTTATAATTAAAAAAATAACATTTTATTTGCGAAAACTGTTAAAATCATGTGGTGTATTTTTTTACAGTTTTATTTTTATTAAATCTTTGATTTTTTCTGACTGAATTTTTGATAAATGTTCAAGGTTTTAATTTTCCAAGCACAAATTGTTTATTTTGACAATTCTTTCCTGTTTTTTTTTTTTAAATTTAAAGTCGCCATCTGTCAAACTCTTCTTAATGTTTGTTTATCAATTTTACCTGCATCATAATGAAATTATTAGACATATGTATTTGAAAAAATTGTTTCCATAAATATATATAATTTTTCTTCACTTTAGATTGTATAAACAAATCTTTGGCAACACAAAATTTAGAATTTTGATCGAATGGAGTTTTGGGTGCTAGTCTATTTGATGGATTATTTAATGGCATTTTTATTTGACAACCCAGAAGTTCTTCCCCATGTTATGTGAAAGTTATGAGCATGTTTTTAATCTGATCCATTTCAAATTTAAAGATTTAAATTGTTGAGCGATAAATTAAGCACGATAACTACATATAAAAAAAGAGGCTAGGATGGAAACTAGACTGATAACTTTCATTGGTAGATTTTTTTCCCCATAGGATATAATTGTAATCGGTTCGATTTGTCGAATTGAAAATCTTGACATTTCTTGACGTTTCAACGTCCCTAGAATCTATATCAAATTTTTTTAGAGAGACGTCTGCGTATGCGCGTGTACACTTTGTGTCACATGAATAGGGACAAGCTTTTTTTGTTTTTTATCTGACTTTGATTTGATATTTTTTAAACCCTTAGGTGTTTTGGAAAAATCCAAATGTGGAATGAATGAGGTATATATTAAGTTTATATTGCAAACAAAATGTTTGGATTATGTTGTTAAATACAAGTTTTATGGTTTTCCAAAGAAGGTCGTAAAAAGTACCTGTTTTTTTGTGTCACATGAACAGGGAAAAGATCTAAATTTACCTGAAAGACCCTTTAAAGTAATGAAAATAACAAAAATCTTATGGTTTTGGTAAATACTGGTTTTATTGAATGGATTTAAATAATTAATTTTAGTGTGTGTTGTTGTTTAATGTGTGCTGCCCCTGATTTCTGAATTACTTCAATTAACCTGTGGTGTATGGATTCATAGAGTACTGTCAGATAATTGAGCGAAACTTGGAGTCGTGACCGTTTTATGGCTTTAATAATTTCTTCGGTTTTTTGGCATTACCGAACTCATTCGTAAACTTTTCTTGAAAGCCATCCCCACACGTTTTCCATGATGTACAGGTCACTAGAATATGGGAGCCTTGCTAATAGGTTCACATTTTGCCCCTGAATTCAGGCTTTTGTTGTCCGTGCGGTATGTATTGGTGCATTATCTTGTTGGAAAGTCCATCGTTGTCCACCAAATAATTCAGAGAACTGAGAAAAAGCTAGCTCCAGAATCGATTTGTAAGTGATTGCCGTCATTTTAGAGCTTTGAAAATCCAGCTCCACTGTCCCGTAATATGTGATTGATCCCCATACCATTTAACCGCCTCCTTTGCTTTCATGATAGATTTCTTCCTTTAATCGGAAAAGACAACGGTATGGCAAGCTCTATTTCACATGATGTGATTTTTTGCAAAATTAAGGCGTTGGCTCTTGCGTGCAGCATTCAATGGTGTTTTTTTCATCATTTTTGATGTCGTATGTATATGGTCTGCTTTCTGTATAACCCGAACAACAGTCGATCTACTAGCATTTACCCCAGCTTCTGCCTTGATTTTCCTAATGGAAAGCCTTGAATTTAAAGCAGCTCTCACTATCGCCCGCTTTTTCTGAAATGATGTGGCTTTCTTGACTCTTCCTTTGTGTTTTTTTCTGTACCTCTCTGGGTCCTTGAAGTAGTTGTATACAAAATTTGAACTTATTCTAATTTTGCTGACTATAAAAAGGATGGTTTTTGCCGAGGTACCGGTAAGTTTGAATTTGGCCTATTTCCTCCTTGGTTAGACCCTTACATCTACCCATACTTTTTGTTTCTATCAAATTAATGGTCGTACTAAGCTCCCAAACTATCAGAGTATCCTTTTATCTGATTTATGTACGTTTGGAAAGCGACTTCAAATACATAGAATACACAGATATACGCAGAAAGGACTTTCAAAAAAAAAGTTAAATTTTTGTTGACCTAAAATATCTCACGAACCAATAACGCTTACGACTTGAATTAAATTTTGTATTATACTCGTATCTATAATGTGACATTATACCATATATTTTCAACCAGTAAAATTTTCATAAAAATCCAACGGTCATTTTTTCCACAAAATTAAAATCTACATAAAATACTATACACACAATGAATGAATAAATGAAGGTATTGACTTTAAAATGGCTTTTTTAATGGTATTATAAAAATCCATTTTTTTTTGTTTTTTTATATAAGAAACAAAAACTTTCAATAAATGCTACTGAATTGATAAAAATTGGTTTTTAATTTTTGGTAGAACTCCCAGAGTACATTCTTACAAAACGTATTTAAATGAAAGCAAAAACAATTAAACTATAATACATTCTAACTTCGCATAATGTACGCGATAGACATGGAATAATTTATTAATCAAGTTTTTAAGAAAATATTTGGACAGTTAAAGCTTTCATGTCAGAGATACCGAATGGAATTAAAAAAAAAGGCTGGGATGTGACTCACACTGATAACTTCCCATCCCGTCTGTCGATTTGTCTTGCTTAGTACTTTAACAAAATATTATTCATAACTATATATAATAATTTGAAGTCAATATCTTTCTTAGTTCTCCCAATACTTAAATCGAAAACCATTTCTTATCAGTTTTATGCTGTTTTTGTAGGATTTTTAGTTTTGTTAAAAAAGTTGTCAGTTGAATTATTCTAAAAAAATAAAAATTACCAACAATATTTTGCATATGATAAAATACAAGTAGTTTGATTTCAAAATCTATTTTTGTTAACGGAAATTTTAGTCGAAAACAAATTTTTACAAATTTTAGTAGAATTTCTTAAAAGTTTTTATTTCTTACATATATCAAAAAATACAAATTGGATGAATGAAATTAATTTGAAGTCAATATCTTCTACTATTCACGAGATATCGAGAACCGAACATCAATTTTTATCAAATTTGCGTACTATTTTTTCTACATTTTATTAACTTCCCATAGGAAGTTATTGTAATGGGTCCGATTTGTCAAATTGAAAATTTTGACATTTCTCGACGTTTCAAGGTCCCTAGAGTCTAGAGTCAAAATAAAAGATTTTTAGAAAGATGTCTGTGCTTGCGTGTGTACGTACGTCCGTACGTTCGCGACGTTTTTTTCGTCGTCTATAGCTCAAGAACCAGAAGAGATATCGACTTCAAATAAATTTTGTTATACAGATAATAAGGAAGAAAAATGCAGAAAGGGCTCTCAAGAAAATTGCGTGGGTGGTTTTTTTTACCATAGCAGTTTAAAAAAAAGGTGAAAATTTTGGTTAACCCTAAATATCTCATGAACCAATGACGCTAGAGACTTGAATTAAATTTTATATTATATATTGTAACGTGATACAAAACAAGTATATTTTTTGAAAAAAACCCAATTAACGGTTTTTTTATAAATCAAAAAAACTGAAAAAAATGTGTCACCTCGAACATTTTACGACTGCAATATGATTTTATCTCCAAAACAATTTTCTGCAACAAAGAATAATGTTTTTGACATCTGATAAAATTTTGAGAAATATCTAATTGACAGTTTTTTTTATAAAAAATAAAAACCTACAAAAAAACATTACTCAAAGTTGGTAAAAATTGATTTTCGACTCAAATATCTTTTCAAGACTTTGAGATATAGGCTTTAAACTACTTTTATCTTTCAAAAAATATTGTTGTCAACATTCAGAAAAATTTTGAGAAAAATCGAATTGACAGTTTTCTTACAAAAAATAAAAACCTAAAAAAATTATAAAACTTGGTAAAAATTTACTTTCAACTCAAATAGCTTTTCAAAAATTAAAAATATTGGCTTCAAACTTATTTTATTTCACAGAAAATATTATTTTCGATATTCAGTAATTTTTTTTATAAAAATCCGACAGTCCGTTTTTTCATAAAAAAATAAAATCTACAAAAAATAGTACGCAAATTTGGTAAAAATTGATACATATAGACAAACTTTTAAGCAAGACAAATCGAAAGACGGGATGGAAGTTATCAGTGTGGGTCGCATCCCAGCCTCTTTTTTTTATGAAAAAAAAAACGGACTGTTGGATTTTAATAAAAAATTTATTGAATGCCGAAAACTATATTTTCTGTGAGATAAAATTAGTTTGTAGCGAATATTTTTAATTTTTGAAAAAAGATATTTGAGTCGAAAGTTAATTTTTACCAAGTTTTATAATTTTTTTTTGTTTTAGGTTCTTTTTTTGTAAAAAAAATGTCTATTCGATTTTCTCAAAATTTTACCGAATGTTGAAAACAATATTTCTTATAAGACGAAATTAGTTTGAAGCCATAATCTCAAATTTTTGAAAAGATATTTTAGTCGAAAATCAATTTTTACCAACTTTTTTTAGGTTTTTATTTTTTATAAAAATTTGTCAATTTGATTTTTTCTCAAAACTTTACCAGATTTTAAAAAACGTTAGTTTTGGAGATGAAATCATTTTTTGTTCGTAAAATATTCGAGGTGACAATTATTTTTTTTCATTTTTTTTGATTTATAAAAAAAATGTTAATTGGATTTTTTCCAAAAATATACTTGTTTGTAACCACGATCCAATACATAATATGAAATTTAATTCAAGTCGTAGGCGTTATTGGTTAGTGAGATATTTTGGGTTAACCAAAATGTTCACCTTTTTTTAAAATGCTATGGCAAAAAAACACACACTCAATTTTTTTGAGAGTCCTTTCTACATTTTTTTGCATTATTATCTGTATAACAAAATGTATTTGAAGTCAATATATCTCTACTGGTTCTTGAGCTATGGACGACGAAAACAACTTCGGGAACGTACGGGCGTACACACGCACGCACAGACATCTCTCTAAAAATCTTTTATTTCGACTCTAGGGATCTTGAAACGTCGAGAAATGTCAAAATTTTCAATTCTACAAATCGGACCGATTACATTAACTTCCTATGGGAAGTTTAAAAATTAAATACGAAGTACTTATTTGTAGAGTTGCAAATAATGCATTGAATTTTATAATGCATTTTGAATAAATTAGAAAATATTTTTCAATTTCTAATTCTATTTTTTTTTAATTATTTATTAAATTTTATTTTTCAATGCTACCGTATGGCATTAATTATTTAATGTTATTTTTTAATTGTGTTCTATCAAATTAAAATATTATTTTCCAATGCAAAACTTTTAAAATAAAAATACTTATTTTTATTTTATTTGGCAGACTTTCGCAATTATTAATTAAAATACTTTAAGTTTTTATTTCCAATATTTTTAACCTGATTAATGTTATGACTTACGGTTATCACGCAATTATAACACAAAAAACAACAATTATTCAAATATTATAATTTATTATTATTATTGTTCGCCCGAAAAACGATTTTTTTTTCAAAATTTATTTGTTAGTATCAGTCAATCTTCAACCTGGGACATTTTTACGTCAAGATTTCGAATATTAACTGAAATAAATGGAAATAATTGAATAAATTCCCACTAGGCATTGAATTAAAAAATTGTAGCTCATTTTGAATAGAAATAATTTTTTAATTTTAATTCAATTAAACTTGCAATAAAATAACATTTATTATTTTTAGTTTAATATTGATGGCAAAAAATTAAATTTTTAATGGGTAATTCAAGATGTACAATTAGCATTATATATTTTATTTCAGTCAAAGAACAATATCCATTACAAAATTTTTGAGTAATGCATTGAATTGACATTGGAATTTTTGCAACTCTGCTTATTTGTAGAGTCTTTCCATGTCAACAATAATAATATGCAATAATATCTTACTTTTAATTATTTTATTGAATGGGAATTAACTCTTGATGCAGATATGTAAATGTCAACTTAAATTTAAACTCCTTTTCATTTTAATTCCTTAAAATTAATACTTTAAAAAATTGCTCATATATTAGTATAATTTTTAATGACATGAAACAAATTTCAAAAATGCAAAAAAAAACAAATTTAAATATTCGCCTCGATTTTCAAATTGAAAAGAACCATATTGCTTCTTGCAAGAATCCCATAAGTCTTTTATACTTTATTGAGATAAAAAAGGTAGATAAATATTTTTTTTTTGTAGTCTTTAAAGACAAGTAATTTTCAATTTAACATCAATTTTATAATTTGTTTTGGTTTGAATAGAAACAAAAAAGAAGAAACCACTTGAAATATGTTTTTTCTATACAAACTGTGACAATTTTCTATTTTTGGATGAGACTACAAAGACTATTGAACAGGCATCAGCCAGCATCCCTCCTTCAAGTAATCATCGCAGACATCCAGTCGCCTTGGTCCGTCGCTAGTTGATCCCAAATCAGTTACAAACAAATCATTCGAGTGGAAAGATCAGAACCGAGTTTGAAAACGTAAAGTGCATTCGAAATTTTACCATATAAAGGAATAAGTTGTGTTGTTTTGTATTAACGAAATAAAAAAATACGAGTACAGCGTATTTGAACATTGAAAATATCCTTAAAATATAATAAACAAACATCATGTCTGATATTCAAACAAAAACAATTGAAGCTGATAAGGATACATCGAAAAGAGGATTCAGAACTCCAAAATGTGCACGTTGTCGAAATCACGGAGTAATTTCGTGCATCAAAGGTCACAAGAAACTTTGTCGTTGGAGAGATTGCTCCTGTCCAAATTGTCAATTGGTAGTGAATAGACAAAAAGTTTTAGCAGCCCATATTGCCCTGCGCCGACAGCAGACATTAGAATCCTTAGATTCGAATATTACAAATCGAGCTTCACAGTCCAAGGAGGCATTAATGGCTCAGAAGATAATTTACAAGCAGAACCGTCGAACTCTCCAAAAGTCATCACTACACTTAGCTGCAGCAATTGAAGGTAAATAATCCAAAAATTCATTATATTTCTAAGGATACTTTTTCCTGGATACAAAAAGAGGACTCAGTGGTCTACCTACGACGATATTATTAAAGTAAAGGATTTCCCAGACAGTATGTCGCCTAACTGACACACTTAAGAAAACATGTGGTGTCTAATATAGCAAGTATCGTCTCGTAAAGAAAAGGGCACTTTTCTGTCTGCAGGAAATGACTTCGAATCGGATCAGATTTCATTTAAAAATGCAGTTAATTTTGGAAATCAAGCGAAAACAAAAGAACTAAAGAAATTTGATGCCCATCACAGCAATAAGGACACAAACGTACGTAATACGCGCATTAAAAGAAGAAGAAACTAGGTATAATTTCACACTTAAATGCACGAATTACTGTGTCCACACGAAGCGGAAAGAGAGGAGTTTTATTACAATATCTATAATTTGTGTTTCCAAGAAAAATAATAAATTTCTCTATATGAAAATATCCTTTTTTAATTTTTAACGAATTGTTTTTGTTTGTATCATTTTCTTTCAGAATCACGTCAACAATACGCTTTCATACAATCACCATTTTTAGATAGAATACGAAAACGAAGAGCTTTTGCTGATCCTGAGTTGGATATGGTTATAGAAGCGACACTTGTTGCCGCTGCTCAAATGGCAGTTCAGCAGCAAAATTTCTACCACCATCCCCAGGATTTGAGTATGACGCAGACGCCAACTATCAGCAGAAATCCATGTCAAAGGTTTACGGAAAGATCCAATAGTTTAAATCATACATCGATCGAAATTAACGAAGAACCGATTAAATTTAAGACTGAAACTAGTTTTTACCCAAAACGACCTAAGCTTTCGTTTTCAATTGAGTCAATAATTGGAAAGTGATTTTGTAATTATTTGAGTTTTTTGGTTATTTGTACATATTGTAAATATTTCGAGTTTGTAAATAAATGTATTTATTCTAAAATAAAAATATGAAAATTAATCTTTTTATAACTTTTCATAGGAATTTATTTTAATCGGTCCGATTTGTTTGAATTGATAATTTTGACATTTATCGCCTTTTCAAGATCCCCAGAATCTTGATAAAGGGATTTTACAGAGATATCTGTGTATCTGTGTGGGTACGTTCGTGGGTATGTCTGTTTTTAGAAAAATACAATTGACAACTTTTTTTTACAAAAAACCAAAACCTACAAAAACAACAAGAAAAATTGATGAAAAATGTTTTTTGATTCAGATATCTTGAGAACAAAGAAAGATATTTACTTAATATTTTTTGTATTCTACACAATATGTTATTATTAATATTTTGTTAAACTTTTGTTTTTTTTATTTTTTTTTTAATTTTTTACCATTTTTGCATCCAGTATCTTTTGACAGAAAATGTTTTTTTTTTCTGACTTACTAAAATTATTTATCGATAGATGAATTCAATAATAAATGAATAAATAAACAAATGGGGAAAAAATAGCGCTTCTGGTTGCTTAGAGAGTTATGAAATTTAAGTTCGATCTGAACCTAGGCCAGCGCCAGATTTAGCTTTTTTGGGCCCTAGGCCCGAAGAGTAAATGGTGTCCCCTTTGCATATATTCTCTTATATTGTATGGTTTACTTCATACAAAATTAAATACCTACTTAAGAAAACAAATTACAACGAATTCCATAAAACTAAAATTAATTTTATTTGTAATGGTAGTAACAAGAATTATGTATGTATGTATACGACTTTTTTTTACAGATTTTTACTTAATTTTTGAAATATTGTTTTCTCGTTTTTTTTTTAGCAGCGAAGTCTTTTATAAATTCATCGAAATCTATTTCATGAAGCAAATCACTCTCAATACAGAGCAGAGATAGTGCATCAAGTCTTTCCTGCGTTATCATTGTTCGACAAGGACTTTTTAAGCGTTTTAATTGACTAAATGATCTTTTCGCAGAACAATTTGTCATCATCATACTTAAAAATAAACGTAATGCCGTTCTACGTTCGGAAACGCTGATGTAATTTTATCTTCCCACATAATCTTATATAAATTAGCTTGATTGAAAAATTTAAAATTATTGCCATTTTTATGCATCACATAACGATGGAATTGTATATTAACTCGTCAGGAAGTTCTAAATTTAAATCTTCCGGATAATTTGACACCAAACGCGCTGGGCACAGGCTAAAACGTTGACTTTTTCATTGCTTGTGCAAAGAAAATCAAATCGTTCAGAAATAATTTCTTTATATATTTGACCTCTGGTAGAGCGCATTTCAATAGTGTCGAAATTATCACGCATTTTCTCCAGTTGATCGGACAATGATCTATACAAATTCGCGCATGTCAGTAGTGTTACGTCTTCGCTTTGCGAAACCTTACTGACTTTTTATAAACTTTGTAAAGTATCGTTCCAAATCATAAGCATAAAGGAAAATTCTAGTTTATTCATTTTGTTAAATAGATCACCAGCTTCCCTCCTCGCATCTCCTTTTAATGTATTATCTTCAGAAATATCATTTAAAGTATCTAATAATTTATTATATGATGTAATGATGGCAAAAGTAGCTGCAGCTCTATAATGAAATTAAATCCAGACATCGCAAGAAATAACGCTAAAAGACAACCCGAAGACCTCCGAGAGTTTTGGAATAGCCTAAGAGACAGGCTCAACCTCCTAGGACCACCAATAAAAGACGTTGCTGAGTGGAAAAAGGTAGATTTTAGGACAAGTCATATAAAAAATCATTTTTCTGAACAACACGTTTTCCAGGTTTGGAGTGACTACAAATCACATTAAAAAAAAAAAAACTATCCCACAATAAAAAAGAACAACGGGCCACAGGGGGTGGACCAAACAAAATCCACAAATTTTCAGATGAAGAAGAGGAAGTTATTGTATTGGTTGGTCTAAAGGAGGCAGTAGAGGGCATCCCTAATGTCCAGGTATTTGGATGCCCACAAACAACAAACAGGACAGAACC
The DNA here is from genome assembly GCA_920104205.1 of Eupeodes latifasciatus. Classification (NCBI taxonomy): domain Eukaryota; kingdom Metazoa; phylum Arthropoda; class Insecta; order Diptera; family Syrphidae; genus Eupeodes; species Eupeodes latifasciatus. Next base: position 49,547,924 of record OV049926.1, on the reverse strand, counting down.
AAAAGAAACGTCGAAGGGTCGACAAAGTGCTGAAGATGTTCCACTTCAGGAGAATGATCTTGGTAAGACCAAACGTTCATTATGTTTATATAAATATTACTTCTTTTTAATCCACAGATATTGAAGATTTGGAAAATGTGCCGAAAAAAACAAATGACACCGTATGAATTGTCCATTGCACAATATGAGCTCATGAAATCTCAAATTGAAATTCAGCAGAATATTCCGACGAAAATTCAAAAAATATTCAATACAATACGAGACGAATATACAAAGTTCTCGATGAAATTAAAGTTCAGAACAATGAGCACAATAAAAAAATGGAACAAATAGCTGTGGATAAACTGAAATTAAAGAAGGAGCTCTTGCAACTGGAGCTGCAACAAATTAGTTAACTAGAAGTTTTTTTTTTTTAGTTTAAATGCGCTTTATTTTAGTTCCTATACTTGAGTTCCTATACCTACACATTATGTATGTATTTTCTGATTTGTTTTTGAAATAAGAATTCTTTTAAATAACAATAACATGAGGCTGTTTTTATTTTACTCTTTATATTGAATTTGTTACTTTTACGTTTTTAGAATAAAAATATTATTGAAAAAAAGTTTGTCAGAGTTTCTTTCATTGAACCATTTATTCGATTCACTTTTTCACAGAAACAGAATTGGTCACTAGGTTCTCGCCACAAAGTTGTGGATACAAAAATTCTACAGAAATGATGGTTAATTTTTTTTTGTGATGACCGTCAATTTTAGAAAAATATTTTTCATCGAAACACTAATTATTATTTTTACTAAACATAATATAAATATTTATTATAGTGTTGGGTATTAAATTTCGATTGTTGGGAACCTGCTTCCACATTTCGAAAAGGAGTAAGCAACTACGGAAATAAACCATATCCTCCATCACCTTAAAAATAAGTGTTTAAAAAGTGAGTGCGAGGCTAATAAGAGAAGCTCTTTTTCTTGACAAGAGGTTCTCATAAAGTCTACTGCAAACATATTTTGAACTAGACAAAATTTACCTAAAAGTCTTATATTTCTATCTCCATTATTGAAAATGTTTTCAAAATGAAAACTTGCTTCCGAATTGTTCCATACTAAGGAGTCGTGACTACTTCCGGGATAACCTGCGTCAACGTAGGTAATCCATTGCTTATGATTGCATATCTGAAAGGAATTTTTATTTTTCTAGATACAAATTAAAACACAATTCATTACACGTACCAAAATTGTATTCAGGCTGTGGTAGTCTTTTCTATTGTAAAAGAGATGTGGGTTTTGAAAGGGGGCATTTAGTGGAATGTGGGTACCGTCCACGCACATAATAATTCCAGGCAAACCACATTTTTGGTAAAACCAAAATTTTGCTTCTACTTTTTCTTCTGCCGTCATTTGTAGGGTAATCCATTTAGGACATAAGTGAGCTTCCAATACGTCCAATATGTCCTTTAACACTTTGCTAAATGTGGACTGAGCGAAGCCCACATTAAAATCCTGTCCAACGCCATGTTGCAAATTACCTTCAACAAAATACCTTAAACAAGCAATTAATTTTTCTTTTCTTGAAATTGAATCATTTCGCTGTGGGCGGTGGAAGATTCGATTCAACAATATCCAATACATATCGAAATGCTCTTTTATTTAACCAAAAATTGTTGGTAAACCTACGATTGTGAAATAATTGGTTTATTATCTATTTTAAAATGAAAATAATTGAACTTAAATTTCATCCGGCAGTTCCATAATATTTTTTTTTGACTTTCTAACATTTCTTCGAAGCTCTCTGTTTGAGGATTCTCTTATTCCTCTGCTTACAATTGGAATGAAAAGTCCAATGCTGTCCATTTCCAAAAATTACACAAATTAAGCAATTAATTCAGCTTAGATGGGTTGATTAAATTTAATTGTTTTATGAATCAAAACAATTTATCCAACATTCTCAAGATTGTCACATGAACAGCTGCTTACGTGAATGTCAAATTGGTTTGGGATAATGTAGTTCACCCGATGGATAGCAGAATGCAAAGGCGAATCGAATATACGATTCACGTGAATAGCAGAATAGGGCTGTATAGTTTTAGATAGATATGAAAATGCTCCTGAACCAGGATGTCCGAATTTTGAAATATGAGTGGACAAGAAAGGATCAAACTTTGCTATTACTTCAAAAAGACCCATAAAATTGCCATTATTTGATGAACTAAATTTTTCTTCAGATCCTCTAAATGCTAGAACACGTTCAGACAATGTGCAAATAACAGCAACCACCCTTTTAAGTACATGTTTCCAGTTTGAACATGACTCTTGCTTTTGTTTAATCCATTATCCATTTGTAATCCATCATCGCTTCTTTATGAGAGCTCGATTTTTCATGATTATCTATTAAATACGCATTTTTCCAATCAGAAAAACCTCCACGATTTATAAAAGTTATTCCTGGCCTACTGTGATCAGGAAATAGCTTACAATAAAAGCAGAACAACGCTCCTTTTGAAATGGAATACAAAATCCATTCACGTTGATAGTTTTGGCCATTTGCTTTTTTACCAATAAAATAAGAACATTGGCAAACTTTAATTTTACCTTCTGCGTATGTTTTGTCGAGATTTAAAAAAATGACCAACATGATCATTGCATTTGCTAGGTCCAGAGACGATTCAATATCATCAGAGGAAAACTTAGTCCATAGCGCAGGGTCAGGATTTGTATTTTCATCAGCTTCTTTTATTTCATTCATTTCAGTTCTCGATTTTCCATTGTTTATCATACTGTCCGATCCAGATGGAACGTCATCTACATTTCCATGAGTACCTTAATTATCGTTATTCGAAGATTCACTAAAAATTAATGACTTACAACTTACTTGGTATTGATATTTCTTCTTCTGAATCAAAACCATCACCATTATGTTGATCGTCTTCTAGTGGTGTAATTAAATTTAAAATCTTTTGGTTTTTCGTCAAAGATTCTTGGTTCTTTTTTTGTTCCTCTTTAGCTAGCTTTCGTTTTTGAGCTCCACTTAATTGAATTCTTTTCATTATGACTAGTAGGTAGCCGGTAAAATGTAAACAAAAGTTATCGCGACCAAATAAGATTATTTACATTTTATTCTCATCAAATGAATTTTTTTCTATAAAATTCGTAAAATTCTCTCAAAACAGAAATTACCTATAGGTACAATATACATAAATTTAAAAAAAAAAAAATACTTATATTATAAAGTTTTATTTTAGCTTAAAAAATTTATTTAGATAATTGTTTAATTTATGGGAACATTGCACATAGAACAGCGTACATAAAATATAGGGACAAAATAACAATTCCACAAAGTTATTTATAAAAATTTAGGCACCAAGTTAGTGTAAATACCTTAAAAGCGCATAAAATTGTGTCACCTAAAAATAATTTTCACAATTTTCTATTAAATAAGCTCAAAATACACTCAAACTTCATTCTATTATCTATTATCCATTTTGCTCGTATGAGCAATAAAGATTCAGTTGCTTCTACTTACTTTTGTGATGCCCCAGGCATGGGCCTGGTTGGCCTAAGGGTAAATCCTGGGCTGACCTAGGCCAATGTAAATACCGAACGAAAAAAGTGGTTGTCGTTAAACAAAAAGTAAATCAAATGTTGTCATAAATTAATAAAATTTGACATTTACGTCTTAACTCAGCCCAAGCTAATGTCAAAACTGAACGAAAAAAGAGGATATCGTTAAAACAACCATATTAAACCGTTTTATATTTATGAACGTCTTAATCGAACACAAGCAATACATTTCAAAATAGAACAAAAAAAAGGTTATTACTAAAACAAACATCAGTTAAAACGTTTGACACTTAAGTCCTAACCGAATCTTAGCCGAAAATTGTCAAAATTGAACGAAGAAATAGGACATAGTAATTTTTTTTGTAACCTAACTAGTTTGAAATGTACGTTATTTCACATCGATACCAATGCTTTTGATTAATTTTGTGAAAGTTACAAAACTTAACGAAATTTAACGACATTAATCAGACGTATTTTTACATTAATGAATCATAAGACTGTTATCGGTATATTAGCCAGGTTCAGACGACATAAGGGGCTTGAAAGTAAGGCGAGTTTTTAATATCTGAATGGCCAGTTGCCAAAAAATTGCCTTTCAATTAAGGCAATTTTATTGCAAAGTTCCTTAATTACTTAAGGTGGCGCTACAGTCCGGGGTGGACCTTGCCCTCAACCAACATGCGTCTCCAGCCAGCTCGGTCCCTAGATAGTTTCGCACACCAGGTTGGTTGAGGTCTTCACCCACCTGCATGCGCCCGGCCACCTGAGTCGCGGTCTTCCTGTACTGCGCTGTCCCTCGGGATTTGATTCGAAGACCTTCCCCGAAGAATTTTTCTCTCGAAGCATCCTAAGACATCGTTGTTCAATGTCCTTTTTTGATGACAGCATACTTGGTATTGCCCTCATTGACCACTAAACCCATCTTCTTCGCTTCCGTCGCAATGCTCAAAAACGCTCCACTGACATCACGCTTTGATCTTCCAATTATGTCAATATCATCTGCGTATCCGAGTAATTGGATGAACCTTTGGAAGATTGTGCCTCTAGTGTTGACGGTTGAGTTTTGCACCATTCTTTCCAGAACGATATTGAAGAAGTCGCATGACAGTGCATCGCCTTGTTTAACCCTTTCGGTACGAGAGTGGTACAGAACAAAGAATATTTATATGTAAACGTCCCACTCCCGTCCCGAAAGGATTAAAACCTTTTTTGGCATCAAATGCATCGGTGAGATCTTTTCCGACCTTGATAGAGCAGCGTGCATTTTCCATCGTCATTCTGCACAAACGGATAAGTTTGACAGGGATGCTAAGACTAGACATTGCTCTTTAGAGCTCTTCCCTATAGATGCTGTCATACGCGGCTTTAAAATCGATAAACAGGTAGTGGGTATCGATTTGAAGTTCCTGGGTTTTTTCCAAGATCCAATTTTAAGGAGACTGATGCCTCTGTAGTTGGCAATTTAGAGGGTCTCCTTTCCACTCATGCCCGACTTTCTTCCGCCCATATTTTGCAGATGAGTTGGTGCATGCTCCCTACCAAGTGATCGCCTGCTGCTTTGAATAGTTCGGCAGCGATGCCGTCAGCCCCAGCAGCTTTGTTTGACTTCAGTTTAGATATACATAGCTATCTTCACTTCGTCGAGGTCGGGTAGGCGGAATTGTTGATCTGCGTCGCCTAGGTTGAGTGGGTCTATCTCCCTTACAGCAGAATTCGGTTCGTCATCGCCGTTATATAATTTAGAGAAGTGGTCTTTCCATATTCTCAACATGCAAAATTAGTCAAGAAAAATCCCACTAACTATCAAGTCAAGTCTATTTATGTCAAAATGACAGTTGATCATGTTTTTTTCATTTAACTGAAAGCTGAACTTTACTACTCTATGATTTATTTATTTTCTGCACAATTCTATTCAATAATTTGTGTACAAAGAACAAGGAACCCTGTCAAATTGGAAAAAAAATAAGTAATATTGGATTTACAATACAAAATACAAATCGTGATGGGCTTGTAGCTTATCTGAGGAGTGTTTTGTAGACAATAATGGTTTTGGTAGTTCTTTTACGATAAACTGAAGGTAAAGGTTAGTGAAGTAAAGTTCTGAGTTTGAAATGTATGAAACTTAAAAAAACTAACTAGTTGCCTTGGTCAAAATGTTCGTTCAAAGAATGCAGTTGACTGCAAATGAAGTCCTTTATGTTATCTAAACCTGCCCAATGTCAAAATTGAACGAAGAAAGAGGATATCTTCAAAACAGTGGATATGTTTAGACGACATAAGACACTTGATGGTAAGGCACATTTCTAGTAGCTGATTGGCCATCTGCCAAAAAATGGCTTTCAATTAAAGCAACTATATTGGAAAGTTCACTGGAAAGTAGATTGGAAAGATAGTCAAGATACATAAATCTCCTTAACCTTTAAGTCAAGTATACAAATGTCAAAATGACAGCTAATCATGTTTTTTTTTCATTCAACTAAAATCTGAACTTTATTACTCTGTAATTTATTTATTTTATGCACAATTCCATTTATTGTTTTGTGTAAAAGGTTTCCTTGTCAAATGAAATTGGAAAGGAATAAGTAATACTTCTCTACAATACAAAATACAATTCGTGATAGACTTGTAGCTTACCTAAGAAGTATTTTGTAGACAACAATCTTTTTTGGCAGGATAAACTGAAGGTAGAGGTTTGTGAAGTTAAGTTCTGAGTGCCTTATGTTGTCTGAAACTGCCCAGTATCTTCACCTAACCTAAAAATTTGACATTTACATACATAACTTCACAGCCATACAAATGGTTTTTATTAATTTTACGTGTTCATTTTCCTACTTACGTTTCGGAGCTGAAAAAATTTTGAGTTCGAACGTTTCTTACCAAATCAATTTACCTGTTATAAGTTACTCCTGCATTTTAACATGTCAACAATAAGAAAGAAGAAATTATTTCGTATAACAATATATTTAATTTTTTGTTTGTTTTTTTTTTTCTTCGAATAAATAACGAAATTACAAATGTGTTTTCAATCAATCAATATAATTTATGTATAATATATAATATAATCTATATAGTAAATATTTTTGTTTTTTTGTTTTTTTCTTTTAATCAATATTTTTAAGACTTTTGCAACATTTTTTTTTGTTTTGGTTTGTTTTTATATAATTCTGTGTTATATTATATAAACTAGCTTCTTTATAATAGTTTCCATAAAATTTGAAATATAGAAGTGAAAATTTTGCTAAATTAATTCATTAGCACCTTGAGATATTGCGTCGAGTAAATAATATTAAAAAGTTAAATAATTATTGCGTGGTAAAGAAACAAAACTTACCTTATTTAATGACAGTTTAAATATTGGTATATAACATGAAGTTGAAGCACTTTAAATTATATAAATCATCAAAATATTGTTTTGAGTTCTCTTTTTTAGCCTTTGTTTCAATTAAAAACTAAAAAAAAAAAAACTTTTTGAATATGGCGAGTTTTGTTTCTCAATTACGCAATTTCAATCACAAATAGTAGGTATTTTTTCCTTTAGAACCAAATAAGATTTAAATCCGTTTTCATATTTCAATACTTCCAACATTATAAACAAAATTTATATATTTTTGGAAGTAATAAATAAATTATTTCGGTCAAAATCGATTTTAATATTTTTTGTTTTGTAAATTGGTGTCTTAATTTCTGTTAAGTCGAATTAACATTTCACTAATCTTATATTAAATATCTAATACAACACACATAGGTAAAATAAAAAATACGTTTCATTTTTAAAAAGTTGAATTTTCAAAACGGATTATAATACATTTTTTTAAACTTTAACAGTCTCGACTAACGATCAATCAAACACTTTTTTAGATTAATTTTAAGTTTTAAACTATATAAAAATTTAACTTAAATTTTACATTTACGCAAAGCAGAGAAAGAGAGAGATGAAGAGATAGAAAGAGAGATGCAAAGAAGAAGAAGAAGACGAAGCCGTTACATAAAAGCTTATTTTGTCTGTCATTATATTATTGTCATATATATTTACGTAATTAAAATATGTAAAATCGCAATTGCCTTAAACAAATTAGTAAAAAAAAAAGAAAACTTTCTACATCTTCTATACAATAAAACATTAAATATAAGTCTATTTGAATTTTATTTTATCAAAATCTTCAAATAAGAAGTATTAAATTAAAAATAATATTGCTTTCTTGTTCACTCTCATTTTTTGTTTCATTTTTATAAATTAAAGGTATTTTTTTATAAAACAAATAACATTTATGAGTTGATTATTCTAAAAAACTTAAAAAGATAGATATGTTTTTTTTTTTTTTGAAGTTTATAAAGGTGTGCATTTTTCTATATAGGCTAAATTCATTGTGCTAATATTGGAAGAAATTGTTTAAGAAATTGTATACACAATTGTCTTGTTTATTTTATGTTTTTTATTTTTTACTTTTGTAAAGAAGGTTTAGTCTATTATTAGTTTTAGGTCAAATACAATAAAATATTTTTATGGACATTTTTTTTTGCTCCTTAATTAAAAATCTATAAAACTGTCATAGCTTTCAATTTGTTATAAATGTTATAATAAAAGGTTTCATTTTGAATAGCCCACTATTTGAACAGCAGTCATTTATGAAGCTGTCATCTTTTGAAATTTGACAAGTTTAAACTACGCCATTACTATAACTCATGGAAGTTGTCAAAACTAATAACAAAACTTAAGTCTGTTGATTCTTCATTGACCTTTTGAATTGAGGTATTCCAAAAACAGCACTACATCATATTTTAGAGTTCATTTAAAACAAGAACTCAAGCTCAAGCAAAATGATGCGGATTTTTTTATCAAAAACAAATCTCTAGGCCAATTTTTATATCGGAAACTTATCTAATAAGCAGTTCGAAAAATCCAAGAATGATAAAAAGGTTCGCGTCACTGTTTGTTGCGTTTTTTTGGATGGAGGTGTGATGCGACCTTATGCATTCTAGAAAGAGTGTACCGGTTATGGTGATTGGATTGCCCTACCGAGCTTTGTTTAATGACTGTGTATGGATGGAATTCGAAGATATGTGTTGTTGTTAAAGACGTTTATTTTTAACTTGTAAAATAAGGCTATAAGAAATTTGTATTTGGGGCCAAGTGAGATTTAAGGTCCATGTTAATCCTCCACAATTGATTCAAAACTTTCAAGATGGAATGGAGGTCATGCAGCCTTAAATGTGCGAATCAGAAAATATTATAAAAATGATATGATAATTTATCTATCTAAGGTGAAAACTAACAAAGCCACTTGAGCAGATGACTTAAATGCCGGGCTCTTCAAAGCTGCTGGGGATAATTTGGTTAACACCATGCACAAACTTATCTGTAAGATATGGTCGGAAGAAAGCATGCCCGATGCATGAAACCTTAGTATTGTTTGTCCGAGTCTGAAAAAAGGAGACCCTGTAAACTTCACCAACTATAGAGGCATCAGTCTATTTAACATCGCTTACAAAATCTTCTCTGCCGTAATATGTGAACGTCAAAAGCCCATCGTCAACAACCTGATAAGACCTTATCAGTGCGGTCTTAGACCAGGAAAGTCCACAGTCGATCAAATATTCACATTAGGGCAGAATCTGGAAAAAACCCAAGAACATCAAATCGACACTCTTCATCTCTTCATCGATTTCAAGGCCGTATATGACAGAATCTATAGAAACGAGCTGTATAGGGCCATGTCTAGTTTTGTCATCCCTGCCAAACTCGCCCGTTTGTGCGGGATGACCATGGAGAATTCGTGCGGCTCCATAAACGTTGGAAACAACTTCACAGAAACTTTTGATGTCAAAAAAGGCTTTAGACAAGGTGATGCGCTGTCATGCGGTTTCTTTAACATCGTCTTTGAAAAAATAGTACAGAGCTCCCACGTCAACACTAGAGGCACTATATTTCAAAAGTCTGTTCAATTACTAATCGGAAGAACTCAGCGTGATGTCAATGGGGCTTTTGTGAGTATTGAGGCAGGGGCGGCAACAATGGGTTAAACGGTTAATGAGGGCAAAACAAAGTACATGCTGTCATCAAGAAAATACTTAAAACCCCGACGTGACGTCTCGGTCAAAAAGTCACCATCGACAGACGTAACTTTGAGGTAGTTATGGCTGAAACACAAACACGCTTCAGCTTCGGCTTCGTCTGCGTTACGAATTACGATAAGCCTGCTTCGAGGTTGCTTGGAATGACATTTCTATAATAACCAATGGGAATCCCTCCAAAAGCTTAAACTTAGCCAGAAGAGTAAAAGTCCAACGACTGAGATAGCTGGGTCACGTAGGGCGCATGGAAATCAATGCTTCAGCCCGGAAAGTCTTCGAATCCACACCCACAGGACAGCGCAGTAGAGGAAGACCGCGGATCAGATGGCGCGCACAAGTGGAAAGTCAACCTCACCCAACTTGGGGCGCAAAACTGGAGACATCTAACTAGGGACCGAGCTAGATGGAGAAGTTTGTTGGGTGAGGCCCTAGTTCAAACCCTAGCGCCACCATTTTCTTTTTAGTTTCAAAATAAAACCTCTTATATTTAAAAACCTGATTCGAAAACAATATTGAAAGTTATTAGAATTCGATGTAAAGTAAAATAAATCAAAACTCGAGATTAAATAAGATCCGTCTTTTGTGTTTTGACTAATCTTGCAGTTTAATCAATCATATTTTTTAGATTCATGTGAAAAAGAATTTTTATTTGAAATCTTAATACTCGTATCTTATAGGAGCGACAATACGAAATTTGGATTTTGAAAACCCTCTAGACTTCGATATATTGATTTAAGAAATTCTCAAAAAACGCGCTTTGATAAAAGTCTACACACGAAAGTTGAAGTTTAACAAATTCTATGAACAAATTGAAATGTTTTATGTCATGTTTGTGTTAAGATCTTAAAATACCTGTCAAAAAAATCTGCCTTACCTTTAATACAAAAACTACTTTCCTATGTAGATATTTTTTGTTTTGTAAATACAAGTATTTTAAAATATAAATGCACATCCTGGAGAACATACACAAGTATGTAACAGTAATCAACTTAAAATAATAAATTCAATCTTTTTGCATATGTACGTCCTTAAATACTAAAATATGTAAAACTAAAACTAGTGAAAATAAATATTGTCTAATTCCCAACGCTTTAACAAATTAAATAAATTATATAATTTTTATTAAATAATAATATATTATTATAAATTCACTTAATCTATATAAAAAGTATAGTATATATATTTATATTTTAAATCAATTCAATAAGATATATATATTAATATATATTTGTATAATTTATACTCATTTTTGTTTTGTTAAATATTTCTTATAGCTTTAACTATAACAAAAGATGTTAAAATTATTTATTTATTGCTTTAACTTTTATTAAATATATTTTCTTAAAACACAACGTTTTGTATTTATTATTTGTTTTGCTGTTATTACAGTTTAATTTAATATAATTAATTTTAAATTCCAACGATTCAACTATATTTTCTTTTTCATTATATGCTTTTTGTTTTGTTTTCTTTAATTTAATTTATTTTTTGTATTTAATTCTAGGAGAAGGCTTTTTTTCTGAAAGGTATATCCATTATCACAACATTATTAAAATAAAATAGTTTTGTTTTGTTTTTTAAATTTAATTTTTGTTTGGTTTTTTAAAAATACAAAAATAAATAATAGGACACAGTCGAACGGTAGCTTTCCAATGTTTTTACTGATTGCCACAAGTCGCAATAATAATAATAATAAAATTGTTCTTTTAGATATTTTATGGTAGGTTATGTAATTTTTAATTAATTCGTAATAATAATTGCGTATGAACCTTTTAGTTTTAATTTTTTTGGTTTTTATTTTCATTTCACTCATTAGGAGGTATAAAAATGTGATTAGGTAAGTAGAAACTTATACTGTATGTACTATAATTTAGTTGGTTGTGAAATGGTTTTATTTTATTATATAATTTTAATGGGTTTGTTGAGATGAAAGATTTAACAATTAAATTTATTATACATGTATTTTTTTTTGTTTTCATTTTTTTATTTGGATTTTGAATTGGTATTTTTAGGATGAAAAGTTTGTTTTCAAATTTCTTTTGTTTTTTAAATGTTTGTTTTTGGTTAAGAGATAGTCAAGAGCTTTGGTCCAAAAAATTATTATTTTTTTTTAATTTTAATTTTTTATTAAATTTACTTGTGAGAAATATTTACACAAAGGTTAACACTGATAAAATAATATACATAGTTTCTCAAAAATGAACTTCAATTAAAGCTTAAATATACTACGATGTTATAAATCCTCTTAAAAATCCCGCCTGTATAAGTAAAATAAGTTTCACCAAATATTTAAATTGAAAGGACGGAGTTACTGTCAAGTTGACAAATTAAGACATTGCTTAAAACTGCAATAGCTTATATTTAACAAACTTTTGGTTCCGCTTTAATAATTCAATTCAAAATGGAACTGTAATAATTAATAATTATTATTGGTCAGAAATATGTAAAAATTCCTCTCTAACTTGACGTTTGACAAATTAAAGGTAACTGTCTCTTTTCCACTGAAGAAAGAATTCATCGCGAATCAGTTCTTTGAATAGAATCTAACAAATAATTGGTAAGAAAATCATATACATATGAAGTTTCATTCATTTCGTGGTTTCAAGTTGGTAGCGCTGGAATTTGACAGTAGACAAACTAATCTGTCATTTGAAGTGTCATAATATTTGTTGAATATTTGCCACTTGCAATAGTGGATAGTTTAACAATCAAAAACATGTTCAAATTATTAGGGGTATTCACGATTCGGTGCAAATGATCTTGTATCGTTGCAAAGGTGTAAAAGTGTAACATTTTCTTTTACTAAAACAACAAAATATAGAGAATACACTTTTGCACTTTTGCAATACCCTAGAACTATTGCAACAGAAAAATACAACGGTGTTAATTTTGTCTGGTGTAGTTGACAGTGTGGCTATATTTAAATATTTTTTGTTTGTCATGAAAAATGTCAGTTTCAAACTAATTTTGACATTATTTACTCCGGTTTTGCTATAGACTAGAAAAGGTGTGTTCACGATTTAAAAAAAAAAAAATAAAATTTCGCAATTTTGCACTTTTTGTTTGCACCGGATCGTGAATACCCCTATTGTAACTAGGAACTTGCAAAAAAGTGGTTAAAATTACCTCAAAAGAATCCCATGCTACGAATTCCAACGATGAGGCTATTTAAATGGTATATTGTTTTATTTTTTTATTTTTACAAGGTGACACAAAAGCTTAACCCGCCTATGCATTATTTCGCTAAAAAAAACATATGTACATATGTATGTATGTATGATACAAAGATAAATGCTTTATTTCAGACATATTTAATCTTCTTACTTCAAGCCATGTGTCAAAGTAAAATTGACATTTGCCACCATTTGCAAAAATTATACGTACAATCGTTCATTAACGCAATGGCTGCGTTCAATCTCAGACAGATAGGGTATCCGGATACCTTTTTGTTAGTGTTTTACGTGTAAAATAACAGCTGATAAAAAACAGCTGAGATGTCAAAAAAGGAATCCAAAGGTATCCAAGAATTTCTGGGGTATGTAGGTATCTGACAGAACAGCTCATTCAACACATGGTTGAATTTCAAGAAACTTGAAAATTGATTTCAGCTTTTTGTATTTGTTGGTAAACAAAAAGATACAAAATGTTAATTGAAGTTGTATTGGAGGATGTTCTGTACATAATAGACGATGAAGAAGCTATTTGTTTTCTGTTAAACGATAATCGTTTAAAACCGGAGATTTGGCAAGTAAATTATTAATTGTATAGAATTCCAATTGAGCTAAGAGGAAATTTAACATAGATTACAGAATAAGGTTATCTCTTATTTATTAAATTGTTACACACCTATCAATTCATCATCGTCCGACGAATCAGTTGAATTATCCATTAAATGTTTTATCTTACAACAATTTTGACTTCGAAGCTTAAATGTTTCTCTGCTTTATGTGAACAGCGGAAAGTTGTTTTTATTTTTTGACAGCTATCTCAATACAGCTATCCAACTCGTTCAACAAGGTATTTAAAAATCCACCTATCCAAGATACCCTATCCAACACGATAGGAACGCAGCCATTGTATCCATGATACAAAGTTAAATGCTTTATTTCAGACATTTTCGTTCAAGCCATGTGTCAAAGTAAAATTGGCATTTGCTACCATTTGCAAAAATTATACGTACAATTTTTCATTAACGCAATAACTTTTATGAGACATAAGTGTCATTTTTAATTGTCAAACTAGAATCTATCACTAACACTGGACACTTTTTTAATTCAGCTTAATCCGAAGATTAAAAACATGCTCATAATCTCAACAAATATCTTCAGTATAATTTGACATTTCGGACGCAAATTGAGTTTATTTAAAGAATCAGAACTGTGATTTTTCCAAATGTGAGGAAAGGTTTCCGAATTGCCAAATAAAAACCGATATAAGAGCTTAATTTACTGTCACATAACTTTGTTATGTGTAAGTTTCGGTTTAGCAATTAGGGCTTTTTAAAATAAATTGACATCACATCGGTTGTGTCAAAACCCCCAAAATTATGAAAAGTTCTACAAAAACAACAAAAATTAAATTTAATCTCACAAATAAATTTAATGCAAATTGATAAAAAATAAAAATAAATAACAATACTAAGAGTCGTTTTCCATTGGATGTTGTCAAGTACTTAACTATGGACTCATTTAGTGAAGTTAGCTTGTAGTGCAGTAAAATAAGGTGAAAAACAGAGGCCAATCTCGGAATAGGAGAAAGTAAGCTGAAAACTTATTTAAATCAACCTTTTTGTGATTTCAACACTTTGTAAAAGGTCTCGAAAATTCTCGTGTCCGCGTCGTAAGTTGTGTTATCTCATTTGCTATTTGTCCATTGCAACGACTTTTTTCATCATTCACCACAGCGTGGATCACATCTATTCTTCCAAAAAAAACATAATTTTAAATAATGAATCTGAAGCTTGTGGTAAAATTTTTGTAATTGGGTCTAGAAATCAATTTTTAAGTACACAGCCTCATTACTGGATTTCTAAATCATGTCTGTTACATTATTGTATTTGAAAAAAGATATAATTCAGATTAGATTTCTAGTTCAGCTGTTAATATTTTGAAGAAAAAGTAATTTTTCCTAACTGACTTTTTTTTTTAATTTCAAAATTTGGTGAGCGGTACGTACTTTCTGCCCTCTGCTTCCGAAACAGTTGAGCGTCTGAAGAACTGATAGAGACAAAAAACATTTTAGCATGCTTGTTAATTTTTGTAAAGGTGTTAACACCATTGGAACTATAGAAACGGATGTAACCTCAAAAAGGCTCTTTTTGCTATTGCTATTCTGGGTGGGTCATAACTTACGATGTGGGCACAAGGTTTTATGAGACTTTTTACACAATGCTTAAAACATCAAAAGGAAGGTGTACACAAATTTCCAGCTTCCTGTCTCTCATTCCGAGTTGAAACCTTTTATTTTGTTGAACTATTAACAACATTCAACAATTGAAAAGTTGTTTGATTTAATTTTTAAAAATTTAATTTAGTTTTTCAATATCATATCAAAATTTCCGAAATACTCCCAGAAAACGTTTTAGTTGCAATGTTTTCTATGTTTTTTTGTTTAAAGTTCATCAAACTTGGAACATTCAATATGTCATCCCTTACTTAAGGACTTTTTAACTGGAAATTATAACTTTTCTATCGTTGAATGTTGTTCATGCAAATATTATCTACTTTCAATTGAGACCATATGAGAAGTTTGTAGCATTAGAATACCTCGCAACCTCAAAACCAAAGGAACGACTTAAGTAAATGTATATTTTAATGACATGTAACATATTTTATGATTTTTATACTAAATATAAATATATTTTTTTTTGTTGTTAAATTTGTCTATTAAAGCAAGAGTTCATCACTATTATGGTTTATCCTTTTTCTTTTTGGTACATTTATTTTGATAATTTTATTACTAATAATATACTATTTCCATTTTAGTCATGCAGGTATAGTTTATACATAATTATTATTTGTTTCATATTTCTAGGAAGTTCTTGGAACTGGTAGTCGGCATTAGAAAAATGTATGAAAAATTGTTATAATTTTTGTATTTAGTTTATAATTTTTGTTTTGTTTTATGGATACGCCATCCAACTCCCGGAAATTGGTTGGTTGGAAATAAAATAATTGTTATTTTTCACTGGGGGTGATAAATATGTAATGTTTACTATTATAACAATAAACCTATTGTTGGGTATTGATAATTGAAAATATACAAATAAGCCGCATTTTTTGTATTAAGGTGAGGTATTTATAAATAACTTATCGTTCAATAAAAATCCCCTTTTTATCATTTCGCTCATTATTTGTTGTTATTGAAGCATATCTCAATATATGCCACATTGCAACAGGTTTCCTTAGACTCGATAACATTTGATGCCAATGTCTTAGGCCTTTGCCTGTTGTTGTACTACCAACTATAACATGGCCCAATGGAAGAACCTCAGTGCCTGTTGCACACATTACCGTCAATCGGATATGAACCGAATTTAGTGCATATGGTGGAATACTGAATATCATTGATTCATTGAATATTGGACAACGGTGATCCTTCCGTTTTAGAGAGGTTTTCTTTTTGAAAACTTTTTTGTCGTCCTTCAATAAATAGGCCTTTTGTTTTTGGAAAAAAAGTACGGTAATTAATTTCTAAACTCTTAATTATACATAAATATTAGTGAGCTTTGTTTGTGACTATTTTTTCGGACCTTTGGTGGAAATTTGTTCAAAATCTCAAAAAAAAAAAAAAAAAACATTTGAGATGGAGTGTTCTCAGAATTGAACGGGGTAGTTATGGGTAGGCCTACAGAAAAAAAATGTTAGGTACACAGTTTTATACGAAATTTAATTTCCTACAAAAAAGTCTTCCGCAACATATTGCTAAGTCTTCAGCAAAATATTGATATGAATTATAGTTTTGAAGATATTAGTTGTTGAAGTTTGCGATATTTTCTAAAATTTGGTTCAAACATTTGCGGAATATTAACGCCACTTCAACGACAATTATCTCTCAAAAAATATAAATCTCAGCGGTGTGGTGCTAAGAAAACATTTTTCTGCCATTTTCGGGATATTATAAATGGTGGTTAAATTTGTTGTTAAACCTTAAGTTTTTGTCTGCATTTTATTTTACATTTCTCAATTTTAGACTAATTCAATTTGAACCATGGAAAGATATACAATCAAGCAACGCGTTAAAGTTATTCAGGCCTAGTGGTTTGGTTAGTTCTACTAAAAAGTGGTTTGCTGTCAAAAACAACTAAAATTTTTGTTTTCACGCAATTTAGAATTTGGAAAAACTTAACTTTAGTGCTTTAAATTATTTTCATAAAATTTGTTTCTAAGAAAAAAAGCAAATATTCAGGTTTTTAAGAAGAAACCTTGAATAAGAGATCGTCAATTTTATATTAAGTTGCTTTTAAATTCCTCAAACTAGCCTTCAGTTCCATCTTATTTTTTTTGACGCACATAAATAGTGAACATTGAAGTGATTTAAAATTTCGAACTCGAGCTTTTAATCAAACTTGACATTACGATGCTGGAAAATTCGAAAAAAGTGGGTCCGCCGATTCCGTCCGTCTGTCTGTCTGTCCTGGCCCCTACAGCCCAAACCATTGTGTCGATTGAAATTAAGGTTTTCAACCGATTACCGTAAGGCGTTTTTTTCATTTTTTTTAATAAAAAAATATCAGCAGTCATACAAATTTGTTGGTTAAAAATAGAAAATTAGATTTTCTAAATTTTGTATTCTTAATTTGGCTTTTTTCTACAAGAAAAAACATATTTTGGTATTGGTCCAGAAAGGTGCCGTTCATTAAACCGTTATTTCGTTTTTTAAGTGCTTAGCAAAAATATTTTTAAGACAAAATTTAAAAATTAAAATGATTTTGAAAAAAAAAAAAAATAAAGTTAATATATGTACATACATAGGTTTTTTGAGAAATAAAATAACATTTACATTTTTGAGAAAAACTCATTTTGCAGGTACATTTTTAAATCTTAAAATATAGAAAATATTTTTAAATAGACTTTTTGGAAAAAATCAGCAGGTTCTAGTGACTCAGTCGTGCATTTTATTTCTTTCTGATTTTCTGTTGAATACAAAAACTTAAATGAAAGAAATCTACTTTTTGAAGTAAATTTGCTTTAGATGTTCTAGAACTGAGATTTAAACACGAATTCCAAGAACATAAATGTCCCAAAAACATTGATAACACAATGAACGTTTCGTATCTATTATTATAAAAGCTTTGAATCTCTTGAGAACTGAAGTGAAAAGAGATTCTGAAATGTGTAATTTGTGAGTGCCACACAAAAGTTTCTTCTAAACTTATTTGTTAACCTTAATTTGTTTCTTTTTTTTTTAATTTTTAGAGAAATTAAGTACTTAAATCCAACTACATATTTCTTTAACTTCAAGAACCAAATATTTTTTTCTCTACAATTTTTAAGTTTTGTTGACTCCTTTAAGATCAAAATATTTTCTAGCACCAGTTCCAATCTACGAGTAAACAGACTGATAACGATAGTAATAATAGACTCCCGAAAATTGAGTTAAAAAAAAACACGTACAAAAAGCCAGAAAATTCTTAATATCAGATTCTTTCTCATTTTCTGGGTTTTTGAATTTTTGTAGCGTTTTTCGCTAATGGCAATAAAGAATTAACGACAACAACCCTCTAAACTATTGTGTTTTAGCTCTGAAATATGGCATATTTAGAAAACTGTTGGAATCTTGGAAGGCTTTCATATGTAGGGAGTCGTCCAACTTAAATAGTTAGACTATACCTTGATGGACAACAGTGTTCTAAAATAATTTAATAACTAAATTTGTCACTTTATACCTTGAATATACGCATTAATTATATTATTTAAATTTTGTTAGCCTCCTTTACAAAACATTACTTACTTAAGGTGGCGCTACAGTCCTGTGTGAACTAGGGCCTCACCCAACAAACTTCTCCATCTAGCTCGGTCCCTAGCTAGATGTCTCCAGTTTCGCGCTCCGAGTTGGGTGAGGTCACCTTCCACTTGTGCGCGCCACCTGATTCGCGGTCTTCCTCTACTGCGCTGTCCTGTGGGTGTGGATTCGAAGACTTTCCGGGCCGGAGCATTGGTTTCCATGCGCTCTACGTGACCTAGCCATCTTAGTCGTTGGACTTTTACCCTTCTTGCTAAGTCTACGTCGCTGTACAGCCCGTACAGCTCGTCGTTCCATCTTCTCCTCCACTCCCCTTCGATGCATACGGGACCGTAGATCACACGAAGAATCTTTCTCTCGAAACGACCCAAGGTGCTTTCATCCGCTTTTGTCAAAGTCCATGCTTCTGCACCGTATAGCAGGACGGGGATGATAAGGGTCTTATATAGCGACACTTTGGTCCTTCGAGAGAGAATTTTTCCACTCAATTGCTTTCTTAACCCAAAGAAACAGCGGTTAGCAAGAGTTATTCTTCGTTTGATCTCAGCGCTGGTGTTGTTTTCTGCGTTTACAGCGGAGCCTAGGTAGACGAAGTCCTTGACTACCTCAAAGTTACGTCTGTCGATGGTGACGTTTTGACCAAGACGTCGGTGTTGTAGGTCCTTTCTTGATGACAGCATGTACTTTGTTTTGCCCTCATTAACCGTTAAACCCATTTTTGCCGCCTCTGCCTCAATACTCACAAAAGCCCCATTGACATCACGCTGAGTTCTTCCGATTATGTCAATGTCATCAGCATATGCTAGTAATTGGACAGACTTTTGAAAGATAGTGCCTCTGGTGTTGACGTGTGAGCTTTGCACTATTCTTTCAAGTACGATGTTAAAAAAATCACATGACAGCGCATCACCTTGTCTAAAACCTTTTTTGACATCGAAAGGTTCAGTTAAGTTGTTTCCAACCTTTATGGAGCAGCGTGAATTCTCCATGGTCATCCTGCACAAACGGACGAGTTTGGCAGGGATGCCAAAACTAGACATGGCTCTATACAAAACATTAAAGAACATTTTTAAGCGGTAAGTAGAAACTCGTCTATATGTTAAGAGTGTGAACCCCCCCCCCCCCACCTGATTAAAAGTCTTGATCCGCCCTTTCCTAGTATGAAAATGGGCGTTCAAATCAAAATGTACATATGTATATCGTGCATTTCTTGATCCGAAAAATCTTACAAAAATTTAAATAAACCGGGTCTGTAGGAGATGTGAAAACACCATTTGTGTAAATATAAAGACTTGCAGTTACGCCCTTACACGTTGCAATTGACCATTTCAAGGGTCGTCAATGCAATGGTCATTTCTTGCCACAATGTCAACAGTGGATGATAAGTTTTCGAAGAAAATGATCTTCAGTGATGAGGTACATTTTCACCTTAATGGATTTGTCAATAATTAGAATTGTCGTATTTGGGCGTATCCAAGAGTGATTGTCGAAAAACCAATGCACCCACAAAGAGTGACGGTGCTGGCCGCATAATAGGTCCGTATTTGTTTACGTTGATGAGCCAACAACAATTCAAGAGCTATGCCTCAGAGTCATCGAAAATTGAGACCATCTGATGGAGGTGTGCCGCCAAAAGTCGCGGAGGCAATTTGGTCGATATGTAGTCCCATACATAATTGAACCAATATTATCACAATACAAAAAATGAACATAATTTCCTAAATAATTTATGTTTTATTCAAAATCAACATCGGCTTTTAAAATTTAACCACACTTTACAAAGAAAATGAAATTAATACGATGGAAGTTAAGGATAAACCGCAATAAAAACTTTTGTAGTGTTCAATTCTGAGAAAAACCCTTCACTGGGAAACATGAAATTCCGGGAAGCTATAAAAATTAACAAAAAAAAGATCAAATGTATTTGAAAAGCTCACAAAGTTCCTTAGGTGATTATTAAATATTAATTTTAAGTGCTCAAATTTTCTGGAAGTTTTTTTTTTTTTTTTGACATTTCCAACAAGTTTTCACCATGGGAAAATAGTCACGCCTTAATATATATTTTGTACTTACCTTAATAAAAATTCCTTGAATATCATTGCCAGCTGTAGTTACTGTTGCAAGTTGTTCATTGGATTTTAAATTTCGTGCTTTAACAACAACAACAGTAAGTCGTTCAGCTGTTGGTAAATAACTTAGTGAAAACATTAATTCACCCCATTTGGCTTTTTGTTTTCTTGAATCCGATAATGGAAGCCACGTTGTCAATGGACGAACAATTTCATCAATTTCCAATTCAGATTCACCTAAGTTAAATAATCATTTCAATTTGATTAGTTTTAAAGTTTTTGAATAAAAATTTACCAATCAAGGTGTGAACATTTCCGCAGTGATAAAGATGAAACCATAATGAATGTCGTCCTTGTCGTCTCTTCATTTGAAAAGTGAATGTTTCATTAAAGCTTGGTGTCAAAGAATCTCTGATAACCTTTTGGAAGAGAACATAAACTTATTACAATACTATGAACATTTTTACTCTTTAGCGTGCCTTAGTTTGAACAGCATTTGCTTGGTCTGGTACTAAATAAATTCGAACAAATGTATCGAAAGGATATAGATTTGTATATCCGGCAATCTCCTTAACTTCCATGACATTGACGACAATATCGACACTTTGATTTGTAATTGTATTTCTAAAAGCAAAATATGGAAAACAATAATAATTGTCAAAATTATACTTTGTCCTATATGTACGTACTTATCACAATGAAGTCCCACACACAAATATCCTGTGATTTCCGGTGTTGGCTGCTCCAGGTCCGAAAGCAGAACAGATGACTCCGAATTAACGGAATCACATGAAATAGCCCTCTGCAATATGATACTATCCAAAGACCCTTTATCACTGTCCAATGAAGTTTGTGAGCTATTACGTCGACCAATTCCAAAGCCAACAGAAGACTGACGTCGAAACGGGGGAATATTGCCATTTCTAGACGAAAGAACTTCCTCCGAAGTGGTCTTCTGAATTTCAACACTCCCTTTGCGTTTGAACGGATTGCTATTGCTGCAGAATTGTTTTAAGTCAATTTCTGTTGCTTCGGTTTCCGAGAACGATCTATTCCTGAACTGAAAGAAAGCTTTTCTGCCAGAATCGTCCGCTGGCGCTGACGTCGCTACTTCTGAATTGGTGTTTGACAGTTGGTAGTTTAAAGGCAGTGACATATTCTGACTGGCAGGCATTTGGTTTATAAAATCAAATATTGCATTGATAAATGTCTCCTTGGGTGGTGCATCATTATTCACGGGTGCCGATGCCGTCACCGTGTCTGATGAAAGGTTTATTATTTGATTTTCCTGTGACGGAAGCTCAACAGTTGTAAATGGATTTTTGTTTGTATTGTCATCGGTTATAGGAATTTTCATTTCCAGCGGTTTTTCGGTCGGACTTAGCTGGCAGATTTCGTTGATAGTTGTCAATGGTGAAGTTGGTGGACTTGCAGCAGCGAATTTTGTTTGATTGGTTTGGTTGTTTAAAAATGGATTGGTGCTTTTGGAACATTGCATTTCTTCGCCTTTTTGTTGGATTTTAAAGGCTGCTTCGGAGAGATTTATCAATTGACCATTGGGTGCTGTGCCTATGCGTTTAATCGTCGGCCTTGGTATGGCAGTTGCTGTTGTGGATGTTTTTATTTCAAAATTCAATGGAGTCGAGAGGTTACGTTTGAGCGATGGAACATCAATGTTGGAAGTTGAATGACTATTTGGAAGAGCATTTACTGTGGCAGATTGTTTGATGAGCGGATGATATTGTTGTGAAATGGAAGCGGTTGTTGTTGTAATGAATTCATTTTCCAAATCTTCGGTTTCTTCTTCGTTTATTTTCGAATTGGGAATTGGTGCTGGAGCTGGTCGAAGTGGCTGTGGTGGTATATCTGATTGTGGGATATTCCATAGCGGCATATGGGTTGTATTTTGACCAATATCCTTACAATCACGATCTACCGAATCGAATCTTTTGAAACTGCCACTAGAGCTAAGTAAAAAATCAGAGCCCGAGTGAATCTATATGTATTTAAAGTTTACAAAGTTAGTGGACAATGCGGACTTAAAAAAAAATATATTAAAATTAACAAACCAGATATCCATTGGCGTTAAAAAGTTTATTTTTAGATAATCGTATTGTCTCTTCTTTACTGGACAGAATCCATGATGTTGTTTTTGGACTTAAATAGTGACAGGCTAAAACTGCCATAAAAACTAAAATAGCAATTACTGCCACACTTGTTACTGTAATTGGTGATGGATCCATTGTGCGATTCTAGAAATAAGTAAAGTTTATTTTTAATGTTGGAAAAGTCTTAGAATTTCTTGTAAATATGGTTTAAGTTTCTCAAACAAAGGGTAACAAGCGAAAGCGTAATGTTAGTCAGGGTTGTCTTGTCAATTTGCTGGGTTTAAAGAAAGACAATATTTGGATGAAGTTTTTTCGATGTATGTAACTTTAGCACGTTGCTAAGGAGTCGAATCTTTTTATAACATTTTCATCAGAATTCCTATGTAATGAAGTGTCAGTGATATGATGGTTAGTTTATTGGACAGTCATGCTAGAGATCTGGGGTGAAATCGGCTAAGGTGATTTTTGATTAATGACAATCACAATGAACGATTTTTTTTGTGGTAAGGTGATAGTCGAATTTATAGCTAAAAAGCTTTCACAATAAAAATGTGTTAGTCATTTTTAAACAAATATGTTGTTTCGGAATACACAAACGACGGGAACATTTTCTCAGTTTTTCCTTTTTTTCGTTAAGAAAAAATAACTCTTGTGATCAACATTCGAAAAAAAAACATGATAAAGTAGGAATGATATTTAAAAATAGCAAATTTTATACAAGACGTAAAGCTCAATTTGACAACAATTTGCGGACAACATTAGTCACATTATTGTCAATGTACGGCCAAAAACATTGGAAAAAGTCATCGAAAATTGGACTTCTGGATTAGACTCATCCGGGGCAGTCGTATGCCAGTAATGATATATAGATTAGGCTAGGCCAGTTTAATGGCCCATTGTGATACCACATGAATGTTGAGACTTTTTTTAAGCTCAATGAAATCAGTTTGAGTCCCTTACGAAACGTGAAAGACTGATTATGTTAATATGATTGAGATTGTTGTAGAAGAATTCTTCTAGGTAGTTCTTGCATTTTTGAGCTAAAGCAGGGCATGTACAGAGGAGGAGAAGAAGTTTTTCCTCATCTTCCTCATCCATACAACTTCTGCAAAAGTCATTTGAGACAATGCCCGGTTATGACACTGATTATCGACCTTAATCGCCTTGAATCTAGTAGGAGGCCAGATGTTTTTTGTGACCTGACATGAGGTGATGTTATTCCACCTGATGTTTGCCTTCTTCATAGCGTATTGCATTAGCAATAGTCTACATGTAGCGATCGGTATAACAGCATTAGCCAAACGTAGAATGGGTTGTACTGTACTATTTCTGGCAAGTTCCTTCTCCTAGAAAGATCTGGAAGGTATAGAAATCTGGAAGTTTCTGTCAAATTGCAGTTTGGGAATGGTGCAGTCTGTGTGCTTTGGAATTGATTCTAAATTTCTAAAAATTACGGAGTGGCCAATGTGAAGCTTTGAGGCAAATAGCAGAACTTGCAGCTACATATATGTATATTTGTTTGCTAAGTATATGTATATCAAAAGGTGTTAGGTAGAGTAGGGTATCCAGTGCCGCAGATGGGGTCGTGCGAAGCGATCCGCTTATACAAAGCAAGCTGAACGTTGGACTTTATTTAGTTTGTCGCGATTTATAGCTTTTTCTAAAGTAATCCGCCGTACTGCCACACCGTACATTAAAATCGGTCTGATTACCGACGACGTGTATAACTAGGCGTAGTTCGGGGTTGTAATGCCCATTCATTACCAATAGATTTTTTACAAGAAAAGAGAGCTATAGTAGCTTTTTTGACTTTTTCTTGTATATTAAGTTTCCAATTTAGTTGTTTTTTTATCTAAAATAAAACCCAGGTACTTAGCCTCAACTGTTAGGTTGAAGTGGCTGTCCAAGGTGTCCGTTTCCATCTTGGACAGCCACTTCAACCTAACCTAGCCTCAACTGAGAACTTTAGTTGGATTCCTTTGATATAGAGAGGGTTAACGTATGGAATTTTGTATTTCCTCGAAAATAGGACTAATTCGGTTTTGTATGGATTAACATCGATCAGCCCAAAGTATTAGTTTGTCTAAGGAATTTTGTAAGAGTGCTTTTAGGGTGTTAAGATGGTTTCCTGAAACCACTATAATAAAGTCATCCGCATAGGCAATCACTTTGAAACCCTCCCCATCCAGAACAGTTAGGAATTCAATTACCACCAGCTTCCAGAGCATAGAGGGGATAGAACACCACCTTGAGGTGTCCCTCTACTAGCGAATCTTCTGGCAGAAGAGCTGCCCAGTTTTGAGTTAATCGTTCTGTTAGTTAGCATTAAATGAATAAACGCCCCAAGCGAACTCTCTACGTTCAGAGATGTTAGTGCGGATGTGATTGCAGATGTGACCACGTTGTTAAAAGCACCTTCGATGTCAAGGAAGCAACCATAGTGAACTCTCTATGATTTAAGAAGTATTCGATGGTGCGTACTAATGTGTGTAACGCCGTTTTCACCGATTTGCCTTTACAGTAGGCATGTTGAGACATAGGTAGGAGTCTTGCATCAATACTTGTCCTTAAATGGATAGCAATAAATCTTTCTAAGGTCTAAAGAAGGAATGATGATGGACTTATAGGTCGTAGATCTTCAGGATTGACTTACGAGCATTTTACTGCTTTGGGTATAAAAACAACTTTCACTTCTCTCCATGCCGAGGGAATATGGACCAGATATAAACAGCTGTCAAAAATTGCCACAAGGATTGGTGCAATTATGTCTGAAGCTTTTTGTAATTCGGCTGGTATTATGCCATCTGGTCCTCCAGATTTAAATGGTTCAAAGCTGTTGAGAGTCCTTTGTAGCGTGTCCCTTGTGATCAGACCTTGTGGATATGTTTATGGAACTTGAACGATATATAACTTATAATGCAAGAAGTAAATTTCATGTCAATTGTAAAGAATTATCATTGTTTTATTCCATTTCAAATTTCAATACCACTGAAAACAATATCCTTTCCAAATTTGAGTGCGTGAAGTTAGCCCCCCTTTTTTCGATTTTCCAATTTTGCAAAGTTGTTCCAGGTTGTTCCCATTGTGTTCCGCATTGTTCCAAAGTTTTTTTTTGAAAAATACCAAAAATTGGGGGTTTTAGACCCCAAAAACTGTTTTTGACCTAGCCCCCCCTCTCGAAAATTGTTCTAGTTGTTCTGAACATTGTTTCAAATTTTTGGATCTCTATAATCAAAATTGTAAAAGATATGGGCAAAATTTGAAAAAATTCTAGGCCCCCTTTTTTCGAAATTCCAACTTTTTATATTATAATCATATTTTGAGAAAAATCGAATTTATAGTTTTTTTTTACAAAAAATAAAAACCCAAAAATAAACAAACTAAAAGTTGGTAAAAATTGATTTTCGGCTCAAATATCTTTTCTTTCTTTAGATTTTCGATTTTGGAAAAAGGGGGCGGGGGAGCATTTTTTGTAAATTTTTCATACTAAAAATCAATTTTAAGAAACAAATCTCTGGAACAATTTAGAAGAGCCCCGGAACAATTGGGAACAAGTTTTGGAATTTCGAATTTCGAAATAGGGTGGCCAGAATATGGTTAACAGAATACACTGTACACTGTTAAGTTTTATTTGGACTTAATATGTTTAATTTTGAAGATATTTGAATGAAACTTTGGAACAATTTCATAGAGTCGAAATCTTAAAGACCTTTTGGTCTTTACTGAAAGAATACAGCTCTGGCCTAAAATTTTAAATTTTTTCAAGGGGGGGCACTCGGGAGGGGAAATAATATTTTTTTTCGTTTTTGTGCGCCTTTAGCTGTATTTGCTTATGGTTTTGGACGAAATTTGGACACGAACTGGGGGAAGTATGGTTTGACTTGGAACTTTTTTTGAATTTTTTATTTTTGAAAAGGGGAGCTAAAATAATTTTTACAAAATTAAAAGACATCGAATGTTTTAGTCCTGGTCCCGACGGTGTACCATCATCCATTTTAAAGAAATGTGCTGCGTATTTAGCACACCCGTTATGTGTTCTTTTCAACACGTCTTTAAGTAACTCGCATTATAGTGTTAAATTTAGTAATGAGTGTTCAAGTTCATTTGTTGTGAATTCTGGTGTCCCCCAGGGTAGTCACCTTGATCCTATTCTATTTGTTTTATTTATAAATGACTTGGTTTCGATCATACAAAATTCGTCTGTCCTAATATATGCTGATGACATTAAAATTTAAAAAAAAAATAACTCTACATCTGACTGTCTTCTCTTGCAAGAAGACTTAATATTATTCAGGGAATGGTGCAATAATAATCGTCTTGTTTTAAATGTTGACAAATGTAAAACCATGAGTTTTACACGCAAAAAAGTTCCAATCGTTATCGTTTTTAATTGCATGTTTGATTCTTGTCCTTTAAGTAGAGTATATGTATTTTCTGACTTGGGTGTTGTCTTAGATCCTAAACTAACATTCAATGAACATATTAACTTCATAGTTAAAAGAGCAAATAGAGTTCTGGGTTTTATTAAGAGATTTGGCCGTGATTTCCGTGATCCATATGTTTTAAAATTACTTTTTGTTTCATTTGTAAGACCAGTTCTGGAAAATTCTTGTACAGTATGGTCACCTTACTACGCCGTACACGTCACAAGACTCGAAGCCATTCAGAAAAGATTTTTGCGTTTTTGTCTACGATCCCTTCCGTGGTTTTCTCTTATAAATCTTCCTTCTTTGACAAATCATAGGATGTACTTGCAGTTTTGTTTTATTGTTGCAATAATAAACGGACAAATTTCATCACCATCAGTTCTTGGTAGTTTAAACTTTAGTTTTAGTCGCTCAAGTATAAGACTCCAGAAACCATTGAATACTAATTTTAGCAGATCAAACTATGGTGTACTGTACATAGCCCCTTAAATCAATTAATTGACATCTATAATAAATTTTACTCTTGTATTAATTCACCAAATGATAATATAAAAAGTATAAATTGCAAATTAATTTTTTTCAACAGTCTAGTTTAAGTTTTTAGATTTTAAGTATTAAGAATTGTTAACGCTAGTATTTAACGAATTATAAATAAACAAGTTTTGGGTGTTGTACATGTGCTTAATCACGTTTTATTAAAATGTAGGCCTTAGAAAAAAAACAAAAAAATGGGGAGACGTTATGTATTTTGCATTTTTGAAAAAAAAAATTTGGGGGCAATATCTTTTAAAATATACATTTCACGACTCTAAGTTTTTGGAACAATGGTTATAATTTAAAAAGTTGGAATTTCGAAAAAGGGGGGGGGGGCTAGAATTTTTTTAAATTTTGCCATATCTTTTAAAATTTTGATTATAGAGGTCCAAAAATTTAGAACAATGTTCAGAACAACTAGAACAATCTGGAACAATTTTCAAAAAATCGAAAAATCGATTTTCGAAAAAGGGGGGGGGGCTAGGTCTAAAACCCCAATTTTTGGTTATAAGGAACTTTAAGCTTTTTCAACTATTTTAATTAAACCTTACAAATTACCGTTTTAGTCACTCTTTATATCATCATTAATTGAAAAAGTAGCATATATAAACAATTAAGGTGCCTACCTAGTTAAAATATTTTCAAGAGTTCTGGACCGAAAATGAAACCGAATAATATTGTATTCGTCAAATTCGTTTGTTCCCTGATTCAATTTCACTTAAACAAATAGAAAAACTAAGAAACTCTGAAAAAGTATGGTTCTTGCTTCATATGCCCACTTAATTGAAATCCATCCAACACATTGTCATCTTTTAAAATGTTTCTTTTCTGTACGAGAAAAAATTAAAAAAATAAATCAAAAAATACAATGCGTATTTTAAAGAGAGAAAAATATCGAAAAGAAAAACAACAATAATATAAACTAAAACAAACAGGAAATGTGAAACTCAAGCTATCATCAGCCTCCCATTCAAGTATCAAAAGAAATGTCAATCAAGTACCATCCTCCCTAGCGCAACTTTAGTGCTGCCACCCTGTGGCCCTGTCAGCAACTATTCGATGACATTTTGCATTTTGTTGGATTTTTAACAAACCGATATATATGAGAAATCTGCTCTTCCCGCACCCGCACTTCAGTTCCTAGTATATATTTCTATACACAACAATAATAATTTATTTCTTCATTTTTCTTTTTTTTTGTTGTTGAAAAGTTGACAAACGTTACAATCACATGAAAAGGAAGTGAAACTACCTACTGTTACAGAGAAGAGGGGTCAAAAAGCTACTAGACACCTTTAGAGGCAATTCCTCAAGAGGGATGGGCCCTTGAGTACATTTTCCAAAGAAATTAGGTTACATTGTCTGATGTGACAATGATGATAGGATTTTTCACACTGGTTTTTTAATTATTATATGTAGTGAAGGTATTAAAATATTATAAAAGAGCGAAGTGAGGGAGTGATATGAGGAAAAAATTGAACTATACTAATTGAAACAAATAATGTACATATACTTACGGAGATTTGCTGGCTAAATGTTGGTTCAATTGCCAAAAACTTAAAGAATATAGTAGGTCATTCAGCAGGTCATAGTTCTTGTGTGCATTTTCTTCACACAAAATTTCACTTTATTTTCTCTCGATAAATTTTTGCTAAAAAGGCACTACTCGACGACGACACATATTCAAAATATGAACACAAAAATTATTTGGAAAACAAAAACTAAAACTGAAAAACTAATAAACCATAGTTTTTGGGAGGATAAAATCACATAATACCACAACAATTCGCAAATAATATTCGATGGCTCTTCAACACTTCATTTGAAACTTATGGCCGAAGGACATTTGCACTTTCGATTACTTTTGGCAGATGGCCATTCCCCAATTCATTGACTATTACATAAAAAAAAAAAAAAAAAAACAAAATTGTGGAAAGAGAATAGAACCGCACTCTTAAAAAACCCTTGCCTTTGTATTTGGTCAGATTTTGATTTTGATTTCGATTTTATTTTAAAGGGCTATTGAAAGTTTTAATGAATAAAATTTGATTTTTTTTGTTGTTGTTGGAGGTATTAAATATAAAAATGCATCCTTGCTTGGAATTGCTTCCTTATTGACTCTCACTTTTCACGTAAGGATATACTCTGGCAACTGCCACAACAATGATGTTTTTATGTACATTTGGCTTTTTTGACATCTAATTTTGTGTCTATGCGAATAACAAAGAAAATAAATGCAGAAAAAAAGAAACACGAAGAATCCTTAAAGGTGGAACCTGCGTAGTTATAGGATTTATTTGAAGCTTTTCACCACGAGCTTTACATTTAAGTATAGTACTAGTATTGAATGAGTTTGAAAAAAGTACTTAAAAACGGATTGTTTAAAAATGTCTAGAAGCTTACGTCACTATAGAAGTTGGCTAACTATGTCATTTCGGACTCAGCTCGCAAAACCTAGTTTTGAGTATAATTTGAAAAGATGTAGGTACAGTCTTATTTTATAGAATTCGCTAAACAGATGAATAGTTATACAGTGCATAAGGATTTATGTAGGCTCTATGTAACGTTGCGAAAATTCCCATTTATAAAAAATTCTGCTATAAATTTTAGTTATACAATGCTTATGTCAAAAAAGTACCAAAATGAAACAATCTATTCCATTTATCTGTCTATCAAATCAGCTGTTTGTCATAACAAATAAAATATAAAAATTTGTGTTGTGGGTGGAAGAACATCCTGGAAATCAATTGCCAAGTTATGAAGGTCTCCTAAGGCTATTATTGTTGTTTTGGCATTTTCTAAAGAGCACCTCATACCTGATAACAAAATGCAGAATCTTTGCTTCCAGACGCCAAAGCATCTTTCCACCGTGTTACGAGTAGCTTTATGAGATAGTATCTTTTTTCAGCTTCCGTTCGAGGATTCAAAACGGGGGTAAAGAGGATATTAGTACAAGGGTACCCACCCATCCCCAAGCAGACGACCATTGAACTCCCCATCATCAAATATTTGTTTTATTCTGCTTTCCCTAAAATTTCGTAAGTCATGAGTGCTGCCTCTCCAGTGGCAAACAATGTCATTAATTTTTAGGGATGCGTCGCATACTACTTGGGTATTCAGCAAGTAGTACCCTTTTCTGTTTATATAGTACTGCCCTGATGGGCCACCTACTTTTGGGATTCTTATGTGGGTACAGCCAATAGTCCCAACCACCTTTGGGGCTATGTCAAAATGACATTTACGAAATAATAATAACAATAATTTCCTTATGTAGGCTCTATTCAACCTCAAAACGCGTTTAGCTTATTATGGGACTATGCAACCTTGCATAAGTTTTATAAATTGCATTCTTGCGTTTAAAAGCATTATAGAGATTACATAACTTTATGTAGGCTCTATACAGCGTTTTTAAATAAGACTGGTAGTCTTTAAAAATAAATTTGTTTGGTTACGAGTTTCCAAAAACGAACAGTTAGCACTTGGTTAGCAAGTTAAAAAGGCTTAGAGCATTAAAACGATTTTTCACTTTATGTTCTAAAGTACAGTCTGTTCTCTGTTATGTTAATAAAGGGTCCGCCAAATATCCTTTTTTTTTTTTGAAAATGCTATAAAAACATCGAGTGTAGCTTCGGCTGTGTGGCACGTAGCGCCGCGCCCCACCGCGCCCGTCCTGTTGAAACCAAATGTTGACAATATTCTCCTCTTCCTTTTGTGATCAAAAATTCGTTCAACATGTCCCGATAACGATCGCCATTGAATGTAACTGCCACTCCTTGCTCATTTTCGAAGAAAAATGGCCCAATTATGCCTCTGGACCAAAATCCGCACCAAATAGGTACTGACTCGATTTGGGTGTATCGGCTTTCCAATGTATGTGTGCGGATTTTCTGTGCCCCAAATGCGACAATTTTGCTTGCTTACATACCCGCTCAGATCAAAATGAGCTTCATCTGAAAAGATGTTTTTTTTTTTTGGCAAAATCGGCATCTTCTCTTGTCGTTGTTTTCAGCGTTGTTCAAGCGTATACACAACCATATTCGTTCAGTGGAAGGATAAAACTAATTATCTGTCAAATCAAACATAAGCTAAGTGTTACCATTTACGAAATAAGTACTAGTTGAAAAAAAAAAAACGTTAGATGGTGGACCCTATAAATGGGAATGATGATTTTTAACAATTAAATTTGAAGGTGTTTATGTACTTATTTTTGAAGATTTTGTGTTTGAGAAAAAAAATAAATTAGGGCCTAGTGACTTACAACTCATAACCATTCCCGTGTGCGAGTAATGTTGTCAGGGATGGAGGGGACCTACTATTTTAAGCCGTATTCGAACGGCTAATTTGAAAAAGCATTTTTCATGACAAGAATTACTCTTGGAGCATTTGTCAATTCCTCGCAAGAGGCAGTACCCGTGTTGTCTGAAGATTTAACCATTTCTGGAATTGTTGATACATTAGCATTTTCTAACATTGACGAAGCAGTTTCAACTTTTTATAAGATCCTTAATTATTGTTTAGAAAAAAATGTACCCTTAAAGAAATCAAGAAATACAAACTTTAGCCATCCTTGGTACACGAAAGAATTGCGTTCACTGCGTAACAAAAGAAATAAGGCATGGAAAACGTATCTTAAAACTCTGTCTCCAATCAACTTCTCTTTTTATGTCCAACTCTTTAACCAATTTAAGTCTCTTTCTAATTTTTTATATGCTTGTTATGTTACTGATATGGGATCCTCTTTGAAAGAGAATCCTAAAAAATTTTGGAATTTTGTAAACTTAAAGAAAAAATCAGATGGCTTTCCAGTTAACTTCACTTACAAGAACCTTTCGTTAGATAAAACTGTTGATATCTGTAACGCTTTCGCGACAAATTTCCGAGAGTCATTTGTTAATAGCCCTCAAGAAGTTGATGAAGTATATTTTCATAATCTTCACTCCTTTTCACAAACTAGCTGTAGTCACATCCCTGTGCTACAGAGTACGGTCCTTGATCTTTTAGCCGCGTTGAATGATGACTGCTCAGCCGGCCCCGATGGTATTCCCCCGATAGTATTAAAAAAGTGTAGTAATGCTTTAGTTGAACCCCTTACGTTCTTATTTAAACTTTCTCTAAAAACAGGCAAATTTCCCAATATATGGAAGGAGTCATTTCTAACACCAATTTTCAAGAAAGGTAACAAGGCGGATATAAGCAACTACAGGCCCATTGCAAAGCTTTCTTGCATTCCTAAAGTGTTTGAACAAGTTGTATGTGAAAGTGTAGCATTTTTTAGTAAGAATCTCATTTGCGAACAGCAACATGGTTTTGTGAAAAAAAGATCAACCGTTACTAATCTCCTCACATTCTCAAACATATGTTCAAACGCTTTAGAACAAGGTTATGAAGTTGACTGTATATACACTGACTTTTCCAAAGCTTTTGACCAACTTAGCCACGGAATTATTTTATTTAAACTTAAAGCTCTTGGTTTTCCACCATTTTTCTTAGCTTGGATCAAATCATACCTTGAAAACAGATCCTATGAGGTAAAATTTAGAAATTGTCTTTTTGAACCTTTTGTTGCTCAATCTGGTGTTCCCCAGGGAAGCCATCTTGGCCTTTTCTGTTTATCCTGTCTATTAACGATGTATCGTCATGTCTACGCTCAAGTGAAGTACTCATTTTTGCTGACGACATGAAGATTTTTAAAATAATAAAGTCCACCCATGATCGTATTCTTTTACAAGCCGACATTGATAGTTTCACATTTTGGTGTGGGAAAAATAGCCTTTCACTCAACCCTTTAAAATGCCAGACGATAACTTTTACTAAAAAACGAATCGGTAGTGTATTTGATTATTGTATATCACAGCAAAAACTCTTTCGCGTCTCCACATTTAAAGATTTAGGTGTTCATTTCTGTTCCAACTTAGAATTTACACATCACATTAATTTGATTGTTAATAAAGCAAGTTCTATGCTTGGTTTTATAAAACGCTGGGCAAAGGAGTTCAATGATCCATATGTTACTCTTTCTTTGTATAATTGCCATGTTCGTCCTCATCTTGAATATGCTTCGCAGGTATGGACTCCCTATTACGAAATTCATAGAAAACGTATCGAATCAATTCAACATAACTTCATTCGCTTTGCCCTAAAGGGTCTTCCTTGGGATGATCCTTATGATCTGCCTCCCTATGAGCATCGTATTCTGCTTCTTCAAATGCAATCTCTTCATCAAAGGCGTGTTAATAATGACTTAGTATTTTTTCATCAACTCATTAATGGTGAAATTGATGCACCTTATTTGCTATCTTGTGTACATTTGAATTACCGAGGCGGAACTCATCACCTGCGTACATTTGATTTTATACATATTGACTTCCATAGAACTAACTATGGAAAGAATAAAGCTTTAAGTCGAATGAGCATTTTATATAACTTAAACTGTTCATTGATAGATTTAAATTTGAATAAGGTGGGATTAAAATCATTGTTTAGAACCAGTGCTCCACTATCGTAAACGTTCTCATTTTATTTTTTGTTCTGTAATAGTTAAATGTTAATTATGTTTTGTATTTTGTGCGTGTGTTAGGCTATAATTGTATTATTTTTTTACTAACAACTAACACATGCACTTATGATGAGCCTCTGATCGTAGTTTGACGCTTGCTATAAGCTTACTACTTTCTGAAATTCTGAAGTGTAAAAAAAAAAAAAAAAAAAAAAAAAACTTTAGATGGCAAGGCGTCCAACTCACTTATCATCACGCCACGGGTGTTTGAGAATAGTATTCTTAACAAAAATTAATCTGGAATCTGAATAGTGAGATTGATTCAGATTTTTGATTTCCGAATTATTCGATTTAAAAATGAAATATGTATGTATGTATATATTTTCAAAATACATCCTTTTTTTTGCCAGATCAGAATACTTAGGTTTTTTAAGGTAGACTAAGGCTATGAAGTATTCTTCTTCTACACTCAAATATCTGAGATTCGTTTAAATACGATTTTTTATTTTTCTCAGTTTGATAAGTTAAAATTGTTACAAAATTGACACTAATAAAGTTCGTTCACCTACAATTTTTTTTAAATAAGGTACGGAGGCCAAATAAGGCCCTGTTCCTAATAAGGAACACTTCTCAGAAAACACAGAAACGAACAAATAACGGGACTTTTTTTTCCTTTGCATAAGTAAACCATGTCTGCAAGAACACACACAAAGGAAAAAAAGCCAGCTGCGCGAGCGCGATTCGTGTCCAAAAATACTCCATTACCAAGATCGGAATCTCAGACTGACATTTCGGTTTGCCTACAAGCTAACTGCACACTAAATGTGAGAAAGTGTTCGTAAAATGATGCAAAAACCAAACACATTTAGTGTTCCGGCCCATCAAAATGCTTCATTTTGGCATTCGTTCAAAAACGAAACAATCCTAACCAACAGAATCTGAAGTGCTGACATGGTCTTAAATTGGAAGATTTGTATAGCTTTTTAATTTCAATCCAAATAAATGTTGTAAATGTATATTAAATAAAATAAGATTGATCAAATACATATTAAATGATTTATTAGTGCTGTATTTTGTTTACTTAAATTATTTGCGAACGCAATATGCGCTGCAACTGGTTAAGTATAATTAGAAATGGACAAAAGTGTAACTCAATACTTTGTAAAACAACAAAACAGACAATTTTTTCAGCTGTAGTTTTGCTTAGAGCATTTTTTGGCGACCTTAGAAGTTCAGGTGGAAACAATAGGCGGGTGCCTCCGTATTTTTTTTGTACAGACAATGCTACGAGAAGCATACTTGTGAAGTTCCATTGCCAACTTTAGCTAGTTCAGATTCCTCAATTAGATTAGTATTTTCATCATTTAAGCAGTTCGGTAGTTGCAAGACCAAATTTTAGTTTTGTTTGTTGCAGAAATATTCCTGAAAATTTCTTTTTAAGGGACTATGTTAGAGTTAGAATTTTGTTTGTAGTTAGATTTTGGAATACAAATTTGAGGGAACCATGTTTTAAAAATAAGTTGCTTTGTGTAAAGCATCTTTAAGGAATAGAAATGGGCAATATGGTTGCACACAATACCAACTAAATGAGTGCAGTAAATAGATTTAAATAACTTTTTTTTATTCCAGTATGGGAAAAAAACCGGTAAGCCGCCAAAATCCATACTTCTTGACTAAATAATGTTATCTTCTATGTTTCCGCATAATATTACGAATTTTGTAGCATATGAAAATTTCTAGACATTTTACAATGTGAACAATTAAATATGCTATAAAATAATTGGCTGCTATTAATGCTTAATTTTTTTCTAAAAAGTTGATGAAGGTTAGCTGAAGCGGAAATTTCTTTAATGAACATATTTAAAATATTATTGGCTTTCTCAAAAATATTTTTCTACGCTAACCTCTGCTTTATATCTGAGAACTATTTTTTATGTATATTTTCTTCTATGTTCTGCATTTATAAAATGTAATCTACGTATTATTTATTATATTAAGAAAAACAAAAACATATACGTAAAACTCATTAATTTGTTTTCATTATTAGCAGCATTTTTACTAAACATACCCTTCAAACAATAATAAGTAAACTTGAACTTTGGTAACTAAACATTTTTAAGGAATGAATGAAAATTATATTTTGCCTTCAACTGTGGGAATTCACTAAAAAAATCTTCTGTACGTCAACAATAAACATTCATGTCGATTACATGTTCTATTGAATTAGTTGTGCATGAATTCAGAACGATTTTACGACGTTTTCATTTTGTGATATATGTCAAAATTTGCATTTTATTTGCTCTGCATTTATTCAACAGGTTCGCTATAATCGTTCTGATTATTTTTTTTTTTAAACATTGGTGATCCTTTGATGCATAGTTTTTTTTTGTAGCAAATACATGTATATTTCCATCAATCAAGAATGTTATGGATAAGGTATTTTTCGATTATAACTCTTTTTTTTTTTAATTTAATATTTATTAATCAAAATGGAATTGAAAATTAGTTGCAAGCTTAAATCATTAAAAACAAACTATAATATACTTGGATTGGTTAAATTTATACAGATTTTAATTACTTGCAAAAAAAATATTTGGGCCGTTCATTAACGAAAATTTATTAGAATTCAATAAAAAAATTGCGCTCGCACCCTTAACTTGATGGTTCTTCGAACGCATCTTTGATACAATAATTCAAGGTTAATTATGAAATTTAAAGAATTTCTTAGTGATTACTGTAAATTAGTGAATTAATTATAATAAACTGATGTTGAACATGCTTTTTCAAGACAAAAAGGTACATTGGTTCACTATCCACAAAATTACTGCAAAATTAAAGCTTAAAACTGACTTTTTCATCGAAAAAAGTAAAAGGAAAAACCTAAAAAAAACTTATTAACCCCTCCATTTTGTTTTTGCTATGCAAAGTGCCGCTAGCCCACGGCATCGTTTTTTTTTTGTTTGTGCTCACATCTATTCATGGACTAATTATCAAAATTACAAATACAACAATGTAAACAAACGGGTTTTGGAGAGTGAAACGTACGAAAGATTCCGGTCTTGGTAATGGAGTGTTTTTGATAACAAAGTAGTTTCAGAGAAAGAGAAAGAAAGAGAGAGAGAGTAAATGAACAAAGAAAAAGCTATGGCAAAGATGAAAAAGGTTCATTTGAGGCTTTTTGCTGTCGTCCTCATTTGATCCTAAACATCGTATTTTGTCCGATAACTGCCACTTTTATGTTCAAATGAGGAGCAACATTTTAGCAGAGAGTGATCCTCTTTTCAATCTCCTTGAACCTCAGAGAACCTGAATTTTGGGGACGAAAATAGGGCCAACATTTCGACTCGGGTATTGTACACATCTTTTTTCTACGTCGCTCAGCGATCGACTGAAAAATTAAAACAGATTTGATTGCAGAGCGACCGCGACGTGCGTCGCTCTGTCGCTTAAAAAATCGCTCAGTCGCTTAGGGTTTATGTGGCCACCATACGATTTCATGTGTTCTAATTTTTTTTCGTCGCTCGTCGCTCACTGCGTGGCCGGACCCTTATATAAACAAATACAAATTGGATGAATGAAATTAATTTGAAGTCAATATCTTTTATTGTTCAGTAGATATAGAGAACCAAACATCAATTTTTTACCAAATTTTCGTAAGTACTATTTTTTGTAGATTTTATTTTTTTACGAAAAAACTGACTGTTGGATTTTTATACAAAAATTACTGAATGTCAAAAACAATATTTACTGTGAGCTAAAATTAGTTTGAAGCCATGATCTTAAATTTTTGAAGAGATATTTGAGTCGAAAGTCAATTTTTAACCAACTTTTATAAATTTTGTTTATCTTTTTTTATGTATTTTTCGTAATAAAACTGTCCATTCGATTTTTCTCAAAATTTTACCAGATAACAAAACGTTACTTCTCGTTGCATAAAATTGTTTTGGAGATAAAAGGTTTTTTTTTTTTTCTTCGTAAAATATTCGAGGTGACAAATATTTTTTTCAATTTTTTTGATTTATAAAAAAACCGTGTGTTGGAATTTTTTCCAAAAATATACTTGTTTGGTATCACGTTGCAATATATAATATAAAATTTAATTCAAGTCGCTAGCATTATTGGTTCGTGAGATATTTAGGGTTAACCAAAATGTTCACCTTTTTTTTAAACTGCTATGGTAAATAAACCACCCACGCAACTTTCTGCATCTCTCTGCATTATTATCTGTACAACAAAATTGATTTCAAGCCGATACCTCTACTGGTTCTTGAGCTATGGACTATGAAAAAAATGTCGCGAACGTACTTACACACGCACGCACAGACATCTCTCTTAAAATCTTTTTTTTCGACTCTAGGGACCTTGAAACGTCGAAAAATGTCAAAATTTTCAATTTGACAAATCGGACCAATTACAATAACTTCCTATGGGAAGTTAATAACTGCATACCAAAAATATTTCTTAAAAAAAATGTTCCATGTAAAACATAAATTTAAAATAAAGTCGCCCAACAATTTTCGAAACTAAAATTAATAATGTTGTACCTACTTACGTAACACTTTCTATACTTACGCTTTTTTTAAACTATCATCGATTTTTGCTCGACTATTAAAATCCTGTTGGGTTCAATATGATTTTCCCAGAAAAATGTATAGTACTTACGGTTGGCAATATAATTAGAATTAAAATAATATAGAATGTTTAAAAGCATTTATTTTTCTGTTAGACACTAAAAGAATTAAAAAAATATTTTGAACGATTAATCTATAAAAAATCAATTTTCTTTTCAGATTTCGACTCTTATATCGGACTGTCATTTCTATGGGTTCATTTATTAAACAGTAGCGTAATTACTTATAAGAAAAATTGCGTCAAAAAGTAACAGTGGTGCATGTTATGTTGGAGCCGAACTCAAGAAGAATAAATGCTGAAAATGTAAGGAAATATTAAGCATTTATTTAATTTAATTTTTTTTTAATTTTTTTTCTTAACCGTTTTAAATTAATAAAATTCTCATCTTAAAGTTTTTTAAAATCCTAAACGAGCACATAATTAAAAATAGGGTAGTTTTTCAAAAGCTATTTTTGCTTTCCAATATTCTTTTTAGCTTTTGAAATACGAAAAATTGAGCTAGCAATTTGATATCGATGAGTTTTGAAGAGTCTTTCTTAGTTTAAGGCAGCGAACCTCTTAATTAATTGTGCATTCAAATTAGTCCCAAGAGCTGTACAATTTTTTAAAATTATAGGCATTGTAGCTCGTTTAATTTAAATATGTTTTTAATTAACGAAGCACCATAAAAGTTTATGCCACCAAATCAAGTTAAGTCCTTACTGAAAACTTAAATTATTCAGTGCTGATAGGTTCAGTATTTAATTCTGTAAGTTTTATTCTGAAAAGAAATGAATAAAATTACAAATGTATGTAAATTTAAAATTTTCAAAAAAATCACAATTTTTTATTTATGTTGAATTTGGTATCTCACAATAGCCGCTGTCACACGCACAAGAGTCATAATCTAATCTTGTGCAGTGGCCAGCAGCTGCAATAAGAACCTCTTTTATACACTCTAAGTATACTCCAAGTATAGGTTTCACTTCACTTTAGAAAATATAAAAAAATTAGAACAAACTCGTCCTTACGCCAAAGCTTTTTTTTTAAATAAATTATTCAAAACTTCTGGCCCACAGTAGCATGTGTTTTAGGTTCTCATGGTTAAAATTGACCCAAATCAATTTCTTCAAGTCAAATAAATGATAAAACGTGCGCTATATTGACATCTTAAATTATTAATAATTATTATATTTAAAAACCGACCACTGGCGGAGTGCTTCTTGAACTTACCATCCATCGCCAGAGTCCAAAACCGAATACGCTGCTATCCTCGTGACAATAATTAAGACTGGTTTCGATTCGAGTCGATTCGAAATTTTAAAATTAGATCGCGCGTTGTTTCGACCGTGAGGAAATAATACGAGTACTATATGATGTGTGTACAATACTTAACCGTACATACTTTTAAGGGTAGGAAGTTGTGTGGCTCCTTTTAGGCATATACCTATAAGACTTTAAGCTGGTAGGTGGCTTCTTCTTTTGCTGGTGCTTCGATGGTAAAATAACCTTAGTAGGGCTTCTGCTTATTTCCACCTGCGTGCACACTAGAAAGCATTGCATTGCAGAGTGGGTACATTATATTGCCTTCCCCCCTATAATTAAGCACAAACTAAATATCACTGTCATATGTTCTAGCCTTGTGGGGGGGGGGGTACGGTGTGATGGTGGTCGATTGGTGTCGGCTGTACAAAATTATCCAAATTGACTTATGGTATCCTTTGAGGAGTACACATCACACTAAATAGGTATTGTCTTCCTGCTGATATGGATGAATAGTCCTTATTTTGTTTTAAGTGCGACAGCGGTGGCAGTATAGTTTGAAGCAGGCTTTAAATTTCGAGCTCAAGACGCGGAGCACAAGTTCTTTACAATAAAACAAACAATTTTTAAGTGAACTATTTTAACAAGTAGCTTCTTACTTTTATAGCTGATTTATGTGTCGATTTTGCTTTCAAGTTAGTATGGGTGATGTTAGCCACTTAGCAATAGCATGTATGTAATATGTAAGTGTTGTAGACGGTTGGACAGAGGGCAGCACAGGTATGTACATACATATATGTGAAGAAGAACATAGAATGCAAGTACGAGTATGTACTGCATAAAAATATCAACGCACATCAAACATAAATAAACTACCCTTAGTTAAAATGACACTATTTAGGCTTATTGATGCTTCCTTATGGCAGGTAACATAATTTTGTGTTCAATGCATTTTACAAGTGTACATAATAATATAACAACTATATT
This sequence comes from Eupeodes latifasciatus, assembly GCA_920104205.1. NCBI lineage: Eukaryota > Metazoa > Arthropoda > Insecta > Diptera > Syrphidae > Eupeodes > Eupeodes latifasciatus. The sequence goes on along the minus strand of OV049926.1, from coordinate 49,506,836 downwards.
AGAGAGGGTTGTGAAGCTCTGTAAAAAGCAGTGACGAAGACACACCTTTTCTTGTTTTTTGAGCTCAGATTTCCAAAAGTGAACCCCTTTCTTCGAGACGGATCATATATAGAAAGAAAACCTATCTACGAGGGTGAATATGAAAATTTTCATTATGAGTGATAGTGTTAGGTATAATAATAATTAAAAGCAAGGTTTAGTATAGTTTTAATATAAAAGATTGTAAATTACCTCAAATTTATAAGATTTTATGTAGATTCTACTTTTTATATCAATAAGTTGGGGTAGGACACATAGTATATATTTTCAGATTGAGATCATCAACGTCATAAATTCACATGTATTGAAAACTGTTTCGACTGTATTGAAATTTGTTTCGAGCCTGGATTTTAATCGATAATTTAATGTTTTGTTTATAAAGGTGTTGTTTTGTGAATCCTTGCAGGACCAGGTCCGGGCGAAAGTGCATATTATTTCAGGTTCTATATGATATTTGTTTTAATTCGGTGCAAACATTTTTCAGTCTAAAAATAAAAATAATATATAAATATAAATGGTTTTCCACTAAGAGGTTTCATTTTGAGTACTCCACTATTTGGAAATCTGGTCATCTTTTGAAATTCGACTATTCAAAATGTAACAACACACTCTTTCAGAACGCATTGAAATTGTTAAAATTTACTATAAAATGGAAAACGTAAAAGTTTAATGACCGTGTTATTTCTCAAAAATCCAAAAAGTACGGTACCCTTCTGGAGCAATACAAAAATACATTTTTTAACTAAAAGAAGCCAAGTTAAGAAAAAAAAATTAGAGAAAATTTATTACTAATCAAAAAATTAAGGCGCTTATGGCGGAGGGAAATTTTTTTGTCCAGAATAGAAATTTAGTCTGGACGAATCGTCATCATATATATTATTTCGTTTGCATGTCTCCCTTTTTCGGCTCTCATACGGAACTAATTTTAGCAAAAAAAGCGTCAAAACAAAGAGAATTTTCCGTAGACTATGCGAATTGTATTTTATTGAATATTATTTTATATTTTGTTGAAAAAAACTTGACTTTTTATTATAATAAAAATATGAAATTCTCGGAAAATATTATGTTAAGGGAAATGGTTTGTGTGTTTGAATGAACTTATCGAATACACACTATTTTTTGTCGGTAAGCTAGTTTCCAGGTATTTCCTTTGTATATACAAAGGCGCGATTCATCTCAAGACACAATTCATCCTAGGACAACTCATCCCGGAAATGAAAAATACTTGTTAACATACTTAACGAAAACAATTGTTTGTGTATTTAACTAGTTCGTTCAAAGCTTTTTCCTTTGGATAGCTTCATTTTAATTTCATATTAGAAGAACCAGGATGGAAAATATATTATCTGAAGATAAGAAAGAGGAAGAACATGTATGTTTAAATTGTAAAGCGAACGCTTATTGGTTGTAGAGTTATGTAGGTGTCTAAAACGAATAAAGAATAGTGCACTGGTGTGCTCAGCTTTATGCAGATAGATAGATACAGACATGTTTGTGATGATAATGAAGAAATGTTTTTGGTAGGTAGAAGGTACTTACTACAATCCAATCACATTCCTTTTTTCCTACAAGTTTTCAGCGCAAACATGGAGTTATCACGTTCAGTTTTTTTTTCGTTAAATTTAAAAAAAAAAACCAAACATACGAACAGGTACAAGAAATTGCTATTTATGTGTTGTTTACAGTGAGGCTCTTGTGTGTTTTGGATTTTACTTATGGTAAGCAGTAGTTGTAGAGGTTCTACGTAATACCTACAGTGGGTTGCCAAATTAATAGGGACAGTCATGGATTTGAAGAAAATTGTATGTTTTCGTAACAAAATTAATGAAAATCTTAAGTGTATATTGATAAATAGTTACTTTTTATTAAGGTTGGTTATTATTGCATCAAAATAAGTTAAATAAATAATAATTTTTAGATTAAAAATTTTAAAAAATAGCTCTTAATCGAAAGGAACTAAATAAGCTACAAAAAATCAATATTTGGTAACGTTTCCTTTTGCCTCAATAACTGCTTGAATACGCCTCGACATGCTATCAATACACTTTTTAGCACATTCTTTAATTGCAGGGCAGTGATGCCAGAGCTGTATCAGTTTTTCAATAAGTTTTACTTTTGTTGTAATAACTTCTTTGGCAATTTCCCTTTTAGTGATCTCCCCTAGGTTTTCTATGGGGTTCATGTCAGGGGAATTGCATGGCCATGATAAAACTGGCATGTTTTCGTCATTCAAATATTTTGTCACACTCTTAGCTTTATGGCACGGGGCTGAGTCATGCATGAAAAGATATGGTTCGTTGTTTGGGAACCATTCTCTTAGCTGGGGTATGAGTCGAGTGCGCAGAATGTCCTTATATTGGTCCTGTCTCATGGTCCCCTGCACAATTTGGAGACGTCCAACTCCCCTTGAGCTGATAACTGACCATACCATTACTTTAACAGGATGTTTTACCCTTTCTACGATGCATTCGGGATGGTACTTCTCATTGGGACGTCGCCGCACGAAACTGCTCTTATCAGCCAAAATTTCAAATGATGACTCATCGGAGAAGCACACCTGTAATAAAAGGAAACAACATTAACAATAAAACTAATCACATTTTCAATAACTTTTTTAGATAATTGTATTGGTAACCTACCCTACTCCAGTCATCAACAGTCATGTGACGATGCTCCCGAGCCCAAGACAAACGTTTTTTTATCATTGCCTCTGTGAGACGTGGTATCTTTGCTGGACGACGACCCGAAAGTCCTTGCTCTGCCAAACGTCGCTGCACAGTTCTTTTGGAAACCAATATTCGCGAATCGTGGATAATGTTTGTAAGAACTGATGCACTTTTCTTGCGATTCTGAAGACAGATGTCTCGGATTTTCCTGTCCGTGCGGGGTGTTGTTACTCGCTTTCTTCCACATTTGCCGGTTTTTTTGGGAGTAATAGGAATATTTTGCTCAAAATTGAATTTTAATCTAATAACAAAAAAAAAAAACCACCGTAATATCCTCCGATAGCTTAATATAACCGTCAAACAAGTAGGCCGTGAAATAAAATTCACCATGTACACTTAGAACCAAAACAAAAGCTTAAAAGAACAGTGAAACATGAAATTTGATGAAAATTTACATGTCCCTATTAATTTGGCAACCCACTGTATATAAGTATATGTGTATACTTTGAAAAAGTGATTCTAATAAAAAATACATGTAAGTTTGTTGCCATCTTATTCACAAACTTAGCCACCATAATAACTACTTTTGCCAGATCTCTTCTACCGGCTCGACACTTTGCTAATACTAATTTTCAATCGTATGGAAATTGTTCAATAAGAAGTATCAAAGATTTCAAAGCCGACATAATTATTGATTTAGGTATGTTAATTAATATTATTCTTATTGTTATGTTTTTGTTAATAATGTTTTTATTTGTTAATTTAATTATAAAATAGTTCTTTACTGCTTCAACTTGTGTCTTTATCAAATTTTTGGAATCATTCTTATTCCACCATCGAAGTTTCAAGCCAAACATTTGAAACTTACATACATATACTCTTTCTGGCCCGTTTCTTTAACTTGTACTAAGTATTTATTCTTTTATATAAGCGAAGGGAAGTAAAATATGTGTGAAACAACCTTATTCTTAAAGAATAATATTTTAAAATCATATATACAAAGGTACCAAGATAATACTTCTTGATAGACACTTTAAAATAGATTGTTGATTAAATGTATCATATTCGTTAATCCGATGCAGTGGCGCTACACGGACGGCCTTCGTTTGTATTTACAATAGTTATAGTTATAAAAATACATAAATATGTATTATATACATAAATATGTACCAAATGCATTAATTTGGATAAAAGATAGGAATGTAATTAAAATTTTGTCAAAAACATGTGCTCTTTGTTTAAAAAAAAAAACTATTTAAAGATTCAAAATTTTACCGGAAAAATAAGTTTGTCTTCAAAAATTTAAATGCCATTTTATAAATCAAAAAACCCTTCATTTTTCAAATTTTTTTTTTTGAAAATCGTTAGAGCGTTTTGTTGTTAAATAAATTTTTTATATGTATATAAATTTTTTCAATTTTTAGGTAATATGTTTTTCTTATTAAAAGAAGCCAAGTTAAAAAATAAAATTTTAGAGAAAATTAAAAAAAATCTATCGGTTTGTTTTTGAGAAAATTCAAATTTTCGTTTTTTGACCAAAAAATTGTATGGTGGCCACTGTTAGTTTTGATCTTAAAAAAAAAATAAAAAAAAACGCCTAACGCGAATCTGCTCAAAACCTTAACTTCCAAGTTTGAACTCAATCGACCCGCAATGGTTTAGGCTGTCGGAGCGTGGACAGTCCTGTCTGTCTGTCCATGCTCCGGCCGACGGACGGAATCGCGGGACCCACTTTTTTCGACTTCTCTACCATCGTAATATCATGTTTGATTGAAATCTCGAGTTCAAAATTTTTACGAATGTTAAACTTGCCATATATTTTTTATATGTCGCAATTAAAAATATAGTGAAAAAGGATCTTTTTTGGCTGATATTCTTTCATTGTTCAAGAAATATCTTCCTTTTGGTAAGTCTCGAAATGAAACCTCTTATTGAAAACCTCATTTTACACGTTTTTTCAAGTAAAATAATAGTTATAATAATAATATAGATACGGTGACCATATTTTCCGAGACAAAATAATGAACAATACCCAAAACATGAAAAATGTTGACCAGTTTTCAAGATTTGTTTTGTATTTTATTGAGTAATAGTAAATAAATATAGTATAATATAAAGTATAATTAGGTATATGTATTTATAAAATAAACAAAAAAGGAACTTTCATCGATAATAAACAAAACAAACATAAAATTAACACAGATTTTTTCAGTCTCTAACTTACATATTAACAAAAAAAAAAATAAACAAAACCTTAAACTCTTTTGTATCATATTAGCAACAACTTTGACATTGAATTACAATATATTAATATTGTTAAAAGAAGTACATTTCGGAAGAATACATTTTTTTAATAATTCTGGCTTTCCTTTTAAATAATTCGTAAATTCGATGCAATTTAATTCATATAATTGCATTTGCAATTTAAAATTGAGAAAACTCTCTCTAAAGGGGCATTAGACCCAGGAAGGCATTAACAAAACTACGATTTTTGAAATGTTTTCATACTGTATCATTTTTTCATTGAAAAACTTGAAAATTTCAACCCACCTATCTCCAGCACTCATTTTGCTCTCCTTCCATTCAAATTTTTTTTCTGAAGAAACATAATTTTGTACAAATAAAAACTCGTCGAAAACATCAGTGTCATTAATTGAAATATTGCTTCTCTTTTTCATAATATGCATTAAACTCAACTCCACTTTGTCCCAGGAAGGAGTGTAAATGCAATAATTCCAACAGTCGGAGTGCACTCTCAAAATAACTTATGGAAAATGCCATAACTAGTCCAAATGGAAAAAAAGATGAGTTTCATTCACATTCACTGAAAGTTATTTTTACCATTGTCATGGTCAGGAATCTTCTACTCTGAACGTCGAACTTGTCGAGTTGTAGAACCTGAGTAGGGTCAATGATTCTCGAGAATTTTCTCCAGATGAGTCCTGAAACTAAAGGACGTTCTTATCCCTCTACCTTTCCCAAAATCATCATCCATTCCCACATAAACAAGGCATACCAGCCAACGTTTATGTCACCAACTCCCATCCCACCTCCCACGTTGTAATGGCGAAAAAGCTAGACAGCGCTCCTATCTCCTATGCTCCTTCTCACTCTAGGTAAATTAGCTGAATTGCTGTTACCGAATCCCAATCTTTTCCTCCCATATCAGAATGATGAATTAACATCAACTGATTCCTAACCCTATCTCTTCCTTCCCTACCACCTCTTATCTTTATTGGGCTGGATCTAAGGTGTTAAACGACCCGTGCCGATGATCAGCCTGGCTGGGGGCCCAATTCAAAAATAGCCCAGTCTCTAACGGAGTATCCGGATACCTGGCGACCTCCGGATTAACTAGCCTTAACTGTACATGCGAATCTCTGTGCAGACGGACCTCTTTTCTTCGCAACTCGTGGGATTAAAATGGAAAAAACAAAAAACAAAAACAAAAATTTAAAGGATGATGAGACCGGTATCTCTTCAGGACCGGGCGGCAATTTGGCGTCAAAGCCTGTTGCCGTATCTCTTGCGGCCAACACAGAGAAGGGAGTAGTGGCTAACCATGGACCCTCCTCTGCAGCTGGCAGCAACGAGGATAGGAAGGTAGTGATACCTAATTTCAGTAGTGGCAGGGTTGTGAAAAATGGCCCTACCACTACTAATGAGAGAAAGGGGAAACTCTCGAAAAGCCAATATAGGCAAAGGCGGCAAGCGGCGAAAATCCTGAAGGCCTCTGGTGCATCATCGGGGGCTGAAAGGACACCGCAGCAAACCGCTAGCGTCGAATGGGCAAAAAGCATACTTGCTACAACTAAGACCAGTAAGGACTCTACGTCCAAACGAGAAAGGTCTCTCGAGGGGGCCGTACCGACACCAAAACGGCCTCGGGTGCACAACACCAGCACTCCCCTCAATCCCAACAAGAAAGCCAGTTTCAGTGATGTCGCGAAGGGCAAAGTCGTGGTTGCGGTCATTGACAGGAGTGATGATGATGGAACAATATCGGCTGATCGTTGGCAGTTGGTCAAGGTTAAGCTCTCGGGTGGCTTTTTAAGCATTTTGAGGGAGCTTCCAGGACCACTTCCTTCCATAAGCGATGGGGGTTGGCATCAAGGCCACGTAAAACTCATGGTTTGTGGCGATCAGAGGTCTTGTGAATTGTATAAGCTCGCTGTCAGCCGGTTAGGTGAAGTTTGGCCAGGTGCGAAGCTCGAGGTTGTCGCTAAGGAAGACATTCCTAGCAGACCTGCTCGCATTTGGATCCCAATGGAACCTGCCGGTATCGATGAAATTCTCGAGATGATCAGAGTTTGCAACCCGTCCCTTCCGACGCACAACTGGAAGATAGCCAAGCTAGAGGAGGTAAAGAATCTTTATAGGAGCGCCATTTTGGTACTCAATAAGGAATCTTTGGCTCCTCTAGCCATAAACGAGGGCTCGATAAACTGTGGCTTCGAAACCATTAAAATTCGAGTCTATAAAAAAGATGAGGTTAACGCGGAAAGCGGGCCTCCAAAAACAACCGAGGGTGAACTAGCGGTTGGTGGGCCTGGGACATCGTCTTCTCTCTTAACTGAAGGTGATGATGCACCAATGCCCTCTCCAATAGCGACCCCACCCTCTACAAAAGTCGTAGACAGTCCATCCTTAATGGAGACTGAGGACGACCTCAACATGATCCTTTTGAGTGAGGACGAACTCTTGGGTTCATCCTCAGACTCAGAGGATCAGAACAAAACTGTGGTGGAGGTTGATCTGCCTAATTGTAGCCACAATGCTGCAGTTAGTACAGATTAATCTCCAGCACTCCCTAAAGGCCTCGGCCTCACTTCTTCTCCGGCTGGCGAGAAACGGGGAAGACATTGTCCTGATCCAAGAGCCATGGATTGTGAGATCCGTTGTTCGTGGACTCAGGACTCCTGGATACTACACACTGTGTGTGACAGATAGAGGTGAACCTAGATCTTGCATACTAGTGAAACGTAGCATTAATGTATTTTTACTCCATCATTTCAGTGACAAAGATACCACCGTAGCTAGGCTGGAAACAACCAAGGGAAGTTTCTGGATAGTGTCGGCGTATCTTGGCCATGACCACCTTGGCCCTCTCCCTGGAAAAACCCTGGAGAAGATCGTCGCTGAAGCGGAAAGGCAAAGGATCCGCCTAATTATTGGGAGCGATGTCAACGCTCATCATACGGTATGGGGAAGTACCAATATCAATGACAGAGGTGAGTCTCTTTTTGATTATATTCTTGGTACTAACCTCTTAGTATGTAATGTTGGAAATGAGCCAACCTTCATAACTAAAACTCGACAAGAAGTCCTAGACATAACTCTTGTCTCAGATACTATACACCATATGATCTTGGACTGGAAAGTATCCAAAGAACACTCGTTCTCTGATCATAGATATATCCAGTTCAATATCAATGTGGATGATAACCCGAGTCCATTGACTTTTCGAAATTATCGGAAAACTGATTGGGCCTCATACAGGAACTCATTACAGAGTTTACTAAAACCTAGACTATCTTGTCCTTCCTCTAACGCTAATGAACTTGACAATAAAGTCAATGACCTTACCTCAGCTATGAACAGATCGCTAGAAATTGCTTGTCCACTTATACACATAAGAGGAAAGAGGAAACCACAATGGTGGGCCTCAGAGCTTGACTCGCTCAGGAAAAAATGCAGGAAACTGTTTAACCGAGCCAAAGCCGCAAGACCAGCCTCTCACTGGGACTCTTACAAAGAATCCCTAAGAATTTACAAGAAGGCACTAAGGAAATCTAAACGATCTTCTTGGCGATCCTTCTGTGGCACTATAGAAGAAACTTCTGAAGCCTCTAGGTTACGGAAAATTCTATCAACTAATCCAGCGATGCCAAGCTGCTTGAAAAATGCAGACGGCTCCTGGACAAATTCAAGTAATGAATCGCTGAACTTACTACTGGATACTCATTTTCCTGGAAGTTATCTTACTGAGACTTGCAACGGTTATATACGTTCAAGTCCCAATACTACATATCCACAAGGTCTGATTACAAGGGACAAGCTACAATGGGCTCTCAACAGCTTCAAACCATTTAAATCTGCAGGACCAGATGGAATAACACCAGCCGAGCTACAGAAGACTTCTGACATAATTGCACCAATCCTTGAGGCAATTTTTACCAGCTGTCTTTACCTGGTCCATGTTCCCTCGGCATTGCGAGAAGTTAAAGTTGTTTTTATACCCAAGGCAGGTAAATGCTCGCAAGTCAACCCTAAAGATCTACGACCTATAAGTCTATCATCATTCCTTCTTAAGACCTTGGAAAGATTGATTGATATCCATTTAAGGGCAAGTATTGATACAAGACTTCTGTCTTCGTCTCAACACGCCTACTGTAAAGGTAAATCGGTGGAAACAGCGCTACATACCTTAGTACGCACCGTCGAATATTCCCTCCATCATAAAGAGTTCACTATGGTTGCTTTCCTTGACATCGAAGGTGCCTTTAACAACGTGGACACATCTGCAATCACATCTGTACTAACATCTCTAAATGTAGAGAGTTCGCTTCGGGAGTTAATTCATTTAATGCTTACTAGCAGAATAATTAACTCAAAACTGGGCAACTCTTCTGGCAGACGATTCGTTAGTAGAGGGACACCGCAAGGTGGTGTTCTATCCCCTCTCCTCTGGAACCTAGTGGTGAATGAAATCCTAACTGGTCTGGATGCGGAGGGTTTCAGAGTGATAGCCTATGCGGACGACGTTGCTATAGCAGTTTCAGGAAAGCATCTTAACACGTTAAAAGAACTCTTACAAAATGCCTTAGATAGACTAATACTTTGGGCTGATCGGTGTGGACTGGGTGTTAACCCACACAAAACCGATTTGGTCTTATTTTCGAGGAGATACAAATTTCCATTTGTCAACCCTCCCCATATTAAAGGAATCCAATTAAAATTCTCAGACGAGGCTAAATACCTCGGTCTTGTCTTAGATAAAAAACTAAATTGGAAACGCAACGTAGAGGAAAGAGTCAAAAAAGGTACTGTAGCTCTCTTTTCTTGCAAAAAAGCCATCGGTAATAAATGGGGCTTGCAACCCAGAATCACGCATTGGCTATACACATCGGTAATCAGACCGATTTTAATGTACGGTGTGGCAGTATGGTGGACTGCTTTAGAAAAAGGTATAAACCGAGATAAAGTAAATAAAGTCCAACGTTCAGCTTGCCTATGTATAAGTGGATCGCTTCGCACGACCCCATCTGCGGCACTGGACACCTTACTCTACCTAACACCTCTTGACATCTTTAGCAAACAAATAGCTGCAAGTTCTGCTATTCGCCTCAAAGCTTCGTCGCAGTGGACTAACAACAACATTGGCCACTCCGTTATTCTTAGTTATTTAGAATCAATCCCAAAGCACACAGACTACACCATCCCCCAACTACAATTCGACAGAAATTTCCAGATTTCTATACCTCCCAGATCTTTTTGGGAGAATAGGACATTCCTGGAAGACGAGTCAATCCACTTCTATACAGATGGATCAAAAACAAAAGAAGGGGTTGGTGGAGGTGTGTACTCTGAACGACTGAAATTAAGTCTCTCATTCCGCCTTCCCAATCATTGTAGCGTGTTCCAGGTGGAACTTTTGGTGATAAAAGAAGTCTTGTCCTGGCTTAAAGAAAACGTGATATCGACATCTGATATCCGTATTTTCTCAGATAGTCAGGCCGCTATTAAATCTCTGGATTCTGTCTCTACAAAATCTATAACAGTCCAGAACTGTCGATCATCTCTAATGGAGATGGCACAACAGTTTAATATTCACCTTTGCTGGGTGCCGGGCCATAGAGACATTCCAGGTAACTGTAAGGCAGATGAACTCGCCAGGAACGGTACAGTACAGCCCATTCTACCACGTTTGGCACGTACTGGCATACCAATCGCTACTTGTAAACTGTTGCTAATGCAAGACGCTGTGAGGAGGGCAGGCACCAGGTGGAACAACATCACCACGTGTCAAGTCACAAAAAACATCTGGCCAACACTGGATTTAAAACGTTCAAGGTGCTTGCTCTCTCTAAGCAGATCGCATATAAGCTCGATAATAGGTGTCATAACCGGACACTGTCTAATAGGAAAGCACGCCATGAGATTAGGCGTATTCTCAAATGACTTCTGCAGAAGCTGTATGGACGAGGAAGAGGAAGAAACAGTTCTTCATCTTCTCTGCACATGCCCTGCTCTGGTTCGAAAACGCAAGAATTACCTAGGAGAATTCTTCTTTAACGATCTAAACGATCTAAATCATATCGGCATAAGCAGCCTCTCACGTTTCGTAAGAGACTCAAACTGGTTCCATTGAGCTTAGGAAGAAACCTCAAGATTCATGTGGTATCACAATGGGCCATCAAACTGGCCTAAGTGTGTCCGTTTCCATCTTGGACAGCCACTTCAACCTAACCTAACCTAACCATGGTCAGTAAAACTCAATGGTAAAATTAATTTCCAGTGGTGAAAGTCATCCTGTGCGCAAGTGTAAGCGTATTAGTTTAACTTCCCCTGTATGTTAGGATGTATAATATGATCTGATTTTTGTAATTGTGAGATTAGGAAGTGTTCCGAAAAGAAAAACAACGAATTATGATGTAAGGGTACGTTTTCATTAAACATTTAATGGTTTTCATGCTTAGGCTTTCCTCAAAGAAAAAAATCATAAAACAATGAACAAATAATGAGCAATTTCTAAAATAATGAACATTTTTATGTTTTCCGATTCCGACACCCAATAATTCATAATGAACATTTTTTTTTCAAATAATGAACTGTTAATAATAATAATGAACGGATGGTCACCGTAAATATAGAGGGTCTTAAGCATCTTTCGCATGAGCTACGAACTACGAACTGGGAACTGTTGATGTTCGCATATTTTGACTTTTCTTTCACATGGGCTTTATTTCTATTCGCAGACAGCGACGAATTGAATCACCTTTTTCTCCATATATTTTCCTCAGCCATGATCTTTTACACAAAAACAAAACAGGAGTGATATAATTTTGAGGTTATGTTGCGCGCGAACAATTTATTCGTTGCAGTGTGGATGTTATGTGGAACGCGAATAGAGTTTGACAGTTCGTAGCAACCACACTGCAATTTGTTACTACCAAACTATTTTTACAAAATTTTCCTGTTGTAAAGAACAAAATGCAAATTTTATTATCCTAACATTAGTGTCAATTGGTTTCTTATAATTTAAATGTGTTTTTGTTTGAAATTGACTTTTTGAAATGTGTAAAATCACCTTTGTTCGTCCATTCGTTCATTCGTTGTTCCCTCTCATGTGCAAGGCTCTTTAGTTTAAAAGATTCGCTGTTAGATTCTTGTTACCAAGATCAAACATTTGGTATGCTGTTTTTCGGTTTTTCTATACACCAAAGTTTTGATCTTTCTTTTAAGCAGCAAAAGAAATTATAGAAGGTGTAGTTTTACAAATTGGGCTTTTATATTCGGTTGACCTCGAATAATTGAATTTTTCCAGTCATCGACTTGGCTAACATATCCCTGTTGGTTATTTGGGTTATTTGCATATTTTTAACAGTACTGACATTTTCATAAACAGAGCTCTATTGAAATACCCAAGTTGCATTCCTGTCTTCAACTAACTCAACCATAAAACTTTTATGTGCAGTAAGGCCCATAAATTTAACTTGCGATTAATGATACTTTCTTTAACTACACTTCACGAATGGGGATTGATTTACCTGGGTCAACATTTTCCTATAAATGCGATGAACAGACATACATAACTGGAAACATGAAAAGTTAAACAAATTATGTTTTCGTTTTAGAATAGAAAACAACCCATACACGAACTTTTTAAATCATTTGTCGCTGTAAAAGCGCATAATTTTATAAACCTATTCCAGTAGTTACGCCAGCCCGTTTTGACATTACTAGACCTTCAATGATTTAATTAAAAAAAGCAAATTGTTAAAGAATGAAAAATCGGTTTTTAGCACATGCACCTACAACTATTATTGCCTCGAGAGAATATATTTCTATACTGCACATATAAACGCGGAAGCCTTCAGTGCAATTGGAATACGATCCAGGTTACCTGTCTTTTATAAGCTGGTGCCGGCTGCAGCTGTGCTTACCTTTTGTGCATAATGCAGCCATAACATATGTACCCCCATTTCTGATGTTCAAAATCATTTGTATGGCATCCGCGCGTCTCATGCCTTTTAGGTGTACTGGTATACCCAGTACACCTACATAAACAACAAGCAGTACTTCATCATCAGGAGTTCTATAATGACATTTTCGAAGTCACACTATCCAGAGTGTGACATGTCGTTATACATTTGACATGAACATACATATATATATTTTTCCGTCTGGAAACATATACATACATATGTATGTATATGAACATACCTTCCTAAGTAGAGTTAAAAATTTCCCAAAAAGCCATTCAACGATGGGACAGGACATTCACCCCTATATCAATGACAAATTTAAATTAAAGAAAAAAGGAAGAACAAACTGAAAATGTTCAAAAACCATGCTGATTCAGCTCACAGAGCCCTTCAATTATAATTAACCATTGATTGGAATTATCGAATATTTTGCGACATCTTCGCATCTAAGGTATAGATATGATATATTGTTGAAACGGGGTGCATATTTCTTTAATTAAATTAATTCTTTCTTTTTACCTTTAGATATGTATGTATGGTGGGCGCTAAAATCTGTGGCGCTTAAATAAAAAATAAAGTAACTAAAAGAAAAGAAAAATTCTTTGTAAATTGGGTCGCATAATATTGCACATTTTTAAATGAAAAACAAATCAAGACAGATTTTAATATTCCTTGTCTTGGAAAATTGTGTTATTTGTTAAAGACTCTAAGAGACAACTTATTTTACAAAACTCGAACCTTAAAATTACGCTTAAGGAAAATTTTGAACCGAATTTATTCAATCTTATTTTTTGATAAACTTAAAATAAATTCAAATTTATTTCGAAACTTTGTCAAGAAATCGGCCGTAAGGCCAAGTTTTTCAACTTCATAAGTATGAGTTGAAAAGAGCTATCAAACTTTGATATGGTATAAAGTAAAGATGATTTTTTAAATTAACATAAAATTTGCTTTATTCGAAAGATAATCTCCCATCAAAAGACAAAGTTCAATCTGAAATTCTGAAGGTACAATTTTTTAAGCGGTCAATATAGTTTCGCACTTATCGGCGGCGTGGCCTAGCGAATTCACATATCCTAACAGAAATCAGTGACGTCAAATCGCAAGATCTTTGAGTCTTATTCTGGCACCAGCTTTGTGACATATTGCACAGTCTACGTCTTATTGAAACCACAGCTCCATGTACATTATGGTTTTTCTATTGATGAACGAAAAAGTTAGTAATATTGGCTCTATAGCGGACACCATTGATAGTTACGTTTTGGCCAGCATCGTTTTAAAAAAGTACAGACCACAATTATCCCACAAACCCATAAAGCACATTTTAACCCTTTGTTCACCAAGCTATGAAAAAATTATAAAAAAAAGTTTTTTTTTTTTTTTTTTTGATTATATCTAATTTTTGGGTGTTTTAAGAAGGATTACTCATTTTTGAATTTTTCAAGGACTTCCAGTTAGTTAGTAGTTAGTAGAAATGGTGGCCACGAGCAGTCTAGCTCGGTGACACAATTAGCGCTACGTTGCGCCGTTTTGATACCATAAAATACTCGCTTGACCTATAAAGATAAAAGGGGGATTATAAAGGGAAAAATGCGCCTCAAATCCACTTTGTAGCGTTTAGAAAGGAGATCAAATCTTTGATCTCCAGTTCTGAGAACTCATTGAGGTCGTTGAAAAAGGGCTTTCCCAATGTTTTGGCTCTCGTTTTGGCTAAGGCGGGACACTTGCATAAGAAGTGAAGAACAGTTTCTTTTTCTCGCTGGTCCTCGCAACTACGACAGAAAGTGTTGTGGGGGATGCCCAGCTTAGATGCGTGTTCTCCAACAGGCCAGTGTCCGGTGCATGTAGCAACGACCCTGGCTATGTCTTGCCTGGGTCTGCAAATGAGATTATTAGTACGGGATTTGTTGTAGGTGGGCCATATCCTTCTAGATATGATACAGTTGGTTAGGCTGTTCCACCTGTGGTTTGCTTGAGCGAGGAAAATATGGAAGATCTTGCCCTTCATAGCACCAAGAGGAATGTTGACTCTTTCCGCGAGAGAGCTATGAAGGGCTGATCCTTGCCTAGCCAGCTCAAGGACTTCCAAGGACTAAACGTATTGGTGGTACTCAAAAGTAGGTACCGTTGGGCTATGGAATGTACAAAAAATCATAAGAAACATTTTATTTTCTTTTCTTTTTTATTTGAATGAGAATATGAATATGTACATTAATTTTTATTTATTAAAAATGTATTCCATGGTACAGGGAAAAGCAGTTTTTTTTGTCATTGCAGCAAAAGTATACATTACAATGACTGCATTTAGAAAAGGGCTTTGACTGTATTTTGTTAATACTACAAATCCTTATGTGATAAAAGTCCCAGTGTAACACATCTTTTATATTCTAGAAAAGGAACTTTCCTTGAGAAATGAATTTATGAAACACATTTCGAGCATTCCCCAAAAAAGACGATGCCACCACTTCTTTGACCTTCGATCCAGCCCATAAGCGGCCCGAAGTTGATCAGCATGGTCCACTCCTCCCATGAATGTGTTGTAGTCTTTCACGACTTTAGGGCAGCTGACTTCGTGTTGCACTCCCGATTTATCCCTTCTAACAGTTAGCAACAGGTATCAGTTGAAACGTCGTTGCCATGGTAGTTTGAAGCCAACAATACCGTTCTGGTATCTTTCCATTTATAAAAACTGATCCCATCTTTCGAAGATCGATAATCGAAGTCTCCTCTTTTAATTTTTTTATCTTCTTTTAAATTTTTCGGATTGCCTTTCCTATTTGCCCAAATCGTTCCACAAGCTAGAGTTTTTTCTGTTTTCAGTTTTTCTAATAATCTCACTGACGAAAAATAATTGTCAAAGAAAATTATTTTTTGATTGCCCCACTCATTTTCAGCCATTGCCAAGACTACTCTTTCGCCGAGACCGTAATTTTCATATTTACTTTCTAACTGCTCGTCCTTTCCTTGGTAAATTGAATTTTTTTTATGTAGCCATGTTGGTTAGCTGCACCATAATTTGTAACCTCTCTTTATTGGCTTCATGGGATTGTACTGCTTCATTGAGTTCATACCCTTGAAAAGAATCATCGACTCGTCAACAGAAATCTGTCTTGTCCCATAGTAGGAAGTGCTGAATTTTTCATTCAACAAATCTATCATTGGACGAAGCTTGAAAAGTCGATCTTTGTTATTTATTGGAATAAGGCTGTTGTCGTTTATGTGCAAGCTACTCAGAATCGTATAGAATCTATTCCGACTCATCGTTTTACTCACTAAAGACACTCCCAAATCCTCACTTTCACTCCAAAAGTGCCTCCAGCTGAGTAGTTTATGATATCCCATAATGAAGTTTATTCCTATAAAAGCTAGTAGCTCACCCTTCTTCAAATCTAACACCTTACTTTTCTGAACGGCGCGGCGTAGCGATTAGATTGGTACACAATATTTTCGAGCACACTTTCAAGGAGAGAGACGAAAAAATCGGTTGGACTGACGCGCAGCTCTCAAAAAAACCTTAAACAGGACCTTCTTGCAATAAAAACTCGGGAATTTCTGTTACAAGATCGTTAGCTTTCCATTGACGATTTGGTTCCTCTTCAGGTATTTTTTTCTTCGAACTACTGCATCCCGAAAGATTATCCGAAATTTCCTCGCCACCACCCAACAACTCATCAAGCTCTTCTTGAAGTACAGCTTCATCTGGTTCCTCATTCAATCCGCCAGCAGCTCTTATTCTAGAACGAATTGTAAGTAGATCCAATTCATCTTCGGATTCTAGATCGGTATCTTCTCTTCATTATTATCCAAAGGTAGTTCCTCAAGCATAGCCAACAAAACATTTTGCACAGCCGACATAATGCACTTTATAAATAAATGAAAATAATATGAAGGAAAAAAATCACTATTAGAAGACAAATTAAAAAAAACATATAGCCATCACACAGCCTCGTTGGGCGTCATGTCAGTATCATATATTACTCATATAGAGATTTTATTTGAAGTTGAACATTCTGGTACTTACAAGTACCGTGCGTGCGTCGGTCAGTTTTTGTGTATATAAGGTTGTCTCAACCAACACAAGATTATCATCACTCTGAATACGGTAGTTTTGTTAATTGACGTACCCATTCAACCAAAAGTGTTCTGAATCACTTAACAAAATTGGGTTATGATAATTAGAATCAACGGCCATCATTTTTAAAATAAGTCTCCACATTCCACAATTTGGTAGCATTGTTCAATTGTCAATCTATTGATGTTGATATTTCAAACCAAATTAAAAAATAAACCACTTGATAGTTGTAAAAATAGCCTCCGATCAAAATAGTGTTGCCAACTTAAATTTCTGTTCCTCTAAAAGAACACCCCTTATAACATATATGTAACTAACTATGTATACAAAAGTTGTAACTTTAATTTAATATTGAAAAACTGGCCCTTAAGGGCCAACTATAGCAATCATTGAAATCGATCCGTAAAAATTTTTGAATCGATATTTGAAGGTGTTTCCCTTTGTTTAGAAATGAAAATTATATACTGATCGATCGGAAATCACACAAAGATTTTTTTTTTAGGAAAAAAAGTGTAATCGCGCATTTATTTTTCTCTAAAAATGTATTTTTCTATTTTCCGGACGGAAATTCATTTTCCTGAACAGCTGATACTTTTATGTTCAAAAGTGAAACGAATCGTTCCGCTGATTTGTGTTCCAATTTCACACAATTCCAATGACAGACTTCTGTCAGTCAAAAATTTTCGGTGGATTTTAATCAGGAAATTTTGTTGAATGACAGACATTTTTAATGATAGCTATAAACGACCTGTCAAGAAAATTGCAATGTTTGTTTTCAATTATGAAAACCAATGATAGCTATAACTGGCGCCTTACAGTTTGTAAGACTTTGTTATTTCTTTAATAATCTACTTTATTCAAAAAAATTATTTAAAGACACAAAAAGAAGGAGTTCAGATGAACTATTTTAGACAATAACTTAGTAGGGAAGAAGCAATTCACATAATTTAGGGCATCTGCTTCGATAAAACGAAAAAAACATTAGAGACTCTTTCAAAACTAGGCTTATTTTAAATGGATTTTAAAATGATAAAATGATAAGGAAAATATACTTAAATGTCTGATTGTTTAAAATAATACACTAAATAAGTATTTTAAAATATATAAAAGCAAATAAATGCCCTTAAGGTTTTTTTAAAATTAAAAATAAAAATACTACAAAATAACTGTACCAAAGAAAAGGAATCCAATTTAATAGGGGTTGTCATGTAATAATGTGATGGAACGTATGCAACCGCGCAAACACAATGGTAATAATACAATTTATTTTTCCAAACAACAAACATACAACAACAACAACAACAACGCCATAATATACAAAAGTTAAAAAAGTGCTTCACTTGATGTTTATTGCTTATATATGTTTTGTGCAATATGTACCTACCTACATACAAATGTTTTTTAAATACACATTCATATACTCTAAATTCTTGACATCATAGGGCTTCAATATCAAATTTAAATCTGATTTAGGTAGGTAAGGCACTAGACACATACTCGTACGAGTATAAGAATTGAAAATGTATGGAAAAACTCGTATAGAATTGTGTTGAATATTTACAAGGTGCATCCAACTTGCAACTTTTTATAAATAAATTGAACATCGAGTTATTATTAGTTAGGTAGGTACTCCCCCTAAGCATTAAAAACGTTACAATTAACCATTTGCTTATTGGTTTATTGTTTAAGGAAAATGTTGGATTTTTATTATTTACCAAAAAGAATTTTAAAATTTTTGTAAATATTCTATTGCTTAAAGAAATCGTTTGATATCAGATATTATGATTCTAAGGGCAGTGGCGCCGTTAAGCGAAGATAACAAATCTCACAATAATTTTAGTCTTCAAAGTTCAAAAACCTCTAAAGGGCGAACAACGAATGAACGAATAAAAACAATTTAGTAGTATAGTAACGAATTGCAGTGTGGTTGCTACAGATTCAGATTCTTTTATTAAGACTTAAAGGTATGGTTACATGATTAATCTTATTGAAAATACGAATGTACTTTTTATCTTTTTAGCGTTCTGAATGATTTCAGATTATTTTATAGGAGGCTATAATGTATGGCTCTCACTAATGATAGAAATAATGAAAATGTCAACATGACACTAATAGATTAATAAATATAAGAAAAATATCATAAGAGTAGCTCTTGCTCATGGAGCTGTGTTACAATAACTTTTGATGCGTAAGATCAATAGTGTGGTTGCTACGAACTGTCAAACTCTATTCACGTTCCACATACCATCTACACGAATAAATTGTTCGCGCGCAACTCAACCCCTAAATTATAGCACAAGACAAGAGTTTTGTTTTTTTGTGTGAAAAGTAGGTTTGCCTACAAGCTAAACCGGAAATCAGACTCATAAACTTATTTAAGTATGCGTGTCATTTCTCCTCTACTTTATGAAATTTCCCCTAAAAACTCAGTAGGTAGTTGATTCTATGTTTGCGTGAAAACACTCAATTTCGTCCACATTACAAATACAACAATGTAAATAAACGGGTGTTGGAGGGTGATACGTACGAAGGTTTTTATATCTTCATATAGAGTGTTTTTGGAAATAAATTTTTAAAGCTCATGTGAAAGAAAAGTCAAAATATGCGAACATCCACAGTTCGCATCGCAGTTCGTTTCGTAGTTCGTAGCTCATGTGCAAGATGCTTTATTTTATTTTACAATTTTCTATTTAACTTCAATATGTGCAGCAATGACTTTAAAAATGCAGAGGCGTTTTTGCCTTCAAGTTTGAAAATAATTAGGTATACTTAAGCTAATGTGCTAGCTACATTTTCATTTCCTATTTCTAATTTTGATGACATTTGTATCGATAATTTAGGTTAAGGCTTACTTTAATTGAGCATTGCTAATTGAGCTGTTAGCACTTATGTTAAATACTTAATTAAGGCCTGTGTTTGTAGAAAAATATCAGCTTTTATAATTGCGTATACAAACATTGTACGCCTTACCTCAGTCTTAAGATACATATGTATAAATTTTTAAGCCTATTTCATTTGGTCTGCCCATTCTAGTTTTTGCTTTTGTGTACGATTTTCTTTAAAAAATAGTTTTAACCTTTTTATAATTTTTTTAAATGAACGTAACAGTTAAAAAATAAAAGTCGATGACAAATTTGTGGAAGAAGGTCTACATTTTATTATATTAGCGAAAACCTGGAACTGGTAAAATTAAAAAAGGGTATGCATCAAAGTGCGCTTTTTCCTAAATTTCCAAATAATGATATTAAAACTAAAGATAGACAATTACCGTTTAGTACCTATGATTTTTTTCTGCGGGGCCACTTATAGCGATCATTGGTTTTCATCATTGCAACTTTTGTTTCTAGATTTCAAAGCTATAAAGAAAGTCAAATTTGTAATGTTTAGTGTCAAAATGAAGCTGAATAGTTGTAGATTTTTTCTATTAAAAAAATTCACAATCTAACATAAAACTCTTCTTTAAGTTAATTTTTAATTTTTCTATGATGAATTCGTTTTTAATAAATTACAGTTGAATTCACATTTTATAACATAATCCTTCCACTCAAAGCGTTTCATTTTGTTTGTATTACCACTTGTCACTTTTAATTTCAATGATGAACTCTATCTTTTAAAGCTATCATTGGTTTTCATCATTGAAAACAAACATTGGAATTTTTTTGGCAGGTCGTTTTAATAGCTATCATTAAAAATTTCTGTCATTGAACAAAATTTCCTGATTGAAATCCATCGAAAAATTTTTACTGACAGAAATCTGTCATTGGAATTGTGTGAAATTGGAACACAAATCAGTGGAACGATTCGTTTCACTTTTGAACATAAAAGTATCAGCTGTTCAGGAAAATGAATTTCCGTCCGGAAAATAGAAAAAAAAACATTTTTAGAGAAAAATAAATGCGCAATTACACTTTTTTTCCTCAAAAAAAATGTGTGCGATTTCCGATCGATCAGTATATAATTTTCATTTCTAATGAAAGGGAAACACCGTCAAATATCGATTCAAAAATTTTTAAGGATCGATTTCAATGATAGCTATAACTGGCCCCTAATAATATGTGTCCAATGACAGACATTTTCAATAAAAAATATAACAAACCTGTCAAATAAATTCCAATAAATGGTTTCAATGATGGAAACCCATGATAGCCCCTTTGAATATACCCAAGAATCATTCACTTAAATATTATTAAGGAATTGAGGGATGTCCAGCATTTATTTCTAAGTAACTAAGACTGTCAGCTTTCTATTTTGTGATTTTAAAACCTACCACTGATATTTTTTGTAATTTCAATCAATTTAATCTTAAGCTGGGTTGGAATATACTAAGGCGATAAGTGTTTTTCATATTTTTGGGAGTCAAAAGTTTAAAACACTAAACTTTCTGTTTTTGTAAGGTGATTCATCAAATTTCAATTCTATTGAACAATTTTCAATGTCAAAATTATCAAAATAATTGTTACCATGATGAAATTAGATTGTCTTTTTTGTAAAAATTTCGTACTTTTTTCATTTTTTCTTTCGAAAACCGTTAGTTCTTTTGTTATCAGAAAACAAAGGGTAATTTTTTAAAAGCTATGTGAAAGTTTAAAAAAAAAACACATACAATTCAGAAAAATGCATGAAATCTTAATTTGATTCGATAGTACGGTACATATAATTTAATGTTTGAAGACTATTTCATGCAAATGTTGACCTTGACTGCCCCTTTAAATGGTCCATCCACTTAGTCCAATTTTGGCATACTCTTTCCAACATTTCGGCCGGTATCTTACGAATAAATGTTTCAATGTTGTCTTCCAATGCGTCAATTGAAGCCGGCTTATCTATATAGACATAAGCTTTAACATAGCCCCACAAAAATAGTCTTAAGGCGTTAAATCGCATGATCTAGGCGGCCAACTGATCGGTCCAGAACGTGAAATAAAATGTTCACCGAACTCGCCTCTCAATAAGTCTATTGTTGCTTGTTGAAACCACATGTCATGCAAGTCAAGCTCTTGTATTTTGGGCAAAAAAAAGTTGGATATCATCTCACGGTAGCGCTCACCATTCACTGTTACGTTACGATTCGCATCATCTTTGAAGAAGTACGGTCCAATGATGACACCAGCCCATACACCGCACCAAACTGTGACTTTTTCTGGATGCATTGGTAGCTCTTGCAATGCTTCTGGCTGATATGCACTCCAAAATTGACAATTCTGCTTATTTAAGTACCCATTGAGCAAAAAATGAGCTTCGTCGCTCGCTGGAAGAAGCGCGCGATGAACTTTCTTGACAGAGCACGCATTTTGATAATAGAATTCAAAAATTTGTAAGCGTTGTTCGTTTGTATAACGATTCATTATTTGTTTAATTAAAGGAGAAGAAACCCAAGAAAATGTTTTAACATTGTTTTAAGGCGATATGGTAACTTTATTTATGTATTTTTTAGTAATAATGTCAAATGCATTAACTATTTTCTTCCACAGACCGAATTGATCTTTTTTATTA
This sequence comes from Eupeodes latifasciatus, assembly GCA_920104205.1. NCBI lineage: Eukaryota > Metazoa > Arthropoda > Insecta > Diptera > Syrphidae > Eupeodes > Eupeodes latifasciatus. The sequence goes on along the minus strand of OV049926.1, from coordinate 49,484,358 downwards.
TTGTTAATCTCCAATTACCTTAGCTGATTCCATCTCTGTTTTCTCTCAAGTTACTCATGATATTGATCAAGTTTTAGGAGCATTTTTGAGTGTTTTTTTTATTTTAAAATTCGTATTTTAATGTTCTTATCTGTATTTAATACATTTCATTCAAGAACTGATAGTGTAATTTTCTTCTTTAATTCTTTTAACCGGACTTATCTCAAAAATTAATTAATATAAATAAACATCACCAAAATAAACTTTAAATTCTAAGATATACCCTCCGTTTCGAAAGCAATCTACGATTTGCAGTAAAGTCTATCAACATGATGATTTTTGTGTCTGCAACATTCGCTGCAAACAAAACCCATACACTTCGAAATAACAACAATTGTTGACTCAACTCGACCTTCCTCATTCATCGCAATATAATCCAAATAAAATATAGACAAAAACAAAAAAATTGAAACTTACTGTCGCAAGCTTTCAATGCTATCAAAATTTTCTCCCACAAGATATACAAACTTCTACCGAAAAAATTTCAAAAACAAAAATACCCACCCGACAACAATGAATCGACAATATATCTTAATGGTGAGATTTAATGGTGTATATTTCTATACCATACCACCTCAACCCCAGACCTAGTCCCAGAAACAGACCCAGCCCCAGCCCCAGCACCAGCCCCAGCACCAGCCCAAGCACCAGCCCAAGCCCCAGCACCAGAACCAACCAATAGCGCCAGTACTCTTTCCAATATTTTGTTTTCTCAGAGCTTATACACGTTGTGCAAAGGATTCGTGACCTACTTTGTGTTGTACCAAGTTAGAGTACGTGAACCGAAATACGTCATCGTTGTCCTCACTCAATGAATGAATATTTCCTCGATTTCTATGCGGAGCTATGTACTCTATATGTGATACTTCTACCTTCTACAGTATCACAAGATTCAAAAAACAATGAGTACACAAATATTGATGCAGAATTATTGGCAACATTGAATTAGGATTTTCTTACTTTTTGTTTAATGAATTTCTTCTTCAATTTTCTTTTCTATTTTTTTTTAATTTTTCAAGAATTATATTTTATTTAAACTTTAAATTTAAGCGCATACTCTAAGATTGAAATGAATTAAAAAATATTCGATAAAATAAGAGTATATTTTATATGTGTGTTATATGTTATGTACTTGTTTTTCCATTTGGGCCAAAAATGGGTGGTAGCGAGAGATCCTTTTGGCGCAGGCTAGCTGCTAGGAGAGGACTGGGTATTGTGTATCTGATGTGTGTATATATACCAAATATTAGGTTAGTGGTACAGAAATTGCAAAACTATGACGTCAGGTGGGTAAACGTCCTCCAGTTTAATTATAGATGACACGATAAGAATATTTCACCCTCATTCTAAAAATAGAATTTTATATACATACATATGTACATAGGTACAAACTGTTATAAGTTTATGCGTTCCAATGTATTAGTGTATATATCTGTATATGTATATGACAACAAATTTTCGACCGTCGAGGTTACGAACGGGAACTCTTTTCAATTCAACGAAGGATTGATGTAATTTATTGTGCATGGATGAACGTATAGGGCGGGAAGGTCTTATTCAAGGGTATTTCAAGAATGAGATTTCAAAAATAAATTCTATTTTATGAAGAATTTTTTTTTTATTTGCTCTTAATTTAAATTAATATTTTTATTATATAAAATGGAATTGAAGTTTAACACGAAGACATTAAAGAAAAGAAAATGAATAACTCGTATTAAAAAATAATAGAAAAAAAAAAAAAACATATTGTTATCAATAAAACATAATTTTTTGACATAAGAGAGAAGATGCAGTACAAATTAAAATGGTCACTTTTTAGACGTCATCAATTTGAATTATTCTGCACAATTAAGTTAAAACAACAAGCATAGAAATACATATATACGAATTTCAAGTACGAAGCATTAAAACAATTAACAATTTTGACAGGAGCAAATCAAAATTCTGGTTTTCACAATCCTGTATAGTTAAAAATATGCTCTTCTTTAAGTACGTTTTAATACAGAATTTTGCAAAATTTGTAATTGAAAATAGGAAACATTTAAATATTTAACAATTTTGACACAAATTCTGATTTTTATTTCATTGTGTATTTAATATTTTATTTTTTTCAAAAATGAGTGCATCCAAAATTCTGTATGTTAAAATTCTGTTTGTTTGTTTAATGAAGGGCTTAGAAAATAAATTTATTTATTTTTAAAATACTTTCAAACTAAAAACCTTCTTCAAATTTATAAAAAAAAAAAACAATATAATTTTGAACGTAAAGAATTTTGAATAGATTTTTGATCATTCACCGGTTTTACGAAAACATGAATTTTTAAAGTCAGAATGTTGAAAGAGTTTTATAACATATTCAGAATTCGAATCTTAACTCAATTTTGACTTGTCTCAGGTATCAATTCGACAGTTACTTTGACAGGTTAGTTTGACAGGTTTTGAGAAATTAAGTTTCTACTACATGTAATATAAAGAAAGCTTTGCAAGTTAACCAACAAAATTTTTGCTCATAAATATTATAAAAACTTTGTGCACAGTTTAAGAGTTATTTTAATATAAATTTACTTATAAAGTTCGTATTTACGCTTAGTCCAAAAAGTCTCCGTACAGCAACCTAATTTTAGTGTTTTTTTTTTGAAAAAAAGTACTACGAATTAATGTAAAAACCAAAGTGGTAACATTGAAAAAAAGTTATTTTCCACCTTCACCTTTTTACCAAATTTTTTTTTTTGATTGTGATTTTCAAAATACTTGTTTTTAATATATTGTTATAGTAAATGTTTTATCTCAGAATCAACTTTTTGGACTATGTGTAGATATAGGGATGTTAGTTGACGCACTTTAAGATATCAAAACTCAACATGGTATAAATGGACTTGTTTAATTTCAATTTTAATACGTAATTTTGTTTTTGAAATTTTTTGAATTAAAAATCAGAGATTTTTAAAAACAATTTTTTACACTTCAAAATTTGGATAGCAGAATTTTTTGTTATAAATGTGATACAAATTATCAGAATACTAAATAAATACCACACCTCTTTATTTAAAAATCTCAAATCATTATAAAATATTTAAAACTAAATAACATATTAAACTAATTTTCTATCAATGGGAAGTTTTTCTATAGTTGATTGATTAAAATTTTTGATTTTTTGTGCGAAATTTCAAAATTTTAATTTGATGATTCACAATACTACACATTTTGTAATCTAACAGGGAGTCAGCTACATGTTTTTCGGTTCGAATACCTTATGTGAGTTTGAAGAACTGATAAACAAATAGGGATTCTTTTTTTCTTTTTGAAAAGCAATAGAAATAAGTTATCAAAAATCAGGAATCTTTAGCCGAATTTCTAACTTTGTATATTATAGTACTAAAAATTATTTTCGGAAAACCTTAAAAATTAAACATTGTTTTAGAACAATGACTTGCTTTCTTGTATATATTTTTTTATTGGAAGTCATAAAAGAAAGACTAAATTTGAGTTTTCTAATAAATTTTTCATAAAACGAGTCTTTTGAATTTGAATATTGGTTTATTCTTAGACCTTAGGCAATACTTATCACCTTACGTTAAAAAGGATGACCAATGGTAAAATTTAATTCCAAAAATAGATTTTGAACAGGTTCTAACACCCATTGAGTTTTCTATAAACTAGCCTTACGGGAAAACTAGTTTTGTTTTCAGTTTTAAATTTATTTTCTATTTTAAATGTGCATAAATGCAATTTGTGAAAAATTTGAAACTCGAAAACCATTTTAAGCCAGTTTTGCCATAAGTAGCTAAGTAGCAACAGTTCGTGAACCACAGTAAATAGACGACTAGATCTCAACTATTCATTCCTAAAAACCACTAGAGAGAGAACAATACTGATTCACTCAGGCGTATACGCACTTTATAATTTTAAATTTTGTTGATGTGTATGGTTGTTTTGTTTTTGGGTGGCGCAACAGTCCGTTGAGAACTAGGCCTAGTGACTAACAACTCTCAATCATTCCTGTATGCGAGTACTGTTGTTAGGGATGTAGGGGACCTACAGTTTCAAGCCAAATCCGAACGCCTAATTTGAGAAAGCACTTTTCACGACAAGAATTACTCTGGGAGAATTTGTCAATTCCTCGAAAGAGACAGTACCCGTGAAAAAAACTTTAGATGGCACAGGCAGGGATCGAACCCAAGACCTCTGGCATTACAGTCCTACGCACTCATCATCACCCCACGAATACTAATATAAATTCATATTAAAGTCCTTAAATGCAGGGTAAAATATACATATGTATGTGGATTTAAAAGTAAAATAACTTAACCTTTGTTACGTATACATTATTGATTTTTTGAAATTTTTTGGATAAAATTCAAATGTCATATGACAGACCAAATTCTTCCACCATAAGTTTGCACTGGTAGCGTTTGTTTTCTAGTTTTGTACTAGTTTTGCAATAGCTTGCTATATTCAATTTTATGTTGCTAAATGTTAACGACATTGCACATAGGTATGAATCAACTTGTATTCCTCTACCGTCACGTAATCCAAAAACCAGTTAAAATTACAAACAATTTAAAAAAAAAAAACACAATATTCTAAGATGTCGGATTTGGATTGAAAACGCTGTTTATCATAAAATTTAATTGAATCAGATATCAGGATGGGGAATGATTAAGTTCTTTCCATCAAAAAATATAATGCAAAATTTTCGAAAGTAACCAACAATTTTTCTTTAAGTTTCACACTTAAATAACTTTATTTATATGAATTTTTTCAGTGTACAACCACTTTTTTAAAGTTTAAGGGAACATATCTCTGAATACTTTAATAATTGTGTGTAATAAACACAATTATCAATAAAATTGTATTAAAAAAATAATAAAACTCATGACCTCATAAAATCTTTCTTACAGTGTTCTTTACAAAGAAATTAGGATAGGCATACTAACCTCCAGTTTCACAGTGGAAGTTTAAACTCCACTTTCGGTTTAAACTTCAGTTCAAGAATTTAATTCCGTTATGATTTTTTGGGGACCACCGCCAGTTTCATACAATTTTCTTTTTTCTAAAGCTGAATTTGTTTTTGCTCTTTTTCTTAAGTTGTGGTATTTGGTTTTCAACGCATCCGTTGTCGGGTAATGGGATCTACTCTTCGAATTGAACTCATTTGCAATGGAATCCCAAGCCGCGGCTTTTGCTTTCCAATGTACTTTGTCAGTTTTTTTGTTTTCCAGAATATTCTTTATTTTCAAAACTAACTCCATTAATAAATCTACATCTGAAAAATTGCTCGTTCTTTTTTTTTTGGCACAACCTTTTGTTTTAAATTTATTTCCATTTTAAAAATTACACAAAATAAAATAAAACTCTCGAGAATCGTCAACAAAACAAAATATTTGTCGTTTTTCTTGTGTTCTTTACCTCAGAGGGAGAAAGAGAAACCAAGAAAAGGCAGTTGACAAACTTCATAAAAGTGACGATCTAGACACGTTACGTCACATTACGCAACAACAGCGAACAATGCTGCCAGCTACTTACCACAAAATCTAATTGAACGAAGTTCAACTGAACTGAAGTTCAGATTTCACTGTGAAACCGGACTATAGTTAAACTAAAAAAATTGAACTCAGTTTAAGGTTCAGCTGAACTGAAGTTTAAACCTGCACTGCGCAAAATATTAATTTTCAAAACAATTTAACTTTTAAACGTTTTGGCCTAAACTTTCTAAAAAATCATTCTGCAAATTGAACATAACAAATTCAAACTAATTGCTACTGAGCTAACAGTTACAAAAATGCTGAACCCAAGTTAAACTCATATTTTTTTGAAAAATGCTTATACATATAATCGAGAAATCTCTGTTTTCCCAGAATAATATAAAGTATTCTAGAATAAATGAAAAAACACAGCTTTAAGTTGATTCAAGTTGCTTAAATTTTAGTACAAATAATTTTCTTTGACCTTGAATGTTGAAAAGGTAAACTTTTATAAAGTTCAAAAGTCAAGAAAAAAAGTCGTTTTTCAAACTAATGCTTGTATAAAAGAAAATAGTTTTGGTGATGCACAAAAGGAAAAACATTTATTTAACATTAAAAATCTTAACAAAAAATCATGTCACTCATACCATGAATTTGAAAAAGTGAAAGTTCTGTTCACTTTTCAATTTTTTAGTGTTCCAGAAGATGAAAGTAAAATTATCGAAACGGAGCTCACTGTCCAAACATTTATTTAAATAATTTAATCTTCTTCTTATGCTATCAATAATACTTGACTTAAATTGACGACATGCATAAATAACAACGTAAAATGTATAAAAGCCCTATTTCTTAAGCTGGAACTAAAATTGAGTGATCTTCAGTTATGAACGTAAAAATCGAAGTAAAATGTCAGAATCCAGGCGTAGAATCCAGTTAGAAAAAGAATCTAGAATAGTCGAATCTGCTTGAAGTTATGAGTAAAAAATTTGATTTCCCGTCGTCCCCCCTCCCCATCTGACCACCTATGCTTGCTTCCATTTAAGTGATACGAGTATTAAGTTACTCAACATAAAATTGGGCTTAAAATTGCAGTTTTTCTTAACTTTTGCAGGTCATAATGAACCATATTGATACAAAATAATAATAATGATACAAAATTAAATGTAATTTATGAATGTTAAACTTACATTAATTTCATAAGACTTCACAAGATAATTTGTAGGAAGAAAAATCAATTTGTTAATTTTAACTCGCAGATTTGGGTGGCTTTTAAAAAATGTCCTTGTTTTGGTCTTATTTCGAAAATTTTAGATTCGTTTTAAAATTAAAAACACTTCAAAACCAACTTTATTCTTCTGTTGTTAACCTTGAACAGCTTGAAATTAATTTAAAAACCATCAAAAATTTTTAACTTAATTTGTCAATCAATAATCTTTGATATGTCCTTTTCATAGACTTTTCCAACAACTTACTTTAAACGCACTGCAATGTTCAATTTTATTGAAGTAGGTAATGATGAGTATTTCCGGAGCAACTATAGAACTCTGCATGTACATATATATATATGTACAAACACATTATGCATGTTTATTTTTTGAATTCACTTTTATTTGAAAGTCAAACATAAATTTTAAATTTAATGTTCGGCTCATTTGCACATAATATTCACATTTATAATTTTATAACTGAAAACTTCCTTTTCTTTAATTGAAATTATTTTATATAAGTAGTAGATAGACTTTTTTAACAACAAAGACGACTTTTTTTTAATTTCTTCACATTACTCGGATATTAATTTAACATTTTTTTTTTTTTTTCAAAAATACCACGACGACTTCGACAACGACGGACGGTAACAAAAAATAGCACTCAATTTGTCCACACTATCCTTTAGCTCCGTTCAAAATGCTTCTTTGAACTGTTCCGCCATTGCTTGCTTCCAAATCCGAGGTGCCTTTCGTTCGAATCGAAAGGCAGCCAGTTTGTTGTCCTTTGCAGAAATATATTTTCGACAAAATCCATGTAAAACGAGAATGTATATATGTACATAAGAAGAGCATTTTGTGCAGAGCGAAAATATACAATGAATGTATTTTTAAAAAACCGTTAAAACACATAACATAAATGCGAATTGTGAATGTGACGAAGTAAGACCTTCGGCACAGCTTCAGAATCAAAAAATCTTTTTGAATGAAAATTGTTTCATGTACTTGTGTACCGCGTAACCCGAGGTTGACTATGGCGCAATATAATATATATACAAATATATCAAGGACTTGCTCCTGCTGCTGAGCCTGCTGTGCTTCTGCTCTGCCTGTGCCTGTGCCACGGTGTCGGTCGTTCTAGAATTCACATGAAACGGAAGTTATCTAAATAGAACCGTCACACGAGAGGACATACATACATAAACTTATTTTCCTGTGTTATGTTTCTATGCCTTCCTCAATATATTCCATATAATGTGTATCTATGTACCTTCAACTTTTATCTGCATATAGTAGGTATATCTACAGCTACAGCTACATTTTTTTCGTCTGTGCAGACGTACATTTTGTCAATGAAACATTATATAGATTATATATTTGACCGATATTTTTCTGAGTGACGTCATAAGGAAAGGAAGGTAGATATTCATTGAAGCAACATGAGTGAAAAGCTTTCCAAAATATTATGAATGCAAAATGCTGTTAAAGGACGAATGTGTGTCATGGATGTAGAAGCTTTATTTTCTTTTATTTAATTTAAGAGTTTTGTATGAAATGAAAAAAAAAACTCGAAAAACAAACACGACAAGTTCTCTTTAACCTTGAATTAAAAGATTTAAAGTGCAGACATATTTACATTTTTAAATAGGTAAAATAATTTATTCTTAATCTAAAAATACATACATACATAAATATGTCAAGGAAATAATGTTTGTTCGAAAAACTAAATTTGGATTTCAGTAATTCTTAAATATTAAATTCTTATGTATCTAATCAGTTAAGGATGCTAAGTTCAATGTGAACGAAATTGTTCTGACATTTATTTAGGATATAATGACGTTTGATTTTAAAAATTATGTTTTAACTTTTCAACCAAGATAATAACGCTCGAATAAAAGAACTGTCATAGCGACTTAAAAAAACACTCACAGTAAAGTTTTGTTTAGGTTTTTATTTTTTTTTTTAAATTGTCAATTCGATTTTTTTTGTTACATACAATTATTTTGGAGGGTGAATGAAGGTGACAATTATTCTTTTTTCAGTTTTTTTGATTAAAAAAAAACCGTTAATTGGATTTTTTCCAAAAATATACTTGTTTGGTATCACGATCTAATACATAATATAAAATTTCATTCAAGTCGTTAGAGTTATTGGTTCGTGAGATATTTTGGGTTAACCAAAATGTTCACCTTTTTTTTAAATTGCTATGGTAAAAAAACCACCACTCAATTTTTTTGAGAGTCCTTTCTGCATTTTTCTGCATTATTATCTGTGTAACAAAATTTATTTGAAGTCGATATCTCGACTGGTTCTTGAGCTATGGACGACGAAAAAAAACTTCATTCACGAACGTACATACGTAAACACACAAGCACAGACATCTCTCTAAAAATATTTTATATAGACTCTAGTGACCTTGAAACGTCGAGAAATGTCAAAATGTAATGTGACAAATCGGAGCGATTACAATAACTTCCTATGGGAAGTTAAAAATCACACAAAGCAGAAATGAAAATGTCAAACAGCTCAAATAACAATTTTAAAAATACAAAAACGCCCAAATCTATTATTGTCGAACTGCGTAAAATATTTTCTGATTTTTTAGGCTATATGACGTTTGTCATTTGGAGAAAGTAATTCATTAAAAATCGGTTCAAAGTAGGAGTAAGGCCGCGTTTCCATTTGCAAGTCAACTCGAGGAAGTCTTGCAGAAGTTACTTGCAGTCGCGTTTATATTGTCATGTGAATTCTTGCAATTTCTTCTGCAATAAATGTCTTGCAAGAAGCTCGCGCATCATACTGTCGCAATTTATTGCAGATGTATTTACACCAGGAGAGCAATTAATGTCGCAAGAAATCTGGTTGTTTACTTAACGATTAGCAGCTGCGATGATAATTTTATTATTAAAAAGGGGCTGGGATGCGACCCACACTGATAACTTCCCATCACGTCTGTCGATTTGTCTTGCTTAAAAGTTTGTAGGTTTTCGTGTTGGGTTAAAAAAGTTGTTAGTTGAATTATTCTTAAAAATTTTAAAATTACCAACAATATTTTTCATATAAAGAAATAGTTAAGTTTGAAAATCTAGTTTTATTAAATAGATTTTTAGTCGAAAACAGATTTTTACCAATTTAAGTAGCATTTCTTAAATTCTTAAAAATTGGATGAATGAAATTAATTTGAGAGATATCAAGAACCGAACATCAATTTTTACCAAATTTGCGTACTATTTTTTGTAGATTTTATTTTTTTATGAAAAAAACGGACTGTTGGATTTTTATAAAAGAAACTGCTGAATATCGAAAACAATTTTTTCTGTGAAATAAAATGAGTTTGAAGACAATATTTTTAATTTTTGAAAAGCTATTCGATTCGTAAGTAAATTTTTACCAAGTTTTAGTATTGTTTTTTTGTTAGGTTTTTATTTTTTGTAAAAAACCTGCCAATTAGATTTTTCTGAAAATTTTGCTGAATGTTGAAAACAATATTTCTTATAAGTTAAAATAAGTTGGAAGCCATAATCTTAAATTTTTGAAAAGATATTTGAGTCGAAATTTAATTTTTACCAACTTTGAGTAATGTTTTTTTTTAGGTTTTTATTTTTTATAAAAAAACTGTCAATTCGATTTTTCTCAAAATTTTACCAAATTTTGAAAACGTTATTTTTCATTGCACAATATTGTTTTGGTGATAAAACCATTTTGTATTCGTAAAATTTTCGAGGTGAAAAATTTTTTTTTCAGTTTTTTTGATTTATTAAAAAAACCGTTAATTGTATTTTTTTAAAAAATATACTTGTTTGGAATCACGTTACAATATACATATATGTAATATAAAATTTAATTCAAGTCTCTAGCATTATTGGTTCGTGAGATATTTACGGTTAACCAAAATTCAAAATCAAATTGACAGGTAAAAAACCACCCACTCATTTTTCTTGAGAGGTCTTTCTGCATTATTATCTGTATAACAACATTTATTTGAAGTCGATATCTCTACTGGTTCTTGAGCTATGGACGACGAGCTACGGACGTACGAACGTACGTACACACGCACGCACAGACATCTTTCTAAAAATCTTTTATTTCGACTCTAGGGACCTTGAAACGTCGAGAAATGTCAAAATTTTCAATTTGACAAATCGGACCCATTACAATAACTTCCTATGGGAAGTTAAAAAAAAAAAAGATCAACTTGGGTTCGAGATTGGATTTTGAAAAGACGGGAACCTGGTGCCTTCTATAATTTATTAAACGAATTAAATATACTCGTAGAAGATGCTCAGCAATACTTCAATTTCACTCGCATGACCGCAATTGATTTGGAAGTTTTGATATTGAAAGTGGGTCCTATTATAAAAAAAACAAGACACTCGATTCCGTGAGTCAATATCACCGAAGAAAAGACTCCTTTTGACTCTGCTTTTGTATAAAGCAAAGACGTCAACCAGCCACTTGCGCGAGATATACGAAACTGTTTCGATAAGCTGCAAGAACTGTCGCGAGTCGATGCAAAAGTGTTTAAACTAGCAATTAATTGCACTTGCAAGTACTCGCAAGAAGTTATGAAAGTACTGTCGCGATAGAACTTGCTTGGTAGTTTCCACTTGAAATTCACTGTCGTACAGACTATCGGACATTTATTGCAGAAGTTTTCTTGCAAATGGAAACGCGGCCTAAGAGTTGTGCCATAACTTACGTAAGCTGCTGTGCCTGTGTTTCTTCCTGTGTCCTTTTTAAAAAGAAACTGACAACTGTCAATTAAGCAAAAGAAAGAAATGAGAAAATATACCATGAAGACTATAAACACCTATTCCGTGCCTGTCAATTGAAATGAACATCGACAAAGAATTATCTTATTTTGCGAATGAATTAAGCTCTCATCCATATTAAATTGTTCCAACATAAGCTTAAAGCCAAAAGACCACAGACAAAGTTAGGAGCAAAAATACTCCATTACCAAGATCGGAATCTCAGACTGACATTTCGGTTTGCCTACAAGCTAACTGCACACTAAATGTGAGAAAGTGTTCGTAAAATGATGCAAAAACCAAACACATTCTCACATTTAGTGTTCCGGCCCATCAAAATGCTTCATTTTAGTCCTCAGGGACATCTAAATGCTTCATTTTGGCATTCGTTCAAAAACGAAACAATCCTAACCAACAGAATCTGAAGTGCTGACATGGTCTTAAATTGGAAGATTTGTATAGCTTTTTAATTTCAATCCAAACAAATGTTGTAAATGTATATTAAATAAAATAAGATTGATCAAATACATATTAAATGATTTATTAGTGCTGTATTTTGTTTACTTAAATTATTTGCGAACGCAATATGCGCTGCAACTGGTTAAGTATAATTGGAAATGGACAAAAGTGTAACTCAATACTTTGTAAAACAACAAAACAGACAATTTTTTTAAAGCTGTAGTTTGCTTAGAGCATTTTTTTTTTTTTGTGACCTTAGAAGTTCAGGTGAAAACAATAGGCGGGTGCCTCCGTATTTTTTTTGTACAGACAATGCTACGAGAAGCATACTTGTGAAGTTCCATTGCCAACTTTAGCTAGTTCAGATTCCTCAATTAGATTAGTATTTTCATCATTTAAGCAGTTCGATAATTGCAAGACCAAGTTTTAGTTTTGTTTGTTGCAGAAATATTCCTGAAAATTTCTTTTTAAGGGACTATGTTAGAGTTAGAATTTTGTTTGTAGTTAGATTTTGGATTAAAAATTTGGGGAAACCATGTTTTAAAAATAAGTTGCTTTGTGTAAAGCATCTTTAAGGAATAGAAAAAGGCAATATGTTTACACACAATACCAACTAAATGAGTGCAATAAATTAAAGATTTAAGTAACTTTTTTTTATTCCAGTATGGGGAAACCGAACACCCAATAGAAAAAAAAACGGTATACGCGCCAAAATCCATACTTCTTGACTAAATAATGTTATCTTCTGAAATCTGAAAAATTAATTATGCTATGAAATAATTGGCTGTTATTAATGCTAATTTTTTTTCTAAAAAGTTGATGAAGGTTAGCCGAAGCGGAAATTTCTTTAATGAACATACCTAAAATATTATTGGCTTTCTCAAAAATATTTTTCTACACTAACCTCTGCTTTATACCTGAAAACTAATGTTTATGTATATTTTCTTCTATGTTCTGCATTTATAAAATGTAATCTATGGAAATATTTACTATATTAAGAAAAACATGTACGTAAAACTCATTAATTTGTTTCATTATTAGCAGCACTTTTACTAAACATACCCTTCAAACAATAATAAGTAAACTTGAACTTTGGTAACTAAACATTTTTAAGGAATGAATGAAAATTATATTTTGCGTTAAACTGTGGAAATTCACTAAAAAAAAAACTTCTGTACGTCAACAATAAACATTTATGACGATTACATGTTCTATTGAATTAGTTGTGCATGAATTCAGAGCGATTTTAAGACGTTTTCATTTTGTGATATATGTCAAAATTTGCATTTTATTTGCTCTGCATTTATTCAACAGGTTCGCTATAATCGTTCTGATTATTTTTTTTTAAACATTGGTGATCCTTTGATGCATTGTTTTTTTTTGATAGCAAATACATGTATATTTCCATCAATCAAGAATGTTATGGATAAGGTATTTTTCGATTATAACTCTTTTTTTTAATTTAATATTTATTAAATTTAAAGAATTTCGTAGTGATTACTCTAAATTAGTGAATTAATTATAATAAACTGATGTTGAACATACTTTTTTCAAGACAAAAATTTACATTGGTTCGCTATCAATAAAATTACTGCAAAATTAAAGCTTAAAACTGACTTTTTCATCGAAAAAAAGTAAAAAGAAAAACCTGAAAAAAACTCATTAACCACCCCATTTTGTTTTTGCTGTGCAAAGTGCCGCTAGCCCACGGCATCGTTTTTTTTTTGTTTGTGCTCACATCTATTCATGGACTAATTGTCAAAATTACAAATACAACAATGCAAACAAACGGGTTTTGGAGAGTGAAACGTACGAAAGATTCCGATCTTGGTAAATGGAGTACATTTGGTAGGGAGATTGGTAATTATTGCTACTGGAAATATTATCATGTTCATGATCTGTCTAAAAATTTGTTTGTTAAAGTCAATTTTGGTGACAAGCAACATTAAAGCCATTAAACAAAAACAATTCAGTTTAGTTCGACCTACATTTGTATCAGTAACTACAGGTTAAAGTGGTGTATGGCTTGGCGTATCCTCAAAGCTATATCATTTAAAATGAAAGACACACATGTCAACAAAAACTACATGTTCGAGCTGTGGTTAAAACAAGATAGATCTGGAAGTTATTAGAAATCAAATGACACCTTGCGGTGAGTAATCATCAATTGACAACCATTTGATTTGATATTTTTTAGGTTCTTTATGAAGTCCTTAAACCAGGTTGCCGAAATATCACTTGACATATTATCAAATATTTTACCAATTTCTCGAAGTACAGCCAAGATGACAATACTTGTTCACATTTATTGTGAGCGTCAAATATCAGTTGATAGTTGATTAGTAGTTCAATTTGGACTTATAATACTTAAATTTGGTTTGAATCTGAATTATCTTTATTATAAAAAACTTGTATCAGTTAAGCTTTTTAAATGTTTTGTTATTTATCAAACTTTTAAAAGTTTAGCTTTTTAAATGCTTTGTTATTTATCAAATATCAATTGATAGTTGAAACTTTCAGTAAGACTCATTTTCTCTTTTTATTACCATATTTTTCTCAAACTAAAATAAAAAAAAACAAGTGTTTATGACAAAACTATTGACTAGGCTTGATCAATCCTTGATCAAACATAATCTTTGCCAACTTTTGCAAAAAAGCTCCTCTATTTAAAAAAAAAATATCCTTTATGAGGCGTTTTTGTTTATTAATGCAGAGTAGAGCCTTAACTGTGTTTGTGTTTCTTTTTTCGTTTTAAACATGTTTTGAAATTGTTCAAAACGTGTTCTGTGAGCTCAAAATAAAAAAACTAAGCAGACCTTGTTGAATGCTGAACATAAGTATCAGAAATTTCATAATCACTTTCTTATTATTAAATCGAATGCTTTTTTGGTCAAAATTAATTTGCCCATTTTAATTTAACTTTTGAATCTTATTTCTTGTTTTCATAGAAGAAAATACCAAGTAAATTGACAAATGTCAAAAAGTGACATTTAAGTTTTTAAGTGTGTTTCAAAAATAATTCTAGTTCTGAGCGTTCAAAGCACATTTTGTTCTGTTCTGAACTCTTTTCTGAGCTTTAAAAGAAAAACACTTATGGCTAAAACACAAACACGCTTCAGCTTCGGCTTCGCCTGACGTTTACGAGTTCAGCCATAGGAATTCAATGCATGCTATCACAATGAAGCTTTGACCTCACGTTTCGTTTGACAATCGTAAGGAAAAGAACGTAATGTGACTCCAAACGGAAGCTCTAGTTCAAATTTGCTGAACATTTGCTTGGTCTGACAGCTCCACAGCTGTAAAAAAAAACAACAAACAAAATACATTTGCTTTATGAG
The DNA here is from genome assembly GCA_920104205.1 of Eupeodes latifasciatus. NCBI lineage: Eukaryota > Metazoa > Arthropoda > Insecta > Diptera > Syrphidae > Eupeodes > Eupeodes latifasciatus. Next base: position 49,469,101 of record OV049926.1, on the reverse strand, counting down.
GGATTCCCATTGGTTATTATAGAAATGTCATTCAAAGCAACCTTGAAACAGGCTCATCGTAATTCGTAACGCAAACGAAGCCGAAGCTGAAGCGTGTTTGTGTTTCAGCCATTAAAGACGCACATAATCTACATAAGTCCTAAATCCTTTGAATCATTGTCTGCAATTAAATTGAAAGCTTTTCACAATTATTTTCAATGGCAACACTCTTCATGCTGTTGCTGGATGTTTGGTCTGCAAAAGAACTTTGCAGAAAATTCCGTTGTACATATTATACATATCTACGCCATCACCTTGTGATGTCGTCCTTTACATGCAATGTATGTACATATGTATTTGTTGGTATATGTATCCTCTTGTATATGTAGGTCATATCGGCATTGGGTCAGTGTGTTAGCAGGAAAAATGTGCGGATGAAGACAAAAACAAAAAATAACACAGCAGTAGAAGGGTACATACATCGAACAAAAGAGATGGAAAGAGATGAAACTACAGGTGGTGGCAGATTGTTTTCGATGTTGGTGGATATATTGGGGTATGAGGGATGTGAAAATTGGGTTACCAAAAGCAGACGCAAATATTCCACTCCCTTCGATCTTACAACGTTTCAACCGCGTCCTTCTTTAGACTACCATTCACGGTTCTTCGCTTGATGATGACGTAGATACAATTTCTGAATCTGAATTGAAAATCTTCATCGCTCTTGGTACTAAGGGCGAAAGAAGGGAGCCCTTTACAGAAGACAAAAGGGGCATGCATATTTTATGAGCTGAAGTTGGTTTTGGCCGGGTGCGGTGGATTTATAGATACATTTTGTTGTTGGTATTCCACAAGTATAATTTTCTTATTCTGTCAACAAATTATTACTTTTTTGTATGAAAAAAAAAATAAATAATATCCTTGTCAATTTTGAAGTTCTTGCTTTTATACCTAATTTCTGTTGCCAAAATTATTTATCTCCCATCAAAGAATTCTCGATGACAAGCTTCGTAAAATGTGTATGACCCGCCTCTATACGTATACAAACTGAAATCCTTCTTACTTCTCATTCATGTCATGGCAGACTCTTATTTCAAAAATTATTTTGCGAATCAAAAAAAAGAAAGGGCAGATATTGTGTGCGGATAAATTTAGACATAGCCTTGACGAGTCTTTGCCAAATATACATCGACAAAGGTAGAACAGCCCGAATTACGGAATCGGAATCTCAACAATATTATTATCATCACAGCAGTACAGCAGCAATAAAGCAGAGTAGCTAGCAGAGCCAGAGCAGAAGCAGAAGCAGAAGAAGCAGCAGCATAGAATAATGATGACGTTAGCGCTAGATAAACAAAGTCGCGAAGCTTTTTTTGTTTTTTTTTTGTTAAATTTTTAAGATATGTATAAAAAGAAAAAAGCTCGGGATAGATAGAAATATTGTCTTCTATAAAGCAAAAGCAACAGCTACAGCAGCGCCCTCAGTCCTCAGTGAGAGAAGTGATGAGAATTGTTTCCCCCTTTTGTGAATCTTTAAAATATAAGCTATGAAAAAGTCCTTATATGAGATACAAAAGTTAGGTCAAAAGTTCATCAACCTCACCGAGGAAGGTCGTTAAACCAAACTAGTGACGTGAATCTGTGAACTCGGAATCGGAAGGTAGGTTAGGTAGGTAGGTAGGTGGGTATGGGACGAGTATTAGCAACTGACGACAACGAAAACAGCAACAACGAAGACGATGAGTACGACGAGTACGAGGACGTGCTGTTCGAAGCGCATATAATGCTTGGGGTGGTAGCTATAGCCTGAGAGGTGTTTTTGTCGATTTCTGGGATCTCTCTGGGTTGGGGATTTTGTGGTGGTGTAACAAATACCTACTTAGTATATTCGGAGTTTTGTTGAGTATGTTTTTTTCTTTCTGCTGTTATTGTTGAGCTTTTTATATACTTACATATACACATATATATGGGCGATTCTATTTTTAGATCAGAGTGGATGATTTAATATGAGTTTAAATAAATCATATACATATATGTACATACCTACGATATGGATATCTACGTGCTTAAAAAACGAAGTATGGAATAGAATGTAGTATAGGTATGTAAAATAATAAGATATAAGTGGATAACTTGTAGTTATGATACCTTTCTTTCTTAGTTTTCTATAACCTTATGGAATTGAATGTTTTATTTTTCCTTTCTTAAAGCACAAAAGTTTCAGCCATTAATCAAGGTGGACAAATGTTTTATTCGGTTAATGGATACAAAATAATGTACGTACATACATAATATGTATATAATGAGTAAACAGTTCATAAGAGAAATTTTATTTTTATTAGTAAACTAGCTGACCCGGCACACTTCGTACTGTCTCAATCGATAAATAAAAGACCTAAACTTTTGTATAAATTAATTTCAAAACAAACAAAACGTATTGAATAAAAAAGCATTTTTTTTAATGAAGCATGAAGTTTTATTATTATTTTCGACACATCATGTTGCTTACTTAAAAAAACACAAAGTTTTGCTGAAATACTGGCTATTTATAAGGTTTAAATTTTTATTAACAGACATACACTGTTATGATACAGTTTGTTAATCAATTTAAAGCTTTGTCATAAACTATATTTTTTGTTTTATTTTGTGGTGCGTAAATAAACTTCTAAAGACTGTCCTTGCGATTTTTTTATTGTCATCGCAAAGGCCAGACGTACTAAAAATTGTAAGCGTTTAAAATCGAATGGTAAATCCGTTGGAATCGTCGGTATTCCAAGACATCCTCTCCTTTGTATTTTCCTTTTATGATTGTTGCCTCAATGACGTTATTCATCAGCTTTTCAACAGCCAGTCTTGTTCCATTGCATAGTCGAGGTTGATTAGTGTTACGCAGCATGATGACAACTGATCCTACTTTTAACTGCAAATTGTGAGGTGGCAATTTCAGTGAATTTAAAAACTCCGTGGAATAGTTGACTACGTCATCCTGGTTCATAACGGTGTCGACTGATTTGAAATAAAGAAACTGTCCTGGAAGAAAATTCTGAATGGTCGCATTGAGATCCTCGACATCTTTATTTTTCGCTGCCAATATTGCTCTTTCACCCAGCCAATTATGGTTATAGAACTTTTGCGCTATATCTGGGAAAACACGCTGAATAAGCTCCTCTTTTGAATCTGTTATGTGACAGAAATCTGTGGGTACACTGAACCAAATCGGGTAGGTCATATTGACGGAAATATTTTGTTAACTTTTGAAGAATAATTTATTCAAATCCACAATATTTCATAAAAATTTTCGTCATAATGAATATTAAATATTCAAATCACAAAAATTTCTTCAACTGCTAATAGATTTAGTATTTTATTCAACCGAACAAATTTTTTTCATTTTGACAATCAGAAATCGTTGACTGACTCAAATCTCCGATAGGTACCTAATAACTGATTTCTTCATGTTGACAAAATTTATCAACTTGAAGAATATTCCTCAATATGTTAGCGATAACTTATATGCCTACAAATATGAAATCTTTTGCAAACAAAATAATTACTGCAAACTAACGGATTTTCCATAGATTTTTCTTCAAATTGAATAAATTTATTCAAATGTCGGGATGTGTTTTATTCAAATTGATGAAATTTTCTTCAAACCGAAGAATTTTCATAATTATTCGCATTTTTCCATTTTCTTCAAATTGAAGAAAGTTTTTCAAATAGAGGAAAATATTTTCTTCAGATTAAAGAAATTATTCAATTTGAAGAAGTTTGTCCAATATTTTGCCGTTAACTGTTTATTAAGCGATAAGTTTTATTTTTGTTAGTGAAGTTGTGCCGAAAAGTTCAATCGCGTCTTGGAAAATTTAAAATTAATTCATAAATAAATACGGATAAAAATACAAAACTTTTGGAAATAAATACCTCAAATAAACATGTAAGTAATTGAACAAATCCATTTTCAATGATAATATGAATCCAAGAAAAGAAAAACAAACAATTATAATCCTTGTATGCATGAAAACAAGAGCTTTTTTTTATTAAAGTTATTGAAAGTTTTATAACATCTCAATTAATTAAATTTCCTTAAATTGTCAATATAAATACATGAATAATTATGTGCATTTAATTAAATATTTTGCTATTGCTCTACCTTTAAGGCGAAGTTTGTTTTTCTTTAACCTAACTATTTTAACAATACACAATTTTTACATGTTTGTTGTATGTCATTCACCGTTTCTTGCAGATAATTTCCAGTGTTTTATAATCAATAAATTTTATAAATACAAACAATTCAATATTATAAGAAGTACTATTAGTTTATTTTACTTTAACGGTGTATGAAATTCTTTCAATTGATTTTAATTTTGATATTTTGAATATTTAATGTAAATAACAGCGAAACAAGGTGATCATATTAATAATAGTTAAAAAGTGTCAATTCTTTATAAGTCAAGTAAAATATATATAAGCAAAGTATCTTTAAATTATTAGTTTTGCTTAAAAGAAATGTAACTATAATTTTGAGTAAATACAAACACGATATACTAGGAAAAAAAATAAGCTTCTAAGATTTTAACATAAGAGTTTAGTATGATATAAGATAACAAAAATGATTTGTTTTAAGTGTAAACAAAAATTTAACTCTCCAAGTTCTTTAATAACACATTTGAAAATATATCATTCACTTTCCACATTTAGTACATATCAGTGTATTGAAGATTCATGCTTGCAGTTGTTTAATAATCCTAATACTTTTAGGCGGCATTTGAAAAGAAAACACTTTGATATTAACACAAACCAATGCAATTTAGTGTTACGCTGCATAACAATAATAATTTTACAAGGAAGAATGTTGAAGACATTCAAAAATTAGTTGCAGAGACTTTTTTATCACCTATCGCTAATCATTTAAGATGGTTTAGTGATTTTAGAATTTCTGATGTTGAAGCTAGGTTTTGGCTTAGAAATTTTATTGATACTTTTTCAAATCCCTTTGACTGTTGCAAAACTGATTTTTTAATGTACAAATGGCTTAAGAACAATGATTATCTCGATATAAAAACATTTTTGCGTTTCGAGGCATTGTAACCTTAAGCATTGCAGTCACTAAAATGCGTTGATGAGTACACCTGATAATAATGCACTTATATAATTTCTTTCAGATCAATATGGATTTCAAACACCTATATCCTAAAGCTGAGAGTTTATTATTAAAATATGATGATTTTTCTGCAAAAATTATACCCATTTTTGAAGACGAAATAAAGGATCTAGGAACTAGTCGCCAGACCTTAAGCGAAATGATGAATAATGGAAAAATTTTACCCGAAAGTAAGTTTACTTTTAATCATTGAGTAGTTTGACATAAAAGATTAAATTAACCAATTTTCGAATTTCTTTAGACCCACCTTAAAGTTATATTTTTTTTTCAGATGGACGTGCCTGTGGCATTTTTTATTTAATTCACAGCCTTCTTACACCAACAGCTAAACTCATCACTGGCATCAGTGGATCACAGAAGGCCATTACTCGTTTTTCTATTCGGGACTCCCAAGCTAGCTTTCTTTTAGTTGGATCAACTGTAGCGGCATGCGACGAAGAGATTCTCCGGAGACAAAAAGAAAAAAAAAACATTCAACCACTGGTCATTGTTACTGGAACAATTTTGGATCCTAAGGACATCGTTGTATTTTTCGATGGTATAAAGTTCAAACAAAATTCAATTATTTTAGCAATCGATCTGTGTTTCAAAATTTTTAATTTATTTAATTTGGAATACCCTACTGGTTCAAGTTTGATTTGGGCCTTTATTCAAAATTTTTTTTATAAAATTGAAACTAGTTATGATAAGCACCATCCAAAAGTAAACTCACTCATAAATAAGTTAAATAAATCTTAAGTTCAGTATTTAATATATATAATATGTAAGTACATACATAAGAGAATAAAATATAAACATATTCTTGTATTTAAGAAAAAAAACTATTTGTTTGTCTGCTTTACTTATTTAGATTGTATGGCTACTAACTTAAATTTTTAGGATAGCTTTTAAATATTTATATAAATAATACAGTAATCAGGAAAATTATTTTTCAGGAAATAAATTTGTTTAAAGTAGAAAAATATTTTCTACTTTAAAGCAAATTAGCGTTAAATTAAAACAAAATATTGTTGTTGTTCAAAAGATTAAAAAAAAAATCATTAATTTGAAGAATATAATGCTTTATATTGAAGAAACAAGGAGGTTAAAATAATAACTTTTCTTCCATTTAAAGAAATAAAACCGTTCAAATGACTAAATATTCATTAACTTAAAAAGCTTGACCCGTCAATTGGAAGAAAGTTTCTTTATTATAAAGAAATGGGTAAGTTAAAATGAAGAATTATTAGTTAAATTGAAGAATTATTATTAACTAAATTTCATGAAACAATGATGAATACTAGTCAATTTGACAAAATTTTGTAGATTTTACTGCGTAACGAAAAATTTTAATCATTTCTTCGAAATGACGGAACTTCTCGAATCTAAGAATATATTCGTCAAATTGACGGATAGGAGGTGTTGACCGTATATTGATCACCCTTTCTTCAAATCTACTTGCTTTTTCATCAATATCACTACCAAATTTGGTTCAGTGTAATGTGATGAATCCGGTCGAGGTGTCCATTGCAACTTTATTATTTCCAATATCTAACAACTGCTTCGCAAACACATTTGCAGTTTCATCATGTTGCAAAAATACTCGCATGTTAGTTGTTAATTGGAGTGTATTTACGTACTGCCACAAATTCGATGATTTTAGGCATGCATTTAGTACGTCAGCAACAGTTGATGGGGGAATAACTGGAAGAGTCTGACGAAAATCACCTAACAATAGATCAAAAACCAAATATTTTGGTTGTCACGAAGATCTTTCAATGTTCTGTCCAGCGCCTCCAGTGACCTCTTATGGGCCAACGTGCATTCATCCCAAACAATTAATTTGCATACCTGTAGGATCTTGGCCATTGCGCTATTTTTGGCGATGTTGCAAGTTGGTGTTTCGGTGATTTGCATGTTTAATGGTAATTTCAAGGCAAAATGCGCAGTTCGTCCGCCTTCTAGCAGAGTCGCAGCTATTCCAGATAAAGCCAACGCTAGAGGAACATCAATTCGCGATCTGATCCTCGCCAAAAGCAATTAAATTAAGAACGTTTTTCCGGTTCCTTCGGGAGCATAAAGGAAATGAATTCCACCAGATCCACTGTTCACAGCTTCTATCAAAGTGTCGTACGCAATTCTTTGTTGTTGATTTAATTGTGGAACATTTGTACGAACTGTTTCGGCCAATGCTTCAATGTCGTACTGTTGTTCCCTTTGCAACTCGTGGTTTAATGCATCGTGCATATGACGATTGGGTACTGTCATTCCCAAACACGACAATACTTTATTTGCTATAAATAAACACAAATCTTCTATCATGATCAATGTCTCATTGTAAATTTCTTCAGTCATTTGTAGTGTAGGATTCAAAGTTTCACTGCGCACACGATGCAAAACATCATCAGACATGTCATCTCTATACTTAACCCACAAATCGTTTGGATTCGAGGGGAAACATGTCGATATGATAATCGCAAACAATGTACGAATTTGATGCGGCGATGAAGATATTACGGAATCCTTGAGCGTATAAAAATAATCTGATACAACTGAAGTTAGCTAAAATTAAGTTTCGCGAAGCCGACCAAATTAATTGGAAATCAGTACACTAATAGTTTATTACATTTTTTGTCGCGTTCGCGTTTCACTTTTGTTTATTTTCGGAACGCGACATTAGATCCTTCAAAGCGCACGCGAAGACTATTTTCATAGATATGATTGAATTTGAACTTTATGCAGCGGTAATAAATTGCAAATTGACTATTTGACGTTAGGAACACACCTAAATTGCTTAGACAACAGTGAGTTATTATAATTTAATACATATGAACTTTATTGAATAGCAATAAAGTTCAAATTGACTCTAGAAAACGTTTGTATGGGAAATAGAAAAGGGCTGATTTTAGGGTTTTCCCGGAAATTATTCGATTTTTTTTTCGCCTTTTAAACCTTCCCTAGACCTCCACGAACATTTCAAGACTAAGATAAGATAAATCCGTTCAGCCGTTCTCGAGTTTTAGTGAGACTAACGAACAGCAATTCATTTTTATATACATATATATAGATATAGATAGATAGATTTAATATATCTTATATGAAATTTCCCCCTCACGGTTTTCGCCTTGTTGTGGCGAGGGGGCTTACGTCTAACTCTTCAGCAATCCAGCGGCGGAGTAAGACAACTAAGAAAACCACAAAAAGCAGAGATGCTTATCTAATAAATATGGACAAAAGTTTACAAAATGAAGTAAATCGAACGGGGATATACGTTCAAGTGTCGGCAGAAGTCACGGCTGCCGGCGAGGGCTTGGCTTCGCAAGAAGCTAAGTCGCCAGTGACAAATGTAAACTTGGAGAAAGGAAAACGAGAGCTAAAAAGACAACCGGTCATTCTCTCAGTGGATCTCCTCCCCGACTTAGATGGTCTAACTATCAAAGGTACGGAGACCTCGGACAGACCTCCTTCCATAGGCAGTCAAACCGAGGACGAGCTACTGATGGAACCGAGTCAGGAAGAGACTATGCTGAAGTCTGCTGCACCCCTCAAAGCTACGAGGCAACGCAGCAACTACAGATCCTCCAAAAGATTCGTGAAAATGACCGAGTTGAAAGACCCTGCGACGCTCAGTTCGAGAGACAAGGCTCTCTTAAAAAAGCATAAGAAGCTAGTTAGGAACTTTGAGCGGCAGCTGGCAGAGACTGTCACTGCACCCAGGGAAATAGCGAAGGAAGTGAATACCAAAGAGTCGGAGAGCAAAGGAGTAGATGCTGCCAAATCTAGGTCTGTCCCTAAAAAGGCAAATCGTGAACAGGCTGGCAATAACTCGACCGCTCGGAACGACAAAGGTAAAGTTCAGGCGACTTCCAGTAAGAAACAGCAAGCCAACGCTAGGAAAGACCAAGCACCGGCAAGCACCTCTTCTGGAACGAAGCCAGGAACGTCCAAGAGACAAAGATCGGAGGAGGCGGTCAAGCAAGACGGTGCTAAAAAACAGAAAACCAGCAGCTTCGACACCACCCCGATTGACCTACAAATTGCCATAATAAGCCGTGACGACCCAGATGGGAAAATCTCGGCAAAAAACTGGCTCCTTGTGGAAAACGAGATCCTCAAAGCCATGATGGAGGCATCGGAGAACGATAGTTCGGAAGACTATGTCTTTGATGGTGCCGGATGGCGGCGAGGAGTTAAAGTGGTCTGCTGCGGTGACCAGAAATCACGGGAGTTTCTGAACCGTACAATCGCCAACATTGGCGAACTATGGGAAGGTTCCTCCCTTGAGATTCTACCCGCCGCAGCTCTACCACTCCGCCAGCAGTTTAGCATATGGATCCCCCCTCCTGCAGAACATGAGGACGCAGCCATTATAAAGTTGCTGGCGAAACAGAACAAAGAGCTTCCCATTTTAGAATGGAAGCTCCAACACTCAAGAAAGAGTCATGGAGGCGAAGGGAAGGACCTCTTGTTTGTGGCAGACAAGAAATCTGACCTTCTGCTCAAAGGTAAAAAAGACGTGTTGAGGTATGGTCTCGGAACCGTAAAGGTTAAGAGGCATGAAGGCAAAGGGGAGTCAAAAGCTGCAAGTGGTGCAAATAAACCTGCACCACGCTAAAGCAGCAACGTACGACCTTACGCTCTACATGTCTCACGAGAACGTGGATGTGGCCTTGATCCAGGAACCATGGTTAGGCAAAAACCGAATCCGTGGGTTGAGGTCAAAGCACTACAACCTTTTCCACTCCACGTCAGATGTAAGTAATATTAGAAGTTGCATCCTAGTGAAAAAATCAATTAACGCTTTCTTCCTATCTAGGTACAGCAACAAGGACAACACGGCAATCAGCGTCGAATCAAATGAAGGAAACTTCATTCTAGCGTCGACGTACATGCCGTATGAGGAGGAGAGCCCACCATCAAAAACTGTCCGTGATCTTGTGGTCCATGCCACAGCAAGCGGCACACCTTTGGTGGTAGGATGTGATGCCAACGCTCACCACACTCAATGGGGCTCAAAGGATATCAACAAAAGGGGTGAGTCAATTTTTGAATATATTCTCTGTTCTAATTTATCGATATGTAATAGGGGCAATCACCCTACTTTTCGAAACAAAAACAGGGAGGAAATCATAGATTTGACCCTTATTAGCAATAATAGTAAAATTTCAGTTGAAGACTGGAGAGTCTCACCTAAAGAATCTTTTTCGGATCACTTTAGGATACTCTTCTCTATAGACAGGAACTTTACTGAAAAGAAACCTTACAGGAACCCAACTAGAACGAATTGGACAGAGTACGAAAAATGGCTGAAAGACTGTATTGATCCACCAGAGGACAATACAAGTCTAAGTACTTCAACCATTGACACTGTTGTCCAAAACTTGTCTAGCAAAATGAGAATGTCTTTTGAAAAACACTGCCCTTTATCTCGTTCTAATAACCCCACTAACCCACCCTGGTGGAATGGGGTACTGAAGAAACGTAGAACAGAGGTTAGAAAACTTTTCAATAAAGCTAAACTGAGTAAATTAGACGAGGACTTAAAGTCTTATAGAGCCGCACTTAACACTTACACCAAAGAGTTAAGGAAGGCCAAAAAGGATTCGTGGGCTAAACATTGTGAATCCATTGAAAAAACAAGCGAGGCGGCAAGGCTCCGTAGAACCCTGGCCCTTAATCCCACGATCCCGGGGTACATTAAACACCCTGATGGATCATGGTCGAACTCGAGCCTGGAAACGCTTGAACTCTTCATGGAAACTCATTTCCCCGGTTGTAAAAACCCAGAAAGTTCGGATTGCTTGCAATCGAACACGCTGGATTTTACTCACACGGAATCAAAGTTAGAACTAAATCAGGTTATTACTGAGCAGAAGATTATTTGGGCAATAAACTCGTTCAAACCCTATAAATCAGCGGGACCAGACGAGATTTTTCCAGCTCTTCTCCAAAATGCTCTCAAAGTAATAACTCCGTGGCTTAGGGTAATCTTCATAAGTTGTATCAAACTTAGATACGTCCCTAATAGCTGGAAAAAGGTTAAGGTAGTCTTTATCCCAAAAGCAGGGAAACCGACTCACTCGACCGCTCAGGATTATAGACCAATAAGTCTCTCTTCGTTTCTCCTTAAGACACTAGAGAGGATAATTGATCTACATGTTCGAGAACTTCTCAACGAAAACAACTTGTGCAACTACCAACACGCTTACCTTAAAGGTAAATCAGTGGAGACTGCTTTGCATGAAGTAGTTTCACATATTGAGAAAAGTCTTGAACAGAAAGAATATACCCTGGCAGCATTTCTTGATATCGAGGGTGCGTTTAATAACGTTAAAACGGAATCGATCAAGACTGCCTTAGTTGAAGTTGGGGTTGAATCTGTCATTGTCGATTGGATCTTCACCATGTTAAATGGCAGAATTATCAACTCTCAAATAGGAGTTAGTACTATTGAGAAAACAGTTACTAGAGGCACACCACAGGGAGGAGTCATCTCACCCCTGCTCTGGATCCTCGTAGTCAACAAAATTCTCACAAAGTTCAAAGATCAGGGCATTAAAATAGTAGCATATGCAGATGACATAGTGGTTTTGGTATCAGGCAAGTTTCTTACCATCATCGAAAACATTATGGAAAATGCATTAAAGGATTTATCTTCTTGGGCAACTAAGAACGGTCTCGGGGTCAACCCCACCAAGACAGAGCTAGTTTTGTTCACGAAGAAAAGGAAACTGGAGGGCTTCAACCCTCCCAAACTAAATGGCATTCCTCTAAAACCTTCTAAGGAAGCTAAATTTCTAGGAGTAATCCTTGACTCCAAGCTTACATGGAAGCGTAATACGGAGGAAAGAATGAAAAAAGCACTATGTGCATTCTACACATGCAAAAAGACCTTCGGTGTACGTTGGGGTATGCGACCGCAAGTCATCCAATGGATGTACACAGCGATAGTCAGACCCATTCTTACCTATGGATCTATTGTATGGTGGAAAGCGGTGGAAAAATCAAGCTATCTCAAGAACCTGAATAAGGTACAGAGACTAGCCTGTGTAGGAATAACAGGGGCTCAAAGATCCACACCACAAGCTGGATTGGAAATGATGTTGGACCTCCCGGCTCTGGATGAGTTCATAAAGTGCACGGCAGCCAAAACTGCAATTCGTTTAAGAGAACTGAGCTTTTGGAGGCACAGCACTTATGGCCACGGGTCAATCTTACAAAGATATGACACGATTCCAGGACTGAGAGAGACCACCGATTACATCCCCCCTTTACTGGATTTCGACAGGAAATTTTCTATTTTAATACCAGAAAGACAGGGTTGGGATCCTAATTCACTTATAAGTAAACAGGGTATCCCTTTCTACACTGATGGTTCAAAAATGGAATCAGGAACAGGTGCTGGAGTGTTTTGCCAATCTCTGAACATCAGAGCGTCATATACACTCCCGGCTGACTGTAGTGTCTTTCAGGCCGAGATCTTTGCCATTGCAAAAGCAGCTGAATTGGCACACCAAGAAAATCTAAGCTCTTCGGAGATTACTTTTTTCGTGGACAGCCAGGCTGCTATCAAAGCCTTAGCCAGTGAGACCATAAGATCAAAAGCAGTTTTAAACTGTAGGAAGAAATTAAACAAAATCTGCCACACTAACCAGGTAAAGCTCTGCTGGGTTCCCGGACATAGCAATATAGAAGGGAATGATATAGTAGATGAACTAGCCAGGAAAGGGTCAGAAGCAGACATAAGTAGTAGCGACCACTCAGTTGGGGGACCCCTCGTCCCGATTGGGGTACTCAAGAGGAAGATAGACCTTAAGCTAAAAGAGAAAATCAACATCTCCTGGAAATCCAGGGATGATTGTGTAATCTCTAGAAGTTTATGGCCTAACACAAATGAAAAGGAAACTCGGTATATTCTATCGCTGAGTAAAAAGAATATTAAAATCTTGACAGGTGTACTAACAGGTCATTGCGCCATTGGCACAATGGCTAACAGAATAGGTGCATTTGCACCCGATTTTTGTAGGAGCTGTCAGGATGAGGAGGAAATGGAAACCATTAAACACCTGCTCTGCGACTGTCCGAATCTCCAAACCAGCCGACTCCGTCATTTCGGAAACAGGTTTGTTGGAGAACTGGATGATCTAGCACAGGTTTCAATGGCAAGCATGAGGAAATTTATAGATAGCACAGGTTGGTTCGTTAACGAGCCAGTCTACGCTAATCGACAGATTTGAGGAGCATCGATGCTAAATTTTTACTTTTACAGGGGATCACAATGGACCAATAGGCCCCCGTGTACGCAACAGCTTCATGCTGTGCACACCCCTTGCAACCTAACCTAACCTAACCTATATGAAATTTAATTCCATATTTCATGTTTAATTCAGAATGTTAATAATTTATAGTCCAGTTAATAAATGTTTTCACCTCAAAAAAAAAAATCCATAACAGTTTTGAAACTTGGCACACTTACTAAGGGATGTCTGGTGATGACCCAAAAAAAAGTCCCCAAGAATCCGACGTGAGTTCTAGCGGCAGTTAAGAGAAATATTGATTTTGTTTCAGTTTTTCACTTTTATCTCGAAAACTATTTGTCGTATCAAAAAATTTTGTTCTACAAAATTAAAGCTCATTAAATTTTATGTAAAAAAGCTTCCATTAATTTTTTCGTATTTCTTATAGTACAAGTGGTTTGTAATGCACATACCTAGGACTGATAGCTGTTCAGTCTCCCCAATGCAAGTACCACTCATGAATAGTGGCATTGGGGGAGGGTTACGCTTTTGTGACAGTAGACAACATTGAGTCTTCGAAGCATTAAATTCTACACGGTTTTTGATTCCCCATTGAACAATGCTGTCAAGATCAGAATGCAATTGGACGATGGTTTTAAATTTATAATTCAAAAACATAATTTAAAGAAGTTCTTAAATTTCTTAAATTGGTGTGCTCCACACACCAAACCGACACCACTTAAATTATCCACAAACATTAAAGTTTTATTAATTTATAAATAGTTGTTAAATGTGAAAGTTTAACATTTCAAAAGCCGATTGAGTTTTGATTTTTTCTGACTTTATTTGGTGTCATTTATTATTATCAGATCCCGTCAATCAAAAGATGTGAACTAATAGGGTCCATACACTACACAAACTGTTTGAGCAAACGAATGTAATTTGTTGTTGTAGAAATGTTTGTGCAAACTGTTTGAGTAGTGTGTAGCGATGATGCGTGTTTGCGCAAGCGGTTTGAACAAAATCAAAAAATTTTGAATTTTCCGTGCCTGCACCAACATGTTTGTGTGGGGTGTATTGAATTTTGCTCGAAACGATGCCAATTTTCATAGAGTTAACATGAATAAACAAGAGGAACAAATTGTTTGAACTGAATTGATTGAACTTTATAAAAGTTTACCGGTATTGTGGTGTGTAAAAATTCTTTTTTTTTGTTCTTACTAATATCTCTCAAACATGTTTGCGTAGTGTGTGGCGAAACTATGTTTGCTCAAACACACGTTTGAACAAACGTGTTTGCGTAGTGTATGGGCCCTTTAAACGCTGCCTGCTATAATATTATATTTGGATTTCCCAAAAATTAAAAATGTTTTGAATTTATAATCAACTTCGATTAAAGTGTTTGCAAACCTTAAACTGTGAGTATAAAAAAAGCCAAACTTCTCTAATTATTTAAAAAGTCCTGTTTAAAGTCACTTACCAATTTCGTTTTTAACTGAACAAATTCTGTTAAATTTAAATTTTAATATGGGACATCTTTTTCAACTTAACTTAGCTGAGCTTAGCTTTAATCAAAACACTAAATAATAAAAATATGTTCTTCCTGAAATAATAAGAGGGCAAGTCTTTTTAATATTTTAAAGCGACCAAGATTTTAGTATATACTTTCCTTAAAGTTTATATATACAGAAATACTTTCTCAGGAAGTATCAGTGTTTTAAAAGTGCTTTAATTTTTTGTTTTAAAAGTACTTTGAACCGTCGCTCTCAAAACCTTGGAAACCTTACAAATTTCACAAAAAAAAAAACGAGGAAAGGAAGTTTAAATATTTTTTTAATAAATACCCAACTTTTAGACTTTTGGAGTTAGTATTCTTTTTATTAAATGTCAAACAATGCAACAAAATAGGAATTACATTGCAGAAATTTTTCTAGAAAATGGATTTCAAATATCATCATCGATGTTGAGTTATGACGTCTGATAAGTGCAATTAACGTATTTTGAAATTATGTCTTTTATATAATGTTAGAACTAAAATAATTCTTTTTAACTATTATTTGTTGAATAGTTTGCTTTAACATTTTACAACAAAGAAAAAATAGAAGACTGTGATTTTTTTTTAATATATTATGTAACGACAATTCATTCATCTTAAATTAATAAATAAATTATATCTAAGAAATCCCATTCAAAATTGATAGAATTCTTAAAGTCATCTTGCACATAAGGTACTTATGGTATAATTTGAAAACAATTCCGTGCGGGATGACGATGTTTCAAAAGCGGTATGTATTGTCTTGCGTCATTGATGCTCTACATTTGGTCCTATATCGCTGGGAATAGGGCAAACGAAAAAAAAATTGTCCACCATTGAATATAGGTAAATATGTATGTATGTATATAAATAAGTATTCCCTCTCACATACCGTATCTCTATGTAAAACTATATTCCTGTATTATGTACTTTTAAATAGTACCCTGCTTGTCCTATGTATTCGAAACACACCGGTTAATAAACTTGAAAGTATTTGAACAAAATTTTCATTCAAGAATTCAAACTGTGCTGCTGCACATAAATGCGTTTCGCTGCACAGCAGTGGAACAAGTCATGGGGCGGTACTGGGTGAAAGCTGCAAATATATGAGTCTACTATATGAATCGACTGCGGGTGATGAAGGCAACGAGAGACGACCCGACACACGAAGGACGGTGGCGATGGAGACGTTGTTGGGCGATAGCGGCGTCAGCTGCAGCGTACCTTCATACATAAAATACAAATAACAAAAACAAAATAAACTAGGCCACTTGGATTCATGAGAGTTAAGAGATGTATAGGTACATATGTACATATCAATATTCCGCAAAGGCCTTTGCAGCGACCGGCTAAGTCGTCGAAAATAGATGAGGTCGGGGTCGCTGCAAGGCGCGCGGATATGACGTCAGTGATAAAATTCAGGATGAATTTTCATTCAGATGCACACACATTTTGATGCTGATACTGATTCTGGCCGTTGCGTTGCTACTCTTCTTATACTCCACTTCATTAAAGATGACGCATGACATTCACAAAAGATATAACTTACCTCCCATAACTCTTTTTCTAATGTGGCGAAAGTGTTGTGCACTGCTGGCAACTGGCAAAGGTTTTATACGAAGGTAAGGATTAATCATTAGGTTTTTGTTGTTGTTGTTTTAAAAGCGTGTCCCTTAATTACTTGGAAATATATATGTATGTAGGTATGTGCCCAAGGTATTTGATAAGCCCTGTATGGACAGCATCAGCATCATTGCACAGTTTTAAAGGACAAAGACCTTGATGGGAAAATCAGTTCATTTGCAAGTCCTCGGTGACGTCATTGCTGTTGTCAAGTCAAGCTGCACTCTCTTTCTCTTACTGATTCACCACAACACTCTGAGCATATGGTTTTTGAATGAAGTGCACTGCTTTTGTTTTTGCTTTTGATGCCTGGATGAATGAAGTATATGTAAATTAATCGCAGGCCAAATGGTTTTAGGGAATAATTTTCTTTTGTTGTTTTACATTTTACTGTCCTAACTAAGGATTTATTTATATTTTTACTATTTTTTCTTTTAATTTTGAAATAATTAAATGAGATATGAAGGAAACCTTAGTCAAGTAATGTATAATGTAATTACTTTGCGATGTTACAGATTTTCTTAAACTACAAAAGTCATCTCACGAACTGACTCGGCACACTCATTACACTTGTTGATGTGGTTAGCAACTAACAAGGTTATCTATAAATGCATTCAATATTATAAATCATAAACAATCGTATTCTATTGTATGTACCTTTTAGCTAGAGCCTTGAATGTGACAGTTTTGGGATCGCGATTCGGCCTATAAACTTTGGTGGTGTGGAAACACATATTTTATTGTAATGCTAAAAAGATGTTTAAATTCTTAAGAAAACTGTTCCTAATATTTCTGCGGACTTATTTTTTTAATTAATCAAAATGGGAGTCCCAACTAAATTTGTAAACCTGCTAGAGTGCATATACTCTGATACTCAATCAGCAGTGTGGACAGGAAGGGAGTTATCGGAGTACTTCGAAACACTATATGGGTTGAAACAAGGATGCCTTTTATCACCTTAACTTTTTGCTTTATATATAAATGATCTACATGCGATTATTGAATGAGGTTTTAATATCGACAGTTTAAATATAGGGTGTCCCAAAATTAACGCAAGATTTCTAGGGTGTCCCAAAATTAACGCAAGAAATCTTGCGTTAATTTGAAACAAGTTGATATACCGATCAGTGTGGGTCGCATTTTGTTTGACCCCAAATATCTTACGAAAAAATTAAATTAAGCAATTAAATTTTATATTATATAGGGCGTCCCAAAATTAACCCAAGAAATCTTGCGTTAATTTTGGGACACCCTAGAAATCTTGCGTTAATTTTGGGACACCCTATATAAGGTTGTTGCTGTATGCTGACGACGCGACATGGTGATCTTAGCAGAGGATGTGGAGGTTTTGCAACGCATGATAGAACGTTTTGAAGAGTACTGCACCAATTGGAATCTCGAAGTGAATCTCTCAAAATCGGAAATTATGGTCTTCCGAAATGGTGGCAGGCTATCAAAGATGAACTTTTTTTTAAGCATGTAGAGAAAAGAAATGCAGCAGCAAAGAACAGTATTAACGCGACATTGCATTGTTTTTCGAGTAAGCAGAATATCAACCTCAGTTCAAAATGGAAACTATTTTTGGCAGTATGCAGAGCTATTCAAACTTATAGTGCACAAGTCTGGGGTTTTGGAACTTTTGATGAAGTGGATAAGCTACAACGATACTTTCTGAAAAGAGTTGTAAAGTTATCATCATACACTCCAAACTATGCATTACCGATTGAAACCGCAGCTGAAGACGGGCACTACTACACACTGGACTTACACCTTAGGTATGTACAAAAGACTATATTTGATTACAGTGACATGAGACTACCTAAGCAACTTACCAAAATCCTCTTAGCAAAACAACTTTTTTGGGTTAAGGAGATTAATATGATCGGAAACAGATTCGGCTTGCACTGGGATGAGAACATGACAAATGAAAGAGATTGGATTGTCAATAACTCACAAATTCTTGATCAACTGAAATCGCATGCAAATCAAGAAGCAGAGCAGAGAGCGAGGGGAAGCAGCACACGAATTTTCAAGATGTTGGATTATTCAATAGGACCGCAATACATAACAGATGACTTGGAGCCTCACAAAATATCATGGATTTTCAAAGCTAGATGCGATCTTATCTCACTCAACGGAAATAGGCGTGGAGGCAACGCATCAACATTATGTAGCCTGTGCAACATGAAAGAAGAAGAAGATATACAACATTTCCTAGGCAAGTGTCCCGTACTAAGAGAATTCAGGATAAGACATTGTGAAAAGGCAACTCTAAATGAAGCTGAAATTATTGCTGTCCTTAGCGGAAATTGCAGGGCTGATTGGAACAGACTCTCGAGTTATATTTACGTGGCTATAAGCTATAGAAAACAAATCTTAACAGAATTTATTTGATTTGAAAATAGTGTGAACTATGAACGTGTACACATCAATTTAAAACTTTAAAATTTAGGATTTCTCTTTAAATTTATCTAAAATCAAAAATTGTATCTTTTTTATAAAAAATGTACTTAAATGTAAAATTATTTGTATCTTTTTACTTACCCGACAGAGACGACTCTTTATGTCATTGTCGTAAGTTTTTTAAATCTTTCAACATAACTTTCTTTCAAGTTAAACTCAAAAATGTATAAAAATATTAAGTTGAAAATAAAAAACATTTTACTACTACTACTACTACTAATTAATCAAATAATTTTTGTATGAATATTAAAGATAAATGATAAAGTAAAATAGTGCAGCTTTCTAGTTTAACTTTGGTTAACTTTTGTTTAGGTGGAATAAGACCGAATGTGGAAGTTAATTAGGGTTTAATATAATACTTTTCGGCACAAATCAAAATGAGCATAATCTAACACAATTAACATAGGTACCATATTTTTTTTAAAGCATTCATGTTTCATCATACGGCCTAATTATTTTTCTCTGTCCGCGTTGTCCTAAATTTTGAAAAATAATAACACTAATTAGATGCAATTTTTTTATTCTCATAAATTACTAGCTGACCCGTCGGGCTTCGCATCAGTTGACATATCTTAGTTTCGTGAAAATATACATAAGAAAATATTTATATATGTAAATATAGCAACTAATCAATTTATCTGAAAAATTTGGAATAATGTAGAATAGCCTTGTAGTTATTCTGGAACGTTTCGCTAGACGTTTTCCCTAAAGAAGAAACATTTCTCTCGTTTTTTTTTTAATTTTAAATACAATTTTTTAAATTTATTGTAA
Organism: Eupeodes latifasciatus; assembly: GCA_920104205.1. Lineage (NCBI taxonomy): Eukaryota > Metazoa > Arthropoda > Insecta > Diptera > Syrphidae > Eupeodes > Eupeodes latifasciatus. Next base: position 49,449,354 of record OV049926.1, on the reverse strand, counting down.
GACTCTGCGATAAACAAGCATTCGATGATGAAAGTTTTTCCGCAATATGATCAAACGAATGATCATCTCATCTAATTCAGCAGCTGATAAAATTTTCATTAGTGACTCTAAAGAAATACCTGCAAATAAAATTCTGCTTTACTCATAAATATTCTAATTAATTCATCAACTTGAGTTTATAGCTTGTTAACATAGTTACGCAAAGTATCGCGTTCGATTCGAATTGTAAATCTTGAACGATTTCTATTATTTTTTCATTACACTGGCAGAAAATTTGAAAAAATAAGCAATTTCAATAATCGTGTCTGAATTTCAATTTGGTACATCGTCGTTTAAACTTTATATCGTAATTTTGTCTCAATACTTACAAAAATATTTTACCGTCCATAATGAAGGAAATGTAAACCGGACCTAATTTTATGACATGATTTTTTCTACTCACTTTGCAAGATTTCAACTGCACCAGAAGCCAAAAAACGTGGTGAGTCTATTTAACGCTTCTCTTTTTACAAAAACAAACAAACGTGGTGTTTGCTGTGTGGCACGTAGCGCCGCCGTCCTTCTGGAACCACATGTCGTCTAGGTCCATATGGGTCAATTTGGGCCATAAGAAATTAGTTATCATCGTTATGTAGCGCTCGCTGTTGACGGTGACTGCCTCACTAACGTCGTTTTCAAAAAAGTACGGCCCAATTACGCCGCCGCCGCGCCGGCCCAAAGTCCACACCAAACGGTAACTTTTTGACCTGGTGAATCTCGCGTGTGTTGGTGTCGTCCTATTAACTGCAATTTTGCTTCTTAACACAGCCATTCATCAAAAAATGCGCCTCGTCACTAAAGATGATTTTTCGGTCAAAATTGAAGTCCTCTTCCAACCGATTCGAGGCCCAGTCAGCGAACAAACGGCGCGGCGCGGCGTTGTCTATGGTCATGAACTCGGGTTCTGCTGTACACTTTCACGGACCGCAGCGATGTTCTCGGCCGATCTTGTGTTACTTGAACGTACGGATGTTGGCTGGTTGTTTACTGAACCGGTCGTCTCAAATTTGGCCACCAAACGTTGAAGAGTCGACTGTGAAGGGCCACCACGTCTACCGTAAAAAAAAAAAAAAACGTTTGCGTTAACGAACACTCATTTTGATAATAAAGTTTTATCATTTGAACGTGCTGTTCAATCGTGTAACTTGCCATGATGATTTGGCATAAACAACTGAATAATAAACAAAATATTTGACAGATGCCACCAAAACAAAATGGCCGCCACGGGATGCCAAAATCTATCGGCGCCAAAAAAAAACATATATAAAGATTATTTACTTTTAGATAGTCACTTCGAGACAATTTCTACAGATCGGAATTTTAATGAAAAGCTCCCTTCTTACATATTATGTAGTTAACTAACACTTTCTTAAAAGTACCTTAAAGGACCATTAGCAAATTTGTATTGAAGTTGGGCGTAAAACCAATTGAAATGCAATGCAATAGGTACATACCCCCCAGTGAAAGCTTATTTCTAGTTTATTGTTTCTTTATATAGGGTGTCCCAAAATTAACGCAAGATTTCTAGGGTGTCCCAAAATTAACGCAAGAAATCTTGCGTTAATTTGAAACAAGTTGATATACAGATCAGTGTGGGTCGCATTTTGTTTGACCCCAAATATCTTACGAAAAAATTAAATTGAGCAATTAAATTTTATATTATATAGGGCGTCCCAAAATTAACGCAAGAAATCTTGCGTTAATTTTGGGACACCCTAGAAATCTTGCGTTAATTTTGGGACACCCTATATATCGACAAGTCTTAAAACCACTGGATATCCAAGATAAGGCCCATTGTACCGTTAGTGAATCTGCTTGATTTATTTATCAAATGAAAGGTACTTTTTCCTTGAATGTACAAATCAACAGACGTAATTTTGAACTAGTTAAGAACTTTGTCTACCTGGGTTCCGCTAATGAATGCAGAAAATTACACCTGCGCTGAAATCAAACGAAAAAGTAATCTTTGTTGTTCGAGAGATGGCTTTAGAAATCAATTTGCTTTCTTAGCAAAATGAAACTAAAGCCTTGAGTGGCAACACTGTTGGCAAAGTGAAGTGTTTGAAATTTTTGTTGGTCTGTATAAAAACATACATAATTTTGTTAAATTAAAAAATCGAATATAAAATTCGGAAAGTAATTCACGACACTATAAAAGAAAAACCGTTGAGCACTTTGTGATTTTTCAATTTTTTGTTCTATTATATTTACATCGAAAAAATCAAGTTAAAAGAAAAAACAAAAAGATCACAGACAAAATACAGAGCCCGAACCATCGATTAACATTTTTGATTCAAACCAATAACAGGCATAAGAATCCGTTTACCGAATAAATTTTTGTTTTGATTTGACTAATCTAAAAGTCCTTTTAAAATTTTTTAACTACAGTCAAACTTCGATAACTCGAACTTTGATAACTCGAATTTTTTATAACTCGAACCAAATTGTGTGGCAGTAGCGTTTAGAGTCTATATTCCATACATATTTACTTTGATAACTCGAACTTGTATAACTCGAATTTCTCTATAACTCGAACAAAAAAATGACACTTACACTTCGTAAGTCGAACTTTATGGGGGAATTCCCATTTTTTAGAAAAAAGAAACTTTGAAGCATATGGATGCAGGAAAAAAACACGATATCACATCACTTGAGTGCATCAATACAGTTGGAAAAACTTGGACGTCAAAAGTCAGACTATAGCTAATTGCTTCAAAAAAGCTGGTTTTGGCCAATTTTCCACATGGGACGAAGAGGATGACATTCCTCTTGTTTTTCTCAATAATATTGATGAAGATCGAGCTTTGATGGAAGCTGAATATGATGAATGGATAAGGCAGAGTGATATAGCAACGAACATAACTTTAGATGATTATATGGAGGTAGATGACGATATTTGTACGTCGCCCTTTCCTACAGACGAGGATATTATTGAGCAGTGTAGCTCTGAATCGTTGAACCCAACTTCAATCAAAATTGAAAGTGATGACGAGACTTCGTTTGAAGAGGAACTCATTCAGCAGCTTTCAAAGCGTATTGTGGCAGATGCATTGGATAATTTGAATTTGTATTTGCAAACGTCTGAAGATACAACAGATGAAATTTATGCAGCTCTAAATAAACTAGAATTTTTTTTCCAAAAAAAAAACAATCAAAAAAACTACTTGCAAACAAAAATTACTGAATACATGAAATAAGTTTTTGGTTTGTGTTTCTATGTATGTTTAACTTATTTGATAAAATAAAGCACATAATGTTGTGCATATAAATTTGCGATATGCTATTGTTTCATTTTAAAACGGTTTTTATTTTGATTATATATTTTGATAACTCGAAGTCTTGATAAGTCGAACTTTTTTCGTGTATAGTAGTAGTTCGAGTTATCGAAGTTCGACTGTATATTGAAAATCCTCTCAAATGTTGTTCTAATTTCGATTAAATTCATTGGAATTCAATAAAATTACGTAAAATATTTTGATTTAACTAATCTAAAAGTCCTAAAAATTTGTTTTGACTAAACTAAAAGTTCCTAAAATTAAAAAAAAAAAATTAAATAAAATGTCTATTTTGATTTAACTAATCTTATTCTTATTCCATTACAATTTGTTTCTTATAGTCATTTGAAATGAAAATTAAAAAAAAAATTTTTAAATAATAATAATAATAATTATGATTTAATATGTTAAATTACTTCATTACAAAATGTAAATAATAATGCCCCTCAAGCAGACGACAGTCCATGAAAAGAATAAAGAATATCTATCTATCTACTATCTATCTAAAGCCTTCTCTCGAACGAAAGCATCTTGGATCGTTTTGAGAGAAAAGTTTTTCGCGTGATCTACGGTCCGGTATGCATAAAAGGTGAGTGGAGGATAAAAGGTAACGACGAGCTGTATGGGCCCAAAATGCTGATCGTCCTTTGCAGTGAATCAAAAATTCAAGGGAAAAGGGGGTGACATTTTTTATAAACTATATATATTTTGTTAACGAAGTGAATACAATTTAATAAAACAAATGATGATTAAAAAACTATAAGTCATGTTTTAAATTTTACTTATTGACATATCACCTAAAAGATGTCATGTATTTCAACATTTGGACATTCTAACAAAATTTTTGTTTATTTTGGGCACTATGAAATTTTGAGTTTTAACTTTTTATCGCCCAAACGCAAACATTAGACAAAAGAAATATGTAGGGGGGCATGTTGCCCCCTATAAGCAGGGGGTTGCAAACCTCTTTATTTATAAGCGTCTCCGACCCCAACATTGAAAGCTGGTTTGGGTGATATGACATTTTATTTGGCTTGTGTGACGTTTTCTTATTGATATTTTTTACGACGTTTCCCTGGCCCTTGTGTCATTTATGATTTGGGTTATATGTCGCTGGGTGATAACACATAAGAAACGATAGAAATTATGTCATAAAACACGAATTCAAAATTAAAAATTCTTTTGGGCAAAATGACAACTAACAACTTAGGCGTTCCTTTATTTAAAATTAATTTGGCCATCACGACATTCGCTTTGGGTTTTTTGGCGTTTTTTTTTAACAATTTAAGATTTGGGCGTTATGGTTTTGGACGAAATGACCTAACGCCACCTAAAGTTATCTAAGCAAATTCGACGAGGCTTAGCTTAAATCTTGAAGTAGTAAAGTTAATCTTAGTAATTCTTAAGTTTATCTTAACTTTGTTGCAAACAAAATTATTCAAGTTTATTTTAATAAATTTGTCTTTTTCAAACATTTCCTTGAATCATTTACAAAATTGTATATGCATTTTAAGTTTAACGTAAAAGAATTTTTAAGAAATCATTTATTCATTATTTTTTTTTCTTAAATAAATATTCTATAGTCAAACGTGTCTTAAAATTGGCAACATAACAAAATATGTATCACACTATAGCCCCTTCATTAGTAACTGATGCATTCATATATTTTGTGTGTCATACAAAAATCTCTATGTTACAAAATACAAAAAAAAAAAAGATTAAACGAAACGAAACAACGAAAAACGTGCATTGTTATAAGGTTAAATGAAATTGTTCTTAAAAATTGCATTCTTCACAAAGCTTAATTTCATTTATTTAAAATAAATAATGTTAAAAGAAGAAAAAAGTGTGTAGGTATAAAAATAAAAATAAATTAAAAAATAAAAAAATAAAAACGAAGTGCACAATCAAAAGAAAATTTGTAAAAAATTTCTCTCAAAAAATCCACGCATAGAGTTTCAAGATCTATTTTAAATTAAATTTTCTACTCCTACATACATAAGAGTATGTAAAATGTTCAAAAAATGTTCACTAATATTTTTCGACCAACAAAATAATTTAAACAACATTTGATGCACGAATGTGTGGGATGTTAAATGAAATGAAAATGGAAATGGAAAGACAAAAATGTATACACTTTCGAAATAAGTTTTGGAATGATATTGGCGTTTTCACGCGAATGTTAAATCTTTTGAATAATCCCAACAACAATTATGACATGAACCAAATTCTTATTCTTGCAATATGAAAAAATGAAGTTCTCTAAAATTGAATTCAATTTAAACATTTAATTGTTCATCAAACAAAAAATGAAAATGAACTTTTTCCAAAGAAGTTCTAAACTCAAGAAAATTTGAAGAAGAATTTAAAAAAACTTAAATCGTCTCTGCTTTCAGACGCTTGCAACAGCAGTATCTAATATCTATTTCGGTGCGATTCTATTTTTAATTCAAAAATCTATACGGTATTGTGCCGCTGCCCAGAGATACAATTTTTGATCGAGCGAAAGCGCTTGCGTCTCAAATCAGAAAACGATCTTTACTAATTCTTTCGAAGCATATAGTCTGCCGTTGGTTGTCGGACCGTTCAGTTTAGAAATTCCGAAAGTTTCGTTGATCGCGACACTCTCACTTCCTCTTTTTAATTTCTCCTTAAAGGTGAGTGTTCCTGGATCAGAAAAAAAAGAAAAGAAAAAGGATACGATTATTTTTGGCGTGTGCTATAAATTTGACATATTCCAGAATAAATGACAGTTAAAAAAAAAACAAATGTGTTTAACTAAATTGAAATCAAATTAAAATACTAATCCAAATCGATACTGAAATTTTTGAAAATATACCTCAACTAAAAAGTAAAAATATGAATTCATACATAATTTGAAAAAATAAAAGAAGAAATTGTGAATATTTTAACACGTGTCCCAAAAATCAAGTGTAAACCAGTGTTCGAACACTTTTTTTTGTGAAGAAATAACCTCTAAACTTTTTGAAAGTATGTGGTTCTTACATTTTCCCCAAATGTCAGTTAAATATTTGACTATTCCTTTGAGAATATGCAACGGGGACTTTCTCCAAGGTCAAATGATTAATATTCCTATACACCAACAACAACCAGATTCCCAGGCAACAATGTGAAAAGTGCGAAACATTGGGATGTACATACCTACATACAAAAACCACCGTTTCTGACCTCACCCACTCACACACTTCAAGAAGAAACTATTGTGATTGTGAATTATTTTTATGAGGCGAAAGTTTGTCAACATTTTTTAAAGGTTTTTTCATGATTGAATCTTTCAAAAAAATGGAACGATTTAAAAAAAAATACTTTCAAAAAATCAATTTATAAAATCTTCTTTTCCAAGCAATCGGTATTTCGAAAACGAAAAATCTATAGAGACGTTTTTTTTTTTTTTTGTTTTTGAAATAAGATATCCTCTGATCATAGATGTATTACTGGTGCGCATGAATGTGCTTTAAGTGTGTGAATTAGATTCATGTATGTATGTATCTAGCGTCCATATACGGACGCAGCCTATTTAGGTGAAGATCTATTTTCGTTCGTGTATACAGGAAAATATGCGTATTCGTGTCTTATAATCGTTTTTGAAAAAAAAAAACAAGTTTTCTTTTTATATTTTTATCTATTAAAATTAAATTCCAAAGAAAAGCTTATATTAACATTTTGTAACACTTCCATTTTCAGTATACCAACAAATAATACATAAAAATGGGTGATGATGAGGTGAGGTACGTATCGAAAAAAAAACAGAAAAACGAATTTTGAGAAAAAAAATTTCTAACAACTTAATTTCTTTTTTATTTATATTTCATGCAACTTGTACAACAAATTTCATCATGGATTCTACAGTTTGACAGATATTTTGACATAAAATTTAGATAAAGGTAAGATCAATTGTTTTGATGCAAGATCTATTATATTTTTGTTTGTTCGTAAATAGTTTATTTTATTTTATTTTTCGCTTGCACAAAATAATTTATCCTACAAATACAAAATGCTTTCTTATGCGCTTATTTATAGATTTCAGATGGGAGATATAAGACAATGCATAAATAAATTGTTCCTGACTGTCATGGCTATACAGCTTTTAATTAAGTGCTGCTTTTATTTTGCTTTTTAACATTTAGAATTTAAGATTATGTCTATACTTTAAAATATATCCTCTAAAACACTTTTAGTTTTTCTATGCCAAAAGTCATTTATTTTGAAATTTCTATTTAAATTTAAATTTAAATTTTATCAGAATGTTGATGATGATGATGGCGATACAAGAGTGTCATTCGGATTCATTCGTTTTATTTTTTGACAGAAAATTAATGTTATTAATGAATGTATGTAAAAATGTCGTAAATAGGTGTGACATAAAAATATGACGCAAACTTTAATATTATGCAATTTTATTAATTGCTTAGATAAAATATTAAAACAATAAAATTAAAGATTGTTGCTTAAACAACATTTTTAAGTTGTACAAAAATAATTATGATGTGACAGAAAAAGATGTGTATTTAATGATAAGTCATACCAATGACATTGTAATGGCTACGGTTTATTTTGACTTAAGTAAGAAGAATAGTTTTAAAAAATTATTGCCGATCTAGATTAGTAACCAATTTATTGATAATCAGGTGCCATAGTTCTCGAATTAATCATCTGTAAACTGTCAAATTTAATGTCACTAAAAACAATGCTGCCAACACATTCCTGTTTCAGAGATTTTTTAAATTGTTGAGCTGCAAAGAATTGTTAGAAATTTCAGTGATTTCTGTGTTTTCGGAATTCAATCTTTTAACTTACGAGTATTTCGGAAATCTTGAAGTAATGATTTCCAAAAAATTAAGCTTTCTATTTCTGATTAATTCTCTTACAATTTGTCATCCTCCTACAAAATCAACCATATTTGTTTTGTTGACATTTTAATTCGCATTATTTGAATATTCATTTGACTTGTATTGAAATTTGTATATGAATTCGTTTAAATTTAATCACGATACGAACATTTCAAAATAAATGACATCTTGATGCTTTTTGACTTTTACCACAACAACAACAACAAAACTTGATATCAAAATCTAATCTATAATTTTTCTTTATAATAATTTACAGAAAAAGGCGGAGCCAGCACCAGCGGCTGCAGCACCAGCTCCAGCACCTGCAGCTGCGGCACCAGCAGCTGCGGCACCAGCAGCAGCACCAGCAGCAGCTGCAGCACCTGCCCCAGCTGCGGGTGCAGCCCCTGCAGCAGCTCCTGCAGCAGCAGCACCTGCAGCTGGAGCAGCACCTGCAGCAGCGCCGGCAGCTGGGGCAGCACCAGCCGCTGCACCAGCTGCAGGAGCAGCGCCTGCAGCTAAGCCTAAAGATCCCAATGATCCGAAAGTAAAAGCTGAAGAGGTATAAGAAACGAATTCAATCAATGTTTTCGTGTCTTCCTCGTGTCTGGTGTCTTATCCTTTTTCATGGAAAAACTGTGTGTCATACTTTAAAAAGAAACATTTTACTTAAAACAACAAATTGCTAAAATCATCAACAGGCAAAGAAGGCAAAGCAAGCCGAAATCGAGCGCAAGCGTGCTGAAGTGCGCAAGCGTATGGAAGAAGCTTCCAAGGCTAAGAAGGCCAAGAAGGGTTTCATGACCCCAGAAAGAAAGAAGAAGCTCCGAGTAAGTTTAATTTAACTATTATACATGAATTATTTTATTAATTATAATAATAACATTTATTTACAGTTGTTGCTCCGTAAAAAAGCTGCTGAGGAATTGAAGAAAGAACAAGAACGCAAGGCAGCCGAACGTAGGCGTATCATTGAGGAAAGATGTGGTAGCCCCAGAAATCTTAGCGATGCCAGCGAAGGTAATTTTCTAAATAAAACAAAATTTATAGTCCATCATCCTTACATTTTATTTAAAAATCATTTAATATACATTTAAATTTTTTATATAAAATATATAAAAATATATATTTAATTTTTTTTTAATATTTAGTTTTTCAAATAAGATCATAAGACGAGGTTAATTGCATTATAATTATTTTTTTTGAAAATGTCACAAATCATTATTGACATTTTATACAATTTAATATATTGACACATATTTTTGTCATTTTAATTATGTTTTAAACATTTTTTTAATACAAAAAAAAAACTATAAAATATACAACAAAAAAAAACACAATTTCTTCAGAAACACTTAAGTCACTTTGCCGCCAACACCACGAAAGGATTAATAAATTGGAGGACGAGAAATATGACCTTGAATATGTTGTTAAGCGAAAGGATGTTGAGGTACACACGAACATAAAAAAAAACAACCCAAAAGCCTTAGAAAGCTTGCACTTGACTTTTTTCTGTTATTACGTTTCTCACTACGCTACCACCTTAAGCTAGCTCTTACATTGTTTTTCACTTTAAAAATTGTAATTTCTTTAAAAAAAATTTCAAAACTGATCTCTAATTTAATATATAACAACTCTGCACAAATGTCAACTGTCACCTTCACCGCACTTGTAATACCAGTGATGCCAGCTTTAGATGTTTTTTTTCTTTTGTTTTTTAATTTTAATTTTATTTTATTTTTGTATCTTTTTTCGAACTTTTCTTTTTGAAAAACAATGTAAGCTAGCAGGGAGTGTGTAATAAGAGGCAACACAACACACAAAACAAAAAGCAAAACAACTACCTTAACACTCAGAAACTTCCGTACTATTATTACTATTATTTTTTTGTTTACTTAATACCTGTCAAAATTTGAATCGCGCGTCTGCAAAACTTCTCACAAATAAAATTACCAAAACAATTTGATAATAATAATAATTAAATAATAAATAATATAATAATTTTTTTTTTGCTTTACACGCGATAGTAGAAATAAGCGAAATAATTGAATTTTTTTGTATATAAACATTTTTGATTTTTGATTTTTTGCTATTTTTGAAATTTCACTTATTTTGCAATCAAAACAATAATATAATACAACAATTTATAATATAATTAACACCACTAAGCAAAAAGTGTGATGTTTCTCAACATCATTTACAACAACAATAATAAATTAAAACCAAAAAATATAAAAATAAAACTGCAAGTAAATATGTTTTTTTGATATTGAAAGCAGTTTTATAGTGAATTTCGATTTATATTTTTTTGAAACGAAATCACTATTTAAGAGTTTATATATTAGTTATTATTTTCTTACCACACCACTCCAATATTTTGCTTTTGCAAGATTTATCAACATTTTTTTTTACTTAAAATAATATAAAAAAAAAATATGTATATTATATGCAATTAAGTAGTTAATGATATTTAAAATCAACTTTCACTCATTTTCACTCGAGAAGAAACACAAACAAAAATTATATATTTTTAAATCATCCAACATCCACTTCCACAGACAATAAAACACCAAACAATAATAACAAACAAATTTATAAATTAAATATTAAAAAAAAATACCCACCATACAAATACTTTTAGAAACCATTAGGAAAATCGCTAAAGAGTATCACGAATTGATTCGAAAATTGGAAGACCAAAAATACGATCTTGAATACGATGTTAGAAGAAGAGACTTCGAGGCAAGATTTTCTTTTTTTTTTTTATTGAATACACACATTTTTGTTGTATTAATTTTTGTTAATACTTTTTTGTTTACCTCGTTTAAATCAGTCTACAAGTTTTATTTTTCTTTTTCAAAATAAATCAAACGATTAAACGAGTTAAATTTTTGTGTAGAAGCAAACGCTGCTGCTGCTGCCAATTAAAGATTCGGTTAAAAAGATTTTTTTGGGCAGTTCTAATAAAATAATTGCGATTTAAACAAAAACAAATACTAGATGTGCTATGAGGTTTACTTTTATTTTATTTTTTTAAATGTAAAAACACTAAATGTTTACTTATTTTTCTTCTAAAAAAAGTTTGTTTAAGAAGGAGTGTATTATGGGTTTAATGACATTTTTAAAGGGCTTGGAAAATCTGGTAAAGCTTTTAGCAAATATATACAGTGTTGGCTAAAACAAAAGTAACTTTTAATTACCTCGATTATTAAATAATAAATAAAAAAAAAAAACAAATTAAGAATTAAATTATTGTATATTTTTGTTTTTAAAATTTAAATAATTATTTACAGTTTCTAATGGAAATTAAAATATAATTGTTTTTTTAATAGTTTATTGAATGTAGCTGAGTACAATTAGCTGTTTGGGATATTTTTCCAAGCCGATTTAATTTGATCAAATAGATCGTTTTTATTTTTGCAATCAATCCTTACATTTCATCGATCTACAATTTCCCATAGATTTTCCATTGAGTTGAGATCTGGGCACTGTGCTGGCAATCCGGTTTTCTTGAAACCACATCTTAACCGTATAGGACGTCTGCTTTGGGTCGTTGTCCTGCTGAAATATCCATTTCAGAGGCAACTGATCGTCAGCGTGTGGCAGCATTATATTTTGCAAAATGTCACAGTACATAAAACGATCCATTGTACTATTTATTTGGTGAATCGGTCCCAGTTCATGACATGAAAAACATCCCCGCACCATTACGTTACCTTCTCCGTGTTTCACAATAGATTTGTTGTAACGTGGATTTAGTGCCTCTTTGGCTGATGTGCGAACACAACGGAAACCATTGAAACCCTTGAAATTGAAGTTTGACTCGTCCAAAAAGAGTACGTTCCTTCATTTTCTAAAGATCCAGTTGATGTGGTCATGAGCAAATTTTAATCTCACTAGCTTGTTTTTGGTGGAAATAAAAGGGTTCTTTACAGCTTTGAAAGAATTTAGTCGACCATCAACACCTCGTCTGGGTTCGAATTTCTCTCGACGACATAAAAGGGTCTTTTTTAATTGATTATATTATTGCAGAATTCTGTTGTTGTGTAACGTTTGAAATGACTTATTGGATTTGTAAAACTTTATTATTCGGCAAATCACTGATATTGAAATGGAATATTTTTCCGATATTTTAATTTGACTCATTCCACTTTTATAATTTTGTCTTTTTTTTTCGGCCATTTTACAAAAGTTAGCTAAGAACACTGATTAGCTTGCCCGTGAACTGAATAACACCTAATAAATACGAGTAGATTCAACCGCACTCGTTTGCCAACATCTATAATATGAGCAATGGTTTTTGTAGTTAACGGATTAACTGAACTCTATTAATAAGAAAAAGAGAAATAGCAATAAAAAGTTTGTTTTTGTTTTGACCAAGAAAAAACTGGGTTAACTATCTTACGTACATATGTCATATTTAATGAACCGTTATGAAAACTATTTTCTCTTGTGGTCTATATAGAAGTAAATACATAATGTATTAAATTTTAGAAACAAATTAACATGATTTGTTTAAGTTACTTATTTTTGAATGACATAAAGATGGAGGTAGTTTTAGTTGCTAATTTTTTTGCCCAACACTGTATGTAAATACGCCTTTACTAAGTGCAGAATAGATGTTGCTTCAAATGGACTTAAACACATTTTAATATAGCAAATGGTTTAAACTGTCCATTTTGTTTGTTAACAATAACTATCGCCCAACGTGGAACAATTTACATTGCTTTGAACTGCAAAGCTATTGAATTTGTTCTAGAAAATTCAATTCTCTTAATATTGGTTAAAATAAAATCGTCATAAAAAGCCAATTTTTGTATTTCCACATAGTTTACGTCACTGAATTTAAACTGATTGACACATTTTTGAAAATATGTTTCAAAAATGTGAACGTTTTTTTTTCGTAAAGTGTTCTACTGTTGATTTCACTCCTTAATTTTGAAAAAAAAACAGTGTTGTCACCTCCTTAAACAAACAAAAATGAAGAAAAAATAAACTATGAGATAAACTAAAAATAATAATTAATCAAGCAAACTCTCTAAAAATAGTAAACAACACTGCTCTAACAGCACTGAAACTTTATAATCTTCTTTTTTTTATAACACAAAATAAAACTTATAAAACATATAACGTAAAAGCAACCTAAATATTAATTTTTTTATAATATTTTGATTTTTGAAGCTTTTACTACTCACATTCTCACATAAAACAATCATATTATTATTTAACAGTCACATCGTAGGTGTGTAGGAGAATATCTATATTATTATATATATATTTTTTTAAATTTATTAAATAAGAATAAATATGAAAAAAACAAAACAATATTCAACAAAACAAAGTTTTACCAAACTTAGATATATTTATAGTAGAAATTAGTTTTAAAAAAATTTAAGAAACCAACAAAAGAAAATTAAATATGAAACAAAAACTCGATAATTTAGCCGAACTTCAGACATTATGTAAACAATATTGGCAACGCGCTTATGCCTTGGAGGGTGACAAATTTGATTTAGAGCATATCCAAAAAATGAAGGCGTTCGAGGTAAAAAAGTATTCCTCTCTTCCTTGTTTATTTATTTATATTCTACTTTTTTTTTATTTTTTCTTAAATAAAAAATGCATTTTGTTTTATATTTATATAAATAAAAATATGCTCTATATAAGTTTAAACATAAAAATAATGCTATAAATATTACAAAATTTGTTCTTTTTGATACAAAAAGAAAAAAAACTCTAAAACAGATTTTTGTACGTTTTCTTATTTGTTTTTCAAAAAAAAATATAAATTTTTTTGGTTATGTTTCACAAAATGAAACATTAAACAAATTACCTTTATATATAAATATACATATATTGAGATACGGTCTTGATTTGATAAAATTCAAATTAAAATTCAAATTAACTTTATAACGTTCGTTTTGTATACATTTTATTTATTCCTATAATTTTTTGATTTTGAGATTTCAAACTATTTTGTGTTTGGTCTGATTCTTAGTTTAGTTGATTTCTATTTAATATATAAAATATTTTTACTTGCTGAAAAAAAACTGACTATTCAAAAGAAGAATTTCTTAAGCCGAGTATATAATTATTATTTTTTTTTTTTTCAAAAATACCAACCCACTTTATAAGATGCTTAGCTATTTATGTTTTCTTTTTCGATAAACAATTTTCTCTTGGTATTTCCAATAAGAGAAATTAAAAAAAAATACATATAAAACTACACCCACTTACGTATGAATATGAATGATTTAATGTTTTTGCAACTTACACAGAGAACACATAACATTTTGAAGAAATTTATAAAAAAAGTCTTATTTATTGGTACTCGTAATTAAAAAAAAAAATATACCTATCGATTAAAAAAGAAATTGATCATAAATCCAAAACACAAATTTTTCCAGGCGAATTACAAGAGATTTGTGAAGAGTATTACGAGCGTATGTATATTTGTGAAGGTCAAAAATGGGATCTGGAATACGAAGTCAGGAAAAAAGACTGGGAGGTACTGCAAATTCAAAAAAAAAATTATTTATTTATGTACACAACACACTTCAAAATGTCAAAAACCCAGTACATTTTTTACTCAGAGTTTTTAAACTTAGGATTTTGTTTTACATACAAAAGAAAGCATTTTCATTTTTCAATTTAAAAAAAAAACATTTTATGTAAAATCATTCTGATTTTTTAATGTCATCCCTATCCTGTTACATGGTTGTGGTTAATTCAGTACGCGTACACTTTTGATGTATGTGTCACAAATGTCAATTGATGTTTTTTTTATTTGTCTTATTTAATTTGCATAGTCCCTTATGCACTTTGATATCATTTCCTATGGACATAAAACATTTTTTTGAAATCATTTTTTGGCAAATATAGAAATAGATTATTGCCATTTGCCATCCCTATTTTTTTTCTTATTCTGAAATGAAAAGTTTTTGTTAAATTGTTACTATAAAAGACATATTTTATGCATTTTTCTTCTGAGTAGGGGTGTTTGTTTTTGTTTTAGTTTAGAAGAAAAGAACTTTGATAACACAAAAGAATAATTGGGTTAAGGGTGATGTTTGATTTGTTAATGATGATGATCATCTTATAGGTGTATTCCTTTTGCTACTTGACAGTTAAAAGAAGTCAGGAAAGTGAGGCAGCCATCTTTAATTTTTGTTTAAATGCGAAATATCAAACAGGTTGCTACAGGCGATTAAAATGTATAAACCGTCAAAGCCAGTTGGATATTCAAAAATTTGACAGTTTATTTTTACGAAAAAAAAAACAAATTGTTCCACGAAATGTCAATAATCCTACTTTGCGATTAGAAACGTCGGGGCATTGTGTTGCGATTCGGTTAAAATAACTGTTTATGAAATTTTTCCTTAGTTTAGTAATTTTTCAGATAATTTTATCTTCACTTTTAAGAATTTGATACTTTTAAGTTTCAGTTGAAAAGAAAATTTTTATGAAACCAATTTTAATTTAAACAAAATGTGTACCTAATCTAATAGTACCTAATCTGCACCACATTAAATTCACTACAAAATGAGTTTTTCCAATTATAAGTCAACTTGACACTTAATTCTTTAGTTCATTTTGAATTTGAATGAATTCAGGTTGACTTCAGGGACAAATTAGTAAAGCTTAGTGTACACGATTGCCAGGTCTGACAATCATTGTCAGATCTGCAAACCTCTGACAATGTGTGAAAATGAGCTGACAATGAGCTGAAAATTTTAATTTGTGTGTACACGGTTTGCAGATATCTACAAACATCTGCAAATCTGTTGCCAAATATTTGTCTGACAATGTAGACAAACTAATTTGGCCAAATAGCTAGCAATAGATTTGCAAACATTTGTAGATTTTCTGCCAACCGTGTACACACCAAATCAAATTTTGGATCTGCGAATTTATTTTCAGCTCATTGTCACACATCGCATCAGTCAGAAAATTTGTCTGCCAATGAATAAATTTGCAAATGTTCCTCAAACGGCATCTGTAAATTTATTCATTGTCAGACGTTTGCAGAAACGTCAGAAAATGAAAAAAATTTGGTGATCTCTTAATGAATTTTGTGTATACACGATTGCCACATCTGCAAATTAATTTGTCTTCAAAATGATTGATGAACAAATTTTTCTGCAAATCAATTTGGTGTGTAGACGGTTGTCAGCTTGCGTGTACACGATTGCCAGATATCTACAAATTAATTGGCAGATATTTGTCTGCAAATTAGGAGCCAAACCATTTGTCTGCAAATTAATTTGGTGTGTACACAATTGTCAGCCATTCGAGATAAATTTTTCAGTGACAGATCTGGCAATATTTGCAGATCAGGCAATCGTGTACACTTAGCTTAAGTCCCTGTGAAAATTGCTCACTTGAACTAAAAGAAAATTACTAACAGAAACATCTCTGTCAATGCTGCTAAAGAAAATCGTAAGTTCTTACAATAATTTAACAGATCTATTCCCTGAATGTACATAGTAACCTAATTTGCAGCACATAAATTCACTACAAAAGAGTGCTTCAAATTATATGTTACTTTGACAGCTAATATTATTTACTTAAACTCGAATTTGAATAAATTCAGGGTGACTTCAGCGAGAAATTGAAATTTCCTTTCCAGAATTGCTCATTTGAACTAAGTGAAAAGGACTGACAAAGGCATTTCTCTCAATGTTGCTAGAAAAAAATATAAGTTCTAACAATTATTTCCCAGATCTGACAATCTGTTCCCTTAACACGGTACCTAACCTGCATCACGTACAATTTGACAGCTAATTCCTTACTTCAACTTGAATATGAATGAATTCAGGCTGCAGTGATAAATTGAAAAATGTCCTTGCCAGAATTTGTCACATTTCTGTCAATGCTGTTAGACAAAATTGTAAGTTTTGAAAATTAATTGACAGCACATAAATTTACTTCGAAATAAGTGCTTCAAAGTATACGTCACTTTGACAGCTAATTCTCTTTACTTCAACTTGAATTTGAATAAATTTAGGGTGGCTTTAGCTACAAATTGATAAGTCACTGTCACAATTGTTAACTTGAATTAAAAGAAAATGACTGACAAAGACAAATCTGACAATCTATCTCCTGAATGTACATTGTACCTAATCTCCATCACATAAATTCACTACAAATTGAGTGTTTCAAATTACATGTCACTTTGACAGCTAATTCTCTTTACTTCAACTCGAATTTGAATGAATTCGAGTTAAATGAATCTGTTAAATGAATGTATGAATATGAAGTACCTAATCTGCAGCACATAAATTCACCACAAAATAGGTGTTGCAAATTAGATGTCACTCTGACAGCTTTAAATGAATTCAATTTGATTTCAGTGCGACTTCAAGGACATTTCAATTTGTGAATCAATTTGAAATCAAAATTTGTGCCAAAGACATTTCTGTCAATGCTGCTAGAAAAATTGTAAATTTTGACAGTTTTGAAAATCAGTTCAATGAATGGTTTGTTGCATAAAAAATACAAACTGAGACGTTTTTCTTATTTGTTCAAGTTACTTTTTATTAAAAATGTAATAACTTGCACATGTTATGTGCTTGTACTTTTGAAAACTTTAAGTGTCAAGAAAAATATATATAAACACACTTTTTAGTCGATATTTCTGATGATTTACTTAAATGCAAAACATAAACACTCTTACGCCCTTTAACCTTTGTGTTATTAAATTCAATTTTACATCTATTGTTTTTTTTTTACACTCTACTCTAAGTGCATAGACCCAGGTTGAATTATTTTATTTTTGAAATACAATGTTTTGTGTTTTTTATTTGAGATTTTTTTATTCAAAATTTAGTTTTAAATTTGAATATTGTTTTTTTTTTTTGTTAAAAAATTAGTTTTATTAGATTATATGACATATATGTACTATGTATATCATTTTTTGGAGTTCAGCATATTTTATATCCTATTTTTGTCAAATGATTATATGTAAAACATTGGATGTGACAAACATAAATTATAACCTTATCATTATTTGTTAATCAATTTTCCCTTCGGAGTGCATAAATCATTTTGAAACCCGATTTTTTAATATTTGAAAATGTTTTGTTGGACAGAATGACACAAAAATTAAAATCGATAGCAAAAATAAAAACCTACACCTATTTATAACTTTTTTCATTTTAAAGTTTTATATAATTTTTTTTTTCATTTTATTTTCAAATGACTGTTTCCATAATTTATATATTTTTGTTTCCAATCAAAAGAATGCATAATTTTTTCATACTGCTTTGTGTTTTCTTTATATTCTTTTTTTCAATTGTTTCTAAATGTTAAAAAAAAAACAATACGAAAATATTTATTTTATATTAGTTTTATAAAGTTTATAAAATTAACATACATAATCATATGAAGCAGCATGGATTTCCGTTTGAAAGAATGTAACAGAATTTTAGAACTTTTTCTTAACGTAGATTATTTATGACACAAAACAAAATTATAGTAAAATGCAGCGCAGTTTGTTTGCGAAAATTTATTTACATATTTCGATATAAAAGCGCACTTGTATGGCACACGTTTAGAAGGAAATTATTTTTAAATAATTAAAGTTCTTTGGAGAGTTTCAATTTTTTTTTAGAAAACAAAATTAAAATTCATCGATTTGATGTGCCATTTTAAAAATCCTGATGTAACTTGGAAAAATAGTTTTTTTGTTAGTCGAAAATGTCAATCTCGGATTTTGACCAAATTAAAATAAGAGTTTATTAGATTAGAGAAACTTCAAAGTTTTACACTTTGATAAATTCCTTACTGTTTGTGCTTTAAATTTTGACACTAATCGTTACAAGGAAAAAACTGAGCAAATACTAATACTGATATTTCCAGGGGATCTCGGTTCGGTTCAAAAACCTTCCAAACGAACGGGTCCAACAAATAATTATGAGAGTTTAAAATATTTTCTTATTTTTGTCGATTACCTTATTTCAAAATTTGCATGTTACTTGAAGGTCATGTAAAATATGTAGGCGTTAGCAACAAAAGTTATATGTTCCTTTCTTTGATGCTAAAATTTATAATGGAAGCATCTTTGTGGCTCTGATAAATTGCTTGATGCAGCTTCTTGATATTTAACCAAAAATATTTTATTTTTATTTGTTTTTCTAACTCTTCGTGTCGTTGACAAATACAATACACTATGTAGAATATAATATTAATTCCCAAACCCTTTATTTTGTGCAAAAACTCCAAAGAATGTTTATTTAAAAGTAAAGTTTATTTTTTTTTTAAATAAATAATTTAAATTAAATAAAAAACACAAACATTAAGGTTGTGCCGATGTGCCATACTGTGCAGTACCTCAAAATTAAGTACAAAATATATATTTCTGTTATTTTTCTTATTTATTCTAAATTTAGAAATCATAACCAAAACAGAAGAAAGAGTTGTCTTTTTCTAAGTATTTTGTAGATCCGTGGTGTAAAGTACAATAATATGATATTACTTCATTTTAATATTTGTGGAAATTAATTTTTTTAATAGAAACAAAAAAGCAACAAAATCTTTAAAAAACCAGATCTATATCAGTTTGCAAATTAAAAAATAAAATACAAATTAAATAAAATAAAAAAAAATAATTTTTAATCTAAATTTCTACATTTGGATGTTATGATGTTCGTGCTTAAAAATTTATATAACAAAACTATTATTATTATTTTTTTTTCTCTTTTAATTCTATATGTGTTTCCTTTAGGGTACCCTACTTGTATTTATATCTCAAGTACCCATAAATCTATCAACAAAAACAACAACAAAAATTGCATATAATTTAACTCACTCTGTAATGCTTTTGCTAATTTTCAATCAACCCCCAAAAAACAGTCTCAAACAGAACTATGTAAATATCAGTGAATTGAAAAATTAACATCAAAAAACTGTACAGAAACAGATCTTTTTGTTATGCGCTTGTTTTTTAAACTAAATTTTGTTTGTCATGCTTTTGCATCTTAAAAACTAAAAACAAAGAAAAAACTCTGATTCAACACAAGAAAATCGTGTCTTGTTTGTTTTGTTTAAACAAAAAAATGCTTGTTTTGTGGTTGTAAATTATTTTTTTTTAATTTTATTTTTGTAAACAAATAATATGATTATCGATTTGATTTTTGTCTAATGATATTTTCTTTTCCTTATAAACGTTTAGATCAGCGATCTCAATGCCCAGGTTAACGATCTTCGTGGTAAATTGTAAGTATATACATACATATTTTTTAAATTTAAACAAATTGATACATTATTATGTCGCTGATATAAGAGAAAAACCTACAGTGGATCATGTTTTAGCATTTACTCAAGTTGGCCCCATAATGTCTCTAAATCTGCTTTAATTTGTCATAACACCGTTTTTCCATTGGGCAACATACATAAGTTGATTTATTTTTGATTTAAAATCAAATTTGCATGTAATTTCAACATGTAATTCATGCTTCTTTTCTTAAAAGTATCAGGCGAAATTAAAATGACAGTTACACCGCCATATTAGTTCCACTGACAGCAACGAATCACAATACAGTAACGGCTGTAGATTATTTGTGTTTCATCAGACCGGACTAAAATTAACTTTCTTTCCACTTGCATACAAATTTAACAAAACAAAACCTAAAAGTGTTGCTTCAAAATCTAACCTTATACAAACAAAGATTACTTGGCCCTTGTATGGCTTCGAAAGAACAGCAGATTACTAGATTTTACAATATTGTCTGTCAGATCAGCTATGAAACTATAGCTGTCAATGGGCGTTTTCCTTTTTAAGTTCAGAGTAGAGCCTGAACTGTCAAAGAACTCTGAGCAGAACGAGTTAAATGCTGAATACAAGCAGATTTGAGAGGTAAAATTGAAGTTTGAACGCTCAAAACACGCTTTGTTTAGAGGATATTCAGAGCATTTTTAGAGCATGCTCGATATGCTGGGACCCTATTTAGGGCTATATTCTGTCGGTTTTTTCACATCGTTGGCAAATTTGCACTCATAACGAAGAATCTGTCAACTATTTCCAGTTGTCTTAAAAAATGAAATCCAACAATTTCAAAAGTCCTCTAACAATGGGTACGTTCAGATTTAAACAACATAAGAGACTTGAAGGCGAAGCAAGACTCTAGTATCTGATTGGCCAGCTACCAAAAGATATCCTTCCAATTAAGGAAACTTTATTGAAATGTTGACTGGAAAAAAAATCTCCATAACTATCAAGTCAAGCCCACTTATATGAAAATGACAGCTGTTTTGTGCATTCAACTGGAAGCTGAACTTTATTAATGTGTAATTTCATTCAAAAGCCTTCCTTGTCAAATTGAAAAAGGAATAAGTAGATAATATTTCTTTACAATACAAAGAACAAATTGTGATGGGCTTGTAGCTTGTCTAGGAAGTGTTTTGTAAACAACAATGGTTTTTGGTATGATCAACTGAAGGTTATTGAAGTGAAGTTTCGAGTTTGAAATGTATGACACTTGAAAAACTTACTATAGTTGTCATTGTCAAAATGAACTTTTAAAGAATGCAGTTGACTGCAAATGAAGTTTCTTATGATGTCTGATGTCTGAACCTGCCCTTTGTCAGCGATTTGCACTTCTTAAAAAATGACATCCAAAAATTTCAAAACTCGTCTTGCAATAAGTAGTTTCAGACAACAAAGGGGACTTCATTTGCATTCTTTGAACGCACATTTTGACCAACGCAACTAGTTACTTTTTTAAGTGTCAGAAATTTTAAATTTTGAACTTTACTTAACTAACCTCTACCTTCAGGTCATCGCATCGTACAAAAACTATCAAAAACTTTATTTTCTGCAAAACACTCCTCAGGCAAGCTACACGTTAATAACGAATTGCATTTTGTATTGTAAAAAAATATTACTTATGTCTTTTCCAATTTGACAAGGAACACTTTTACAAAAAACATTAAATGGAATTTTGCAGAAAATAAATAAATCATAGAGTAATTATGTTCAGCTTTTAGTTAAATTAAAAAAACATGATCAACTGTCATTCTGACATAAGAAGACTTAAATTGATAGTTAGGGAGATTGGTCGCATTCACAAAGCTAGTGGCTACGTAGTCAAAATTCAACTAGCTTTGTGAATGCAAAACTACATTACAAAGCTAGTCAATCTGGAACTGTCATATTATTGACAAATGCAAATACATATACGTATAAAATAAGAAACATTTTTGATTTGATAACTTTAACTTATCTTTTGTGTTTTTAAATTCAATAAAATCAAATTAAAGACACAATTTGAATGATTTATGTTTGTATTTAAATATTGAACGATTTATGTATTTCATTTTGAATTCGTGTTACTTAACCGAGCAGCTGATTGTGAAACGTCAAAATCGTTCTCCACTAACTTTGTAGCCGAATTTTTTACACTACGTCGAAGGGGAAATTTCAACTACTTTTGTAGTTAGATTTAGCCAATCAGAATCCCTTCACTACGTAGCCACTAGCTTTGTGAATGCGACCATTTTTCTTGTATAACTTTCCAGTCAACTTTCCAATAAAGTTGCCTTAATTGGAAGCCAATTTTTGGCAGCTGGACAATCAGATACTAGAAATGTGCCTTACTTTCAAGTCCCTTATGTCGTCTGAACCTTCCCAATGGCTGACAGACGTTTCTGGCAATATTGTCACAGAAAATTAAAGTTTACATGATTGTAAGAAAGTGCGGAAATTTTTTTGACAGATAGACCGGACAATATTCTGAAACCTGAAAGTCATTTGTACTTTGCTCAGGCCATGTTTATCAATTTGAAAAAGGCAAGCAAGTCGTTGGAATCAATGCCCAATATCTTTTGAGGTTCCGCGATCTCCAAGTTCAATGTCAAAACAAATAATTTGTTTATTTTGATCAATTGGGTCAACAGTTCTTGTATTGTAGTTGTATTTAAACACCACAAACTCTCCGCATTTTTTATTTTTTATTTTAATTTTGAGTCGAAAAGAAAAACCATATTCTTATCTTATTTTTTTTTTTCATTTTTTAAAGCGTCAAACCAGCTTTGAAGAAGGTCTCCAAATACGAGAACAAATTCGCCAAATTGCAAAAGAAGGCAGCAGAATTCAACTTCCGTAATCAACTTAAGGTTGTTAAGAAGAAGGAATTCACATTGGAAGAAGAGGAGAAGGAGGTAAGATCAACAAAAAATTTTAATTTAAGAAAAACATCGATTTGGTTAAACTATGCAGAGATATACTATTTCTTATTGAATTATCACAGATTTATTATAAAAATTAAGCTATAAAAAATAGTATTACTCTCTACTAAACTTAAAAATTTAAAAATAAAATATATAATATAAAGTATAATTTGAGTTAAACCATACATAAGTATGATAACAACTTTCATACGTTCGCTATTCTTTTCACCACATCTATTGTAAAAACTATATTTCTTATTCTATCTGCTTTTGAATTCTACTTTAACAAACTTGTGAGCAAAACACTTTCAAAAACAGAAGTTATGTAAATTAAATTAAAATAAAATTAAAGTTCCAACTTATTGTTGGGCGCCATTATTATTACTATTATTTATTTGCTCACTTGTTTAATATCAAATTTATATTAAAGAAAAATAACTATTAATACTTCTATTTTTATTTTATTAATATTTAAAACAAAAATGAAAAACAACTTTAATTTATACTAACCAACTCTCTTTCAACTACTGTAGAAAGCTAAAGTAAAAGATCTAAAATTAGGGGCTGCTGCTAAAAAGTGTAAGAACTTAAATGTGCAAAACAAAATTGCAAAATTGAGCTGTAATTTCACTGTTTACACCAGTTGTAATATTTTGTATCGTCTTTTAAATTTTGTTTTATAATTTTGTCAATAATATTATAAAAAACAATTTTTGTTCTTTTGTCATTTTGTTATAGTTTATTGTAGCATTTTTGTGGCGAGATTTTTAAATGCAAATCTTGAATCCTTTGTTTGTAATTTAGTTTTAGAAGCATGTTATGTTTATAATCTCTCTCTTATAATAATGCAATAAATAAGCTATTTTATTGAGTCTTATTTCAAAAATGTCAGCTAATTTATTGCATTACAAAAATAGAAAGAAAACTTTTTTTCTTAATAAACCTACTTTCTAGTTGTACAATTTTTTAGTCACCTTATGTTGTATGTTTTTTATTTTTTGTTTATTGTAATCGATGAATATTTTAATAATTTTTGTTTTTATTAAAATTTATTATAGAAAAAACCCGACTGGTCCAAGGGCAAACCCGGTGATGCTAAGGCTAAGGAAGAAGTTGAGGTTGAAGCCTAAGCGTGCTCCCGCCTAATTATAATTTTAAGAATATATACAAATATATTTTTTAAAGTAATTTTCTTTCCTAAAAAATATGTAAATTGTTTTTCTTTTTTTTTAATTTAAACATACACAATCCAGATAACAAAAAATAATAAAATTACACAAGATGTCACACACACACAGACAAAATAAGGAAAAGATATTGTAATACAGATGTAAAAAAATAAAAAAAAAAATATTAAACAAAAATTAAACATCACTTAGGTCTTTGAATGT
The DNA here is from genome assembly GCA_920104205.1 of Eupeodes latifasciatus. Classification (NCBI taxonomy): domain Eukaryota; kingdom Metazoa; phylum Arthropoda; class Insecta; order Diptera; family Syrphidae; genus Eupeodes; species Eupeodes latifasciatus. The sequence continues at coordinate 49,424,631 of OV049926.1, read as the reverse complement.
TCTAAGTGTTTACTAAGAGTGCTCTAAATGGTCAAAAGAGAAGATTGTGTTCCTATGACTTACCTCTCATTTTAAGATTTTAGATTTCAACCTTTTCAGAGCTGGGATCCAACATTCGTTGGTATTTACTTATGCGGTTTTCCATGAGTAAAATAAATCAATTTATTCTTTATCCAGATGTATCAAAACAAAAATTTCACCTGTTTTTGCATTCCATTGGGCAAAATAAATTGATTTATTTTTGATTTCAGATTAAATCTGGATTTTTCGTCAGATTTACCCCTCTTTGCACCAATTCTAATACAATTTTTAAAAATTGTTAAGCTGGGAAATTGACAGCTCTACCGCACTCGTTAACACATACAAGAAGTTACACTAATATAAATGATAATGACAACAAAAGAAAACAATTCCAATCGTGTTCCATGAGCCACGAAAAAAAATCAATCGATTTTTGACGAAAATCTGAATTTACCCATGGAGAACCCCATTACTTACATACCTCTTGTCTTATGATCTACATCCTCTCTTATCTCATCAAAGCCTATGCTAACTGTCCTTAAAAAATGGCAATTACATCATGAATTCGAGATGTTCGCTAAGTTAAACAGACCGACTCAGCTAGTTGACGCTGCAGATCAATCCGACGACACTCTAGGCTTGTTTTATTACCACTGATCCTGATAAATATGCGATCAGAGTATTATCATCTTAAGATTCGTCAGACTATTGTGTCATATCTGCAAATTTCATATGCTAAAAAAACTGTTAAAGTAAAAAGTCCTACGAGGAACTTTTTGGCTATATGAGAAAGCCAACTGGGATGGTCCCAATGATATCTTCAGGAACTTTAACTGGTCACTTTGTTTCTTCAGTGTCATATTTATAGTGACGTAGACAAGCTTAATTGAAATGAGACATTGGGCAGGTTCAGGCGACATAAGGGACTTGAAAGTAAGGCATGTTTCTAGTATCTGATTGGCCAGCTGCCAAAAATTTGCCTCCCAATTAAGGCAACTTCATTGGAAAGTTGACTGGAAAGTTAGTCAAGAAAAATCTCCCTAACTATCAAGTCAAGTCTACTTCTGTCAAAATGATAGTTGATCATGTTTTTTCATTCAACTAAAAGCTATGATTTATTTATTTTCTGCACAGCTTCATTTAATGTTTTATGTAAAAAGGTTACTTGTCAATTTGGAAAAAAAATAAATAATATTTCTTTTCAATACAAAATTCAAATCGTGATGGACATGCAGCTTGCCTTATGAATGTTTTTTTTTTTCGACAATAATGGGCAGGTTCAGACAACATAAGGGACTTCATTTGCAGTCAATTTCATTCTTTGAATGTAAATTTTGACCAAGGCAACTAGTTAATTTTTCAAGTGTCATGAATTTAAAATTCAGAACTTTACTTCACAAACCTCTACTTCAAGTTCATAGTACAAACATTAACAAAATCATTATTTTCTACAAAACACTCCTCAGGATCAACTGTCATTTTGGTAAGAGTAGTCTTGACTTAATAGTTAGGGAGATTTTTCTTGACTAACTTTCCAGTCAACTTTCCATTAAAGTTGCCTTAATTGGAAGGTAATTTTTTGGCAGCTGGCCAATCAGATGCAAGAAACTTGCCTTACTTTCAAGTCCCTTATGTCGGCTGAACCTGCCCAATGGGCAGGTTCAGACAACATAAGGGACTTCATTTACAGTCAACTTCATTCTTTGAACGTAAATTTTGACCAAGGCAACTAGTTAGTTTTTCAAGTGTCATGAATTTAAAATTCAGAACTTTACTTCACAAACCTCTACTTCAAGTTCATAGTACAAAAATTACCAAAACCATTATTTTCTACAAAACACTCCTCAGGCAAGCTACAAGTTCATCATGATTTGTATTTTGTATTTTAAAGAAATATTACTTATTTCTTTTCCAAATTTACAAGGAACCTTTTTACAGAAAGCATTAAATGAAATTGTGCAGAAAATAAATAAATCATTGAGTAATAAAGTTCATCTTTTAGTTGAATTAAAAAATATGATCAATTGTCATTTTGACATAAGTTGACTTGACTTGATAGTAAGGGAGATTTTTCTTGCCTAACTTTCCAGTCAACTTTCCAATAAAGTTGCCTTAATTGGAAGGCAATTTTTTGGCAGCTGGCCAATCAGATGCAAGAAACTTGCCTTACTTTCAAGTCCCTTAGTTCGGCTGAACCTGCCCAATGCTTTTGATAGTTTTTGTACTATGAACTTAAAGTAGAGGTTTGTGAAGTAAAGTTTTGAATTTGAAACTCATGAGATTTTAAAAACTAACTAGTTGCCTTGGTCAAAATTCACGTTCAAAGAATGAAGTTGACTGCAAATGAAGTCCCTAAAGTTGTCTGAACCTGTCCATTTTATCAAAAATATTATAAAATCCATCAAACCCATAGAACTTTTGGTCTGATTCGAGCTGTAAAGAGGTTATCAAGACCAAAGACGCAAGCTTCCATTATTATAAAACCAACTGCACTGAGGAAAACCGAAATAAGTCTAAATGAGCTAAAAAGATCTGGGGCCTGATTATGTGATTCGCGGCGAATCGCTTTGCTTGCGAGTTTGACATTTTTCAATTATTGCTTTCGCTTACGCCTTCTTTGTTTTAAATTCGATCAATTAACAAATTCGAAGGCGAGTTTGAAATGTCATAATGTTTGTTGGCGAGTTGAAATCCGACAGCTATTTTTTGGCGGATTTACAGGCGAAAGAGTGTTTATTATTTTTCACTGTTCGATTTCGTGGATTCTTTCTTGATTGTAATTACGAGTATATACAAATGTGAGTTAGCTTTATTTTAATTTTCTTATAATTGATCCACAATCCACAATAAAATACTGAATAAATCACCGCAAATTTCACAAATTCAATAAAAAAAAACAAAATTTGTGGAAAGCTGTCAAACCAAAAATGTCAAATCACTGGAATATAGGAAGAAAAAATCAAACCAAAAGTGTCAAATCACTGGAATATAGGAAGAACTATTTTCGCTTAGCCGCGAATTCGTTAATAAGGAAATACGATGCGAGTCGAATTGAAAACGATCCGCCGCGAACCCCATAATCAGGCCCCTGTATTCGTTGAATCAAATTTGTGCACTACCAAGTACCTACCTAATACACATTTACTGATCATTTGGAAAACAGCATTTGTCTAGCCTGTCCCTAAAAGAAAGTGAATCCCCCTTCCCCTCTAACTATGTTCCAATCGCACTTTTGGATCTTCTTCTCAATTAATGAAAAATCTGATCAATTATTTTGAAGAATGAAAGCTTCGTAATGACCGGCAGTATGGCTTTCGTAGAAATATGATTTCCTGGGTTTTCTCACCGAACAGTGGAACAAGTCTTTTCATCGTTTTGGATTATTGCACTCAATTCTTCAATGGGATTTGATAGAGTTTGGCATCAAGCGCTCTTATTAAAAATGCGTGCATTTGTTATTGATGAATCTCTTCTTCGTTGTGTTACAAATAAACTTACAAATGTGATATTCACAAAAAAAAAACGATGATGTGCCCCAGGGTTCCATTTTGTCTCTGAAACTCTTTCTTATTTTTATAAATAAACTTTTGTCTTAGTCTTTTTTTAATTCAGGTAATTTTTTCACTGAATACTGACCTTGACAGCATTACCCAACGGGTAATACTACACCCTATATAATTTGATGCTACAATGCTGTCTACTGTTGTTAATGCGTAACCCGCCACCTACCACTTTGCATTTATGGTACTTGCATCGAGGAGACTTAACATCTATCCGTTCTACATACGTATGTGCATAATCACAGATCATCTTTCATGAACTGATCACATATTTGACATCACAAAAAATGATAAGTATTTAAGTTTTCACCGAAGATGCAAGAAGTTGATCAATCCTCCTGGTATGAAACTCTAGAATAATTCTCATATTTGGCAAGGTATCCCAAAAACCCACTTGAGTTTCTTGGACAAAATTCAAAAGAAAGCTCCAAAAATAACAACAGACCGTAGTCTAATTGGAGAATTTGCAACATTTGGGTACCGTCGTAATTTTCATAAACAATGCTCTATAGCGAAATTGATAGTTGCTAGTTTACCCTTGAGCCGTATATCAGACGTATTGTTAGATACAGAGACATTTGTTTTAGCCGCCCTACACAAATGTGGAATTCCTTATCAAGCTCAATATTTCCCACCCATCAATATCTCATTTAAAATCCTACCCCATTTCATTAAATAAAATACTCTTCAAATTGTTTGTAAAGATTAATACATCAATATATTTTTAAATAATTCGCATTGCATCGTTTTTAAACAAATATAAGTAAATAGTGTACATAGTGTAGTGAGTCTACTAAAACTACATTTCCATTTTGTTTGTATAGTTATTGAATAGTAAAGTTAGATAAATAAATTATAAACAATGGCTGCGTTCAATCTCAGACAGATAGGGTATCCGGATAACTTGTTGTTATTGTTTTACGTGTAAAATAACAGCTGATCAAAAACAGCTGAGATGTCAAAAAAGGAATCCAAAGGTATCCAAGAATTTCTGGGGTATATAGGTATCTGACAGAACAGCTGATTCAACACATGGTTGAATTGTTAGTTGAAGTTGTATTTGAGGATGTTCTGTACATAATAAACGATGAAGAAGCTATTTGCCTCCGAATTTTAGAAGGTAATTATGATCTATTAAATGTTTTATCTTACATTAATTTTGACTTCGAAGCTTAAATGTTTCTCTGCTTTTTGTGAACAGCTGAAAGTTGTTTTTATTTTTTGATAGCTATCTCTATACAGCTATCCAACTCGTTCAACAAGGTATTTAAAAATCCACCTATCCAAGATACCGTATCCAACACGAGATTGAACGCAGCCAATAAAGTTTTGTTTCTGTATTAAATAATATTTTTAAATAAGCTCCTAGTTAAGATTTTAAAATGTCTGAGCATTGCGACAAATTCCACATCCTAATGCAAATTCTTCACCTGTTGGTGGATGTATAACATGCAAGGGACATTCATCGCCCAATAATTGTTTAGCCTTTGGCCCGGCTGGGCATTGTGGTAGTTTGTTCTTTGGAATGTTTGTCAATCGTTGGAAATCATCGTGACAAGTGTCACAGAAGTGAGTTGTTCCGAAACAGAAGAAAACTGCAACCGAACAGCAATAACGACATTTGTATTCTAAAAAGTCAGTTCCATGCTTGGGGCACATTTGTGCTCGTGCAACATCAGAACAAGCTCCACAAACAAGTTCTTCTGGATTGAATATTTCGCCACCTTCTGCATCACAACGGGCTTCTCCACCGTAATAAGCCTACACCAAAAACAGAGTTACAAAAAAGTTAAAATTAACTATGAGTTAACTTACCTTGTTGCATTTAAAGCAAACATAGTAGGCATATCGATCCATGGCCAGATTGGTTAGATCCTTATCATCAGTTGCTTTAACGATACCCTCATATTTGATCCTTAGAATAAATACAAAAAAAGAGTTTCAGGTATATCTTTCCTTGCATTATAAATGGAGTTACCTCATTAAAGCCTTTCGTTTAACATCTTCCTTTAGGGAATTGATGGGTTCTAAATTCTCTGCCAAAAGTTCATGTTGAATATCTGCCTTACAAATGGGACATAAAGAGAATCCAAATGTAATCCTTGGACCGATCCATCGTTTTTCCAGAACCGTCTTGCAGCAGTGATAATGGAAAACATGTCCACATTCCAGCTATTTTTAGAGATGTGATTTAGTTCAACAACAAAACCGAAAAATAAATACGTACATGAACAGATGGAGCACAGGATAGTGCCTCAATGAAGCAAATCATGCACATATCGTCGGCATCTTGAGTAAGCTTGGGCTTCTTAAGTTCCACAGCCATTTCGTTTTCCTTCGCATGACAAATATGTTGCAGACATGGCAGACACTTCTTCTCGTTAGCCACTCCACCACACATATGCCCACAGGGTTTGGTTTTCAGACATGAATTTGCATTGTACTCCTGGCACTGGACATCAGAGCAAACATTTCCGATTTCCAACAGCCCTGAGTTCCCAGTAACACCACAGAACCTACAACGACCAACAGTCTCCTGTGGGCCGGAAATAATTGTATGACTTCCATCTCGGAACTCAACCATTCCCTTCAGAGTCTTAGAATCAGCTAGAGCCAAAAGCCAGAATAGTTTTGTTCGGCCACAGCTTTCATGAAGTTCAACTCGGATGGCTTCTTCCTCTTCCTTGCATACGGTACGCTTATGGTTACGAGTTTTTCGATTTAAATGTAAAAATCTATCACAATCTCCGCATAGAGAGCCACATGTTTCACACTGAATTATAGCAGCAGTCTCTCCATCGTCATGGTTGGTACACATTGGTCGGCTGTCGGAGACTTTTGACCACTGTCCCGACGAAAGCTTTTCAACATGCTCCTTGTCAAGAACACACAGGCTAGCCAGAGCTAACCAGAGTGTTGCAGTTTTGATACAATTTTCTGGATTTCGAAAGATTTCCTCCAGGCGAGTCAGGTTGAGTACTGATTCTGCGATGGCAGCTTTTGTAACACGTGACCATTTATCGGACAGTTTACCCTAAAAGACAAAGTTTTTTTTTAACTGAAATACTCCCAATCTTATAAGAAAAACCACTTACGCTTGCCATATCCTTGATGAGATTGATGATGCTTTCGGCCTGTTTCATTGAAATAACTCCAGACTTTAAGAACCAACGCTGATTTATGTTCTTGGTGACATCTTTTGGCTTTTTCTTAGACGATACCATATCAGGATAATCTGATGAGGTTTTTGCACCTGTTCCAAATGGTGACATGCACAAATCCCGTATATCAACTTCATCGTCTTCTGTTGGAGGCTTTACATTAACCGTTCTTAGTTGATGAACTGACAAGTCCACAGACTGAAAAAGTCTCACAAACGATGGATTCTTTTCCACGTTTCCCTTAGATGTGGAGCTGTTGGTTTTTATTTTGACTTGCAGCTGTAGAGATTTTGCAATTACCGCTAGGAAAATATCCAAGATTCCCAAACGATTCATATCGAAATCTTCAGGATTTTGATGGACAATATTAAAGTCAAATGGAGGCATCTTTTGAACGCAAAGCAGATCAGAAAACACTTCAGGACTTATCTCTGGCAGAATTCGGCGTAAAAGAGCAGTAACTTGCCGCTGGACACGATCACTGCCGGTGTGTAAAAGACTCAACAGGTCTTTAAGAAGTCCATGTTGATGCGACAGATATGAACGACCTACGGCACTTCCTGACAATGCCAGGACCATGCTTAACATTTCAAAGCAATACGTGTCGGGAGCACGGAATCTCTCACGTTCGCTTGTGCTCGATTCACTCTTATGATCGGCCAAAGATGTATGCGCTTCTTTGAAGGCAGTGTTATTGGCTACATTTGCAATTTCCCACTCCTCCTTGGCCCGTTGGGCTTCTTTTTTAATTGCATGCACAATATGAACTATAACCTGTTTCTGGAGATGGCTCAATTTGCTGCGGCTAAACAAAATTCCTACCATATGCTCACGAAGATCCAGGGAATCAGCCAATAATGAATTGACGCTACTCGACTCGAGTGTCGAATGCTTTCTGTTATTCTCACCAGTTGATATGAGTTTTCCAAATACCTGAGCCGTAATCAATCTGAATACTCTCAAAGTTTCTGATTCGCAAATTTGTTGCTGAATTCGAGTGGCGTTGGTTAATTTCAAGTTAGCCTTTGCAGCGACATGAGTCAGTTCATCGAGATTATTAGGTAGACCAAGTAGTTTGATTTGCCTAACACGAAGGGTGCTCTCTGGACCTCTGAATTCCAATCGAAAATGAGTACAAGTTTCATCTGATATTTTCACAGACGTCCAGGCGCAGGCCTTTGCATCAATATCGACGGATTTTATCAAAGTTGTGTCACCAAGTGATTGTCCAGCATAGAATACGACATTGGAAACTTTGTTCTACAAAACAAAACAAAAAACAACAATTTGGTTCTGGATTAGTTAAAACCGCGGGCTAAAAACAAAGCTTAAACAACTTACCTGGATATCTCGACTATTGTCAATGTGCACTAAGATTGTTTTGCACGTATAGTTCAACTTGCTCATGGAAACCTCAATTATTTTACATTTGTTTCGATCTTCTTCGTCACTTTCCCAGAATGTTTCAGTAGAATTGTCTGTAAGCGATTCGGCCATTGCTTGCCGAGAGGATACCGTGATCTGGAAGAGTACAAATTATTGACTTTTAGGTATCGTTTCAAAAATGATAGGGATAACGAGACTACCTCAAACATTCCATTCAAGTCTGTATAGTTTAGGGACTTCGCACCAGATCCTCTAGCAAAATTATGATCCCCCATTCCATCATGGATATTCGATTCACCCATCGTCATCGACGATAATCCCATAGCTTCGTTCTGTTCATCGGATTTAGACAGTATCTTCGAGATATTGCCAAAAACATGTGAGCTATGCAAGAATTGGTGATCTGTCTGTCGAAATTTGATGCCAAAGCTCTGAATAGCAATCCTCTGGAGTGGCGAACCCGCTGGCAAATAGAGGGTCAAATCAGCAACAGATTGTAAGAATACGTGTAAGCTCTGGGTGATAATTTGACAAAACCCTCCACTTATCTGCGTAAACGAAACTGGGTGTTCGAGTGAAAATTCCTGTGGAGGCAATAAAGAAGGAGAATTATTTTCGAACATCTTTTCATATTTTCAATAGAAACACTAACCCCATCTTCCAGTTTAGCAATTTCAGAGGATTCAATTGTTGGACTTAGCGAAGCCACGAACCACCACATCAGATCATGCAGACAAACGCTTTGCGTCACCGAACGAATGAGCCAATTCAGTGCTTGCAAGGAATAGATTCTACAAGTGGCGATCCTGAGACTTCTCTTCATGGCATATCGCAGCTTGTCCAAATCATGTTTCTGAGTGATGAATGCTATTGCCGGTCGATTAATCAAACCATTCACATTCGCATCGACTATTTCCATGACACTGGCATGATCTGAAGATGGTGGTTGTTCGTATGTGCTTCCGAAGAAGTAATCTTTGCTGCCAGAAGTTTCAAGCTTAGAGTCATTGCACTGGAAGCTATTGGCGTTGTTTAGCTTATTTTGAGCAACTTGTTCTCCGGTTGGTTCAACATTGAGACGTTCACTTGTAGCTGCTGAATTCTGCGAAGCTATTGATGAATTGAGAAGATTGTCGGGCACGAGCTTGCGAAGGTTCTCAGATGGATAGCATATAAGCAGTGAACCTTCTAAAATTCGATGAAATCAAATGTAAGGAATAAATGTTGCGTAAACAAAGAACTAACCTCCTTGGTTGGTTGAATTATTTCTTCGGCGGAAAACCACTTTTTGCTGTTGGCCCTCATCGACAATGTTATTGACGACAGTTCGTAAATTAAATGACTGTTGATTGGACCAGCCTTGTCCCATGGATAAACTTCGATGGAATTTCGAAAGAGTTCCACTACCATGGGCCGTTCCAGATGCAGTCATGGCATCGAAATTATTGGGGTCACAAGATTCAAAAGAAATTTCTGAAAGGGGCTGCAAATAAAAAGATTAGTAATGATTTTTGAGAAAGGGTATCAATCAAGGGTATACCCTCTCATAACAATCAGCAGCATTGGCTCCAAATATTTCATAGGGAAGATCATCGCCTACAGTAGCCCCAAGAGATTCCAAACAAGCGAAAGTTTCTGGAGCCATCCAAATAAAATCTGGTGATATACATCCAGTGTAGCTCTTTCGATTAGGAGTCGATTCTGTAAAATGACGAACTGATTTATAGAAATTCCAAAAGATCCGCGATTTTTCTCTTACGTCCAAATATTTTTCCAGTGATTCTTAGTCCTACACGACTATGTCGATTGAAGTTGAAATTCGGAGTCGAATCACCACGGCTAGTGCTAGGTTTAAGATTCAAATCTGATAAAGTATTCAATTGGTGTTCTGCAACAACAGGCATTTGTTGAGGTGATCGCTTTGAAGCTGTCGTTGGTGGAATATTTGTATTGTTTGTTGATAATTCCAGAAGGAATATAGCATTTTCCTTCATGGTTGTGTAAATTTCGGAATTTGCTAGCAGTGTTGTTGTTTTTACTCCGAAAATGTTCATTTCTGGCAAATGAACTGCATTTGGAGAGTTGTTGATATTGTTTATGTTTTTATTTGATGAGACATACCTTACAAATAAAAATCAAAAACAAGGTCAGGAGTGTGTTTTTTGGAATTATTCATAAATGATTCTTACTTTTCTCGACATGCATCACACATGAGGAACCAACTAGAAGCCCCTTTTCCACCTTCACCACAATTCCCAGCCCAGCCTTCACAGAACATACCTACCGAATTATAACCCTTGCCCTTAGCTGATTTACCACATCCTGGATGAATAGTTCTCATATGATAGGTAACTGGAATCGGTAGGAATATCTCACAGAGTTCACACCAATAGCCTTCGTCTAAGGTGAGAGGAGATAACATTGGGAACTTGTAGTAAAAGGAAGAAGTTATAAAAGCAAGAACTTGTTACCTTTTTTCTTTTTCTTCAACTTTTTGTCCTCTTTTTCAGCTACTTCAACTTTTTCCTTGCCACTGCCGCTTAAAGAGTCACGAGTTGGAGAAGAACTGCTATAAGAAAAGACGAAAATAAATACAACATAAACATGAATCAAAATCTTCCTTTTCTTACCTCTTTTGGCGTTCTAAAGTATTTGATTGCACAATCTGAATACAATTCCGACACACTTGCTCCCACAAATAGACCAAACATCTCAAAGCAGGTGGGAGAACTGTTACTATCTCTGGCAATGAATGTAGTTTAACTTTCTCAGAATTTTCATTTCCCTGCAATAAGTTTGTTTATTGAAAAAGATAGTTGCCCTCGAATTATTCTAATGTTAAAAGAACCTACTTCACCCATGTTCTTTCTATACTTTCGATTATTTAAACATGAGTTTCCACACTTGGTCAAAGCTTCCAGAGTCGATGGTCGAATATTCAAATAGTTTCCAGCATTTGCTACTTCAACCGAGTGACGCTGTTGAGCCTTTTGCTCTCGCGAAAGTGTAATTTTATTTTCTCCTGATTCACGTCGAGTAATGACGGTGGCACCTTCTTTAGGTAATGATGGATGGAATTTCAAGAACGAAGCACATGCCATAGCATCGTGTACAATTCCTTCATGCCATAAAAATGCAGCGAAAACTGCTCGAAGACTTTCGGCCAATGATGGTGGCATTGCTCGTTTGAGAGGACACATGGTAACGGTTTCTCGAGCTTTTGACTTGAGGTCGGCAAAACTTTCCTGACCTATTGTTGGTGGCCAAAGTGGTGGACTAGGAGGATCAGTACCGGCAGTAGATAATTTTGTAGAAAAGAGATTATCATCGGAATCGTTAAGTAAACCCATTTGGTCTGCGACTTTGATGTCGAGATTTGGAATATTTGAATTCGTTCGAAAATCTTGCAGTTCTCCTAAAAAGAATACCAATTTAGATTCCTGAATGATAAGTTATTATTTTTGTGTTTGTACTTTTTGGTCCTCTTCGTGCAACATGCGTAGGCGTAGGTAAGACATTGTTTGTCAGAGTAGTATTTTCCACATCACTCGCATTGACGGAAGTATCAACAGAAGTCTCTTCAAATTCTCCATTCGGCTTATCCTCCTATAACAAAAATATATTGTTGTAATTTTCAAGAAAGAATGAATGAAAACAATTTTCTACCACAAAGGCTGAAGATGGCGATGCAGATTTGTCTGGAAATTCCGAATGATTTGATGTTTCAGCTGACTTACTAAGATTTCGAGATGGAGCATCGAGAGCTATGAGAAGAAAATAATTTGCATAATATTAGTTTATTTTAAAAGTTAAATAAAGTAATTTGTATCTTACATTTTGGGATTTGCAAAGGGCTTGAACTGCGACTAGATGGGATAGCTGAATTAGTATTTCCATTACCTCTTGGTTCTTGGACACCAATAGCACGAATTAGGTCCCGAGCGGTCATTGGTGCAATATCACCACATTCACTAAAAATTTAAAGTATAGTGCAAAATGATTATTTTATGTGAACTTTTTTCATATTCAAAAATTTCGGAGTTGTATCACATTTATTTTGTACGAGCCTACAAGGTTTGTTTAAAAATTCAGCAATATTATAAGTTTTGAATGGAGGATGATTAATTGCCATAGATTTTAAACTATAAGCCATCATTTCCTTAAATTTTTTTGCTTTATTCAAGACTGTTTCCATTTTTTTCTGGAGGCTATCCGAAAAATATAATAGTTCTGGGCAAATATAAAAGTTTTTCAAGGGAAATATTTGTTGGAGGAACTCAAACTGGGGCTGATTTCAGTGGTTGGTAAAATTTAAATTTTTGTTTGCCATACAAACCAAAATATGTTTTTATTTACGGATATTATTCGTCTTGAATTCGAATATTGACTTATTATTTTTAAATCACATCTCTTTAAAAATTAAAAACAAACTCACACAAAATAGGTGTTTTTGAGGTTTAGTTAAATCATATCATATTTATTTGCAATACATTGTACGAAGATTTCGCAAAGTACATAATCTTTGTCTTCTAGATAGAATTTAAATGTTTTTAGTATCTTACTTAGTTTTCGAAAACTCTCATAAGTCTTTATTTTATTTATTTTTATGAAATAAAATTTTGAAAAAGCTTGAATTGTCTTAGTCAATTTTTGGTTCTGATTTAGAATTTGAACTTTGATTGTAGTTATCTACATAAACGTTTTTGACAGTGTTTTTGTATTTTTTCAACATTTTTCAAAAACGACGACAAATTCGTTATAGAAACAAAAAATGTATTTTAAACTGTTTTGCTTTCTTTTGTTCAAAATCGTTTCAACGTTTTTTAAGGTTTATGTTTACTAATGAAGATTTTAATAAATTTTAATGAAATACTTAATGGGTGCATTCATAAATCTAGTGACTACGTAGTCAAAATTTAACTAGCTTTGTGAATGCAAAATTTCACTAGAAACTTAGTCAATCCGGAACTGTCATATACTGACAAATGCAAATATGTAAAATAAGAAACATTTTTGATTTGATAACATTAAATTATCTTTTGTGTTTTTAAATTCAACATAATGGGCAGGTTCAGACAACATAAGGGACTTCATTTGCAGTCAACTACATTCCTTGAACGTACATTTTGACCCAGTCAACTAGTTAGTTTTTCAAGTGTCATAAACTTCAAACTCAGAACTTTACTTCCCTAACTTCTACCTTCAGTTTACCGTACAAAAACTACCAAAAACATTATTGTCTACAAAACAGTCCTCATGCACGTTTCAAGTCCATCACGATTTGTATTTTGTATTGTAAAGAAATATTACTTATTTCTTTTCCAATTTGACGAGAAACCCTTTTACACAAAATATTAAATGAAATTGTGCGAAAAATAAATAAATCGTAGAGGAATAAAGTTCAACTTTCAGTTAATTAAAAAAACATGATCGATTTTCATTCTGACATAAGTTGACTTGACTTGATAGTCAGGGAGATTTTTCTTGACTAACTTTCCAGTCAAGTTTCCAATAAAGTTACCTTAATTGGAAGGCAATTTTTTGGCAGCTGGCCAATCAGATGCTAGAAACTTGCCTTACTTTCAAGTCCCTTATGTCGCCTGAACTTGCCCAATCATAGTAAATAAGGCAAGTTTCTAGCATCTGATTGGCCAACTGCCAAAAAATTGCCTTCCAATTAAGGCAACTTTATTGAAAAGTTGACTGGAAAGTTAGTCAAGAAAAATCTTCCTAACTATCACGTCAAGTCAACTTATGTCATGTTTTCTCATTCAACTGAAAGTTGAACTTTATTACTCTATGATTTGCGTCCAATTTTCGGTCGACATAATCACATAGCAGAGCAGGTAATTGGGACATCCACAGATCGGTTTTGCACCACATTTACTCTAGTGGACAATGCGCATTTTTAGGGACGCCCTACATTGCCCACCGAAGACGCTATTGCTGCCGTGGAGCAGAGTATCGATCCATCAAGTTTACGGAAGATTTTTCAGAAGGATCTTGATTTGCGGGTTTACAAAATCTAACTCATCAAAGAATTAAAGCCGAAAGACGATTAATCGCTTCGCACGCTCGGTGAAAATTTGTTTCAGCAATGAAGCTATTTTTGGTTAGGCTAATTGAATTATTTAGCAAAATTGTTGTATTTGGAGTGATTATAATCTACAAGCCATTGTTAAAACGCCGTTAGATAAAAATAAATAAGGTGGCGCACATAGTCACTAGGCCCAAGTTCCGTTGAGAATTAGGGCGTAGTGCCTTATAACTCTCAACCATTCCTGTGTGCGAGTATTGTTGTCATTGATGGAGAGGACCTACAGTTTTAAGCCGAATCCGAACGGCTAATTTAAGAAAGCACAAGGCAATAAGCAGTTCCCGTGAAAAAAACTTTAGATGGCACAGGCAGGGATTGAGTCCAAGACTTCTGGCATGACAGTCCAACGAGAGTTAAAACGTCGTTACATCCTCAAAAATTCACTGTTTGGTATGGGAATCATTGGTCCATATTTCTTCAAAAATTATGTGGACGACCTTTGGTTCCAACAAGAAGACGTTAAATGCCATACAGCCAATAAAACAATCTATTCTCTATTATTCTATTGAAGAAAACTTTTGTTCGTGGGACTAAGACATGGCCTACAAGATCGTGCGATTTAACTCCGCTGGGTTATTTTTTGTGGGGTGATGTAAAATTGGTTGATAAGTCCGAGCCGATTGACGCCTTGGGAGATTTATTATATTCGGAACGTTGTTGCTCACATACGGTCTCAATTGCTGCAGAAAGTGGTCAAATTGTTGGCCTTCTGGGTGAAATTCATTCAAGCCATCCGCGGCAGCCACTGGCCCGAAATCATTTTTAAAACATAACCTTATTTTTATAAAAAAGCTAAATTCTTGGCCATAAAATTAAAATATATGGGTTTTATTTCTTCTTGAAAACCACACGTTCAAAAAACACCCGTTTGTACAGTTCATTAATGCTCTGAACCCGGAAATAAAAAGGGCACAGCTAAGAGTACTCAAAATATGTTAATTTTTTGGAATCAGTGTTGTTTAGTGTTTTTCACCTACTTTACGTTCTTTAGTACCACGACTACAAATTGTTGAATCTCATTTATTTAACTTAGCCGCAATTCTCTACACTATTGGTACTAAAACATAATCAGTATAAAAATTTAATAAATCTTGGACTTTTGTTTACTGAAACATCATAAAATTAGTTTTAATTTCTAAAAATTGAACTTTAATGACAAAACTTAAAAAAAAAACTGGTGCAGCAAAATGTGTTTTCAGAATAGTATATAATTTTGAATAGTATCTCAAGTAAAAAATTTATTATTAGTTGTAATATGGCAAAGAATCGAGTTAAATAGAACAATTTACTTCTTTAGATTGGTAAAAATACTCTTCATAAATTGAGCCTAATTAAAAATTGTAAGCAAAATTAATTGAACTGACCATAAATATTTAAAAAAACAACAAGTATTGCTGCAAAACGAAAATCGATGCTATTCATCGATTTGTCGTCATAGCATTCAAAAACGTAAGGTTACCGGACGGACTTGTGCTTTATTTCAAATTTTAAAAATAGGCTGGGATGCGACCCACACTGATAACATCCCATTCCGTCAGTCGATTTGTCTTGCTTAAAAGGTTTGTAGGTTTAAGTGTTTTGTTAAAAAAGTTATCAGTTAAACTATTTTAAAAAAATTTAAAAATAACCAACAATATTTTGCATATGATGAAATAGTTTGATTTCAAAATCTAGTTTTGCTAACGAGATTTTTACCAATTTTCGTAGCATTTCTTAAAAGTTTGTATTACTAATATAAACAAATACAAATTGGATGAATGGAATTAATTCTAAGTCAATATCTTCTATTATTCACGAGATATAGAGAATCGAACGTCAATTTTTACCAATTTTGCGTACTATTTTTTGTAGATTTTAATTTTTTACGAAAAAAATGACTGTTAGATTTTTATAAAAAATATACTGAATGTTGAAAAAAAATATTTTTTATAAAATAAAATTAATTTGAAGCCTATATCTTAAATTTTTGAAAAGATATTTGAGTCGAAAACCAATTTTTACGAACTTTTATTAATTTTTTCAAGTTTTTATTTTTTTGTAAGAAAAACTGTGAATTCGATTTTTCTCAAAATTTTACTGAATGTTGACAACAATATTTTTCATAAGATAAAATTAGTTTAAAGACAATATCTAAAAGTTTTGAAAAGATTTTCAAGTCGAAAATCAATTTTTACCAACTTTTGTTAATTTTTTTTAGGTTTTTATTTAAAAAAAAAAAAAACTTACCGAATTTTGAAAACAATATTTCTTATAAGATAAAATAAGTTGGAAGCCATAATCTCAAATTTTTGAAAAGATATTTAAGTCGAAATTCAATTTTTACCAACTTTTTTTTTATAAAAAAAACCGTCAATTTGATTTTTCTAAAAATTTTACGAGATGTTAAAAACGTTATTCTACATTGAACAAAATTGTTTTGGAGATAAAATCATTTTTTATTCGTAAAATTTTCGAGGTGACAAATTTTTTGTTTCAGTTTTTTTGATTTATAAAAAAATCGTTAATTGGAATTTTTTGCAAAAATATATTTGTTTGATATCACGGTACAATATATAATATAAAATGTAATTCAAGTCTGTAGCGTTATTAGTTCCTGAGATATTTACGGTTAACTAAAATATTCACCCTTTTTTTAAACTGCTATGGTAAAAAAAAACCACCATCTTTTTGCATTATTAGCTGTATAACACAATTTATTTGAAGTCGATATCTCTTCTGGTTCTTGAGCTATGGACGACGAAAAAACGTCTCGAACGTACGGACGTACACACGCACGGACATCTCTCTAAAAATCCTTTATTTCGACTCTAAGGACCTTGAAACATCGAGAAATGTCAAAATTTTCAATTCGACAAATCGGACCCATTACAATAACTTTCTATGGGAAGTTAAAAAGCTGCTACCTCAAATACATGACGTGAAAGTTATTTTTTAAGGCATATTCGACTGGATTGATTCTCGGTTACATTATTTTGTCGAACAATTTCTTTTTTGTCATTTTTCGCGTAATCTTCTTAAATTTTGAACTGATAAGCTCCATTCAGCGGTTCAACTATATTCTACCTTGTATAAACTTATTTCAAACATTAATTAATAATCAATTAATCAACATAAATTGAACTGTAACCTTTAGTTGACTATCAATGTGAAATCGTTAATGGAGTCAAAGAACTCTCTATCAAATTTAATTTTCAAAACCGTCTATCTTCCGTTGATCAAACAAAAATGTGATTAACTTATTGATGTCAGCACCAACAAGCTGCCTCTGTAATGTTTCTTTGTTTGATCTTCTATCTCTCCGTTTCTTTTTTCATCATAAGAAATTTTAAATCCATGTAAAACGGAAATCGATATCTTATCAGTTTAGTTTTTGGATTTATATTTATTTACTTTAATTTCGATTCTTTTCGTATAGAAACATATTGTTCGTTTATTGCATTGGGATTTGTCAATGTTTGCAGAAGCTACCTAACCGCTCTACACATTTTTTTTACTTATAAATAAGATGGGAAACTATTTTATTTGTTTGAATTAGGATTGAATTTTTGTTGTCTAATCAGCTGTTTAAGGAGATAAGGACGCTTAATTTTAAACTATCAAAATTATTATCAGTATGTAAAATTGAAAGTGATTTCGCTTCCATACTTCGGGATGAATCAACGCATGGAAGCATAACATTGAAATATGATAGGCAAGAAAAAAGTTACTTATCTTAAGCTATATCAGAAAGCATTTAAATCTGGAAAGTAAACTTTTCTATGTGGTAGAAGATTACTATACCTTCTTTTCCGTTGAGGATCTCTTCCGTCGATACTATCCCCTTTGAACCATTTTTGCAAAGCTTGAAGTTTACTCGCTCCTCCACCAACAACTCCAGCTATTGCTGAGCCAATGTTAGATGGACTAGATGAATGTGAAGTTGCCATTGATTCGTCTTGTTGATTGTGTGAATCATTTGATGATGTCGAGACTTGTGATTCGAAAACCTTAGCAGGTTGATCGCTATCGCTTCCCATTTCATCGGAACGTTCTGATGCACTGCTCATGAATGAAAGTGCAAACGGATTGGTTGAAGATAAAATATTATCAACCATTGAGTTCTTTGGTGGAGTAAACTACATAAGGAAGAAAGATACAAGTTTTAAAAATACATGAATTTCTAAAAATACTATTTGACTTTACTCTGGGTTGTGAAAAATCAAAAGATTTGTTGCTATGTGAAGCAGATTTGGGCTTCGATGGCGTATCGGGTGGAATAGCAAGTGGGGATCCAATATTTTCGAGTAAACTGAAATCATAACTAAGATTAGAAAAAGAATGATATATACTTTCAAAGCCAGCATACTCGTACCTCTTGTGTTTTGGCTTCGAATTTGATTTTGGAACCGAACTTGCAGCATTAGTTTGGGTAGTTTGTTCTGTTACAGGATATAACAGAGTTTTTCCCAAATGTTGATTAAACTGCAGACACCAAGCTTCCGTTGGATACCATCCGATGTTGCAGTGTTGTCGAATTGATTCTGTTGACAGTCTCAGCCAGATACCATCGTCGTTTTCGATCTAGAGCATCCATCAAAAGTTAAGTAAGAACTTTTAAAAAATGGTTCATTATAATTTCTTACTTCGTCAATAAACGATATGACTCCATTCAATTTTATGATTCCAACTTGTTCTGATTGTAGAGTTGGGTGTGATCTTATTCTCAATCCTGCCGAATTTTTAGCAATAAACTTTCGAAGCTTATTAGGGGGCTGTGGTTTCTTGAGGGCATGTTTGTGGGATGGAGGTGGCATTCCACCTTCTTTCACTTCAACACGATATACCTCTTCGAGCAGAATACCATCGATGGCAACAGTCAAACAATAACTTCCAACAGAATTTGGTGTCCAATGAACACTAAAAGTTCCATCTTCCATATCTTGGGCATATAGTGTCTCGGTAATTCGCGTTTGAATTGGACTACAAAATCGAAGTTCTTCAAATGAGTAATTATTATAGGGTTTCATGAATGTTATTGCTTTGAAACACATTTTTTCCTTTATGGTGGGTTCATAGTTGAGACGTGGTGGTGGTTGCATTCCACCAAATGATGTTGCGTCCGTACATGATACTCGTCGCATTTTAATATTTCCATTTGTAGTTGCACTGCCACTTGGAATGGCTTTAATTTCGACCTTAAGCTCTGGGACGAGAACAGCGTCGCCATATTGATCTTTTATTTTGACAGTTATTTGAGTTGGCCAACCATAGCGTAGGGCTTCATCGATAGTGCTTAGCTCACATCTAAAAATTTTAGAAATTAAAATTTTAATTATTAACTAACTTAAGCAAAAAAAAATACTAACTTATTTGGATCGAGGCGTGATTCAGGTTGTAACCATGTTGCTAAACGGGCTCCCGAAGAACCTGGTGCTCCACTGATAAAATCTTTTAAAAATTGCCTTTCGTTTGATTGAGATCTGAAAAGAAATATAAGAAATGTCATTGCAAGCTTCCTAAATGGGGTTTTAACTTATTTGTTACTATTTTTATATTGAAATAATGGTTTTCACGATTCTCTCAAGGAACTCATTTTAGAAACAAGTTTATTCATAAAGATTATTGTAAAAAGGTGTCAACAAATTTGCGCTTGATTTCAATTCAATTCAATTTCAGCCGTAATACTCGTACTTCTAGGAATGCACATCAGTTTAACCTTGAGCTCAATTTCGGACGTACTGTCAAGTATAGAGATTCTTTTTTTAACCGCACATCGAGAATGTGGAATGCTTTAGCCAGCTCTGTTTTTCTCTATCATTTTGATATTCAAAACTTTAAGACCAATGTGTATTATTAACCCATTGAGTGCCCGTTTATTAATAAAAAAAAAAAAATTAGACAAAACCTTAACAGTTAAGGGTTTTGAAAAATATAATATTAACTAAAAGAACAATATTTTTTAACTGTTGCATACAAATTTAAGCATAATTAAAGCTTAGAGCGCCATAGGACCTTTGTTAAACATGAAAGTTGGCGCATTTAGACTTGAAGCAAGAACTAACAGTACCCAGAAAAGCAAATACATTAAAAACGTGTTAATTGGGGTTATCGGGAACTTCTTTTTTTGGTATCGGGAACTTTTCGAAAATGGGAAAAAAATTCCTATGGAAAAATACCTATCGGCAATTCTTTTTTCATGGGAAATCTTGTGTTTTTTCTGTCTGAATATTTCACCGTTATTTAGTTGTCGGAATTTAAAGCGGAGCAAACAATGTAAGCAATTTGCAACAAAATAATAATGAAAATATTAATACAAATTTATCTTTTTAAGGTCGAATTCAAAAAGTACTCACCAAGTTCAAGTTTTAATTAGTTTTATGGAAAAAAACCGAGATATTGCTAATGGTTTCACAACAAATCGGTCTAAGAAAGATGTATCAAAATTTTGGAAAGAAGTAGAAAAAGAACTTAACAGTTTTGGCCCACCAAAAAAAATCTGTTTCTAAATGGAAAAAAGTAGGTGATAAGTTGATAACCATGATTTTTTTTTCTTAAAAAAAAATTAAGGTATGGCTTGATAAAAAAAATACGTGAGGAAGAAAATGTCTGAAAACAAGAGACAACAAAAAGCAATCGGTGGTGGAGCTCCAAACAAGGAGAGTATAAAGTCAGTGCGTTGGAGGAAACGATAATACGAATTTGTGCCTTAGGAGAATCGGTGGGGAAAAAACCCAAGATATTTGTCAGGACTTCCGAAAAAGAAGATTGAGCCAGCCCAACCTCATGATCTTTTCCTACGCCCGACAGGTATCAACCTTCGGTAACAAAGCCCAAACATGCACTTAGCTTTACTATAGGAGGATTTGCTATTGGTTTCTTGGTTTGAGGGATAAAATTAGATAGCATATCAAGCAAATGTTTGAACAACTGCTTGTTTACTCTATAATAGCGATGAAATCTGTAGAAGATAAAGATAAAATAATAATTTTTTTTCTATCTAATATTTTTACAATGCCACTGTGGTAGTTTTAATGGATTTGAATGATCTCTTAAACTTCGCCTTATGAATCTTTGTTCACTTCGTTGTGCTCGTTGTATTTCATCGATTAATAATAAAATAAATATTTTTTGCATTTTTAATTAAGGATTAGGTCTAGGACGAAAACAAACAATTTTTTTTCACTAAGAACCGACTGTGACTGTCAAATCATTCCAAAACTATGTTCGAAAATTAATTTATTATTTTCATGTTGGCAAAATTTGTTCCCAAGGAAAAAGAATTCCGTGGGGAATTCCCGATAGTAGGAACTTGTTCCCGGGAAGGGAAAAATATTTTCTTAGGAATTCCCGATAAGGCTGAATATTTGATACAGATTTTGGACTTTAGAAATGAATGTAGAAAATTTAAAAACTATCGATAAATATTGAAACTGGGTTTGAGAAGTTATTTTAATACTTTAATGTACGCCAATAATAATCAGAGACCCAGATTGGCAAACTTGTGACTGATAGATTGGTAGATAATATGCAAACAGGGGCCCGATTGCGAAAGCATGAGTGATTTTAAATTTTCGGGCTCCTAAAAATAAGTGGGAATAGGTATGTTGATGATGAATATAGAGTATATTGACAAAAACACTCTCCTCATTGCTTTCAATTTTACGGGCCCCTAGAAAATCCCGGGCCCGGGGGTTCCCCTTTCCCCCTCACGACAGGGCTGAATCTGACATGAAATTGTAATGGTCTTGGGGCAAGGAGAGGGTAGTCTCTAAAAATAATTCAAACCCAGTTCTAATGGAATTGAAAACAATTTAAGTCAAAACAAATGGATTTATTTTACCAATGAAAAACCTCATAAACATATAAATTTGATGGAAAATGTATGAACTAGTTTAATTGATAATAAAAGAACTAGTTGTCAAGTTTTCATCAATGTGGCATAATGAAAATTTTACTGGTGTTGGTGCAAGGAAGGCATAGCCTCTTAAAAAATTTAAAACCACACTTTTGATCATAAATCCAAAATTGTTCATTTATTCTTCATAAATTTTGTTGTTTTAATCAAACGTAAAATTGAGCAAATCATTGAGAGATTTTAGTCAAAAACAAATTGATTGAATTTACCAATGGAAAACCTCATAAATAAATTAATTTGAAGGAAAATGTGACAACTAGTTGCATTGATAATACAACTATAGAACTAGTTGTCAAATTTGTATCAATCTGACATATGAAAACTTTAATGGTGTTACCGCAATTAGGGGTTAGTCCCAAATAAACTTAAATGTGCACATTTGTTTATAAATCCAAAATTGTTCATTTGTTCTTCGTTAATTGGTTTTCCAATGGAATGTAAAATTGAGCAAAAAAATAAAACAAATTGATTAAATTTACCAATGGAAAACCTCATCAATAAATAAATTTGATAGAAAATGTGACAACTAGTTAAATTGGTAATATCTACAACTAGACTTAATTGTAAAATTTTCATTAATCTGACAAATGAAAATTTAAATGGTGTTGGGAAAGTTATGGGAAAGTCTTTACAAATTTGATCGTGAATTAAATTTTTTTTTGTATTTATTCTTCATTAATTTTATTAACAATGGAACACGGAATTGATCAAATCAGCATTTTGACAGATTTGAGTCAAAAACAAATTGATTTAATTTATCAATGGAAATCTTCATAAATAAATTGATTTGACAGAAAATGTGAAACATTTTAAAACACATGAGATTTTTGATATTTAGAATCAAACAAGACTTGTTTAAAAATTTGCGTACGTAAGTTTATTTAGATTCGGTTTCATTCATTTTAGAAGCATTTAAATATTCAATAAAACAAATTTCAAATAAGTTAAGAGGCCTCAATAATATATCCCCATTTCTTATTTTCAAAACATCATTCATTCGTTAGAATTGTAAATAAAAAACAAACTAACGTATGTAATACCTCCCGTATCAATCCAATTTCGTAGCAGTTTTAGACAAACATAAACAATTTAAAAATTACTGATAAATACCGGTTGGTTTGTATTCATACAAAAATGAAAATTAAAATGATTCATTTTATGACTATATTTACACAGATGATACCTAACTTATGCATATATTGTTTTTTTTTTTGTATATTATTGAAATGAACCCATCATAGTCGCGTATTATTGTGAGTGATAATAAATTCGATACGTTTTCATCACTAGGTAGCTACATACGAGTACATTACATTCAAATGGCGACTTTTGTGTATACAATTATAGCAAATATTAAATACCTAACTAAACAATAATGACTCACCCAAACTATAGCCGATTCTGACAACAATGACGAAGACGGCCATTATAGGAAAACAATAATTACACTTTTCATATACATAATGTTAAGCCATAAACACCCCTTCTCTGAACTTAAATTTATCATCTAATTATAAATTTTTCAAAATGTATGCGGTATTCGGCTACGGGTACCTAAAAGATAAATAAACCCTGCAACTGCAAAAAGAGATATTTTTCCATTTTTCCTCTCTGAATTGAGTTTTTTGTTCTCACTCACTCACATTTGAGTTTGAGCTACTTTTGCATCCGTCCATCCATAATTAAACTCTTATAGGTGCCATTATTTTGTGTGACTCAATTTATTGAACCTGTTGCTGAATAACAAGAAGAGCTAGACTTGGAAGTTTGCGCCTCATATAGTTAGACCTAGATAACTACAATGTAATGAATAAAGGGTGTCCCAAAACTAAAGCAAAATGTGAGTTTGCCGTCGTTTGTGTGGTAAAATGTTTAGGAATATTAAAATTTGAGAATTACTTAAGAGCATAGATATGCATGATGTTTCTAGATCTTCAACCTTACTTACTGATTTGTTCATTTAAAAGATGAAAACTGAACACTAGACTAGTAGATATCTGAATGTTTTAAGCTTCTGATTGGCCAGCTGTCATATAAAGTTAGATGACATTTAGTAACATTGGTCAGGTTCAGACAAAATAAGGCACTTCATTTGCAGTCAACTGCATTCTTTGAACGTAAATTTTGACCAAGGCAAGTAGTTAGTTTTTCAAGTGTCATAAACTTCGAACTCGGAACCTTACTTCACTAACCTCTACCTTCAGTTGATTGTGCAAAAACTACCAAAAACATAATTGTCTACAAAACACACATCACGATTGGCATTTTGTACTTTGAAGAAATATTACTTATTTCTTTTCCAATTTGACATGGAACAAAACATTAAATGGAATTGTGCAGAAAATAAATAAACCATAGAGTAATAAAGTTTAGCTTTCAATTTCAAAATGAAAAGAACATGATCAATTGTTATTTTGACATAAATTCACTTGACTTGATAGTTAGGGAGATTTTTCTTCACTAACTTTCCAGTCAACTTTCCAATAAAGTTGCCTTAATTGGAAGGTATTTTTTTGGCAGCTGGCCAATCAGATACTAGAAACTTGCCTTACTTTCAAGTCCCTTATGTCGCCTGAACTTGCCCATTCAGTTGCGATGCATTTGAGTTTTTTGTAGTGGAAAATTCTCATATGAAAATTAAACTTAAACTCAATTACACGCACGAACTGTCAATATAGATTCGTTTTTTCAGCCGCACATCAAGAATTTGCCTTACGCAAATTTGTTTTTCAGTAGCAGATTAGATTAAATACTTTATTTTTATAATAAAATTACATTAATTTAAAGCTAAGAATATAAGGACATGGCGTTGTTGCCGTCTGCCTGATAGACATTTGATTTAAAAATAGTTTAACATTATGAAAGTTTTTTTTTATTTTGATTTGTTTTTAGTATAAGAAAATAAAAACAGTATTTTTAAGTGTTAGTTTTTCAGTACCATTTGATACTCAAAAATGTTGAGGCCAATGTGCGCCGCGTTGGTATCGTATCATCAATCATTTCATATTATACGTTTTACGTTTCAAGAGTATTCACAACCCTTTTGGTATGCAAGAAAAAAATGTGACAAGCTAAATTTTTAAAAATCAGGAAATCGATCGACAGAACAGACAGTTAAAATTTTCTTATCCCAATTGCCTGTATTAAATTTTAAGCCAGTTGATTAAGTGTTAAGGTCATGGTTAAGTTACAAATGGCACAAAAATACGCTGACCTTGGTATATTCGGGCATTAATGCATTAAACAATAAAAGTTCTAAATGTAGGGTAGAGCTAAATTTAGAGTAAACTCAGAATATTAGGTACCCAAAAATTTGTTTCCAGCAAAAAGGCGTAGGAAAATCCATTCATCAATTTTTTCAAAAATATATTACTTTTTTCAAAGAAGTGTTCAATTTTCTTTTTAATATATGTATGTATGTGCTATTAGTAAAAATATTATAGTGCGGGTTGTAAAGCCCACTTTAGAACTTAGCCTTGTGATCATATTTGATGATTTTGTAATATTTTGAAACATACACTTCGAGATTCTAGAAAGTTATGGTAAGTTTTTCTAATAACCACTCACTCAAGGAGAGTTTAGTAACCTTTTTACACCAAATTACAATGCGAACAATAGGTAAGGAAGAGAGGAGAAACCTTACGTAAATATTGAAAAAAAGTAAGTGGATTTTTTTGCCATAGAACTTTTTGAACGTCTGTCGGGTCAGCTACTTATAAAAGTTGTTGTTTTAGACGTGTGGTTTTTAAGAAGAAATAAAATTGTTATTCCAAGAATTAAGCTTTATCGTATAAAGATAAGGGTTTGCCATTATTTTTAACTTTGTAGTTAATTTTTGAGAAAAAAATCAGCCTATCAACCTATAAAAACAACAAAAAAAACCGATAAGAAATGGTTTTCGACTTAAGTATTAGAAGAACAAAGAAAGATATTGAAAGTTTTAAGCAAAGACAAATCGAAAAACGGGATAGGAAGTTATCAGTGTGGGTCGCATCCCAGCCTGTCAGAAATCTAGTGACAGCTGTCAAAAAGACCAACTATGGAAAAAGTGTTGCCAGATTGAATAACACACATCTAAAAAAACACTCGTTACTGATATACATACGAAGACTTAAGTTCCAATATTATTATATTATTTATTCTAGCATAATTAAGTCGATCCGTGAATTAAAAGTTATTTTCAAGGATATTTATTTTAAATAAGATCAAAGTACAGCCAATAATCGTATTTCAGTGTTTCTTTATGTTTTTTGTTTTAAATATTTATTTTTTTTTTAACTTCCCATAGGAAGTTATTGCAATGGGTCCGATTTGTCAAATTGAAAATTTTGACATTTCTCGACGTTTCAAGGTCCCTAGAGTCGAAATAAAAGATTTTTAGAAAGATGTCTGTGCGTGCGTGTGTACGTCCGTACGTCCGTATGGCTTGTTTCACACTATACGGTTTTGACCGTACGACAAAAAACCGAACGGCGACATTTTGCTAGAGATCGTGACCGTACAATATGAAAGCGTATATGGCTCAAAATCACCAAGGTGCAGAATTGGCTTCGCTAGCAATTTAATGTCTTAAATCTTGACTTATTTAAGAAAAAAAAATTAATAAAATACTAAAACTAAACTGTTTTGTGTGTCTATCAAACAATATAATTTATTAATAAACTAAATTTTAAATGAAATCAATATACACGCATACAAAATCATTTCGGGAACGCGTCCTAATCTACAATCTTCAACAAGAAGTTCAAAATATAATTGAAAAATGTAAGGTATTCAACCCCGGTCATCACTTAATACACCGTATTTTTTATACAAAATCTAGTTTTAGAAAGGATACTAATAAATTATTTATTTTTAACTGTAAAAAATGCAAAAACAGTTTGTCCGATACCGCACAAGTCATTTTAGTGAACATATCGATAATCGATCAAAAATAATTTTAAGTGAACGCAGCAATTCGGTGTGACGCGTCAGTCGAGGTAGAGAACAATAGCAAAGCCGGCTGCCAGAGTATTTATCGTAAAATAAATTTTATCTAAATGGTAAGCACCTTTTTATTCATTATTCGTAGAGCGTACATCAATAGCCCGTCAATCCGTGAACGCATTTATTACATTTAATTATTGATGAAATTATTTTCTACGACACGAAATTTCAAAGTTACCTCAAATATTTTCCTATTGACAAAGTCAGATCGCATTTAAGATGACCGCCGTATAATTAAAGCGCGCGCTTATTTGAAATCGTCATTTCGGGAACGGTCATTTCGGGAACGTTCCCGGACATGATTTTTACGTATTTTGCTTGTAGAAGATTTTGTATGTATTGTTTTCATTATTGCTTATTTAATACACATACATAGTATACCCATGTTATTAAACAAAGCTTAAATAACGTACTTTGTTTTGTTTTTGTTGATTTTATCAAACTTAGAAAAACGTTCCCGAATTGATGGTTTTCTGTATGATATCTAGTACTAAAAAATATTACTAAAAAAGTATACAATTCTGTGCGCTGCCCTGTCAAAGTTTATTTATATACAATTTTTGCAACAGTATAAACTAAAATTTATCATCATAGCTTGCAATTTTTTTTGTCATAAAAATATTTTGAAATTTGCAACCTTGGTGATTTTGAGCCATATACTCTTCTTCGCGCCGCTAACAAAATATAGCCGTCCGGATTTTTTGACGTACGGTCAAAAACTTATAGTGTGAAACAAGCCTATGTCCGTACGTCTGTACGTTCGCGACGTTTTTTTCGTCGTCTATAGCTCAAGAACCAGAAGAGATATCGACTTCAAATACATTTTGTTGTACAGATAATAAGGCAGAAAGATGCAAAAAGGGCTCTCAAGAAAATTGCGTGGGTGTTTTTTTTACCATAGCAGTTTAAAAAAAAGGTGAAAATTTTGGTTAACACTAAATATCTCACGAACCAATAACGCTAGAGAATTGAATTAAATTTTATATTAAGCTTGATAAATACTATGGGGACTCTCCACCATCGATTTCAATGGTAAAAAAGTGGTTTTCTGAATTTCGTTGTGGCCGTACAAGCACTGAAGATGCCGAACGTCCTGGACGCCCAGTTGAGGTCTCTACACCCAAAACAATCGAAAAAATTCACGATATGGTGTTGGCCGACGGAAGATTGAAAGTGCGAGAGATTGTGGAAGCCGTAGGGATCTCGCCTGGCTCAGTGGTTTCAATTTTGAATGATCACTTGGGCATGAGAAAGCTTTCCGCAAGATGGGTGCCGCGTTTGCTAACAGTCGACCACAAACGCAATCGTGTAACAACTTCACACGAAGGTTTCGCGTTGTTTAATCGCAATATGGAGGCGTTTTTGCGCCGTTTTGTAACCGTGGACGAAACATGGATCTATCACAACACACCAGAGACCAAACAACAGTCAACTTGATTCAGAGTGATTCTGATTGATTCGGATTCGTACCCGTGAAAAAAGTTAGGTGGCACAGGCAGGGATTGAACCCAAGACCCCTTGCATGACAGTCCAACGCACTAACCATCACGCTACGGGTACTACACTAAACAAGTATATTTTTGGAAAAAATATCTTACTGTGTTAAGCAAACGATAATAAATTGAATTGAATTGAAAAAAAAATACAAGTAACGGTTTTTTTTTTATAAATAAAAAAAACTGAAAAAAAAAATATTATTTACCTCGAAAAATTTACGAAAAAAAACGATTTTATCTCCAAAACAATTTTGTGCAACGAAAAATAACGTTTTCAACATCTGGTAAAAATTTGAGAAAAATCGAATTGACAGTTTTTTTTTTATAAAAAATAAAAAACTATAAAAAAACATTAATCAAAGTTGTTAAAAATTGATTTTCGACTTAAATATCTTTTCGAAAATTTAAGATTATGGCTTCCAACTAATTTTATGTTATAAGAAGAACATTCTGTAAAAGTTTGAGGAAAATGTAATGGACAGTTTTTTTTTACAAAAAATAAAAACCTAAAAAAATATTAATAAAAGTTAATACAAATTTATTTTCGACTCAAATATCTTTTCAAGACTTTAAGATATTGGCTTTAAACTAATTTTTTGTTATAAACAATATTGTTTTCAATATTTGAGAAAAATCGAATTGACAGTTTTTTTACAAAAAATAAAAACCTAAAAAAAACAATACTAAAACTTAGTAAAAATTTACTTTCGACTCAAATATGTTTTCAAAAATTAAAATATTGGCTTCAAACTTATTTTATCTCACAGAAAATATTTTTTTCGACGCTCAGTAGATTTTTATAAAAATCCAACAGTCAGTTTTTCATAAAAAATTAAAGTCTACAAAAAATAGTACGCCAAATTGGTAAAAATTGATGTTCGGTTTTCGATATCTCGTGAACAATATAAGATATTGACTTCAAATTAATTTCATTCATCCAATTTGTATTGGTTTAAATAAGAAATCATTTTTTTAAGAAATGCTACTAAAATTGGTAAAAATTGGTTTTCGACTAAAAATCTCGCTAACAAAAAAATTATTTCGAAATGAAACTATTTCATTATATGCAAAATATTATTGGTAGTTTTTAAATTTTTAAGAATAATTCAACTGATAACTTTTTAAACAAAACACGAAAACCTATATAAACTTTTAAGCAAGACAAATCGACAGACCGGATGGGAAGTTAGCAGTGTGGGTCGCATACCAGCCTCTTTTTTTAATAATTGCGTTTAATAATCAATCACATAATTTCATTAAAGCAGAAAATCTCGATTAATTTATTTAAAGTTTTTTACTTATGATCACCATGAGTAGATCTCATTGAGTGAGTGCTGAGTGGTGACGTAAAACACTCAAGACAAGAGCAAAAATAATTGAGTAGGAGAGAAGATCGCCCTCATGTTCATGTTCCATTGAAAAACAACGAGTGTAAATATTTTTTCTCAGCTCACTCACTGCTCATTGCTCACCACCACCGACCAAACACCGACCGATCACTTCACTTTAGTCTTCAGTTTTAAATTCGTTGCCGTTTCGTAAAGAAGTCGTAGTTTTTGTATATCGAAGACGGTTAATTCAACACTCTCGTTATTCCAAATCCCTTAGACCATAAAAGAGATGAGAATATTGTGATATTTTGAAAACGGGCGTGAATCTACTTGAGAGAATTTAAAAAAGAAAAAATATCCATATTCTTGTTTTGTTTGCTTCTGTGTTTTTCACCACCAAAAGTCAACTTCGTGCATAGAAGTATATTTTATTCTTTTGAGATACCTATAAATTATAATATGAATAAAATATCTAAAGCAAAGGGGGGTTATTATGAGTATATTGGGTTGATTGATATCTTGAATGAATAAAATAAAAAACCTATCCAACGGGTTGTCGTGTGTATCTTGCGGGTGAATGTAGTTCAATTAGGTACATGTACCTATTATATTCTACGATGCACTTTTTGTTGTTGTATTGTTTTAATTTTCTCAATTAAGTCATGATGGTGTAATTATGAATTAAAAATATTGATCTTTGATTGAATATAAAAAAAAAAAAATAAATTGAAAAATCAGTGAAATTAAGATAAGTTTTGTTTAAATTTTTGAAAAATAAATTATAACAACGAAAGTTCCTTCAGACATCAGTAGAGAAGCCAACGAACCAGCTAACAGACAAATAAGGAGATAACAATAATAACAAAAATATCAAAAATAAATAATATTCCGTACTAGTGGGGCAAGAGGAAGAGGAAGAAAAGGGAGCTCGAAAGCATTCATCATCTACCTACAATACAATTTTGTATTTTGTTAATTAATTTAATTTATATTTTTGTTGAATAAAATTTTCTTTTCTTTTGGTGAAAAGCACGTAACTTGACGAATTCGTCGTCGATCGTCTTTGTGTTGTTATTGTTGTGTGTGGTTAGCAATCGTTGTCATCCATCTTTTGTCGTCGTCGTGGTTGTTGTTGTCGGATAGTTTTTATTGTCATTGTCGGTTGTCGGTTGTCCACATCAACTCACTAACTATCAGTGCATCAACATTCAACATCCAGCCAGCCAGCCACAGCTATCTTTTTATTCATCCATTTATGAGGAACAATAAAAACGGCTTATCCTCCAGCCCATATGTGCTGTGCCCCGTGCAGTACAGTACAAGTACAACCCATAACCATAATAAGAAAATCTTTCGTATTTTTGTTTCCCATCATCAGACGAACTGAACAGAGGCGATAGGGAAGAATACGACCACGATACCAACGACAGCGACGCGACGAGTGGTTATTCCAACGATAAGCCACTCCATTCTACTGCTGCCGCTCCGCTGCGCTGACACTGACTCCAATCCCATTCCCAATGTAAAGATAGATATTCGTATCTACGAAGTAAGACCGAAATCAAGAATTCACGGACGACGGACGAAGGACGGGACGCATAAGCGGCAAGGCAATTGCCTACACTGTCCGCATTGTAATTATTACTCTCTGGTGCACATATTGGAGTTCGGCGAGTGTGTTTAGTTTTAGTGTTTTCGAACCAAATAATTGTGAGTCAGATGTTTTTCTATCGCCGCACAGCAGCGAGCGTACACACAGGTTTTCGTTTTTGGATCGTTTCTGATGATCGCTTTGACGAACTAGATTGTTACTACGAATAAGTTGCTATAAGAGTATTTTACGGGGCAATGGATTTTGGAGTAGTATAGCGAGCACATTCACCCCCCCCCCTCTTGTCGATTGAAATAAAGAGTGAAAGATACACAAATGTGAAACCGGAAACCGTATATCTCATTTTTATTTAAAAAAATATATACAACAACAACAAAAAGAACATAAAATCATGCCGTCTTCGTCGTCATCTTGGTCGTCGTATTATACAACGACGAACTCACCCAGGGTGATGTATTGCATTTGGACCATAGCATGGTTATGTCTTACGTCAATTGTTCAGTTTGTTTATTGTGATTCAGTGGCGGCTACAAGTGCAAACGGCACCGCCACCGTCGCCGTCGCCGTTCCAGCTGCAGAGTCCATTGTTGCAGCAGGTTCTCCAATATCCTCCGCCACATCATCACTAGATGCGTCGTCGTCGTTGTCTATGTGGAACCATTCAACCACATTGTACATGTCCTCCCCAACCAACTTCGTGGAACCTCATCAGAGGCATGCAAGATCAGTGGAAACAGAGGAGCAGAGGACAATATGGCAAGGTGGTAGATTCCCCTCATCATCAGTGCTTCATAGTCGAAATTTAATAGCAGCCCCATCATCGGACCGACAGGATATCTGCGAATCAAGTTGTAAATGTTCCAAGGACAATAACTTCATAACAATTAACTGTGATTTTAGTGCAAATAAAAAGGTAAGCATTATTAAGTAAGCAAAGAAAAAAGAAGGGTTTATCTTTAGGATTGAACTTCATTGATATACCCCTATCCTATCCCATTAAGGGAAAAGGAAGAAAAAATATATGTAGTAATGACTTCTTTTTAATGATCATGTCACGTAGTAGAACTTCAATATTTATTATTTTATTATCTATACACTTCTCGTTGTTTTTGAATGTGTTTTCTGATAGGTACCTAGTTGGAACCTATGCCTATGGTTAGCCAAGAAGACATCAAGCTGAGGTTAAGGCACATATTACTTCCAAGACCAACCTTTTTTTTATATTTCTTCATTATTATTTTTGTGTGCAGTCACGTTTTGACACAACTTAGAGTGAAGTTAGGAAACGTGTGTGCATGTTTGTTGCATGGACGTATCTAATAGTTAGTTACCTCCTCCATATGCGTATAGAGGAGCCGAGCGTAGCGAATATGTTTCCCATATGGTTGACTGCATGGGTTTCGGTATCAGTATCGGATTTGGATTTGGTTTTGGTGTTTTGGACAAACGAATCGGGAAGGGAAAAAATTCTTGGGAAAACATTCATGCGATCACGCGCGTGTCCTTATGAAGATAATTTCTTATTTATCTATTGGATAGATCGTCGTCGTCGCTAGTAGTTTTCGTTGTTATTGTCTATGACTTGTCTATGAGAGTTGGTTTTATTTTTTGAATGTCAAGTAGGCATTTCAACGCAAACAAGACAAAATCCAACATGTTGGATATTGTTTGTGGTTGGGAAAAAAGAGAAAAACAGAAAGCGGAAGTGAACGTTATCACAAGTGGAGGGGACAAAATGTGCTAATTTTAAGTTCGTTAGGTAGGTAGGGCAGTATTGGAATAAAATATATACATAAATAAATATATAGGATATTGGTATTTTACATCACTTGACCCTTGAGCAGGATAGTAAGTTAAAAAAATAGGTTAAAAATTCTTAATTATAGTTGCAGAAATGACCAATTTAGGTTTGAAGAGTTTTTGAACATTAATAGAAACGTTTCTGTAGACGAGGGGAAAGGAAAGAAAGGAGCAGTTGTTTTTTTAATTTTTGGAATTTATGTCGTATTTATTTGGAAATTCGAAATCCTTTTCCGATCTTGGATCCCAACAGATCATTTCTTTTTATATTGGCGATTCTAAAGTTTGGTGTAATTAATTTAAAAATGATGAATTCATTCATTGTTGTTGGATACAAAAAGTAACAACTGTCAGTTTGACGTTTAAGAAATGAATGGGCAGGTTCAGACGACAAAAGGGACTTGATAGTGGCTGCGTTTAATCTCGTGTTGGATAGGGTATCTTGGATAGGTGGATTTTTAGATACCTTGTTGAACGAGCTGTATTGAGATAGCTGTCAAAAAAGAATGCTGGCCACAAGACTGGAGGTAAGACCTAGCAAATTGGTCAACTTTGAAGTTTTAAAAAATAGATCATAATTAGCTTCTAAAATTCGGAGGCAAATAGCTTCTTCATCGTCTATTATGTACAGAACATCCTCAAATACCAAGGATTTACCAATAAATACAAAAAGCTGAAATCATGTTTCTTGAAATTCAACCATGTGTTGAATCAGCTGTTCTGTCAGATACCTACATACCCCAGAAATTCTTGGATACCTTTGGATTCCTTTTTTGACATCTCAGCTGTTTTTGATCAGCTGTTATTTTACACGTAATACACTAACAAAAAGGTATCCGGATACCCTATCTGTCTGAGATTGAACGCAGCCAGTAAGGCAAGTTTCTAGTATCTGATTGGTCAGCTGACAAAAAATTCCCTTCCAATTAAGTCAACTTTAATGGAAAGTTAGACAAGAAAAATCTTCTTAACTATCAAGTGAATTCTACTTCTGTCCAATCATGGTTTTTTCATGCAACTGAGAGCTGAACTTTATTACTCTATGATTTATTTATTTTCTATACAACTTCATTTAATATTTTCTGTAAAAGGGTTCCTTGTCAATTTGGAAAAGAAAAAAGAGGCTTGCTTAAAAGTTTGTCTATATGTATCAATTTTTACCAAATTTGCGTACTATTTTTGCTGAAGGTTTTATTTTTTTATGAAAAAACGGACTGTTGGATTTTTATAAAAAAAATTACTGAATATCGAAAAAAATATTTTCTATGAAATAAAATAAGTTTGAAGCCAATATTTGTAATTTTTGAACAGCTATTTGAGTCGAAAGTAAATTTTTACCAAGTTTTAGTATTGTTTTTTTTAGGTTTTTATTTTTTGTAAAAAAAACTGTCAATTCGATTTTTCTCAAAATTTTATCGAATGTTGAAAACAATATTTCTTATAATATAAAATTAGTTTGAAGCCAATGTCTCAAATTTTAAAAAAGATATTTACGTCGAAAAACAATTTTTACCAACTTTTGTTAAATTTTTTTTAGGTCTTTAATTTTTTGTAAAAAAAACTGTCAATTCGATTTTTTCCAGAATTCTACTGAATATTGACAACAATATTTTTTGAAAGATAAAAGTAGTTTAAAGCCAATATCTCAATGTTTTGAAAAGATATTTAAGTCGAAAATCAATTTTTACCACCTTTTATACATTTTTTTTTTAGGTTTTTATGTTTTGTAAAAAAAACTGCCAATTTGATTTTTCTCAAAATTTGTCCTAATGTTGAAAACAATATTTTTTATAAGTTAAAATTAGTTAGAAGCCATAATCTCAAATTTTTGAAAAGATATTTACGTCGAAAAACAATTTTAACCAATTTTGTTTAATTTTTTTTAGGTTTTTAATTTTTTGTACAAAAGCTGTCAATTCGATTTTTTTCAAAATTTTACTGAATCTTGACAACAATATTTTTTGAAAGATTAAAGTAGTTTAAAGCCAATATCTCAAAGTTTTGAAAAGATATTTGAGTCGAAAATCAATTTTTACCTTTTTTATTATTTTTTTTTTTTTAATGTTTTTATTTGTTTTTTTTTTAACCATCAATTCGATTTGTCTCAACATTTTCAATGTTGAAAACAATATTTAAAATAAGTTTGAAGCCTTAATCTCAAATTTTTGAAAAGATATTTGAGTCGAAATTCAGTTTTTACCAATTTTGAGTAATGTTTTTTTTAGGTTTTTATTATTTATAAAAAAAACTGTCAATTGATTTTTTTGCAAAATTTTATCATATGTCAAAAACATTATTCTTCGTTAATTGGATTTTTTTCCAAAAATATACTTGTTTTGTATCACGCTACAATATATAATATAAAACTTAATTCAAGTCTCTAGTGTCATTGGTTCATGAGATATTTAGGGTTAACCAAAATTTTCACCTTTTTTTTAAACAGCTATGGTAAAAAAAACCACCCACGCAATTTTCTTGAGAGCCCTTTCTGCATCTTTCTGCCTTATTATCTGTATAACAAAATTTATTTGAAGTCGATATCTCTTCTGGTTCTTGAGCTATGGAAAATGGAAGACGAAAAAAACGTCGCGAACGTACAGACGTACGGACGTACGTACACAAGCACGCACAGACATCTTTCTAAAAATCTTTTAATTCGACTCTAGGGACCTTGAAGCGTCGAGAAATGTCAAAATTTTCAATTCGACAAATCAGACCCATTACAATAACTTCCTATGGGAAGTTAATAAGTAATATTTCCCTAAATTACAAAATACAGATCGTATGATGGACTTCTAGTTTTCCTGAAGAATATTTTGTAGACGATAATGTTTTTTGGTAGTTTTTGTATCTACTATGAACTTGAAGTAGAGGTTTGTGAAGTAAAGTTCTGAAATTGACACTTGAAAAACTAACTAGTTGCCTTGGTCAAAATTTACGTTCAAAGAATGCAGTTAACTGCAAACGAAGTTGTCTGAACCTGCCCAATGTGAGTGGTTGCGTTCAATCTCAGACCGATAAAGTATATCCGGATACCTTTTACATATTTAGTGTTTTACATGTACAAAAACAGCTGATATAAAATATCTGGGATGTAAAAAACGGAACCCAAAGGTATTCTAGAATTTCTGGTATATGTGGGTATCTGACAGCAAAGCTGATTCAACGTATGCATGTAATTTGAAGGAAACAGAAAATTGATTTTAAAATTGTTTAGCTTTCTTGGTAAAAGTCCATTTAATTATTAAAATTATGCTTTGAAAAGTTTGTTTTACAATAGTTTTGGAGCTCCAAATCTAAATGTTTGTCTGCTTTTTGTAAACAATCTGAAACTTGTTTTAATTTTTTGACAGCTTTCTCAATTTAGGTTCAATAAGTTATCTCAAAATCCACCTATCCAGGGTAGCCCATCCAACACGAGATTGAACGCAGCCAGTGTTTTTACGATTTCGATCATTGGCCTTCATCATTGTAAACAATAAATGCAATTTTTCGACAAATGGTTTATAACGATCTTTATAAAAATGTCTGTCATTGTAAAAAACGGACCTGATTAAAATACACCAGTAATTTTTTTCTGACAAAAATCGGTCATTGGAATTGTGTAAAATTGAAACATAAATTAGTGGATCGATTCATTTAATAATAGAATCAGCTTATCCGTAAAATAAGTTTCCATTGGGAAAATAACTGTGCAACTAAACTTTATGTACCTACTGAAAAAAAAAATCAGTCAGAAATTTCCAATGGATCAGTACATAATTTGCGTTTCTAATCAAAAGGAAACCATCAAATATCCATTCAAACATTTTTCCGTATGTTGGCTATAATTTGCTTCTAAATTAATATTAAAATGTTTGTCTTAATTTAATTTCCTTAAAAAATGTTGATTAATTAGATCTTTTTCCTTGAATTGAAGAAGTGATTGAAAATATTTAGAACTGTGCTAAATTAAACAATGTATTCTTGGGAAATTGGGAAAGTTTGTGTATAATTCAAAAACACGCTGAATTAGAAGACTTTTAGTTATGAAAGTCTACATAAAAATCAAACCAATGATGAGTTGATCAGAATTATAAAACTGGACGATTTTTAAAACAAACTATGTGATACTTGAAATAATTGACACCAAATTCTCAGTACTCATGGCAGAGAAACGTCAATTAGAAACATTACTGAACAAGTTTTACTAAATTTTAGCTTTTAAACGTGTTGTCTGAGTCAAAATGAGAACCAACTTTCACTTAACTAGAGGGGAGACAAATTTTAAAAAAATCATACTATGTATTTAAAAGCTTCTACTAAAATCTTTCTTAGATGTATTTAAAAATCTTATCATAGTGTTGGCTTATTTTACATTGATAGTGATTGTCTCGTCAAAACGTCACCATGGACAGCTATAACTTCGAGGTAGTTAAGGACTTTGTCTACCTAGGCACCGCTATAAACACAGGCAACGACACCAGCGCTGAAATCAAACGAAGAATAACTCTTGCAAATCGCTGCTTCTTTGGACTTAGAAGGCAATTGAGAAGTAAAGTCCTCTCTCGAGCATCTAAAATCACCATCTATAAGACACTCATCATCCCGGTTCTCATTTATGGCGCTGAGGCCTGGACCCTGTCAAAGAAAGATGAGAACGTCTTAGGATGCTTCGAGAGAAAAATTCTTCGGGTGATTTTTGGTCCCGTACGTACATATAGATGGAGAATGGAGGAGAAGATATAACGACGAACTGTACGGGCTGTACAGCGACACTGACCTAGTTAGCAGAATAAAAGTCCAACGGCTTAGATGGCTGGGCCATGTAGAGCGAATGGACATCAACGCTCCAGCCCGGAAGGTCTTCGAACCAATCCCGAGGGACGGCTCAGTAGAGGAAGACCGCGACTCAGGTGGCGCACTCAGGTGGGTGAGGACCTCAACCAACTTGGCGTGCGAAACTGGAGACAGCTAGCTAGGGACCGAGCTGGCTGGAGACGCATGTTGGTTGAGGCCCAGGTCCGCCTTGGACAGTAGCGCCACCTTAAGTAAGTAAGTAAGATAATGCTCTGACAAAAGCAAAACATTTCTTCATAATGATACATTGTCAAATTTCACTATTCGTAACTACCTTCCCATTCCACTGTCAGAGGATAAGAATGACAATGGGTGTCAATAACAATTGTAACAACATTGCCAGTTCTGGCCGTCGCGTTGGCACATATAATTAAAATTTTCAAAGGAGCCTGAGAATGTAATAAATATGTGACAGTTTTATAAGAAGACTGTCAAATAAATGTTCTCCATTCTGGCGTTGTGATATTTGAAGGTACATTAAGACATTAATTTTAAAACAACTTCGATTAAATACAAATTGATATATTTTATATTATTAATGTCAACAGTTTTCACAGTAAATTTAAATTAATAAAATATTTGCTATGTATGTATGTACATATTTTTGTAGCTAATACACAAAAAATTGTTTTGGTGTTGGTGCACGAAAGGGTAAAGTTTGAACTTTGATTTAAAATACAAAAAATCAATTTATATTTCCCAATGGAACGAAAAAAATAAGAAAATTGTCATTTTGACAAATTTTAATTAAAAATTACAATTAAATGGAAATTGAACCTATCGCAACCACACAAATTTGTAATTTTAAATGATTTAAAGACATTTAAATTATTTATTTCATGACAGATCTGACAATCGTGTTCGTTTTCGGAATTCTTTTAGATCATAGTTTTCTATGAATGCAAAAATGTAATCAGTGATCAGGTTTATAATTTAACATGGAAGAAAAAACATCATTAAACCATAAGCATGAACTTATAATTCGTGCCTCATTTCCTAAACCAGATAAGACCGATTGCAATGACTTTTATACAAAATAAAAATACATACATACATACGTTCATTTTATATGGAATGCAATGTACCTATTATGTATTGTGCTATAAAAAGTTTTGCACCCTCATCTGACGGCATGGCGCTAAATTTCATCATTAATATTATTGTTTTTTTTTTTTTAATTTAATTCGTTACACTGATGCATTTGTCTATAGCTACTTATCGGCCAATTGTGGATTAAAAATATACGTACATACCTACTTTCTTTTCTTTTTTCAATTTCGAATATGTAATTATATCGTGGCCTTGGATATAACAAGAGCTCGAGAAATATATATAATCGAAAACTTAAGTGAATTTTGTGCCAAGACTTGTTGTCGTCTCGCAAATGAAGAAAACTGAAAAAATGAAAACAAATTGTATTGAAAGAACGAAGAGTTTATTTATAAAACAGTCCGCAATTAGGAATATATATATGCATTGCTTATATTTGTACATCAACACCCAACACGTCCGATGGACTTACAGT
Organism: Eupeodes latifasciatus; assembly: GCA_920104205.1. NCBI lineage: Eukaryota > Metazoa > Arthropoda > Insecta > Diptera > Syrphidae > Eupeodes > Eupeodes latifasciatus. The sequence goes on along the minus strand of OV049926.1, from coordinate 49,384,923 downwards.
ACGATGCATTCTTTCTATTTCTGTCCTGGAGAAGTTACTCGTAAGATCATGAAAAATGCTGAAATAGGTTTTGTTTTTTAAATATTTTATTTTGCATATATAATCTCATTCGTCCGAGGGAAAACTTGGGTTAACTGGTGTTTTTGAAAAATAAATGAAAAAGATGTACCTTCATAAAAATTATAAGACATTGACTTTGATGATGATAAGTTTGAAGACGCGACGACGATGCCGACCACATTTTGAACTCATTTGAACTTTAAAAGTTCAAAACATTAAAATATTAAGTGAAATTGTGATTATCTGTTCTGTATCTGTACTTGACAGTGATTGTCAAATTGACAGTAGTCTTTTGGGGACATTACTTTGTAAACGTCCAAACTGTAAAATGTCATTCGCGGTTAACGCGTATAGAAACATTTTTCCCTGAGCATATTACACTCTCTCTCTGGAAAACATTTTCAGGGAAATTCTGCTGTCATTGCATTGAATTTCATTTAAGGGAAATTTATTTCCAGGAAGATTGAAATTACCTAAAAATATTTTATGCGAAAGGAAAATTCTGAGGGATAAGTAATTTCCCAGTAGATTCCCGATAAGTTACGAACGACTATTGAAATCATACTTTTTTTTTAAATACGCCCACACTCAAGGGGATATTACTATCCTTATTATGTAGAGACACAGTGTGAGCACTAGGAAGAGGAGAGAGGGTTTGAAAGGAGATGTCGGTGCACATTGGTTTTGAATTCCTGAATATTGCAATGACTAGGAAAGACAGAGTGTGGTAAGGCATTTCACATTCGGATAGTACGGCTAAAGAACGAATCTTTGTATTTGACAGTACGGCCGAAGTTGGACTCGAAGGTATAGTGATGAGCATTCCTAGAAGCGCGAGTATTACGGTTGAACTGTTTAAGGGGAGGAATGCAGCTGGCTATTTATTTAGCGCATAAACCGTTAAAATAACGGTAAAAAGGGTTAGACAAAAAACCTTACGACGATGTTCAAGCGAAGTAAATGAACTTATGATGATATTATCACTAATCAATGTTAAAGCTCTACGTTCAATACTATCCAAGAGGCTTAAGTAAGTTGCAGGAGCACCAGCCCAGAGATGGGAGTTGTACTCAAGCTTTGGACGTACATACATATATAAATAAGTCTTGTAGATACTGAATAGAATATTGAACGTAGCCATAATGTTTGTCTTCTGATTACATTCGATATTTTTGTTTGTATTAAAATTAAAGTCCAACAAATCATAAAAAAGCTAGTTCAATAATTTCGAAATTTATTGTTTAGGAGCTATAAAACCACACGATAATCCTATTAAACACTTAGTTGCATTTTAAACACTAAGTTTCTTCTATCATCTTCTGACAGAATACAAGTATTCAAATACAAACTTGGGCTATTCGTTTCCGTCTTTATTGCCCACAGGTAACCTATTGTATTTTTTTTTTTCATCAAAAAGGTTAACTTGTATTTTATATGTAGGATTGTAGGCATAGGTATACAAAATTTAAATATCAATATGTTGTAATTTTTCAATTTTATATTTTTATTTTCTTATTTTCATAATGGACTAATTTGAGTAGGTAGTGTAAATTAAGGAAAGCATTCATCTTAATATTATAGAAATGTGATATTATTGAAGATTAACCTTTTAAGGTTCGACTATTATATCTAGTTTCTAAAGTTACAGGTCTCGATTAAACATTTATATCACCGACATAAATTTGGGAAAGAGCAAATCAACATTATGGGGATTTAGCATTAGTTATTCTTTTATTTTTCATCACACGCTTAAAAGATTTAATTTAAGATGTTGCATTTAAAATTAACTTAACAACGTCTTTATAGTTCTTTGTAAAATGCAAATGCTTGTACAAAATAACCAAAGGGTCAAGTTCTTTTTTACTTAAAAAAAAGCTAGATGTGAAAGTGAGTTAAGAAGAACTCCAACATTTCCCAACACCGATTTAGGACAGATTTTCAAAGTTTCCGAATAGTTCGGATAAAATATATTCTGATCCATGGATCGTATCGAAATTATCTAGATAGTTTCAGATAGCTATTTCTTGATTCATGCATGAATCATGTTTCACAGATTTTATTTGTATAGTATCTATAGAAAAAAAAAACAGAAAATAACAAATTGGATAAGGTCTGAATCCAAGAATTTTAAAACTATCAACGGTCTTATTTTACTTTCCGGATAATTTGAAACTGCCCGGATTATCAATAGCTCTAAAGCGGCCCATAGAAACCACACTTATGTATGTGCACACCGGTGTACTGACACCCAGTGTGGCATTACGCCACACACGACACACCAAATCGTCACAAATTGGTTATGAAACAGATCTCAAAGAGAAAAGATTAGAATGAGTGTCATTGAAGCTTTTATTAAAACAACTCAACAACGATTCAGATGCAACTGAATAGTAGATGTGCGTGCACATCCTTATACACAACACATCGATCGAGATACCGACATAGAAAAATCAAAAACTTGTGATTTTACTCGGTTCGTGTTTGACACCGAAAATCGGTGTCTGCTCTAACCCACTTACATCACACATTTCTGCCCACCGACACAAGTGTGGTGTCTATGGGGCGCTTAAGTTTAATCTACTTAAGAAACATTTTTTAACAAAACGCTAGCTTAAGAAAAACTTGATTTCTTTAAATTGATTTCTTACTATATTGAGAGTTAAAAAATTACAAATATGATTTCAAAACTCTTTTAAGAAATCGGCTACAAGTGTCAAAAAATAAAATCTATAATCCAAGAATTTGGGGTACTTTTAGATTCCGCACGTATTCATTTTTACAGCTGATGACTTTTAACTTAAGCTGTTGTAAGATGTCGAAACTCCCATTTGCAATATGTTTCTATTTTGTCTTTATATTTTTTTTTGTTGTATTTACCCTTGGTCGAAAATGCATGATTCTACACCATCAGAAAGTGTTCCAAATTTGTCATGATCTGTCAGTTTCTTAGTCAGTTAAGATTTTGAAGAATTTTAGATTTTAGAAACATCTCAAGATCTATTTATTGCCAAGGCCTCTTTCACAATTGAAGTTTATATCGTCAAAAAAACTCTTGTACCAAATACTACGGGAAATATAATTGCCAAACATTCCTTTGAAAATATTTTTAAATTTTCCAACGTGGCAACTTTGTTTACACCCGCAACTTCTTGTCATTTTTGTGCATGTAAACTAAAAATTTCAGGAAATTCAGAGTTTCCACGTGGAAGGGGTCTTAAAGAGTTGCATGTCTTTCTGAGAACAATGCTTCTTTTATGTTCTTATTAGTTTTGAATATCGATAATGATCTAACCAAAAATAAAATTTGACGTTTCCGCACATTTTATAATATTTTCAATGTCAAAGTTTAAGCTTCGGCTAAAAATTAAAACAATTTAAAAAGTAAGTCACACGCAACGTAAATAGAACAATTTCCGTAGATCATAATTTATTTTTGTCATGGAAGAAACTGTTTCTTTTGACTCTCTTGGTATTCGAGACATAACCTTCTATCTATCTTTGGAGCTATTTTTAAGTACTTATTCTTTTAACAATCTACTCGTACTTATCTTGTCTTTTGTAATTTTATGTACATGCAGGAAAGTAGTCTTATTTAATATATTAAATAACTCATTAAATTACTGTTAAATTTTTAATGGTCTTTCACTTTCACTAATTTGTTAATTGATTTGCATTGGGTTCATTCCTATTTTAAGTGAACATTTTAATACTCAAAGTCATACCTTAACAAGCTGTCCAAGTCTAATAAATTTTAACCTATTCAAATACATAATATATTGTTCCCAAACATATATACGTAGATATGGAATTCATTTTGGTTTCTTTTTTTTCTTTATGCCAACTTTAAAAAAAATAATTGATTACAATAATAAGCGCGATTATTGCGTGTTTAACATCTTTTATAAATTCAAAGCTTAGGTTAATGTAATAGTTTTCAATTTAAATGCACGCAAGCATGATTATTGTTTTCATGCGCCCGAGACAATGTGGCTGTCACATATGTACATTAGATTACGTCAATTTGTCAACAAAACTTTTATCAGTTTTTTTTTAAATCTTAGTCTCAGGAATGAGTTTTATTGAATAAATTACTAAGCAAAATCATACTCTGTCTCATGCAAATTACAACTTGTCACCTACAATGACAACAACAACAACAAAAGTAAGAAAAAAAAAATGACAGAAAAACTGAAACAATAGATTTACTTCTCGTTAAAGTGATATTTATGGAACGACAATCATCATCATTTGCCAACTTCTGTCATTCATAAATATCCAGTTTCCTTCAATTTTATTTATAAACAATGAGTTTCTTTGTGCAATTTTATTTTGCAACGTCATCTTCATGTCAAGTCAAACGAAGTCGTAGGTACTTTATATGTACAAACACATTCTTAATATGAATGTCTATACGATCTTAACACATACAATCATAATGTACATATATGTACATATCTAGATAAAAATAAGTCTTCCTTTTTTATCACATATTTGCCTTTGTTTGGGTTCATATTTTTCCCAAAGTGACATTTTTAAATTCTTTTAAGATTTCATTATTTTATACGTATGTTTGACAGTTCTGTCTTCATTTAAAGCTGAATACCTACTTTGACCCCAAATGTAAATAATATTTATTTTCTAATATTCTTTTTGTTTATGTTTAGAAAATAATCCAACAATAAATTCTTTCGTCAAAGTGGGCGGACACGACATGAGAGCACCTAGGTTACAACAAATGTGACAAGCGAGAACAGCTCGCTTATGATAAATATCAAATTTGATTGCATCAACGATTATAAAGAAATCCTCAAAATCAAAGTTGAAAAAATTTAATTTAAATCAAATAATTTCACGCACGCTAAGTTTACGGAGTATACAAGCAAACGGCAAACAACCAATAGAAACAAAATTTAAAAGACACAAGAATTTCGAAATTTTGACATTTACAAGATATCTTACAAGCCATTAAGTTGTAACCGAAAGGTGTTGTTAGATTTTTAATTTTTGCTTATGCGTCCGTGTGATGTGCATTTGATTGGAATTTTTATTTTAGATTCTGAAATATTTTAGTAGGCATCGCCTATGTATCTATCTATACCTTTGATTTGTGTTTTTTTTTTAATTTGTTGTTTTGCTTTTTCGTCACAACACTGTAGGCGGTTGAATTTTATAAAACTTATGTTTAATTAATCAATTTTGATCAAGGTCATAAAGGGTGTTTTTTAAAAGTGATTGGTTTGGAAGGGTGTTGAAAGCAGTAAGTGAATAAGACGATATAACTAAGGGAATCCCTATTTTGCTCGGATTTGGTTCTTGTATAGTAAATTTCTCTCGACTAAAGTTTAATGACAGCCGAATTTCCCTGGATGTTTTTTTAACGAAAACAAAATAATTCCCAATGTGTTCCTAACATAAGATGGGAAAAATGAATGAAGAACAAAATAGTAATCTGTAACTAAACAGATATATGTACATTAAAAATCGATTATTGGCATCAAGAAATGGTTAAAATATGTTTACACTTCTCATCTTGTAAATATTTCATGTAGTGTCAAAGAGTTAAGTTAGGTGGCGCAAGAATCTGTAGAGAAGGATGGGCTAGTGATTTACAACTCTCAGCCGTTCTAGTGTGTGAGTCATTTCAGAGATGGGGGGACCTACAATTTGTATGCCGAATCCGAACGGCTTATTTGAGAAAGCAATTTTCACGACAAGAATTCCTTTTGGAGGATTTGTCAATTCCTTACAAGAAGCAGTACACGTGAAACAAATTTAGATTGCACAGGCAAGGATTGAACCCAAAACCTTTGGCATGACAGTTTTATAACTCACTAACCGCCACGGGTACCGCTAAATAAGGTGCTTACCAACAATTAAATTGTGCTATATGTATAGGCCAAGTTATAACCCAAATGTCATTTTTGACATCCTCGTACGAGGTACATTGGCTGCGTTCAATCTCGTGTTGGATAGGGTATCTTGAATAGGTGGATTTTTAGATACCTTGTTGAACGAGTTGGATAGCTGTATTGAGATAGCTGTCAAAAAATAAAAACAACTTTCAGCTGTTCACAAAAAGCAGAGAAACATTTAAGCTTCGAAGTCAAAATTTGGAGGCAAATAGCTTCTTCATCGTCTATTAAGTACAGAACATCCTCAAATACAACTTCAACTAACATTTTGTATCTTTTTTTTTACCAACAAATACAAAAAGCTGAAATCAATTTTCAAGTTTCTTGAAATTCAACCATGTGTTGAATCAGCTGTTCTGTTAGATACCTACATACCCCAGAAATTCTTGGATACCTTTGGATTCCTTTTTTGACATCTCAGCTGTTTTTGATCAGCTGTTATTTTACACGTAAAACACTAACAAAAAGGTATCCGGATACCCTATCTGTCTGAGATTGAACGCAGCCATTATTTGCTTGTGAAATAATTTTCTGATCCACACTCTGTTGAACTGGTTTCAAAGCAGACAAGCGATTTGCATTTCTTTGAAACAATTTGGAAGTCATTGCTTGTGCAACTCAAAGTAATAAACAGGTCTTGAACTCGTTCACTCATTTATAAATTGTATCATGTAAACAGTACTCAACGTCTATTACAAACAATCAAAATTTACTTTTAAGAAACGTTGAAATTAGAGTGAAAAATACTGTTTTTTTTTTGTTAATATGAAGAAAACTGGAGACAAAAGGGAACCCTGAGGCACATCATTTAAATTTGCCAATTTAAGATCTAAAACCATTTTGTGGGCTTTGCATTGACTTAAGAGTAATCTGAAAGAGAAGAGATTGTTCCAATCGACAACAAATTCATACATTTCAAATGAATATTACAAAAATATGAAAGACGCTGAACCAACTAACTATTTAGCAATGCGTCATTTGTTGATTATTTTTGTAAGTGATTTGACGTATTCAAAAGCTTCCACAGAAATATAAAACACCCTATAAACATAATTCCATCCTATAAAATTGCGTTAATCTCTTCCAAAATAATTTATTATATCAAAATAAAAAGCTTTGCCTGCTAATCAATCACCAACACAGACATTAAATATTTTCAATATCTTCTCTTGCAAGTGTTTTTAATGTTTAAAGAACAAAATTCTTACATTTGTACGACGTATTTTCTCGAGTTTTAAGTGAATTTATAAATAAACTTAAATTTAATAATTATATGCCAACCTGCCTGGATAGTGTGATGGCATCATTTCTACTTTACGTACAAATTTATCTGAATCATCTAAAGATTATAATGGTTTATGTGATATGGTAGCCATAAAAGAAATAGTTTTTTTTTTACTGAACGCTGCCATTTTCGAGATATGGGCGCAGCTTGGTAAACTTCTTAATGATGGTGGTGATGGTAATTGTGGTATTTTTGACACTTGGTAGCAACAATTACTGTTAAATATTTGTCACTTGAAAGTCGAAAACAGCCCATATACTCGTAGATTAGGTTAGGTACCCAACCTACCCATCAGACCAGACATTGCGAGTTTGTCCCTTTTTCATTTATCTTAAAAATACGGCGAAATATCTATAAAAATATATTTTTGTGTATGCGAATACGGGTACTCCTATATATCTCTGGACACTGACGAGTAAAGACGATTATGTGGTTTCGTTTGGTTGATCTCAAAAATTCACCATATGTGGCTGATGTTGATGCATCACGCAAACATACGGCTCTCTGTTGGTTTGGATAGTTTATTTTTCCTATTCTCGTCTTGATGCGCATAAATATCTTTTGCCGTCAAATAAGACGAAGGCAAACGAACAAAAAGTATAAAAACGAGATTTTTCAAGAATCCAAAATGGAATAAAGTGTAGACACTTCAGTGACTTCAGCTGCTTCTGTTTGGAAGATGCGACGCTCGTCTTAGTCTCGGTCGTCTTCGTCTTCATCGTCATCATCATAGTCGTCGCTCGTCGTTGGTGATTGTGTAGATACTACAAACTCATATAATATTTTTGAAGTTGATGTTATATTCCGGGTTTGTGTCTGGCTGCTGGGAGGCTTTTAGAACTGACTACGACGACCGACGACGATTTCCAGAATAAAAAGATACGCGACGACCAACAACGATACGATACGAGGCCTCCAGAACAAAACGGATGATACACGTCGCCGTTGTCGTCTTCGTCTTCTTCGTCGGCATCGGAATGATCGTCTGAGATTCTAATTTTGGACATCATCATCATAATTTGGAGATGAAAAACCAAAAACAGAATGAAAACAACACAACAGAAAAAAAAATAGATACTTATACAATTAATACAGAGTTGTGTCTTTTTTTGAAGAGCCTCGAGACTTAAAGTGGATAAAAACTTCTCATATCACTCATTCACCTTCTCACCTTTTTTTATTTTTATAAATAAAACTTAGGATAGAAAAATAAAAACAAGAAAGGAAGCATTAATGTTTCCGCCTAAGATTTAGGTGTGTTTTTGAGAGTTCTATTTCAAATAATCACATTTCAAAAGCTAATAAATAGAAAAGTTATTTGAGTTTAAAAAAAAATAATTAAGGCATTAATCTTGATACAAAACAAATAAATAATACCCAGAGGTCTTTGGAACTTTTGAAGTTTTTTTTTTTTTTTTTTGAATTCTTTTTGAATGAAGATTCATTTCATGTTTTTTAAAACTTTATTCGCTATTTATTGGAAATGAGGTGATTCCATTAAAATCCTTTGAATTCCATTCTTAAAAAACTACATTTTTATACCTATATGAATTTAAATTTCGAAATGAAATATAAGAAAGTCGTGTATTGTAGCCAGTTACACCTTTTATTGAAAATTTGTATTTAGAGCGGTTTTTTTAATTACAAATTAGTGTTTTAAGAGTTTAATCACTCAGTAGAAAAAATTAATTCAGCTTAAATATGCAATAATATGTTTTACACATTTAGGTTTGATAAGTAAGTTGTTAGGAACAAAATTTAATTTTTTGTAAGGATTTGAATCAAAAGAATTGAGTCTTTGAATGATTCAAAAATAGCTATAAAATGCAATTGGTTTTAATGAAGCTATTGTTGGGCTGATTACAAAAACTCGAAGTTTCATCAAAATCTATAAAGTCATTTTTGAGTAAATCAAAGAAAAGAACCATAAATAGATTCATTTTAAGACTAATTTTCAATAAACACGAATATTTTCTATGGTTTTAAAGTTTCAAGTTTCTATCCATTTTGTGGTTTCAAAAGTAAACGTAAATAAAACACATACATATAAAATATTTTGTATTGTAAAGTTTGAACGTTGACAGTATCAGTGTGTTCCACACCTAGTTTCAAACAGTTTCAGACTGAAAGTTTTAGTCATTTTTAGTCCGAAGTCGTTCCACACTTCAAAAGTTATGCTAATTCTTACAAAAGAGACCGAGTGCGAGAGAGTAAAACATTTTCCCTTTTTGCAAGATTTAGACCGAGAAATTTCTTCTTACGACTTCTGGGCTGGCTGTCAAATTCGATTTGAAGTTCACGGCAACTAATGAAAGAAGAAAAAACGTGTGTGGCCTATTGACTAAGGATTGCCCAAGTAATTCTTTATTTTCATTTTTGTTTTGCTAAATGTGAATATTGTTCATATTTTCAATATCCTTTAAATATTCAAATAATTTTCATAAAATTTTTATCTTTTTATAAAACTGTAACTGAAGAAGAAAAAAATATATATAATTGTCAATATTTATTGGAAATTGTAGTAATTTTTTGAGAAAAAACTTATTTAAGTTTCATAATTTAAGGATAGTTGATATTTATTTTATTGGATTCTTATTCATGATTAAGTTGATTAAAATTTATTAATGATCTTCGGTAACTCTGCCCGAGTATATTTTTTTTTTGACGTTAAAAAGTAGTCCAAACTCGTGCAAATTGGTGCGAAAACCGTTGCAGACATTTTGACAGATTGCTTTCTCTCTGAGAGCATTACATCCCCACTCCTCAAATTTGACATTTGACCAATTTTTAGTGCGAGAAATGTGTGGAACACAGCTTATGTGTGAAACACTACATCTTTTAAATGACCACCACGCGAATTTTTGCAAGTATCGATTCTTTTGAGGTAATTTTCGACCTATTTTTTGACACATATTGGGCGGTATCTCAGCCATGACTTGGCGAATGTTGGTTTTTAAGTGCTCAAGAGTTAAAGGTTTATCTACATAAACACGGTCTTTCGCGTAGACCAACAAAAAAGAGTCCAGCCGTGTCAAATCGCATGATCTTGATGGCCAGGTAATATCGCTACGACGAAAAATAGGCGTTTTTTTGGTATTCCATATAACATAGTACAGTGAAAAATTGACAAAAAAACGATCCGCAGTAGTCCGGTTTTTATATTTGAAAGTTGATACAATTGAATATTTGCCAGAATAATTTATCAAAAAATTCCAAAAAAAAATAGCGAAATTCAGACCTGGTGAATTTTGATAGTTGACTATCAAAATCAAGAAAATACGCCTGTCTAATGTGATAGTCGATTTTAAAGTTTAAACCAAACAATTCTACATAAAATAAAAACTTAAAGAAGGGGGTTTGTTCGTAGATTACATTAACATGTGGTGTTGAAGCGAGCTTGAAGCTAGCCTAAATTCTTTATATACATGAATCGAGTTGAAATGAGCTTGATTCGCCTCGATTCCGGTCGGGGAATGATAAGAAACATCGAAACACCATTTGCATTTTAGAAAGTGCTGTCAAACAAAGTATGGAAACACCAAAAAGATTTATTTAATCTAAACTGAGATAAACCTTTGGTGGAAACATAGCAAAACATAAATATCTTTTCTATTGTTTTTTCTTGCAAAATAAGCCCAGTTAGTCCATTTTCACTAACAAAACTAAATAATATCAACAGTAATAGATTGATTTTTCCCCCAATGGAAAACACATGATTTCAAATGCACAACTACTCAACGAACACAGCCATCGAGATACAAATGCAATATCAATCGTACCAACATTTGAGAACGAAATCACATAAGATCCATTCGAGACTCGTATAAATGTCAAAAACCCATCCGTAGTAAGATTCTACTTTGAATTTTATCGGTAGTATTCATACTGCGGATATTGTTTTTGTTATTCGTGTAAAATCCTACTAGATTTTCCAACAAAACACGGGTAATGTCGTTTGCAATAAAGCAATATTCGCCCGAGTTGTGTGGCATGTGGCACCACCGTCTTGTTGAAACCACATATTTTCCAAGTCATATTCTTCAATAGCAGGCAAAACAAAGTCCATTATCATATGACCATAGTCGTTTCATCGTGGTTTTCGAAGAAGTAAGGTCCAATCACACTTTCGTAGCAAAGAGCGCACCAAACAGTGACTTTTTGTGGATGTAATGGCCTCTCTTCAATTACTTGAGGATTCTCAGAACTCCAAATACGACAATTTTGTTTATTAACATACCCACCGAGTCGCTGAAGAAAATTTTGTTCAAAAAATCGCTTAAGTAAACCATTATCTCCTCTTAAAGCACGATATGTGGCTGTGACAGAATCACCATTTTCGTAATAGGTTTTAACAATTTGTATGCGTTGTGCGATAGTTAAGCGATCCAATTTCGGAAATTTCAGACTTTCAACTGAAAAAAAAATTGGTTTAACAACTTGCGTTTGACAGATGTCAAATTTCAGCCCTATACTTTTGAAACCGCAAAATTGATAACCAGTTATTTAATTACCAATAAAACATACAAATTCAACGACTAATTCTAACTGTTTTGACTTAATTATGAGGTTTTTTTTTCAAGTTCAGAACTTTAAAGTTCAACTATGAAATAAAGCTCAATTAGATTCTTGTATTTTCAAAATTATAGAAGCCTGTTTTTTGTTTATAACATATAACATTCACATAGAAGAGGTCTTTTGAAGCATTTTCATTTAGTACACATACGTCAAATAAAGGGTGTCCCAAAATTAACGCAAGATTTGAATTTGCCGCCATTTGTGCAGTGAAGTGTTGGCAACCCTGAAAAAAAAGCAATTTGACAGCTAACAGTATAGGGTTATTAAAAATGGAGCGTTACACGAGAGAACAACGTGTCTTCATTATTAAAGAATATTTCAAAAATAGTGAAAGCTTGGCGGCTGCAGTTCGAAAATTTCATACAAAATATGGTCGGAATATTGTTTTAACTTCGTCAACTGTGAAGAGATTAATTGAAAAATTCATGGAGACTGGATCCGTTGGAGACGCCAAACACACTGGTCGTCCAAAAACAAGCCGTTCAAATGTGAATGTCGAAGCAGTGCGTGAGAGTGTTGCTGACAACGCGTGACTGTATGGTGTGGATTTTGGGCTGGAGGCATAATTGGGCCATATTTTTTTGAAAATGATGCTGGTCAAGCAGTGACTGTTACTGGTGCTCGATATCGCGACATGATTACACAGTTCTTTCTGCCAAAATTGGATGATATTGATGTGTCCAATATGTGGTTCCAACAAGACGGTGCCACATGTCATACAGCCCGTGAAACAATTCAATTACTGCATGAGACATTTCCAGGTCGTGTACTCTCTCGTTTCGGTGATCAAAATTGGCCTCCTAGATCGTGTGATTTAACACCATTAGACTTCTTTTTATGGGGTTATTTGAAATCACAAGTCTATGTCAACAAGCCCACAACCACCCGTGCATTAAAGGAGGAGATTCAACGCTGCATCAACGAAATTCAGCCCACAACCACCCGTGCATTAAAGCATCTTGCACATGAGCTACGAACTGCGAACTGCGAACTGTGGATGTTCGCATATTTTGACTTTTCTTTCACATGAGCTTTATTTCTATTCGCAGACAGCGACGAATTGTCAACCCTTTTCTCCATATTTTCCTCAGCCATAATCTTTCACACAAAAACAAAACAAGAGCGGTATAATTTTGAGGTTAAGTTGAGCGCGAACAATTTATTCGTTGCAGTGTGGATGGTATGTGGAACGCGAATAGAGTTTGACAATTCGTAGCAACCACACTGCAATTCGTTACTACCAAATTGTTTTTACAAAATTCTCTTGTTTTAGAGAACAAAATGCAAATTTTATTATCCTAATATTAGTGTCAATTGGTTTCTTATAATTTAAATGTGTTTTTGTGTGGAATTGACTTTTTGAAATGTGTAAAATCACGTTTGTTCGTCCATTCGCAGTTCGTTGCTCATGTGCAAGGCACTTAAAGGAGATTCAACGCTGCATCATCATGGAAAATTTCAACAAAAGAGTGCGCATGTGCATGCAAAGCCGTGGAGGCCATTCGTCCGATGTGTTATTCCATACATCACCCTATCCTATGTACTTTACGAGTCAATAAAAATATAACTATCAAAAGACTAAAAACGGCGTTTTCTATTTAATTCAAATCTTGCGTTAATTTTGGGACACCCTTTATAACACATTAAACTAAAAATTCTAGTAAACAAAAAAAATATTAATAATAAATTTGTTATGTTTATTAATTTATCATCTTCTCTTGGAGTTATACAAACATATATTTCTAGTTTGTTTATTATTAATAATTAACATTTTTCTTATGCGTGAATGTCACTAAAAATACATAAATTTATTCTTTAAAGACAAATTTCATTCGTTATATGTATATAAACAGTGTATACATACGTATGTATGTGTTGTCATCAATCAGTTTAGGAAGTGACTAACTTTTTTAAGAAATAAATTTATCTTTTTTATTTCACTTTGTGTGTGTAATCATACGGATAGGGTCATTCAGTTTTCGTTTTCGAAAGTCAAGAAAAATAAAATACACACAGATAAAAATGTTATTTTATTATAAGATTTGGAGTATGGACTTTGCATTTAATTTTGAAAAACAATAATATCATTTCAATTGTCACTTCGAAATGTTTCGCAGCACGAGATTCTTTTGAGGTAATTGTAATTGTTTGCACATTTTAGTGGGCCATATGTTGGATCTTATTTCACCGGAAAATCGATAAATTATGATCATCAGCAATACTTACACGTGCAGCAGACATATTATCGACTGAGAGTAAAACAAGATGATGTAAAGACCTTACAAAGTACATTCCATTACAATTATCTTCAAATGTCTCCACTTTTTTACTGATTGCTTTGCGTAATCGGTCGATTATGATCTCTAATATATCAGAAGTTTTTATAATTATATAATAAATCTCGGAAGATTTTCTTCGTTTTTGCTAACCGATTCGAAAAATACATGCCAACGATTACATGACTTTAAGATCAGAGTACCAATCGAATGCAGTTCAAAGTAGAAAATACTAATTTATTGATGATCAATACAACTTACAACTTAGGAAAATTTAATTAAAAAAAGAGATTCCTTGCATAAAAACTCAACAAAAATACTCGTAAACTAACGCATCAACATCAGGTTGAGACGTTTTTGCTTTTAAAATTGCCTTTGACTTGTTTTGAATGTATTTTTCCTTAAAAATGAATCTCAATTAAAGTCCGAAATAACATTTATTTGACAGAGTTTGCCATTTTCAACGTACATCAACATTTGTTTCGCAGATTTCTTCGATTTGTGTATCCAAACGGTTAGGATCATACAAACCTAGTTAATTTCGGAATTTCAGACATATCAAAGAAAATTCCCTCCGATCGGTTACTTTGATTGGGGTGATTATAGCACTTAAAATTATAGCTGAGTTTGACAGGTGTCAAATGTCAGTGCAACCAAATTGACACCACGAAATGATTGACTAAATTCTTTATACTGATTAAACTAAAATATGATCGATTTTAAATGTAATTAGCTTATTGGTTAGAGCTTGGAAATAATACTCCTGTCCAAATTTCAGCTTTTTAGATTGATATTTAGAGGTCATTCGTTGCGTTTTTCTATTTCCAATTATAATTGTTTGGAAGCTTCTTCGTTTTGTAACTGAAAAAACTAATAACTTAAAATGAGTGTTAAGACTTCAAAGGAATGCAGACTTTAAAAGTATGCAAAAGAATGCACAGGATTTAAAAGAAAATGATTGCAATCAATAGATTACAGTCAAATTATTGGAGAAGAAATGATTTCAATATTTTGAAACTCAAATAATTGCTGATTTTTAAATTTGAAGTTCCAATAGCTAGATGAATTCAAATAATGCAATCTTTATATAAGAGTTATAAAAAGATTGCATTCCCAAAAGATTGCATTCTTTTACAAGTCTGATATACGTTCTAGAGAACTACTGGTAAAATTCTTTAATTTAACATTTGTCATACAAAGAAATTGTAACAACAGAGTCAATTATGCAAAAGATAAATTTAACGAGAAGAAAATAATCGACGGTTTTTTTAAACAGTCTGCTTACAACCCAGGCACTTAAATTGAAACTGATCGAAATTTTACAACTTTGGCTAAAATTTTTGTTAGAAATTCTAAATTTTACTTTTCAAATTTCTGATACTTTCTTTTTGGTTCTGCTTTTATTGCGTAAGTAATATAAAACCTTTTAAGTTTGCCACTATAGAAGTTTCACAGCATCGTGTTTTGAGTAGAAAATTAAATTGACGGAACTGACCGTCAAATTACTAAACCAATTTTACATCCAAACTGAATTAAACTGTTTTTTCTTGTGTTTTAAGTTTGTCAAAAATCGGATTTAGATCAAAATATAAAAATATAGATCTTTTAAACTAGAGTTAGAGAAAGTAAACAATATCGCTGTTAGAGCATGCGATTAAAGATTAGATAGGATATATAAAGGATTTTCATCTATCGTATGGATGTGCACATAATAAATTAGGTGGCGCAACAGTCCGTAGAGAACCAGGGCCTAGTGACTTACAACTCTCAACCATTCCTGTGTGCGAGTAATGTTGTCAGGGATGGAGGGGACCTACAATTTATATGCCGAATCCGAACGGCTAATTTTGAGAAAGCACTTTTTCATGACAAGAATTACTCTTGGAGAATTTGTCAATTCCTCGCAAGAGGCAGTACCGGTGAAAACTCTTTTTTTTTTTTAATTAAGGTGGCACAGGCAGGGATTGAACCCAAGACCTCTCGCATGACGGTCCAACGCACTAACAATCATGCCACGGGTACTACTATGTGATGTGCACTTAGTTAAGATTAATGACAAAATAAAAATGAGTTTATATTGAACACAAAAAAAGTTAGTTTCTAACTTCAAAATTTGATTTATATGTCAAAAATTAGCATTTTTTACTACACAGGGTGCGGCATAGCCGACTGACGAGTTTTGATGGGCTATAAATAACGAACAGTAAAACTTAGAGAAAACATTTTTTTAAATTTAAATCAGTATTCAATCCTATTTTTAAAAATTATTTTTTGAAAATTATATCTCCAAGATGGCGGCCGTCGCGTCGGTGATTTTCTGTTTAATTTCTTCTATGGTATGTGGGCGATGTCTGAAAACCTTATCCTTAAGGTAGCCCCAAAGGAACAAATTTATTTACAGTTCCAGAAAGATGAAAATGGGCCTCATCGCTACAGAAAAAAGTTGATATCGGAGGAATTTGCAGAAAAATTTGCTGACAGAGATTTTTGCGGTTGTTGTAGTCAGTAGCATTTAACTCTTGGACAAGCATTAATTTATAGGGATGGAGTGATAGATCTTCGTTAAGAATTCTCCTCAAAGAACGGCCTGAGATTCCCAAAGCTACCGCGTGTTTCCGGGCTGAGCGTCTTGGTGACTGCTCAATTGACTCTTTAACCAACTGCAGATTTTCGGATGTTCTTACCGTTCTGGGTACTCCGTGTACAAGTCTACTTAGGGTACTTCCAGTTTCTTCCAAATTCCGTATCCACAATTTGATAGTGTTTGCAGAAGGAACAGATTCAGCACGTGGAATGCCGAAGTGTATATGAAAAGCCCTTTGTGTAGCGATCACAGAATGATTATTATTTTCGTAATATGCACGCACGACGAAACCACGATGTACGCCTGTCCAGACCATGATTACGAATAAAAACGGCATTACCATACAATTCATACAATTACCATACATAGGCCCCAATAAATAACTGTCAAATATTTCTGCAGGTTTTCCTTAAGAAACGTCAAATTCAACTGAAATATTTATTATTTTATTTACCCTTTTAATTGTCACTCGTTCTAATGTACTTGCCTTAAAGTATATAATTAAATTCTATAAGTTCTATACTCTTTTGGAATATTGTTAAGCTTGTGAAAAAAAAAAACTCGTCAAAAATTTCGCAACAAAAGTTTCATCTCTCAATTGAATTTTTTTGTTTGTATTTTGTATGTCCCCTTTTCATTGGAATCTGCATACACGCCTCTCATAAAGTGATTTCCATTTCAATGTATAAGCCACATTTTAGCCAACTTTATGTTATCCACTTCCAAGTCACTTCACCAACTAGTCATTAGTTACAACAACAATACAAGTAATGGAAAACAGGTGGGCTACTATACCTCATAGAAAAGTTAGCATGTCGTGTTTTTTTATTTTTGCATAAATTAAATATGGAGTTGTTCTTGATTGGAATTTTTAATTGCACATAATAAATACATATACTGAGCCAATGCCAAACCAATTAGCTTTTAGATTGGTATACTTAAAGGTAGGCAGAGGAATAAATTCTCTCATATTGAAATTCAATTTTGCAAATAAGAAAAAAAAATGCAATCTTATTTAAAAAATTCACATGAATTCGTTGTTTGGAAAATATTTCGAATTCAAAAACTCATGACTTAACACCACACCAATAAGTCTACAAATTACAAAGCAGATTTTGATTTGATTACAGAATTACGATACTTTGAACCTATTAATCGTTTAAATTAGATCCATATACAAATTGAAGAGGGTATAAGAATGTAACATACAAAATACCATCTACCATCTTGTACATCCGCTATAAGCAATCAAACTCATAAATTCATTAATCCTATGATTATTTTCTATTGAATAGCGAGGGTGTTTCATTCATTTAAATCGATAAGTTTTGAATGGAACAGACAACAACAAAAATAGAAGTAGACATACATAATTACATATTTGATGCATCGTATTTCGGGAAAGAAAACTCTTCAATTTTGGAAGTTTTTTTCTAGATGCAAACCATATGGTTGGATCTAATTTTGATCATGCATTTTAGTTCTTTATTAAAAAAAACAACAAACGATATTATTTATTGTATCGTTGTTTTTGTTATATTGGCCTATTTTTGATTTTGAACTTCACAGTTATTGCCTTGAAAACGCCTTAAATTTTTAAACATTTTACGAACATTTTTGAACAATAAATGAAACAAGGAAATAACTTCGTGGACATGTTTGTAAAAGACTGCAATCTTTCGCGAATGCAGTATCTTATGACTTTAATTTAAAGATCGCATTCTTTGAATAACTAACCTCGAGATTGGGACTTAACAAGTTGTAATCACCAACCATTTGACCTTAAAATTATTGCAATCATTTTTTTTTTCCAAAACATGGTCCATGTTTTCATAACAATATAAAATTTCTGCTGATTCGTGAAAGTGAGCGTTTCTTCCGGAGATTGATTTAAGATTTTTGACTGAAACAAAGTAAATTCTGTTATTCGTAGCTCTAAACGAGCATATTTTATACAAAAACTTGATCCTTCTCTCAGTTCAAAGCAACTTTGGAACAATTTAAAAAAAAACTTGGTGTCAAAGAGGTTAAGAACAAAAGTAAGTTTTAATGTAGACCAGAAGTAATGTCTAATGTTTTTATACCAACATTGTAAAGTTTAAGTATTCATTTGTGTTCATTGTTGCCTGCGAACTATACTTTCGTTAGATAAGTGAAATTGAATTCGACTGATCTTGATAGTTTGCCAAAATTTATTAAGCTAATACTCCCAATCGTACTCCCATTCCCATCACATATTTCATTCTTCTGATTACAGACCAATCAGTATTTTGTCGTTTCCGTGTAAGTTATTTGAACAAATTTTGCATGACCAAATCCAAGTTTAGGGGAGAGGGGGGTAAGATGGGGTACTTAAAGTTTGAATCTCAATAAAACTAACATTTTCGTGTCTTAATTTTTTTTTTTTATTTCAGTAATCATCTTTGGTAATCAGTCTTTCATAACTAATTCTAATTAGGAATATATGTTAAATGATTAAATAGAAAATTGACAAAATGTAGACAGGGTCAGATCTTCCCATCTTGCCCCCTCCTGAGAGGCAAGATGGAAAGGGCGTTATTTGCTGGAGAGTGGTTATGGTAAATGTTGATTTTTGTGGAGTACTTGGTGTCTTGTTTATTTCAGTGTCATCAAACCAACTAGAACAACCAGGCTTAGGGGATGATATTATTGTAGTGGTGGTTGCAAGAGGAATAACTTCATGACAGTTTGGTTCTCTTTCAATATTTGGCTGTGCTCCTGTGACAGTTGGAGCTAAAATCTGGGAATTAAACGCAACGGTGCTGCTGCTGCTGCTAATCCGACATAAGATTTTGGAGTTGCAGTCGTCGTAGTTGTAATTAGTCTTTTACTGATATAGCAACTATTTTAGTTCTGCAAGATGGGGTACCCCATAACCCGTCTTGCCCTCTCATGTCCAAATAAAATAAACAAATTAACTTCTAAAAACAATGTTCTCGCACACAATTAAACAAGTGCTTACCTGCATGAGTAATCTTTGACCCATGTTGTTGTACTTCGAAATGCTGTTATTTATAGAGCAATCACGGTGCAAACAAAGTGAAAAAACGCTAAGAAAACCGACAATTTACTATTTTTTCTACTTAACAATGAAAAACAGTGGCGTCGTCGATCTGTCACTGCGTCGACTAAAAGCTTTTATGGCGGCGCGGCGCTGCGTCACGCGCAGAAACGATCCTGATTGGTCAAACAGTTCTCGATATAAGACGGGTACCCCGTCTTGTCCGCTACCCCGTCTTACCCCCTCCCCCTTCTCATAAAATGGGAATCTGGATTTCCTAAAACGCACAGTTGTGAATCTGCTGCCATAAAAGTTACGTCGAAGATTCGCTTTTTCCTCGACGCCGGTGTTTTTAGAGTTGTTGTTCTTCTAGACTTTTCTGAAGCATTCGACTGCATTGATCACTCTACCCTAATTTCTAAATTAATTAATTAGGTGGCGCAACTGTCCATGAAGAACCAGGGCCTAGTGACTTACAACTCTCAACCATTCCTGTGTGCGAGTAATGTTGTCAGGGATGGAGGGGACCTACAATTTATATGCCGAATCCGAACGGCTAATTTTGAGAAAGCACTTTTTCATGACAAGAATTACTCTTGGAGAATTTGTCAATTCCTCGCCAAAGGCAGTACCCGTGAAAACTCTTTTTTTTAATTAAGGTGACACAGGCAGGGATTGAACCCAAGACCTCTCGCATGACAGTCCAACGCACTAACCATCATGCCACGGGTACTACTTATTTCTAAAACTGTAGAGAAATTTCAGATTTTCTAGTTCATCACTCAGACTATTGTGAAACATCTTCATAGATAGAGTTCAGCGAATAAAAGTTAATACCTTAAGGCTAGGTCCTAGTACCTCTTCTATTTTCGTTATTTATAAATGACGTTCCCAATGTCATTTTTAACTGCCGAGTTCTATACTATGCACTTTTCGTAGCATTGGTTTGATAAAGGACTGCTAAGTTAAATGTAGATTTAAACCTTACTTCGTCTAATAACAATAAAATGAAACTTATTCCTAAGAAGTCTCTTGCTATGTTATGTTCTAGAGATAACCCAATCTTTTAGAAGTCCCTGCTATTGTTCTTGATAATAAAGTAATTATCTACGTGAAGGATGTTAAATACTTGGGATAAAGAATGAATAGCAGTTTCACCAATCGAAAAATTTATTCTGGATTGAGAACACCGAGATCTTCCTCAGACTTGAATCTGAAACACTACCTAAAGTTTAGGCTTGTTTTAAGACTCCTTGGTATTATCCACAGCAGGTGCCCTAGTTATTTAACTGAAGTTATAAATTTTGCCCATTCACAAAGAGGTTTAAAACTAATTTTACCGCGTTTTTTCGCACAACATACCTGAACTTTCATTTAACGTCTCTGCAATTTGTTTGTGGAATTCACTTCCAAATCACCACCTTCAGCTTTTGAGAGGAAACTATTTTTACTTTTCGACCTTTTATGCAGCGCCGACAATCCTTATCAAACTAGGAGTTTTTTGTTGGTAGCTGCTTGAAACCCAGAACGTCAGAGGCGGCTTCTCTGATTGCATCCTGGCATTGTTGCCATTGGTTCTCGATACATTGTGTTGGCGGCAGAGAACTACGAAAGATAAGTTACTTGTGACTCGATCGGATAAGGATTTGGCGATCTCTTGCGATTGTAGCCGTTGTATCTTCTCCCAGCATCTCCCTGTTTTGCCTTGGTTCTTTAAATCCGAAGTGCTACAACGAGGTAGTGGTCTGAGCGTGTCTAGCGTCGATCGCAATATGGTCAATTTGGTTGACGGTAGATTGATTTGGAGAACTCCAAGTTCCTTTGTAGATGTTGAGGTGTGGCAACGCGTACTCGCTACCATAACGTTTCGCCCCCCAGCAAAATCGATGAGCCTGAACCCGTTATCGGAAGTGTTGTCGTGCAAGCTGTTTTTCCCGATTATTTCACCAAAGATGTCTTCCCTTCCTAGCTTTGCATTAAAATCGCCCAGAACAATTTTAATATCGTAGCTAGGACACTGCTCATATGTTTTGTCTAAGAGCTCGAAGAACATAATATGCTTGGTGTTGTCATCCTTCTCTTCTGTGGGGACGTGCGCGCATATCAGGCTAATGTTGCCGAATTTAGCCTTGATGCGGATGGTCATAAGGCGCTCGTTGATGCACCTATAGCTCAAGACTTGTTGCCTAAGTCTGGCTCCAATTACAAAGCCGCATCCAAATAAGCGCTGTTGGTTTTCTCGGTAGCAGTCACCATAGTAAATATCACAGTTTTTCATTCTCTTTTTGCCCGGCCCATACCATCGCATTTCCTAGATGGATGTGATATCTGCTTTATATAGCAGTCGAGGGCCTTTGTCACGGTGCACGTGGTCTTTTAATGGACCTAACATTCGACGTGCATATCCGAAGTTCGTTGTCCTTAAATCGTTTGCGTAAATTCGTCCGTATACGAGGCTTACTGGTGATTCGCAAGTGGGCTTTTTAACTAGGTCAGGAAGTCACCCTGAACCTGAAGGACCAGTTCCTTGATTAACTCCAAGGGCAAGGGCATAACCGCACCTTACAGGCCTGCGCTCCGAAAATGTCGTAGTAGCCCTATAACGTGTTCACTAAGTAGTTCAACCTAACTGGAACTGTAGACGCCACCGTTTATTCCATCTTGGGAATTCCTCCGCTGCCATACATTATTCAAAACACATTCCCCCCGCCCTCTCTCTTTTGCTGCCCACAACAACTGTCCACTGGGGTTGGAACCCAATCTCCAGTTGAGGTACTAGACACCCGATGTTCACGGCGCGGCGGGGAGGTGAGAGTAGGAGTTAGTAGACAGAGGTGGGTTTTTGAGAAAAAAAGCTGTGGACGCTTGTGTCCTCTTGAATGCACATGTCTACCATTTGAACATGGCGTTATTACATGCATTTAAAATTTACGGAAAACCTGTTTTTCTTATCCTTTTTATATAAGATATGGGGTCAGAAGATGCAAGCAACATCCATTCTTTTTTTATAAATTGTATGGCGAAAAATTTGAATTCTATTTTGACATTGGACTGAAATAGGGGTAAACAAATCCAAAATACACGTCTCTAAGGCATGAATAGCAGAACTGCTATTTATTTATTTATTTTAATGTTCTTATTTAATTTTCTTATAATTAAGTTGAGTTGAAAACTATTCGAATTGCAAGGTCCTTGAAGAACAACAATATTTCGTACATTCTATTTAAAATCCATTTTAAAATACAAACAATAATTTTGTTAAAAACAACTTTCGAATTTTTTTGGCAGTATAGTGTAAATTATGTGCACACTTGTGCCATTAAGTGTGAATAAAACTATTAAAAGAATAACTTAAATATGTTATCATCTTTATTCATATTCTAAAAATTCCGATCTTTCACTATTCATTATTTATTTAGCATAATAATCAAAACTAATAAGAAAACTCGTTCCTTTCTAAAAACAGAAAAAAAACACCATTTGAATATTAATCCCCTGAACGAAACAATATTAAATAGCCCCTATTACATCGAAAACCCCATTCTATGATTATTTCTTCGGAATAAATTAAACTTTTTTTCGGAATTAATTAAGTTCCTATATACTCGTTACACACAGACACATCACACATTTGGTAAAAAAAAAAAAGAAGCAAAATCGTAGCCCAAAAACAAAAATCAAATCAGAATAAATCCCGATGTAATGACACTTCGTAAACGACTCATTTCTTTAAAGGGGTTACAGACCTTAAAGACACAATTATGTTAATATACTCGTAAAGTCGAAACACACATATTTACTTTACATATTATTATGCGGGTACCGGGACATTCTTAATGACATATAAATGCATCCAAATTATTTTGATTATTGTTTTCATTCAAAATAAATTAATACGTGTGATTTTGAATTTTCCCATTTCAGCTCAATCCTATTTTCGGGCCGAATTTTCTCATACCTGATATAGCTACTTCTCTTATTATTAAACTGGCGCCCGACACAAGTCTACGAATGGAGAGAGGCTTATTGCAAAATAGTAAGATCAATCGATTACTGGTCATGGGTAATATGATTGATGGAGAACAGATAGAAATTGGTTCGGGTGCTTTTGAGGGTAATCGAGGGCCGTTTCCTGAGATTGAAATTGTCAATTGTCAATCGGTGATATTACGTTCGAGTGCATTCTCGGGTAAGTTTTGAAAAAAATAAAATTACATAAGATTGCTTTTGCTAATTTATTTCTTAGCAGGTGAATTGAAATTCAGCATACGAAGGAGTAACGATGTGATAATTTATGGCAATGCATTTGAAGATACTATGGTTAAGGGTACTTTTAGTGAAATAAATGATTTAAGGATTGAAGAACAAGCATTTAATAAAGCCAAAGCTAGAGTGAGTTTATACAGTTTTGATAATTTATATATTTTGAAAAGTAAATTTAAAACCATTTTTCTGTTTATTTTACAGCTGAATATAATTTCCTCGAATGTTGATAATCTTTATAGATTCGAAGCATCATTAAGGGAAATTCGTTTTTACAATTGTACTATTGGAACAGTGAATAGTGGAACTTTTGATGTTATTTCAATTGATTCGATTAAGTTCGAAGAATGTAAGATAGGCGTCATTAAGTCAAGAGCTGTCACAGAAAAGGTTTGTTTGACGATGAGTTTAAGTCGAAGTATTTACTTAACCTAAATTTCTTACAAACAGCTTTACAGCAAACATCTGGCAATTACTGGAGCAGAAATTGGAACAATAGAAAGTGAAGCAATATCTGGAAGTGGGATTAGTGAGCTGATTCTTTCAAAAAACAAGTAAGTCAAATATTTAAAGTGGATAATTAATTGGTTTCTATTGGTTAAAGCAGTGTCAACAAATTTTCGAAAAAAAACATTTATTGAAAAACAAAGTTTAATTTCAATTTCAATTCAATTTATTTATTTATTTAAGTTAAGGTGAGTACAAATAAGACGTAGTCTTTTATAGTACAAGTTATTGGTACATTATAAGAAACAATAATAAGTATTAAATATAAAATTATATAAACCAAAAAAATAATAACAATAAAAAAGATAAATAGAATATAACATAAGAAAATAAAAAAGTTATGAATAGTAGAAGAAGAGAGAAATGAAAAAATAGAAGACGAAAGAATTGAGAAAAAGAAAATAGTTGTTGATTTTTTTTTTTTTTTTTTTTTTTTTTTTTTAATAAATACTGTAATGCAATACTTTTGAATTTGTTTGCGCTAACTATCTGCTTTACCGTAGTGGGAAGAGAGTTCCAAAGTCTGGTAGCATGGATGAAGAAGAGGCGGGAAGAGTTTAAGTAATTAAACGGAGGTGTTATAAAATTGCGTGTTCTGTGAGATTGAGCAAACTGAATTTTGTCGAAGAGGTATCTAGGCGATCTACTATTAATAAGGCTGTGCATGAATTGACAACATATGACATTCAAAAACTTTTGAAAAGTACAACCGAGTACCAAAGCATGGTAGTGCGATATATGATCATATCTACGCAGTCCATAAACATACCTTATTGCATTATTAAACGCTACAAGTAGTTTTTGCTGAGAGTGGGGGTCAGGCTTGCAGTACACCGTAGTTGAATAATCAAAAATGGGAAGAAATAAGGTTTTAATAAGCCTAAGCTTAGTGTTCACTGGAGTGAAGTCAGAGGTTAGCCAGAGCTTTCGTAAGCCTGCATAAATTCGACTTATCACGTAATTTGTATGATCAACAGCGGAAAGCGATCGATTTATCTTGAAACCCAAACTTGTTACAACATCGTAAAACGTACGGGTGGTAGTTCAATCGTGTCATAGTGCTTCTTGGATATGAGAATTGCTTTAGATTTTTCTGAGTTTAAATTCAGCCCATTGGAAAGAGACCAGTTATAAATATTTAAAAGATCCTCATTCATCCTGGCAATAAGATCTTCAATCAGTCCAATAGGGCGTGACAAGTAAATCTGGGCATCGTCCGCGTAAAGGTGGACAGAAACATTTAAGCACACACTAGGAAGGTCATTTATAAATAGGTAAAATAAAATCGGTCCTAATATTGACTCTTGAGGTACTCCTGTTAACACAACTTTAAAATCAGAAGCTTCCCCATCATAAACAACTCTTTGGTGCCGATTAAATAAGTAACAACGAAGTAAACGTACAGATCTTTCGCTAAACCCAAAGTATAACCTCAGCTTTTGGCATAATAATTCATGATCCACTCTATCAAAAGCCTTGGAGAAGTCAAGCAAACAGAGAACAGTTAAGTGATCCATATCATAATTTATTCTTATGTCATCAAGAATTTTAATCATTGCAGTAGAGCAACTATGACCTGCTCGAAACCCAGACTGTACTGAAGTTAGCAAATTATGTTGATCTAAATAATTTGACATTTGATTAGCAAGGAACTTCTCCAAGACTTTTGACAGACATGGCAAGATACTTATGGGGCGGTAATCTGTTGCTAAAGACGGCAGAGGTTTATTAGGTACAGGAATTATTTTAGCTAACTTCCAACTATCGGGAAAATTTGAAGAAATTACACAAAAGTTAATTATGTGTGTAATACAACTTATTACGTGAGGTAGGATCATCTTAACAAAACGAAGAGGTACACCATCTTCACCTACAGCATTCGATTTTAACGAACGGATAACATTGATAATATCAACTTCGGTAGCAATTTCAAAATCAAAATCTGCATCATATATCAGACGATCTTCAGCAGTAAAGCTTAAATTGTTAATAATACTATTTAAAAAAGCGTTATTAAGATCACTTACATCAGGAATACTATGTTTTCCTCCTTCAGCACCCCTATATCAGTCTCACACTGCCTTAGTCGGTATTCAAGAGAGACTATGGATTCACTGATTTGATTAGGTTTCTAAGGTTACCTTCAAGTTCAGAGATTAGCTTGGAAAATTTTGATGTTAGTGTTGTTTCAAGGTCTACCAATGCAGATGAAGATGAGCTTAAGCGAGAGTTATTTTGGATGGTAAGAGCAGGAGAGCCAATTAACAAAGAAGAGCTCGTAGTACTTGTGCCCTGCCCTTTGTGCCCCGCCAATTGCTTCTTATTTTTCGTCGTTTTAATGATTGGGGTAGCTGACAAATTTTTGTTACTGCCGAGAGCAGGCGACCCTCTTACCTCACTTTCCTTGTCTATCCTTTCTGCTCTGGTAATTGCACTAGCTGCAGATTTTTTTTTTTTTTTTTTTTTTTTGTTTGTGAAGGTGACTAAGCAAAACGAGTATTTAAATATAGGTTGTGAGAATTAAAATTTTCTTTAATTCACTTTTGGCAAAAAACTCGCACTTTATTCTGCTCGAAATTGTGAAGTTCCGTAGTGAAAGAAAATATACATGAATTTAAGTTTAAAACTTGTTTGATACGGAAGCCGGTATATAAGAATTTGACTTATTTTGTCGCAGCAAATTAAGCACACGTCTACACAGTTGACATATTTTTATGTTTAAGTGAGATGATTGTAAATAGTTTTGACAAATTTAATAATTTTCTATTGATTTTAAAACAAGATAAAAATGATGATCTATCCATTTGATCGTCAAACTCAAAAACTCTTTCCTCACAATATCCCTCAGACACCATTTAACAGAAAACGATTTTTTTCCTGGAAAAATGTTGACTGTCATTTAAAATATTCCCAGCATGGGAAATATCCTTAACTCTTAATTAACTCTTTTTAACGCCCACGAAAAGGGGCATTTTAAAATAACCCTTTGCCGCCCGAATTATTAAATTTTTTGATTTTACAAAAAACAATGTTAGAACTTTCTTTAATAATATTAATTAAGTTTGTTTTAACTTACAAATAAAAATTTTAACAAAAATATACTTCTAGAAGTACTTCTTTTTGTGTGGTTCATCAGTGTAACCACCAGGCCATAAACACTTTTTCATTCTGAAACAAATTCTGTAAATATGTGAATGTATTCTATTTATTTAGTGTGAAACTTAACAAAACAATTTTTCTCTTATAATAAGCATAAGGCTACTTGACAAATAGAGGAACACCATTTTGAACGATGAGGCTGGGTTTTTGTACTGTAGTATGCACATCTTCTAGAAGAACCGTAAATTGGCATGTGTGCAGATTGGTCATATCGCACCTCGAAAGGAACATTTGGTTTGAAGTGGTTTGTATTCGAAAATTCTGATAAGCGGCGCCCAATGCGGATTGTGTGCATGAGCTCCTGCAAGTCCATTTGCTATTGCGATTCGGCACTCTTTCAATGTCAATGACTTATCATTCTCAACTGATCTTTCTTTGAAAATAATAAATGAGTTCACAATAGAAACATCAAGGAAATGCCAGAAAATACGATGCCACTATTTTTTCGATTTCCGATCGATATCATGACTTCAACATTTTCGGCTTTATCAACGAATCCCATGTTTTTGTTGTATACTGCTATAATTTCTAAACAATTGATGGATACCGAAGTACCACCTTTTTGCTTACGCATGGTGGTTGTATTTTTGGAAGGGTCCAAAAAGTTTCCTAAGATATGGACAGCTTTCGTGTCCTTCCACTTCACGAACGCCATTCCGTCTCTGCTGACCCGCCAGTCGGAATTTCCTTTTGTCAGACACTTATCAGTTATCACTAAGAAGGTCAGTTGGAAGATTTTTTCTATTGGCTCGTACAGTTCCGCAAGAATAAATGGTTCGGTTTTTCAAATCTTTTCGAAGCTGGACGGAATTGAAAAAGTTGTCAAAAAACACATGGTGCCCTTTTCCTATAAATTTTTGAGTCAGGTATTTGACAACACGAGCACCGAGATTAAGCTCCGCAGAATACGACGGTCTTCCGGTGTAGATTTGAAATTCGGATATGTATGCAGACTCATTGGCTCGAATCCGCACCTTATATCCGCGCTTTATGGGCTTCATTGACATATACTGACGCAAACTGCTACGCCCCTTGAACTTAATCATAGATTCATCGATTGTTTGATGTTTCGAGGGCATATAGCATGACAAATAAGTTCGCGACAGTATATCGATCATTGGCCGGATTTTGAAAAGCTTGTCGAAGTTTGTACTTCCTCTGCTAGCTTGTTTGGTATTGTCATTCAGGTGAATACTGAAATGCCATAGAAATCTGTTCCTGCTCATTATCAAACTCAAATACTGATCACGCAATTCTGGCTGAGCTGACCAGTAGTCTCTGCAGCTTGGCAGTTTTTTTATACCCATGAACAGATTTATTGCCAAAAAAGTTTTGATTTCACCATCCGTCGGAGTAAAAGATGATACGCCTCCACTAGCTTTTTGTACTGCAAACAAGTTAGTTTGAAAAACAAGCAAGTCAATAAGCTCTTCTGGAAAGATTTGTAAAAAAATCTAAACAGGTGTTTCCAGATCACGCGGAATATTTGGTCCAGTCTCTGCCACAAAATTCATCATATTATAGTTACAGAATGTTTTTTTTTTTTAGTCCACACAACTCTTATTTCGCTAAGTAGAACTTCATTCTCAGAATCCCAATCTGATTCAGACACATGCTCAAGGCTCGAAGGGTCTCCTTTATTTTCATTACCAAGACACATAAACTCAGCTTGGTCATCATCATCAACATCTCCGATTTCGGAATCGAGATCGGATGGAATATTTTCAGGAAAAATGTCATCAAAAGTTGAAATTCTGGCCCCTGATAAGGTTTTCGTAATAAAAAAAAAATAACTAGTTACATCCCAGTGGCTACGCACAGAAACCACCCACAAAAATATACACAAAAGCAATAAAAAAAAAATAATTTTATCACAAAACTTTAAGAAACACGTAAACATTAGCCGCGTTTTATTATCTTTATCACCATGATCTGATCCGGATCAGATCATGATAAGAAAACAGCATTGGATCATCATATTTTTTATTATTTAAAGTTTGGTAGCAGTGTCAAATTCGTTCTTTCAAAAGTGACATTTCGAAGCAAACAAAAAACAAACACATACCAAAAATGGAAGCTCCACAACTTTTGAAAATGTTTCTGCAAATCACCATTGCACTCTCAAACTCAAAGCATCCAGGAACGCTTTGGTCTCACATGTAGTCCAGATTCTTTTTGACCTTTTAATAAATGTGACACTCAAATAATTTAATTTAGAGATTACTTAAAATTTATTTGAACATCTTTTCTCCCATTTGTGCTGCAGCTTTCTCGATTTTATTTATATTTTTTGACATTTAAAGCAGAGTTGCCCAAAGAACATTTTGCTCAATGATTTTTTTGTTCCTTTTTTTTGGAAAAAATAATACCCATAAATTATGTCAAATATACATTTATTTGGACTTAATTATTTTAATTTCACCAATTAATATCTAGTTTCGTTAAAATATCTAATTATTTCATGGATTATATACCAAATAAATAAATATAAAGCTTCTCGCTTTTTATTTAAAAAATATTTTATTTCAGTCGAATGGAAATGTTTATATGGCAATACAGGTTTTATTTAATTTGTTTGCAATGATACCAACATTTACATGTGAAATTATAATGATAAAGCGCTCCTTGTTGTGAAAAAAAGAATTAAATTTTGGATCTCAAATTGAGATACATACACAAAGCAGGATCTTGTGTTGTTGTTGTAATGCATGTAAATTCAAGATCCGGATCAGATCATGGTGATAATAAAACGCGGCTATTATGCACAAGATTCAGTACCTATACTAAAAAACTTACTCTACATTTTTGTTCAATATAAAAAATAATTAATATTTCCTGTAAGATCACTTTCACACCTTGCACAACTGACAAAGAGCTTATAATTTGAATCTCAAATCTCACAAAATATAATCTTCTTATAAGAAATTAAAAAACCCGTTATTTTATCTATGTTATATCTGTACATACGATGGTTTTGCAAAAAAAAATACTGGTACGCTAGACAATAAGGTTTAAAAACGTGGTTTCACTACATAACCACCAGGCGGAAGAGGGATAAATGAGAGCGATATAAACAATTCTTCGCTGTCACAACAATTTTTACGGGTGACAGATCAGTTGGCAACCATTTCTTAAATTAATAATAATTAATAATTTCTTAAATTAATAATAGTTCTCGACAGCAGAAGATATTTTCTCATATTTATACGAGAATGTTTTAAATACTGCATAAGTATAAATTGAAAGAGAACTAACAATTTCAATTAAAATTATCCCCAACTAAACAATAAAGTACATTGAGAACTATCATCTATCAACAGACAAATGTTAAATTAACAATACTACTGTTATAAAAATGTAAACAAATCACTCCGAAACTATCCGAAACTATCCGAAAGTAATAAAACCTCTTTATCGTCTTTCTCTGTTTTACTAAGAGCATTTTCATATAAGAAGTCGTATACATAGTATTCTTTTCATTTCACCTAAAATCCTTGGTGATGACATTTAATTCTATTCAATGAACACACCTATTGGAAGTGTCAAGTGAAACGTCAAAAAATTGCCTTTAATTCTCCATTGAAAAATCTTTGTTTACTTTTTTTTTAAACTATTTTATTTTGATCTTTACTTTCAGAGTTGATAATATCCAACGAAATGCAATCTACGTAACAGCCATAAGTGCAACAATTTACAAAAACAACATAAAATACGTTGGAAGCGAATGGTTGCAAGTTCGCGAATGGTCAAACATAACAATCCAAGACAATATGTTTGGTATTTTTGGAAATATGACATTGGAAAAGCCCAGTTCCAAGGGTGTCACTTGTAAATTCGATGGAAATTCACTGACAAAACCACTTCGGGGAAGTTTGAAAATGCCACACCCTCTATGTCGAATTCGAGAAGTGTCCATAGATCGTTTGTGTAGTTGCAATACATCATGGCTGGAAGAATTATCCGATCGAGATCTACGTTCGGAGACTTATTGCAAAGTTGATGACAAACTTCAATTCTGTTTCAATACCACCATGTTTAATGTTCTCAAGTATATCAATGAAGTATGCGATGAGCAGAAGACAACTCTGGATTGTGTGAAGAATAGGAATTTACAAAAAATAAACGGTCAGTTCTTTACACAAGAGGAGCTGGAAATGCGTGACGCCGAAATTCCACAACTGGTATTCATAGCAGCTGGTGCCATAACGCTGATATTGTTAGCTATCATAGCCATGTTCACTGCGAAGTACTGTGCAAACAGGAAAAAGTCCAACATGAACTCCAAGAGGCACGTTCATGAATTCTCCATCAATGAACGCAGGATTATCGAACAAACTGTGGAAATTATCAAGAACAAATATCCCCACATTTATAAGCAAGTCAGCGAGTCGACGAAAAGTCTTCTGCGAAAAGATATAAGCGAGGAGAAATGCGTTGATTTAGTCAGTGGAATTGCTGATCTCCTAGCAAAATGCGATAATACAGGAGATTTTGGTGCTTTTAATGATATTATGTTGAAGCACTTAGGTTCAATGCCATCTGCGACAGCTCCTCCAAGTGATCCCATCTATGCCGAACCAACGGCTCCAATAGAAGATGGAGGTTATGGGAGCGGCAGTAGGTCAGATGATGTGGAACAAACGAATTTACCACCAGAACATATTTATGCCGAACCAGGAAGCGTTCAGCAACCGTTGTTGCGATGTGAATACGCTTCGCCTAGAGATAGGCACACCGACATGGGTGATCTGTACTCGGAACCAATAACTGATAGAGGTATGCAACATTTTTATATTCCTTTTTTGTTTTGTTCTTTTTAATTTTTATATGCAGCAGTTTTATAATGTCTAGGCCTTTCATTTTTTGAGGTGACTCGTACAAAGATATTCCAACAATTTTCCAGAAACTTGAGTTGTGGTTAATTCAGTAGGATTAAATCGCGTTAAATGGCTATGTGAACGTAGTCTTTGAATTGATTTCTACTAAGCACGCATCTCGTACATTGAATTACGCGTTACGCACTTGAATTGAAAATACATATTTTAAAACGTTTTCTTTGGTTTATCCGATCAAATAATCCAAAAACAAAGCAATATCTTAAATATATACGCTACTAGCGACAGTTATTCAAACTGTCAAATGTATATATTTGCCAAATTAGACGCCTTCCACAATCCACAAAAATAAACGATGGTATATGACACTTCGTAGAACTACATGTCAAAATTCGGCACCATTCACAATACTCATACATCATGTGCTGAAGCAGCAACTAATCACGATTTAATTGGCAAGGCGAGACAAAACGAATGTCAAAATGTGAATACACTTTTATGTTTGCAAATGGTGTTAAATATCTCATATTATACAACTTAAACTAGTTGAAGAATTAGTTTGTCATTTAAATACGTCGAAATTTCGATTGCATAGTTTTAAGACTCGAATCGTAAAATGTTAGTTTTTTTTTGTCAATACCCAGCTTCGAGTAAAACTCTGCAAAAGAAAATAGAGTTAACAAAAGATGCTTCAACGTCAAATGTGATTGCAAGAAACAAAACTGACAATCAACGTCATAATAACAATTAATTCAGGCTCCTATTAAATTTTGTAGAGAACAGAAATGACATTTTGACATTACTTTTACTTACTATTTGTTTTGGATAAAAAGAATTTTCTAAAAAATATTATTTGTCTTATCCCATTTAGGTTATCGTCAATGAAATGATGATTGAAACTCAAGTAGGTACTTTTTTGTTTGAATTGATTGTTTCGTCTTAATCATCTTGTCTATGGTTTCAATATCGCAGCAACTCCCTTTTGTACGGCATGGAGGATATTTTAAAGCTTTTAACCTGCATTCATTTATTAATTTTATATTGGTACTTATCATTATCACAATACAATGTCCAATTATTGTGTTGATAAAATGTACCAAGGAACTTGTTTCCACCATTTTCTTGTCCATTTTAAAAATCCGGAGGAATGTTTCACTTCTACTACTACGTCATTACTCGAAGCTTCTGTCATTCAACTTTTTAACCTATCTTTAAAAAAAATGAAAATCTTATCTTAACATTAATTAAAATATATTTTCAGATCCTCCAGCCTATGCGACAACAAATTTTAGTCTACCGTCGTCGAATGCAACTAAATTGCCAGGCACCAAACTTCATACATCAACAACACTTCAACGTCCACAATTACCGTCCACATCACAAAACCTTCCAGATGTTCTTGGCCAGTCATCAAGAGGAACGAGTAGCACGCTATCGAAACCTCTAACAAATGTTCAAAAAATGGCACAAAATCTCGAAAATAGTCCTCAATTTAGTGGACGTCTTCCTATTTACACAGAAGTTAATCCATTTCGAAGAGGAGGCGCTTCCATCGCCAATACGAGTAAACCCCCACCAGTACCAATATCCGACCAAAGCCATAACATTGCTTCATCATCTGATTCCGGATCAGATCATTCAGGTGGAAGTGATGTAACTGTTAATATTGACGATATTGAATATGCAGATGCATAGATTTTTTATTTTTTGTTTAAACTTTTCAAATAAAAATGTCCTCCTTAAAGTGTTATAAACAATTTAAACAGGCTTGTGATTATAATTATATAAAAAAATATTCTGTATATAAAAAGAAATACGTACATACATATATATAAAATTAAAATATCTAAAATTATTGTTTTGTCGAAATTAATTTTAAGAAAATATTGATGTGTATACCGAATTAAATGAATTTGTATGTTTTTTTAAGTATTAATTTAAAAATGCATTTTATATTGTATCTTATCTTACAATTTCATTTATTTATATGTTAAAAATATTTAAAGAAAATGTTTTATGTACCTAATTTAAGATGGTTGCATTATTGTTTTAGGTTTAAGTTTATATAGCTATACGTTAATTTTTAATATTTTGTTGGCTTTTTTGATGTTTTTAGGAAAAATTAAAAGCATTTTTCTTTTAGAACGCTTAATTATATTATTGTCTGTATATACTCTCATATGAATATTTATATTATAAAATAAATTAAATAATAAACAAAGTCATATGCATTAAATTATATAAGTTAAGTATTGGATAGATAAATAAATGTGTATAGATAACTGAAACACTTCTTTTTTTTGTTGTATTGTCATTTGACGTCTTATCGCCAAAATTTTGATTAATTTACAAGCTTATTCGGCCCTATCGAGGTAACTCTCCTTCGGAGCGTAGTTTTTCTTTGTCGGAAACTCAATTTCGGTTGGAAGTAACTTTCATCGGAAGAAATTTTACAGAATTTCGACGATGCATTGCGATGGAAAAGAATTTTAAGCAGAAATGTGCAAATTGACCGATTTTTCGAAAATGCGATGTATTTTCCATAATTTGTTTGCGTTTTAAACCATGAAAAATTGGGAAAAGAGTATACATAAGTTATTGTTTATGAAAAGTTATTTTTTGAATTATATTGCGCTAACGTTTTTAAGAAATGGTATAAGATGCACCAGTTTTTAATTTAAATCTATCGAATAAAGTCCTCTCGCTATATACAAACATATGTATGTTTTTCGTTTCCATTTGAAGTGTCAAAAAGAGGCTGGGATGCGACCCACACTGATAACTTCCCATCCCGTCTATCGATTTGTCTTGCTTAAAAGTTTGTCTAAATGTCTAGATTTTATTTTTTTTATGAAAAAACGGACTGTTGGATTTTTATAAAAAAATTACTGAATATAAAAAACAATATTTTCTGTGAAATAAAATAAGTTTGAAGCCAATATTTTTAATTTTTGAAAAGCTATTTGAGCCGAAAATCAATTTTTACCAACTTTTATTAATTTTTTTGTTTAGGTTTTTATTTTTTGTAAAAAAACTGTCAATTCGATTTTTCTCAAAATTTTTTCTAATGTTGAAAACAATATTTCTTATAAGTTAAAATTAGTTAGAAGCCATAATCTCAAATTTTTGAAAAGATATTTAAGTCGAAAATCAATTTTTACCAACTTTTGTTAAATTTTTTTTTCGGTTTTTAATTTTTTGTAAAAAAACTGTCAATTCTATTTTTTTCAAAATTTTACTGAATGTTGAAAACAACATTTTTTGAAAGATAAAAGTAGTTTAAAGCCAATATCTCAAAGTCTTGAAAAGATATTTGAGTCAAAACTCAATTTTTACCAACTTTTTTTTATTTTTTTTTAGGTTATTATTTTTTGTAAAAAAACTGTCAATTCGATTTTTCTCAAAATTTTATCAGATGTCAAAAACATTATTCTTCGTTGCACAAAATTGTTTCGGAAATGAAATCATATTTTAGTCGTAAAATTTTCGAAGTGACAAATTTTTTTTTCAGTTTTTTTGATTTATAAAAAAAAACGTTAATTGATTTTTTTTCCAAAAATATAATTGTTTTGTATCACGTTACAATATATAATATAAAATTTAATTCAAGTCTCTAGCGTCATTGGTTCATGAGATATTTAGGGTTAACCAAAATTTTCACCTTTTTTTTAAACTGCTATGGTAAAAAAACCACCCACGCAATTTTCTTGAGAGCCCTTTCTGCATCTTTCTGCCTTATTATCTGTATAACAAAATTTATTTGAAGTCGATATCTCTTCTGGTTCTTGAGCTATGGACGACGAAAAAAACGTCGCGAACGTACGTACACACGCACGCACAGACATCTTTCTAAAAATCTTTTATTTCGACTCTAGGGACCTTGAAACGTCGAGAAATGTCAAAATTTTCAATTTGTCAAATCGGACCCATTACAATAACTTCCTATGGGAGGTTAAAAAAAGAATAAATGGAAACAAAGTATAGACACAGGCATTATTTAATTATTTGACTAGCTTAATTAGGCAATAATAATAAGAAATGGATAGTGTAGGATTCTTTTTGGACGCCGCCGCCGAACCAAACCAGAAGGGCACGAAATAAATAATATAGGAGATAATTGAAAAACGAAAGCAATATACGCGAACTATCTGACGCGAATTAAGTAAACTTATCATCTAATCTAGTTCTTCCCTTCTAATTTTCACCCAGATTCAAGAAAAACTTTCGCAGAAATAAAAATACAAATACAAAAAAAATCATCGGTCTGCGAAAACAGTTTCCGCAACAAGAACCTGTCGGAGGACTTCGGACTTGTATTTGTCAAAAATAAAACCATTATACAAGTACTTAATGGCAAAACGTGACATGTCCGAGAAAATTTCGAATCATAGAACTACCTCGAAGTAAAATGTGTTCAATTCGTAAGAAATTGGAGAAAGTTCTGCTCCAACGGACGGTTACCTCGATAGGTCCGATTTTGACAGTTGAGGCGAAAAAATCGAGAAGATTAAACTAAAATCAAAATAACTCGTAATATAGTTTCTATTTGATTTATGATGCATACTTTTACTTTTAAATGTCATATATTAATAAATTTAAGAAAACAAATTTATTCGTCGCGAAAAAAATTGTAGCTGATACGAACTGCCAAACTTTATTCGCGTTCACCATTATCCACACTCGCAACGAATAAAATAATCGCGCGTACTTAACCAAAAAAAAATCATTCTTGTTTTGGTTTCGGTGGTGAATGGTGTTCGGCTGTCAAACTTCATTCGCGACGAATTAAAAACTCATGTGAAAGAAATGTCCAAATCGACGAATATTCGTTCATTCGTTGGTCGTTCTCATGTGAATATTGCTTAACAGCTGAACTTTATTAATCTATGATTTATTAATTTTCTACACAATTCAATTTATTTTTTTGTGTAAAAGGGTTCGTTGTCAAACTAGAAAAGAAATATGTAATATTTGTTTTCAATACAAAATACAAATCTTGATAGACTTGTATCTTGCTTGAAATGTGTATTGTGGATAATAATGTTTTTAGTAGTTTTTATACGATGAGCTGAAGGTAGAAGTTAGTTAGAATTATAGTTCTGAGTTTGAAATTTAGGACATTTGAAAAAGTAACTAGTTGCCTTGCTAAAAATGTAAGTTCAAAGAGCGCAGTTTACTGGAAATTAAGTCCCTTATGTTGTCTGAACCTGACCATTTTTAACAGCCCGCTATTTGGGCAACTGTCACTTTTGAAGCTGACATAATTTGAAACTTGACAAGTACAAACAATAACATATTAAAATTGTTAGAAATTCACTACAAAAATGGCAAACTTTTAACAATCACTGTTCGCTAAACTAAACCACTTTTAGGATGTTGTGTAGGCATTTTTGTTTTGGCTTTTTAATCGGAGAAATCAATATAAACAAAATTTCTCATACAAATATTTTTACTATGGGGCCGTTCATAAAATACGTTCGCACACAAGGCGGGGGGAGGGCTCTTGCTGAGTTTGACAAGGTATGACAAGGGGGGACGGAGGGTCTATGGTAACGTGACGTTCGCCATTCATTAAAACATTTTCAATTAGTATTTCTTTTGCCTATGCTTCGTTTTTGTGACGAAATATTTCTAGGGGGGTCACAGAAAGCGTGACACAGCGTGACAATGGGGGGGAGGGGGTCAGAAAAAGCTGATTTTAGCGTGACGTATTTTATGAACGGCCCCTATTGAATTATTTGGGGAAAGTACGATATCTTTGGCGACAAAGTTTAATGACGGATTTGTATAGAACAGTTAAAAACAAGCATTTTTTACTATGGGAGGGGGGTCTATCTCCCCCCGTTTAGGCGGTAGGGGCAATTTAAAAAAATATGTACATTAAATGGAAAAAAATAATCAAAAAATAACGGTAATACTTACAATTAAGTATTATACCTTTTTTTAAAGCCAACATTTTTGTCTATTAGCTTGTTTTTAAATCAAGTCAAAACTATGCATAGTTTTTGAAAAAAATTGTTTTGAACTAAAAATTTATGCAAAAAAATTAAAAAAAAAAGGTTTGAAGTGTGGTTTTTCAAAACTTTCAAATTATCTACTGTTTTTTTTTAGAATTCATTGCTTTTATTTGTTTTTGATCAAAAACTGAAAACTAGATGACTTTATGTCTTCTAGTTCTTGAGAAAATTGAAAATTACCAAATAAAATATTTTAATTAAATTACTTTTTCCTTGCTTAAATATTAACGTAGTCTTATTTTGATAGTAATAATCGAATATGGATTAAGATACACCTAGGGTAAATTAATTTTTCTTAAATCCAGCTTATTTAAATGCAAAAGAAACTTTGCATGCACCCCATCTTGCACCCACCGAACCTTGCCCCCTCCCCACCTTGCACGCACACCAACTTGCACCCACCCCAAATCATATAGTGTTCCCAAGCAGGGGGGTTGCAGATCCCACTGTTGCATACACCCAAACTCGCACACACCTTACTGTTGCATACACCCTAACTCGACCATTGTTACTATCAAAATAAGACCACTCAAGCAAAAAAAAAAGAATTAAATTAAAATAGTTGTGGTTATTTTCAATTTTCTCAAAAACTAAAAGACATAAAATCATCTAGTTTTCAGTTTTTGATCAAAAACAAATAAGAGCAATAAATTCTGAAATAAAAACAATGGTAGATAATCTTAAAGTATTGAAAAATTACACTTTAAACCTTTTTTTTTAACTTTTTTTACTAAAATTTTGAGTTTAAAATTAAATTTTTCAAAAACTACGCATAGTTTTGACTTGAATTAAAAACTGGCTAATAAAACAGAATGTTGGCTTTGAAAAAAATGTATAAAACTTAATTTTAAGTATCACCGTTATTTTTTAATTATTTTTTTCCATTTTAAATTATAATTTTTTTAAATTGCCCCTCCCGCCTAAACGGGGGGGATTCTATCTCATAGTAAAAAATGCTTGTATTAAGACCCTCTACCAAAAACCGTTATTATATCTTGGCGCTAAAGTTATCGTACTCGTGCCAATTATTTTATAATTACATCATGTAATTACATAATGTACATCTAACGTAATTTATTTTAATAGGAGAATTATTAAAAAAAAATAAAATGTTTTACCAACTTTATTTTAATTCTTTTTAAAGCCTGAAATAAAAAGGGGGACAATTAATTCTTTGGTTCAGAGTTTATGTTTCTGCTCAAAAATACTCCTTTAATTTTTTACTTGACATGTTTTGCATTCGTAAAAACATTCGAACTCGAGATTTTAATCAAAAATAGCATTACGATAGTAGAGCAGTCGAAAAAGTGGATCCCCCGATTAAGTCCGTCTGTTTGTCGTGCCGCCTACACTACAGCCCAAACCATTAGGTTGATTGACTTCAAATTTGGAATTTAAGATTCAAGTTAGGAGTTTTTTTCATTTTTTTTTAAGATAAACAATAACAGTAATCTTCATACAAATTTGTTAGTCAAAAATCGAAAATTCGATTTTTTTCAACAAAAAAAAACCAATACTTAGATTTTTTTTTCAAATTTTCGCTATGTTTTTTTTCTTAATTTGGCTTCTTTGAATTTTTGGCTTCTTGTTAATTTCTTTTTAAGTTTTCCTGCACAAGTTCTTATAGTGTCTCAATAACATTTGATGATCAAAAATTTCATTGTTTTAAATTGGGATTTTTAAGAAATATTAAACATTTTTTTCGAAATTCTATGTCTCGAAAATGGGTCCTAAGTTTTTTACAAAACTGAAACGTAAAACGTATATTAAGAAGCTCTTAATAACTGCATACTAACAATGTTTTAAAACTAAAACTGAAAATTTTATATGTACAAAATGAATTAAAAACAAAAACGATTTTAAAATAAAAATATTGAAAAATTACGTTTTTTTAGAAGTAAAATAAATTTTTGAAAACACTCTTCCTTTGAAGGTACATGTTAAAATACAGGAAATATTTTTAAACAGACTATTTGGATTCATGAGCAAGTTCGTGCGACCCAATCGTATATACATATTTCTTAAAATATACTCGACTTTTTTAATATCAAAATGAAAACTGGAATCGGAAAATCAATATAAACAACATATCTCATAGAAACATTTTTAGAGTAGAACTATCTCTAAGAACACAGTCATTTATAACTTTTTAACGATTTTAAAAAATTATTTAAAAACAAAAATTTTTGCTACCAGCTTTATTTTGACTTTTTTGTAAACCCTGAAATAAAAAACGAGACAAATTATTCTTTGGTTC
This sequence comes from Eupeodes latifasciatus, assembly GCA_920104205.1. NCBI lineage: Eukaryota > Metazoa > Arthropoda > Insecta > Diptera > Syrphidae > Eupeodes > Eupeodes latifasciatus. Next base: position 49,344,171 of record OV049926.1, on the reverse strand, counting down.
AGAGTTTATGTTTCTTCTCAAAAAGTACTCTCTATTGAACAATTTCAATAAGATGAAAAGAAATACAAAATTCATTTGACTCTTAGTTCAGCATATTTTTATGAAAAAATCCTATCTTTAAAATTAAGTAGAAATTGATTCAAATTTTGTAATTATTATTAGTTTTACATTATAAACATCACACACATTCTTTCCCCGATCACTTTGCCTTTGCAGCAGTTTTTGTTTTGAATTGTAAAAAGGAACCAACAGTTTAAATTTTATGGCTTTTTTCCAAAAAATATTCCGGTCTTTTTCTTCTGGCACATTTTCTGGAAACCAATCTATTGACTGCAATTTTTTGAGAGTTAGTAATTCCTGTAATTTTTTGAAAGCAGTTTAAATTTGCTTCCTTTAACTGATCCCTTTAATTCGTGGTTTAAAAATTTAAATCATAGTAAACAAATTTAGTTTTATTTGAATTTTGAAAGACTTCATAAAAGAAGGCAAATAACGATTCATCAAAAAAAAAATATGCATGATTAATGCTTTGCACTATTCCTGCATGATATACAATATATTTAGGTAAACACTGTTTTGAAAAATGGTATTCTTGAAGGTTATCTGGCTTTATGAACAAACATTTGGCCGACAATCGATCAGTTAAATAAATGTTTGAGTTTTAAAATATCAATACAAAAATATTTATTACCTATTTTTTCGGTATAAACCATATTTTTCTTTCAATTCATAGGTATTTCTAAATATCTGCTTTTCTGTTGTAAATAAAATCATAGGTACATTTACGAAGTGATCGCGATGATGACGAATAAGTTATAATATTAATTATAAAATAAATCTATAAATAAGACTACGTAGCTAGACAAAATAATAGATATTTATTTTAATTTACATCAGAATCAAGAATAAATATATATTTTATTTTGTCTACCCAACGAATCTACACATAATATTGGTCTTCGATCTTTTTCTGTGGTATGCTGCTTAGATCAGTGATCGTTCTATTCGCTATTCATCCCCCATTATCACTATGAGTATTATTCCAACAACAAAAACATCATCACGTCATTTTATATTCATAGGTATATATGTACATATATATGTACATACATTTTTTATAGATTATTTTTGTGTTTGTTAACATATAATTCACAGTTAGTTTTTGTTGAAAAGTTAAGATGTATCACTCAAATTCGGTGATAAAGTTAAGACTATACTTCACAGGATCATTTCTGTAGTCAGTCTTCTCTTACTTTTGAAGAAAGTACGAAATTAACAAACCTGCGATGAAGAGGTATATCGTTTTATCTACAGCGTGAGGTTAGACTGTTGTTTTAGCGGCTTGTTCGCATTGAATAACATGTCGTCGATGATCGCTCGGTGATAATGGATAAAACGACTTCTGAGTGGTTTACCAATTTTTTAATAAATGAACGAAACATATTATGTAGAATAGGAAATACTTTAAAATAACTAAAATTAATGTTTTAGAGAATAAAAATATGGATTGTTTTTATCTGAGAAGATAATATTAGTGAATAAGTGAATACAAAAATTACTGATGTTGTTAGTTTTACTTGTTTAAGAACTTGGTTAAAATTTAGTTTTAAAAGTGAATATAATAAATAATGTTCTTTTCATTTCTTGATATTTTAAAATTGTCACGACACAAAAAAGTATGCAGGCAGATGTAACATAACATCACTGGTCGGCGATTTCCATGTTTTCCGGAAGGGTAAAATTTTTTTAAGTTGGGCGATTTTAAAGACAAAATAGAATAAATAATAAGGGTTAATGTATAATTTCAAAACTCTTCTATTTCACTTTTTTTCAAAAATGAGTTAAGTATGAGAAAGTGTTCTTTAGAAGAGCCCTCGTCTATGTATTTAGCTAAAATTTATCAAAACTTGTTACTTCCTATACTTTTGAGTACTCAAAAAGTGAAGTTTTTTTTTTTCAAAACTACACTATTCCACTCAGTCGTTTAATTCAAAACTCATTTATTCCCATACAAACCAAAACTCTTCTTTTCCTATGCAAATCAAAGTAGCCGCTTTCAAAACTCGTGTATTCCAATGACATTCAGACGCATACAATTTTTTCCGGATGTATCACAAGAACATTTGCAGCAGGACAGCTTTTTAATGGCATTCTGTCAACCACATCTTCCAAAACGCATTCACAGATTGAAAGGAGGACCCAGAAATAATATTTCTTACACCATGTGTTCCAGGAAATCCTGTCGCCCTATGTCAAAAAATGTTTTCGAGCGTCCTCCAAGTCAGTACATTTCGACTACTACGGATCTGCAAAAATATCTTACGCAGAGGAGAGTCACCAAGGGAGAAACGTGGTGTTGACCGGAGGTCTGGTAAGTTGTCTGAACGCCGCGACTCAGTTAAGGAATTCATTAAACGAATCCCTATCCATGAATTTCATTATTGCCGAGAAAGATCAGGCAGGCAGTATTTGAGTGGAGATTTGTCGATAAATAAAATGCTCACCCTCTATTAAGAGGAGTCAGTAACGTCTCTTAAAGTCAAAAAGTCTTTTTTCCAAAATATGCTCAACACTTTTTTCAATATTGGGTTTAAGGCTCCCGCTACAGATATTTGCTCTACCTGTACATCGTTGAAAGAACGCATCAAAGTTGCTAAAAATGCAGATGTCAAAAACTAACTTATGATTGAATTCACGGTCCACAAAAAGCGTGGAGTAGCCTTTTTTCAGATGGCGAAAGAAGAAAAGCCTGAACTTTTGACTGCCAAAAAAATATGCCATTGCCAAAAATTCCAGTTCAATCCTATTATTACTCGAGACAGTTATATTTATTTAACTTGGGTGTTGTTGTGGGTAGTTCAAAGTCAAAATTGACAAAACAAAATGTATTTCTGTATACTTGGACCGAAAACGATCGACCGAAAGGATCCAACGAAATCGCGTTCGCAATTTAATATTAGTCAGATAAAGAAAAAATAACGAATTTTCAGAAAGGAAAACGAAACACTATTTAAATTTTGTGAAAATTACAAGATAAATTCAAGTATGTATAAGTTAATAACATACTAGATTATTTAAATTTAGAAAGTAATTGCTCTAATCTATGAATATTAGAAATATTGCTAATAAGTTATCGATGTTTGTATTTTAGAAAATATAAATTGTTAAGAATATCGGGTTTTCACGAACAGTTTTTATTGCTAGATTATAGAAAGTTTTGTAAGCCGGAACTACCTGTCCAATTTTAAAGAAATTTTTATGTCATGGCAGTTTTATTTGTCAAATTGAAAATTTCAGCAGTAGAATAAGCAGATAAGTCATCATCATCAAATATATTTTGTTTTAAAGATAATAACATCAAGCTATTTAATAGAAGTCAAACATAAGTTGACTTTAAAAATCTCAACGAATCAAAAATGCTATCAACTTAAATTATTTTGTTTACACATTTTGACGTCATAAAGAATTGGTATTATTTAAAAAAAAAATGTATGACTGTTCTTTTTTCTAAATGAAAAAAAAAACTTGTGACGTCGAATATTTAACAAATAAAAAGTGTTAATATTTATTTTATATTGTACAAAACATAACGTTAATTTTTTCAAAAAAACAAATTACAGGGGAGTCATTCCGTAATTTCCGAAACGATAATCATCAAAACGATTATTATTAACGATATCGTCAATAATTTGCTTCACGTAACTTTATCACTATCGTCTCGTCAATCGTTTTCAGTATAAGATCGTTCAGTATGTTTCAAATACTCTTATACTATGACTGAAATGTCAAAATGAACTCAACGAAAGATAATGTTTGTTCAATAACTTGAAAATGTTATTAAACTTCGTTTTTCTCTTTTTTTCTCTTTGGGAAATTTTGAAAATTTGCAAAAAATGTGTTGTTAATAAACATGCCAACTATTTTTGTAAATCAGCTGCATATACCTATGTATGTAATAAACCCAGTTCTTTCCAAGGGAAGGAAGATAAGACTCCATTTTATTCACAGGGAACATAACTTGGCTTCAAAAATATTTTTTGTTTCCAAAACTACTTTGGATTAGTGCTTTGTGCAAGAGCGATACTAAAATCGTTGCCTGTCGAATAAACCAATGTTCCTCCGCCCCAAAGTTTCAATATGTATGTATGTAGAACGACATTGAGACCAGTGTTGCCATAATCTCAAATTTCATAATGCTAGATTTCAAATTTTATAATGCTAGATCGTATGGGAGCTCAAAAAACAAAATGCTAGATTTTAAAATCCATATAAAACGTCCATATCGATGATTAAAAAAACAAACATCATAAAAAATGCAAAATAATATTTATTTTCACATACAAACCTAACAAACATGGGTATATAACAAAAAAAAACAAAAACAAAACAAAATTAATTCAAAAATAACAAAACTTAAAGCTTTATATGTATTAGCAGCACAATGTTTTTAAGTATAGGAACATGTTTTATAGTCAAATTTTGGCATTCAAGAATGCAAAACTTAAAAACAATAATGCCAGAAAAGCATTTAGCATTATTTTAAAATTTCATAATGCTTTTCTCTTCTCTATAATGCTAGATCTAGCATTAATAATGCCGTTATGGGAACACTGATTACGACAATCGTCTCACAGTGGGGCAAGAATGGTGATTTTGTGCGATTAATTATTTTGAAAAGTCTAAAGTGGCTTTTTCTGTTTTAAAGCCTTGTATAAGAGTAGGAATAGGTTCAAACTTAAATTTTATTACGAAAACTCAAATTTTGAGAGTTTTTTTAAGGATAAACTTACGTGTTTACACCGAAAAAAAAATTGTTTTTTTCATTTTTGTGTTTATATTCAAGAATAATGTATTTTTTTCAAAGAAAAAATGTATTGTTAAGAATGAATACACAATGTATTGAATAAAAATGAAAATTATAAGCAAAATTTTTAATTAGCATATATTAACAACAATGTTCTTTTGTAATATTGTAATGAATTTCATAATTTTGATTTAATAATATAATTAATACATAATAAAATTTTGTTCAATCATTTTCAGTAGAAATATTATCCACATCAAACATATCGATGGCATCTGAATGAAAATCTTTTTTATTGACAAAAAGATTCTGACTTCTGAGACTTGATAACAGAGGATCTGACGAAATCATCTTTCTATTAAAGATATCTGTCAAATTGTGTTTTCTGGATGTTTTTCGGCTGAATTGCTCTCGGAAAATTTTAAAATCTTTGTTTCTTCACTTAACTGACCAATCGGTAAGAGGCAAGAAGAAGCAATTAAATGGCCATGAATTAATGTTTTGTGCACTGTTGTACTCATATAGTACCAGGGATACAGTGTAACAAAATATCGGGCGGTATCTTCACAATAGCTTTTGAACTTTTCGTAGTTTAGCTTGAAATCACTTGAAAAATTTGAAATTGAAATCACATTGCAAAATTATGTAAAATTTTTGAATTAAAAGTTCATCAATTCCAGTGATGGTGGCGGATAAATTACTTTTTTCAAAAAATCTTCTCGCAACATTACCTGTGTTGGTATTTCCGTATCCCGGTTTAGGATGATCCACAATTAAGCCAAGTTTTTCTTTAAATTCTCTTTGAATTCGCTTTTTGTTTTCATTGACGGCAACTTCTGTTGTTTTGCTTGCTCTCCACTCCTGGACTGGAAGCTTATATGCAACATGCAGAAGGCATTCAAAAAGTCGAATCCATGCATGTAAAACAGAAAGACCAAATGATAAATATTGTTCTGATACAAGCAATTGAACCATTTTATCTACGTTGTTGAATTCTTTACATGTAGCATTGCATAAATAACGTCTCATGGAAGATTTAGTATCGGATAAACTGTTGCAAAGCTTTCCATCAATCATTGAAAGTATCGTTTCATGTTTCACAACAAACTTTTTATTATCGATGGTTATATTTGACCCATGAAGATTTTGGATTTGTGTATCTGTAATATCCTTTTCGATCCTCACAAGCTCGTCACTCTCTTTTTGAAAGTCAATTTTTAATGGACGGCAATAGCGTGGAGATGAAGGACAGGGGTTTTTCCATAGAACTTTTTGGTTACATGAAAGTTGTAGTGGGACCAGACACTTCATAAAAATAAACTTATCATCGCTCTCATGGCTTTCCAAATATTTCTGATGATATTGGCTATGACCCGAACTGCCATCGAAACCCCACTTCGAAACTAACTTTAATTCGTTTTCTGTATCTGATTGAAAAAATTCCAGAACGTTTATTTGATTGATCAGTATTTTTTCGCTAGTGTGATCGAGTAGATTTTGCATGGGTACCACAGAACAAGTTTCTGTTATTTTAATTTCAGGAGGGCAACAATTTTTCTTTTCTTATTGCACCTCTTTATAAGAAGGGAACACATTTTTGGCATAGGTTCTTATAATGTTGTACTGGTGCCTTGACAATTTTGCTTCAATCATCATAGACAAAGCTTCTAATGATGACACCTTTCGTGGTTCTTCAAAACTTTTTTGCCTTTGTAAGAAACTTTGAGACGTTGTTGCCTCTTTAACCAAATCTGCTGCTTGCTTTTGACCCGAAGCCCGTAAACTCATTTGAGCAGCATAGACTAGCTCATTTGTAGAAACGGTATTTCTCAATTCCACAGTTCGTTTGCGTTTCGATGATTCACTGCATGTTTAAAAAAAAAGCGATATGGACGTCCAGCAGGTAAAGAAAATTTTTTAAAAGCAATGGATCCGTTGAGCCATTTTATCTCTGAGGCAAGGAAAAGTTTTTTTGTTCGATTTGATCGTTCCCATTTAATTTTTAATTGGGATTTGAAATTTTTCAAGTCTTGCCGAAGTTCGCGTAGATGAGTTTCACTGCATAAGGTCTTACGTGAAGGAATGTCTCAACTTAAAAAAATTTGGCTGCAAAAGTCTGCTTTTCACTGGCGAAAAATACTTCAACCAATTGTTTTCTCAAGCACTCATAATTTTGTACACCAGAACCTTAAAAAATCTTAAGTTAAACTACTAATAAAGATGAAATTAATTCCCACAAAATAAAAAAAAAATCTTTATAAAACTATCATAAACAATTATTTTAACTGAGTAAGGTACAAGTATGTTTACCCTTTACTCTGTTTTGTTTGCTTTGCTTTGCTGTCTCAATTCCATTTTCTTATAATTCTGTAATGCTTTCAATATCATTAAATTACTTTACAGAAAAAACAAACAACAAGAATATTAGGAAAATAACAACAATTTATCAATGCTGTTTATCAAAATTATATCAACAAAAGCCGTTATTAAGACACCCGCCAGCGCACGAAGTTGAAGAAATTATGTTGTGAGATAAGCTGCATAACCTTACCTTTCTATAATGAATTCAAATTAAAAAAAAAATCGGACAGTTATTGCTCTAAAACTAATACAACAAAAAACAACAACAATCGTCTCTCTTGAAAAATCGATAACACTATATTTCAAAAATTAAAAAAAATATTTCCGGCAAAAGTTTAGCACTTCTGCTTTCACTTTTATATAAAGGAAATATGTCTTAATTATGGACAGTTATTAGATGTGCTAAACTTTTGCCGGAATAGAAGATATAATGCAAAAATTAAAACAAAGTCTAAAAAAAAAATCGCACTTTAAACCCCTTAATTAATTATAATTTTTTTTTCATTTTTTAAATAAAGAAACAAAATCTACACATCTTTACCTTCACCAGACATATTTTATATTTTTAATCGCACAACAAATAAAAAAGACATTAAAAAAAGAGTAGGTACCTACTATATTTTTTTAATTTTTCCCAATTGCAAATTTAACAACGAACTTGTCAACTTTGATCGCTTGACTAACTTAGTGCAAAACATAAAAACAAAACAAAAATGCATTTTTCTTATCACAAATACCGTATTCTTTGTGAAAAGTAACAGTTTTTTCTTGTTTGCCCAATATTTAAAAGTGACCTTTTGCGCACTGATCTCTATGGAGCTGCCCCAGTGTGCGTCTGGCAAATTTATTGTTTCCAATATCATTATAAAGTCCTCTTTTGCAATTCCAAAACTACAATTGTTTTATTTATTTAACAACAATTAAGAGAGATTACTAATGTTTTGTATACAAAAAAAATGAATTCATATGGGTTGGTAGAATAGATAGAAGATCCGATTCATCTCTTAATTTTCTTCGTACCCGAATTAATTGTTTTTTTTTTGAGTTTTTATTTTCATTTTGTAACAAAACAAAACTACACCAAAACTTTTTTACTTCAATTTGCTTAGTTATCAATGAAAATTAATAGCAGACGATACCTACTTACATACCTAGCTGTCGTGCAAACGCTATCGTTTTGGCGATATCACTTTGACGATTATCGTCTTACGTCTTATTTTAAGGACCTTATTTTAAGTAGTTTTAAGTAAAAATAAAAAAGGATATTGATATTAGTTTTTTTTAAATTTTCTAATGAATACAAAAATAAATAAAATTGAATTGAAGTTAAATAGATCTTAGGGCCGAAAGGCATTAGAATTAAGTATTATTGTTTAACTTAGAGTGTCTGTATGGGACCAGTAAGTTAGTTGTAAGTTATGGATAATTAGGCTGGTTTTATGAATTTTTGTCTAGCTTTAAGATAGTCTTAAGAATGAATTAATACAAATGAATTTGAAAAAAAAAAAAAAAAAAATATCGTCTTACGTGAAGTGAGACTATCGTCAAAACGCTATCGTCTAACGATTATCGTTTTACGGAATGACCCCTCGGTTTTTTGAAAAAACTACTACTTAAAAAAAATTCTTGAAAACAAATAAAGATATTAACCTCAGATATAATATTTTGAAAATTGGATAAGGCACCTTCGATGTTGTTAAAAAAAAATGTAACTTTTTATAATTATGATTTTTATAACGGCTTTGATAAGACGAAGAGTTATTTTAGATGTGCAAAAATGATCCAATTACCTATGAAAATATAGTTTTTTTTAATCCAATTATTATTTTTGAAGGAATAAAGCATTTTAAATTCACTTTATAGATTTTTAAAAGTTTAATTTTTAAAGCTAAAAACAATTTCTCAAGTTTCAAGACAAAACTATTCAGCAATTTAAGCTTATGAGACATGCGAAGTTAGTTAAAATGTTGAGTTTTAATTATTTTAATCAAGATTGTGTCTAAAGTACACATTTTTTTCTTTTTAACAATTCGTTTTCAGATATAAAAATCAAATTATTTTTCTTGCAGAATTCAAGAAAGTAAATATGTTCGGTAAGTACAACAAACACCGTGTTGAAGTGTTTCGACTTAATTTTACAAAAAACTAGCTTTGTTATTCCCTGTCATATTCTTCAGGTATTTTATTTTTATGAAACAAAAAAAAAAAAAAACATTTGCAGCTCAAAATTCAAAATCTTGAAAGCAAAACTTGACATCTACAATAATTTTTAAAATTACTTGATATTTCATGAGGAGTCTGCTTAAAAATATTTTTCTATTTTTCGGTAATGTTAAAATCAATCCAGATAAATGTCTATAGGAAATTAAAAAAAAAATAAATAAATTAGGTGGCGCAACAGTCCATGGAGAACCAGGGCCTAGTGACTTACAACTCTCAACCATCCCTGTGTGCGAGTAATGTTGTCAGAGATGGAAGGGACCTACAGTTTATATGCCGAATCCGAACGGCTAGTTTGAGAAAGCACTTTTCATGACAAGAATTACTCTTGGAGAATTTGTCAATTCCTCGCAAGAGGCAGTACCCGTGAAAAAAGTTAGGTGGCACAGGCAGGGATTGAACCCAAGACCCCTTGCATGACAGTCCAACGCACTAACCATCACGCTACGGGTACTACTATAGGAAATTATATTCAATTTTAATTAATTTTTAGAAAGTTTTAAAATAAAATGTTAGAATATCGGTAGAAAATCTCAAAGAATACACATTAAAAATAACATACATTAGTTCTTACGAAAACAAATATATAAATATTTAAAAAAATAGTTTTTTTTTTACTGTTAAAATAAAATATTACTATAGTACTGTCATTTTCAACCCTGGCACTATTCCAACACCACTCTACATGATCAACATTTATTTGATCGAATGAGCTCACTCTCTAGACCTCTATAGAGAGAGTTAGCCAGCTCAGCGAACGCGACACTCGACATCGAGCTAAATCAGCACTTAACTCATATGATTTTTTAGTACACAGCAACCACTGCGGCAACGAAGTAATAAGATTTTGGGTTCTCGGATGGAGTGCGGTTTGTGTGTGGCATCAAATCGAATTGAATCGAATCGGATTGGATTTAGATACGTTTTTTAATTTTGTTTAATTGCGGCAACGGCAACGGTGGTGACGACGACAACGAAGACCAACGCCACATTCTAATTACTTTTGTATACATAGCATGTGCGATAAATCAAAATTATAATTTGATCTGATTAGAGTGATCGTGAGGTGGAAGAAATCCAAATGCGGAGAATCGGTTTCGGTTTCGGTTTCGGTTTCGGCTTCAGCTTTGGTTTTAAGTTTGTCGTGTCGTGGAAAATTTAAATCACAATTGACCTTTGCATAGGCCAACTAGCTACACACCTAATAATATAAGATATTGTGTATCTGTGTTCAATTTACGAAACAAAACAAATTTGCATTAGCAAATCTTTTTTGTTTTGTATATTTTTAAGTTTTACGAGCGAAATACCATTACCGAACCTACCTACTTGAGAATAGAACCGCAACGACGCGTAGCTCGCCGCCGCCACCACCACCGTCTACGTCGTCGCCGCGCGGGAGACTTAGACTCGTATATTTGAACAATTGGCAGTGCGGCAAGCGGCAATACTTTTCGCGTATATACAAAAAAAGAGCAAGAGGTATCCGAAATGAAAAAGCGGGGATCACTTGACGCTTGACGCAGATTACGTAAAAGCTAAAACATTCAATATGCAAATTATACCGTACTAATAATAAATAAATAACTATACACGAAATAAATTCCCATCCCGTCAACACCACCGCATCGCATCAGAAACAGACTTTCCTCCGTTCAAAAAGTTTGCTCGCGCTCCTCTTGATTTTGTGGAATTTATTTTGTTATCTTACGCGTACCTACTAATGTAGAGAAGACCCTGATATTCTGGGGGAACAGAAGAAGAAACTTAAACAACAACAACAAAAAAAGTTTAAATTATGCTTTGTTTACATTGCAATGTGGTTCGGTGAGTGTCAGTGGTTTGTTGTTGTTGTTTTTGTAGATGTTGAAAGTGCATATCATGTTTTATTGGTTGTTTTGCTCAGCACCTAAACCTACCTATCTAAGAATATACATATGTATAAGATGTGAAATTGTGTTGCTTTCATTGTTGGTTTTTACTTAAAACAAAAAGTCTCCTACTACACTCGAAATCCCTCTCCGCACTCCTCCCCCTGTCAATCTCTTTCTTAAGAATGTTCTAAGAAAAAACATACAAAATAAAAGAATCCGAACCTACATATCTATGGCTTCTAAGGTCGATCACAGTGAGATAAAGTGTTGGAAGCACGAAATAAGGAATGACTTAATGTAGAAGCTGAGACCGCTGCTGCGCTGCGGCTTACTATACACTTGTCAAAGTAAACATTCAAATCTTCATACACTGTGTAGTGTACATTTGTACAAGCATACGCACAGCACATTTCAGCATCGGGAAATTTTTACATAAATTAAATGAGGATGAACACGTGTGATAAACACAACCGGTCCGGTTTATAAAAAGGGAATTTTCCGGCCTTGGAATCAATTTTTTCTTTGATACATTTTTAAGTAACGAAAAAGTTATCTGATCTTTCATTTTATTGGAAGTTTAAAATCTTGCAACGATGTTAAACTAGTGAATTGATCTTAAACCAAGTGATGTGTTTTATTTTTAATACTATGATTTTTACATTTTCAATATTAGCTACCTTGTGATCGAAGCACAACGAAATCTTCAAATATTTCAAACTTTTTTGATCTTATTTTGAAGATCTTTTTTTCTTTAACGTGGGTAATATTTCCTACGCTACGGAATTTATCAGTATACGGAAAATAATTTCCCGTCTCTTATTGCATTTCGTGAGAATTTCGAGACACATTACAGGTATGTAATTGAAAAATTTAAAGATTGGGGACAAAACCATCTAACTTAAAATTTAAGTGCCAAAAAAAAAAACACTTTTTTGTTGCTAAATTCGGCACGAGTACCATAACTGAGGCGCTAAGGATTGATAACGTTTTTTTGTATAGTAGGGTCAAAAACAAGCATTATGTACGATTGTAAGGGGGTCAATCTTTCCCCGTTTATTAGGTATTGGTAGTTTTTGAAAAAAATACTTAAATTGAAACAAAAAATATTAAAAAGAACGGCAACACTAAGAATGATAAACAATATCGGTTTTGAAAACCAGAAATTTGTTCTAAATACAGGGTTATCCATTTTGCGGTTTTAAAGAAAAAGTAAAAAAAGCACATATTAAATATTCTTTTTCATATTTCTTTTTTATTATAAAGTTTGAACGTTGACATTATATGTGTGAAACATAAACTTCATTTATGTAAATGACCACAACGCGAATTGTTGCAACCATCGATTCTTTTGAGGTAGTTTTCGACCACTTTTTGACACATATTGGGCGGTATCTCAGCCATAACTTGACGAATGTTGGTTTTAAAGTACTCAAGAGTTAAAGGTTTACCTGCATAAACACGGTCTTTCGCGCAACCACACAAAAAAAGTCCAGAGGTGTCAAATCGCATGATATTGGTGGCCAGGTAATATCGTTACGACGAGAAATTACGCGGCCAAAAAATGTCTCTTGCAATAAAACAATATTCGCCCGAGTTGTGTGGCATGTGGCACCGTCTTGTAGAAAACACATATTCTCCAAGTCGTATTCTTTAATAGCAGGCAAAAAAAAGATGGTTATCATATGACCATAGTCGTTCCATCGTCGTTTTCGAAGAAGTAAGGTCCAATTACACTTTCGGACCAAAGAGCGCACCAAACAGTGACTTTTTGGGGATGTAATGGCTTCTCTTCAATAACTTGAGGATTCTCAGAACCCCAAATACGAAATTGTGTTTATTAACATACCTACCGAGTGAGATATGTGCTTCGTCGCTGAAGAAAATTTTGTTCGAAAAATCGCCGTCCACCCGCCTGTTGTTCAAGCACCCATTCGACGTATCTACGACGTTGTGAATTGTCAGCTGGCTTCAGTTGCTGTGTGAGCTGGACTTTATATGGACGTAGGTGTTGATCCAAATGCAAAATACGCCATAATGTGCTGTAAGACAGTCTTAATTCTTGAGCACGAAGAGGAATCGACACGTTTAGGTCTTCGGCAACAATTTCACTTATAGCAGCGATATTTTCAATGGTACATACGAGCGAAACGATGATGCACAGGGCTTACAATATCTGTAACCAATCCAGTCTCTTCAAATTTCTTCACAATTTTGCAAATTGCTTGCAATAGGTTTTAACAATTTTTATGCGTTGTGCGATAGTTAAGCGATCCAATTTCGAAAATTTCAGACTTTCAACTGAAAAAAAAAATTGGTCTAACAACTTGCGTTTGACAGATGTCAAATTTCAGCCCTATACTTTTGAAACCGCAAAATGAAAAACCCGTTATAAATTAAGGTGTGTCAATAGTTTAAAAAAAAAAATTGAAAACAAAAATTTTATAAAAGCTTAGACCAATATTCTTCAAAATTGTGAAATATAGTTTTAGTAATTTAAAATATTTTGAAAAAAAAAAACGTTTTTTGTGTTCGATTCAGAATTGATAGTACGAGTAACATTGACTCCAAAAACCCTTTTTATCACTTAATTTGAAAATTTTGAATACAAATTGATTTAAGCTTTTTTTAATGAATGTTTTGAGTTTGTTTAGTATAGATATAGGATTATGGCTTTTTAAACCGGTATAGTACTTTATGGCTGAATCAGAAACACGCTTCAGCTTCGGCTTCGCCCGACGTTTACGTGTTCAGCCATAGGAATTCAATGCATGCTATCACAATGGAGCTTCGACCTCACGTTTCGTTTGACAATCGTAAGGAAAAGAACATAATGTAACGTAATGTGACTCCAAACGGACGCTCTAGTTCAATGATCTGAACATTTGCTTTGTCTGACAGCTCAACAGCTGTAAAAAAATGTCAACAAACAAAATATTTGCTCTTTGGAGGGATGAAATAATAGAAATGTCATTCAAAGCAACCTCGAAGCAGGCCCACCGTAACGCAGACGAAGCTGAAGCGTGTTTGTGATTCAGCCATAATGTAAATGCTGCCGTTATTTTTTCAATTTACCCTACATCCTAAACCAAACATTTTTTCTTGGAAATTTCAACAAAATAAGTACGTATACGCCAGAGTGGAAACGAGAAAATCAATTTCCTTGAAATTAGGTATACGACATTTTCTCGGAACTTAACCAAATCTAACACGTATTTTTTTTGCTAAAAATCACGTTTTTGATAGGAAATTTGATAAATAACAAGATAAAAATACTTTAGTAAAAACTTAATTTTCTTGGATGAGACAAATGTTAAGTAGTCATATAAATATATTATTTCAATTTCTTTCTACAGCATTTGAAATTTTCAAGAATTATCTGTCAAAATACCAAGGCCGTATATCTCATACTCTCCGAATGGAGAGCTTTCTAAAGGTTAGTCACTAGTAGGTGTGGAATCCTTGAATAAAATCATTAAATGGTTTTTCTCAAAGTGAGATTTTTCAATTTTGCTGACTTGAAATTTTAACTGAGTGCTGTTGAATATAAAGGGTGATTTTTTAAAAGCTATAGGAAAGTTCAAAAAAAGATACAATTCAGAAAAAAACATAGCCCCACAAAAAATAGTCTAAAGGCGTTAAATCGCACGATCTAGGCGGCCAATTGACCGGTCCCGAACGTGAAATAAAATGTTCACCTCTCAATAAGTCCATTGTTGCGCGTGCAGTGTGGCATGTGGCACCGTCTTGTTGAAACCACATGGCATGCAAGTCAAGCTCTTGCATTTTGGGCAAAAAATAAGTTGGATATCATCTCACGGTAGCGCGCACCATTCACAGTTACGTTACGATTCGCATCATCTTTGAAGAAGTACGGTCCAATGATGACACCAGCCCATACACCGCACCAAACTGTGACTTTTTCTGGATGCATTGGTAGCTCTTGCAATGCTTCTGGCTGATATTCACTCCAAAATCGACAATTCTGCTTATTTACGTACCCATTGAGACAAAAATGAGCTTCGTCGCTCGCTGGAAGAAGGGCGCCATGAACTTTTTTAGCAGAGCACGCATTTTGATAATAAAATTCAATAATTTGCAAGCGTTCTTCGTTTGTAAGACGATTAATGGTTAAATTATAGACCAAACTGAAGATGTTTGACAGTGAAACAAACACGAAACGTGCGTCAGCTGTTTAAACCAGTGTTGCCAAAAAGATAATAGCTAAAAAATCACCCTTTATTTACTTTACGATGCAATGATTTGTTATTAAAAATAAGACCATTTTGTTGGCCATAAAACATATTTTTTTGTAAATAACGACGGCCATTTAATTTAAATATAAATTTATAACAAACATTTCTTAACTTGAAACACAAATAGAACTGGAGTTCCTGATTTTAGAAAAATTAGCTTACAAGTAACTACTTTTTTGAACATACAATTCCTGTACTTCTTTTAGTTATGTAAACTTTTGTTATTTTAAAGCAAGAGAGAAATAGGAAAAATGTTAAATTTTTAAAAGAATGCTGCATTTAAATATGTATTGCATTTAAATTGTACAATACATGGTGTGCCTTTGTTGGTACAAAACCTTGCATCATTTTTGTCTAATCTTTATCAATTTTTAACAAAAATTTTAGAGCAAAACAAAAAATATATTACTCTATTGTTTTTTTTTTTGTTTTTATGTCTTGATTATAATTCAAATTAATATATTCACCAAGTTAGTTTTATAGAAATAGAATCCGGTCAGTTAAGCAACAAAATTAACACACTTGGCTTCATCACTTAGCATATTCTGATTTCTAAATGAATGTTTATAAAAGTAATTAACTCATATAAAGTTAAGAAGCTTGTTAAGTTAGAGTAGATCTACAATTTTACATATTAAAAGAACTTCTTGTTTGATTATTTATACAAACAATATTAATCTATAAATCAAATCATCAATGACAATGAAAATAAATTATAGATGGTAAATTAAGAGCGGTAGATATAAATGAGTTATAATGCAACATGTAATTATTTAAGAATTATTCCTTTTATGGCCAAATCTTGATATAGTAAATTGTAATAAAAAAGTATAGATGATGGCATTGTTTATAAACTTTAATATATGTAATATTTTAACATAAATCTAGACGTTTTACGGGCGGCGCGCCGGCGGCGAAAAGTGAGATCACGTATAGTTAAAATCGCAAAAAAATTTAACCAGTACAAAACTTTATATTTTGTTTCACAAATGTAAAAGAAAAATTGACATTTGCTTAATGTTGCAAGAAAAATAAGGCCAACTTTTATTAGTTTAAATGTTGGAATTCGATACAATCATCTATCAGTTCTTTAAATTGTCGGCTGTCACTTTTGCAGTTGACAGATTAAATTTTTTTTTTGAAGGATTTGGATTTCAATAATAAAAATTGATTTTTTTGTGACCAATAACCAAAACAATAACTCCTTAAGTCAAAATGACAAATACAAATAATTTTGTCTTTCGTGAAACTCTTAGAAAATTTTAATATCCCCAATTTTGTATAGTCCTATGGAATTCAGAAAAGAAGGAAATCAAAGTTTTGACAGACTTAAAAAAAGAACAAATTGATTTATTTTACTCATGGAAAATCCCATAAAATTTATTCAATTTCTCTGATTTACTGGAATTACTCAAAAAACAAATGATTTGTAGCCTAACTATGAAGCAATGTCAATATTCGAGTAAATCAATTGTTTGGATATTTCCTGTGCTTGGATCCTAAAATCTTAAAAGAAAAATAAGTTTAATCCCAGTTTTTTCTTTAATTACTCTTTATATCAGATCAAAAACAACCCCAAATGAATGTCTCATTCACTCTATAAACATAACTTACAATTTTCGTTAAACTCAATTTGACTGTCAAAACGAATTATTCGAAAAGTGTAATTTTAGTGAATTTTAAGTACTTAAGAGCCCCTAAATGGTAAGAATCAAATTCTACACTCAATTCTCTCCATAAATGGGATTTCGTCACTTTTTATACTGGATGATTGATATAAATTCCCGCCCTATATGACAACAAAAGCAACACAATTTCTAAGAAAATTGGAACACTAATCAAGTATTTTTTAATTCTGTTATATCGCAAATAGAAGCTGAAGAATAACAACAACAACAATAACGAAAAAGATAAATCACCTTCTCGCAATGATAACAACAACCATGATATGTACAAAGATAAGATAAGATTAAAAAACACGTTCAGCAATATAAAGACGCAAGACACAATGCGAGCGTTATTTTAATCATGCTGAAAATATTACCGTCTCAGTTGCAATTTACAGGGGGCGGATATCATTAGCAGCAGCAGCAACATCGCGGCGGCAGCAACAACGAAAGCAGCAGCAGCAGCAGCAACAACAGTCTTAAAATTAAAAGGGAATAGTGCGAGTTTAGTGATTTCCTTACCCCAAGTGCCATCATCATCATAATAGTTTGTTGTTGTAGTTAGTCATCGCGTCGGTTTTTATGTAGAAAAAATAGTTTAAACAAACAAAGTTTCAAATGTTTGCTCGGGCTTATGGCAGCAATATTACCCATCTAAATATTATTAACAACGATCATTGCTACGCTAGCAAAATCAAATACGATATAAAATAAAAAACGGAGGAAATATGAGATTACCAAAGCCAAACAATAAAGTGTCAATTTTCATTTGTTTAGTGTATTTTGTGTGCAACATATTCAGCCAATGCTTAGGTCAGCAATGGACGAGTCTGGATAGTGATGATGGTGCTTACAATAATGTTAGCTGTATTGCTCACGACACCAAGTTCTCATGTGATTGCCGAAATACAAATGAGGTAAGTTTACTTATACCTATACTTATGATACCTTTGTGTTTACAGTAGTTACTGATTAACTTATAAATACTTAAAACTTTTCCTTATATGAATTAATTTATAGCTGGTGAGCACAGTAGTCTATGAAAACAAAGGACTACAAGGAAATCATATGACATACCCATAATAGCGAATCGTTAGTTTATATCGAGTTTCGTTCAGTTTTATCTAGGAATTGTTGAATCTCCAGATTGCTTTCTTATAAATGAAAAAGTGATGTCATAAACGTCAAAAATCTGCATTATTACAATTTTCTGTATGCTTTGTTGCATTTATGAACACATCAATTCTACAGAACGCGTTCAGGCCTGCTTAAGTGTAATTTTAAGAAATCACTGAATATTTATAAACGTCACACAAACATCAGAAATGACCACCGGCAGCAAGAGATTTTGTTTTGATATTCAAGACATCAAAGGAGAAGAATGGATCAATTTTCTTAATTTCAAAGAGCATTGTATACTCCACAATGATTGAATTGAATTCTTTTTTTGATTATAGTTTTTTTATTTTTCAATTAAGTTTAATTTTAGCCACAATGAGCCCCACAGCTTCCTCTTTCTTTAAAACAAGATAAATTTAATTGCAAATAAGAAATATTTGAAACAAAAAAAAAACAATCGAAACTTATATTTTTAGAACTTTGTATTTTACATTTATTTTGCGCGCTTTCTGCAGTCAAACAAATATAGGTGAACAATCTATTCGACGCACGTTGAAGTCATTTATGACGTTTAAGAACATATCTTCTGCAATTCATCTGCATTTTTTCTGACTTTATAAACATGTCTAACCCAAGTCTAAGTTAGGCAGACATTTATAAAAACACAAAAGCGAAACGTTTTGTTGAAAAACATACATAGATGAAATGGATATCTTCTATAACCGAAGTTGCCGAAGCGTCTTTAAGTTTCTAACATTTCAGAAACCTTCTTTTCGTTGATTTTTTGACATCAGCTTCAACAGGATTCTAACCGAATGCTTCTTTTGATTTTAACGTTTTTAAAGTTTGGTATATGTCAAACAATAAGGGTACTAACAACTGTCAATTTTGACGTTTAAGTATATGGATATATGGCTGCGTTCAATCTCACACAGATAGGCTATTTAGATACATTTTTGTTAGTGTTTTACGTGTAAAAGAACAGCTGATTCAAAACAGCTGGAATGCCAAAAAAAGAATACAGAGGTATTCAAGAATTTCTGGTATATTTTGGTATCTGACATATTGTTGAATTTGAAGGATCCTAAAAATTGATTTTAAATGTTTATGTTTTTGGTAAAAAGCTGTTGATTTATTTAAATCATCCATTCAAAATTTTATTTAACAATAATTTTGGTCCTCGAAATCTAAACGCCTGCTTTTTCTGAACAGCTGAAAGTTTAGACATCCAATTCGTTCAATAAAAATTCATAAATCTAGGATAGCCAACATGGGATTGAACGCAGCATATGAATCCAGACACGAACTTCTTTTCTTTTCAGAATTAGAACTGTCACTTTTCAAGTGTCAGATTATTGAACAATGGATTACAGTGAATTTTATAGTAAAAAATTGTTCGGAATTTAAGTATTGCGCATTCAATTTATATCGTTATTTTTGAACTATTAAATACAGGAATTTGTATTTTCTAGTTGTAGCTAGAGCTTACAATTGATACGTGCGAGTTCTCTTCCTCCGAATTATGGCTCAAAAAAGAACTTAACGAAACATGAATTGCATGCACTTTCTCGGATTTATATTTCACTTTAAAATTTAATTTGACAGATGATTTTTGATCTGTTTACATACATTCAACTTTAAAAATATGACAGATGGTGACGTTTGGGATTTTTCTTAAAAACCTTAGCAAGAAAGTACTTTAAATTTTTCCATTTCTATTTGACAAATAGCCAAGTTTTAAAATGTTTTTTAGTTTCACACAATTCAAATATTTGTACTAACTTCTTAAAATAGATGTCAAACAGTGATTTTTCAATATAATGGTTCGTTCTAACTTTTTCCATTGTTTGTTTGATGAATAGTTAAGTTTTTTTTTTAATGCTTCTTAGTTCTAGTTAAACAATGTTTTGAAAGAAAACATACAATTTAAGTTTTTCAAAGTGTAGATTCTGACGTTTGTAAGTAAATGACAACAAAACCAACCTATTTAATTAGCATTTTTAATTTGCTTTTCGACGAAGGCCCTTAAGTGGGGACTACTGTTCCCAATTATGTATAAGTATTTAAGTAAAGTAGACTATTTACAGTTATTATTTAATTTAGCTTTTCTTTTTTTTTTTTTCTTTTTAATTAAATATTTATCCTATGACTATGATTATCTTAAGCTGAATTATACGCATTGGCTTCGTTAAAGACACCAACACAAGGCAGCAAAACAAAAATTGAGATTATGAAACCTTTAAATCAAATAAGTTCTTCCGTGGGAATACACTTTATAAATTTGAAAATAATATTTATATAGGGTTGCCTAAAGGAGGGAATGTTATGTTGGCATATAAAGAGCAAACATTATTTTATTTTCAAGATTGCATGAGGCATGATACGGTAAACATTATGTACACTTTACTGTCGGGTATATGAGTCTGCTATATCTCTGTACTTTAAGATGAGCTCTATAGCCACAAGCCTTAAATCGGTCTTTTGGACACAACAGTGAAGCAGTGTTGTTCACTTAATTGGCAAAAGTGCAGAATAATTGGCGTGAAACCGTAGTATTGAATACACTTATGTACTGTACATGATATGAACATTCATGTGTGGAGAGAGATAATTTAATTTAATTTTCAACACTGATTTTATTTTATTTTTGCCTCTTTTATTTTTATTTATTTAGATACTCTATAGGACAGGAAGTGACGTGTTACACTTGGGGTATTTAGTTTTGCAGACGTTTGAACAATGTGAACTGACTTTCGGATGATATTTTACATCCGCACACGTACACAGCAAATATTTTTGATTAAAATTTTCAAAATTAGTGGAGATTTCGAGGCAGACAAGTCTAATAGAGCACCAATCCAACAAGTTGCAGACGTGCCTCATGTTTGATTTGGGAAATTTGAAGAATTTTTCAACGAGGCTAGCAAATGCGTTGATTGAAAACAACTAGTTTTGTTTTGCGGATATTAAACATTGTGTAATTTGATGCTAACGTAGGAGCAATTCGGAAAGGCAAACAATTGAAAAATGGGTTTCTAACTGTAAACAGAGGAAATTACATACAAGTTCACAATCACACAACTTTTAAGTTTTGATCGTATTGCCTAGTTGATTTTTAGCATTCATCTTATGTTAATTGATAAACATATCACAGCAATATTTTTGTACAAGCTATATTCATTTGGCAACCAAATTGACCATGATTTGACGTTTTCGAAACCGGTCATACTGTTTTCCTGTATCTCGTTTTGTTTGTTTCGCGTCGAGATATACATATTGATTCATTTTTGTAGATGATCGTTTTTAATTTACAAAAAAAAATTAATTAAATGCTTTAAACTCAAAATCATAATTGTTAAAGTAAAGTTGTACTCATAGTTTATTTTTTAAATTTGTCAAAAATTCGTTCAGAATGGGTTCTTTTGGGAAAAAATAAAAAGACTTTACTTTTATTAGTAGTCAAGGTTGCTCTGTTATCGATTATTGCCTAGCCAAAGGTGACTGGCTTGATATTGTAAAAGATTTCAACGTTATCCCTGCTAACTGTTTATTACATCTTCCGATTTGTGTCTCTTGTGAGTTTAAATCCCAACTTATTACTTTTCAAGAACAAAACGATACCAGTTTTATTCAAAATTGCGCTGGATTGATACAAAATATGATATTTATAGGCAAAATCTGAATAAACATTCAATCGATCTTTCGCTATCGTTTGAAAATACAATAGATGAATCAACTAAGTCTATTATTACAACCATAAGAGAGTCAAGTATCACCTACTCAGTAAACAGAGGCAGTTTTTACAAGTGCAGCTGGTATGATGATGCTTGTAGAAAAAGCAGAGAAATATCTTTTAAATGGTTGAAACTCATTAGGAAAACTTACAACTCAGCCTTGAAATATCTTTATCTGCAGGCGAATAATACTTATAAAAACCTATGCCTCTATAAAAAACAACAATTTGGGCAAAAAATAGCTCTTAATATGATTAAATGCAGGGATGCTAAAGAATTCTGGAAAAATGTACGAATTTTAGGTAACCGAAACAGATTGAATGTTTTTCCAATTAGTATCGACATGATGGGCTCATATTTCGAAAAACTTACAAAAGTAGATCCTAACCTAGCTTACATATGTTTTAAGTTACCTTTTATTTACATCGAAGAACTAGACTCTCCGTTCTCAATGCCAGAACTACTTTTTGCCTTAGAAAAAATGAAAAACAATAAGGCTTCGGGTTTAGATGGCATCCCAGCCGAGTTTTTGAAAAATGCCAGCTCACAATTTTTAGAACATATATTGTTCTTACTTAACCGAGTGTTCAACAACGAAGAAATACCAAAGAATTTCAAAGAGTCATCCATTTTAGCGATCTATAAAAAGGAGATCCTAATCTCCCCGAAAACTACAGAGGTATCTCTGTTCTCAATTCATTACGAAAACTGTTTACTCGGATGCTATATCTTAGACTTGTACCTTGGGTTGAAACAAACAACAAAATAAGTTGTTTTCTGGCTGGGTTTCGAGCTAACCTCTCTACAGTTGATCAAATTTTTACTCTAACTAATGTCGCTAAACATTTTTTGGATAAGAAAACTAATTTCTATGCTTTTTTTTTTAGATTTTAAAGCTGCCTTTGATACTATAAACAGAAAACTATTACTTTTCAAACTAGCAGGTGTTGGATTATCAACAAAATTTTTAAGAATATATGAGAAACTTCTTTCAAATACAACAGCGGTAGTTTCTAATGGTAGAATCTCTTCGCAGCAATTTAAGACGGAAGTCGGTGTCCCGCAAGGTTGCATTTTGAGTCCTTTGCTCTTCTCACTTTTTATTAACGACATTGGAGACAGTGTTCCAGGGGGTGTATATTATGGTTATTTGCTTATTAAGGTGCTATTATATGCGGATGACCTTGTCATTCTTACTGATAATCCGGTAACTCTACAACTGCAAATTAACAAACTTAACCAGTATTGTAACTCTTGGGATCTTCAAATAAATACATCTAAGTCGAAGACTATGGTTTTTAGATCTCATAATCGCAATGTCAGAAATTACCGTTCTTGGAACCTTAATCGTGAAAGAATAGAGATAGTTAAAAATGTTAAATACTTAGATTTTACAATAACACAAAATTTAAACATACGACCTGATATAAAAGATAAAACATCAGTTGCGAAATCAGCCATTAACTGCATTTGGTCAAGTTTTTTTTAATAACAAATGTATCGAACCGATGGGTAAAATTCAAAGTATTTGATGCAACAATTAAAAGTTCACTAGTTATGCTAACAAAGTGTATGGTTTCGAAGTATGTGAAGACTTTGAAGTTATCCAGAGATATTTCTTCAAACGTGTATTTAAGGTCCCTTTAAACACACCTAACTATGCAATATATGTCGAATCTGGACTACCTCCAATTTTCTTAAAAAACCTTAAGGCAAATGCAGACTATATTGTCAAAGTTTTAAAGAGATGTGATAATAATATTCAAAGAAAAGTACTCATGATTGCACTTTAGCGTTGTTACACGCCGTTCAAAGATTGGCAAGAATTAGCTGCTAAATATAATACGTCATTGAATTTAGCCTTGAATAACTTTGGTTCGTGGAAGGATGAATTCTATGACTGCATCTCAGCAATTGACGAAAAAATATTTCAAAATTCTCTGAACCGTGCTAAAGAGTCCATGTCAAGAACGATATACAGCAATTTAAATGATATTTTATTCAAATATGTCTATGTTAACTGGCAAAATTATATTTAGTGTTGAAATACTCTACACTTTTTCATTTTCAATTTTCTTGCTGTGTTTAAAATTTATAAATGTAAATTTTAATGGAATAATTTTAGATATAATCGGCAAACGGCTTTTAAGCCATGCTCGTAAATCTTTTATATTAAAACTTTTGTACTTTATATGTTGAAAAAATAAAGATAATAAATAATAATAATAATAATAATAAGACTTAAAATCAAACTTTCAAGTCTGAGTTTTTCATCTGTATGTTTAAGTGACAAACTCAGATGCTACAAACAAAAACAATTTTGAAAAAGCTATGACGTCAGTTTTTCCTTTGACAATAGGCGTTTTTCTTTTTTGGTTCAGAGCAGAGCCTGAACTGTCAAACATAAAAGCATTTGACAAGTGAAATTGAAAGAAAAGCTAAGTGTTCAGATGTGTTTCAAAAATAATTCTTAGCGCTTAGAATACGCTTTGTTCAAAGGATCTTCAGAGCATTTTTAAATGACTTTTAGACAATACTCAATATGCTCGTCAGAACTCTTTTCTAAGCTAAACAAAACAAAAAACTAATAAAGGACTGACATAAATCTAACGTGAATAAAACGTGTTCCATTTTCCATTAAAAATATCGAATTCTTATTGAAATTGAATTTCTTATTGGCTAGTTCATATTGCTATTGAGAAATACCAAGCAAAAGGTTGTTATTTTGAATAGGCCACAATATTCACTTTTCAAGCTGTCATCTTTTGAAATTTGACAAGTAAAAACTACATTACTTAAATTGGATAACGCTGAATATTTTGCAGTGACAACGAAAAACAATCCCAAATTCGCAAGAAATTGGTCATCCTTGTCAGTTAACACTTTTTGAATGTTTTATTTGGACTTAATTCATAATGTTTATGCCAATACTAAACAGTTGCTTCAAGACCTTAAATATGAAATTTGTGAAGCAATTGAGGAATGTGTGAATAGGTTATGCTAAATTTCATAAAAACGTTGTGGAACCGTAGCCGTGGAGGCCATTTGGCTGATATTGTTTTCCCTTGGGATACTTTTCTTTCTGCAATGAAATAAACATTAATTTCACTTAATTAAATGAAACCTTTTATTGAAAAGCCTTATGCGATCATTAAAAAAGCAATTCGTTTTTGATCTAAATATGTATGTTAACACAAATTTTGACATTACTAATCTCTTAGTGGGCAGCAAGAACTGTAATTTTTTGTTGATCAGATCAATTTTGCAGATCTGGATTTCAGAAGATTTTCCACTACTAATAGGGTTTTTCATGGGTAAGTTCGGATTTCCGTCAAAAATTGATTATTTTTCGTGGCGCATGGAATACGATTGGAATTCCATTGGTTTTTTTTTTCATTGTATTTGTGTGACTTTGAGTAAGTGTTAACGAGTACGGTATGGCTGTCAAATTTGCATGTAAAAATTTGTCTACAATTGTATTAGTATTAGTGCAAAGAAGGGTAAATCCTCCAAAAAATCCAGATCTGCAGATTTGATTTTAAATCAAAATGAATTCTCCATGGAATGCAACAACAGGGGAAATTTATGTTTTGACAGGTCTAGATCAAAAATAAATCGATTTATTTTACCCATGGGAAACCCCATTAAAATCAGGAAAATGTTCATTCATTACGAAATTTGAATCTGTCGAAAAGAAAAGCTATAGGTACACCAAGAATAAATCATCATTTTAGCAATTGAATGTTAACAAAAAGAAATTGACATTTTTCAAGTTTATTTCATAAATAAATTGATTTTGTTCCCCATGGGAAAAAGACAAGTTTTTAATTTTCAACTTACATAACTCAGACAAAAACATTACAAAAACAACATTTCCTTCTTAAAGTTTGTCGTTTTTCGCTGAAAATATTGTATATAAGCCATTCAACTTGTAGATTGCATAATATAATTTGTATCAATCCCATTACTACAGAAGTTACAAAAATTATGCAAAAATCTCTTCACTTGACAAAGCTTTCATTTAAATTAATGAGTATATACATAATAATAATCATTCCTTAAAAAGTTTAACAATAAATTATAGCCTCTAGCGCACTCGACTCTGTAGCTTCATTGTATTCAAATGTCTTGCCAATGTTTGACCATGATAAATGAAAATGAAGTAGGTAGATACATAGGTGAAAAGCAAAACAATAATAATTGCATGAATCACGATCATAAACTGACCTTGAACACTTTACAACAATAAACAAATAAAAATGAAATAATTTTACTTAAGACTGTAATAATAATTGAATTAACACTTCATTGACTTTAAATTATTACTTTACTACTAAGTCTTAATGTAAAGAAATACTGCATATTAATTTTTTGTAAACAATATGTCTTTTTTTTTGCAAATTCATAATAAATTATGGGAGAAAAATGAAAACTTGCAATCTAAACAAACATTTTTAGCCTTCATGGGTTTAATATTATACTTTTTGCAATTTAATAATAACCACGAAGCAGGGAAGATATTTAAAGAAATTTTGATGGAGTGAAAAAAACACCTCAATACTTTTCTAAAATTGATAAATTTGGAATAAGATTATATTCAAAATGTTTATTCCTTGGCTTATTCTTGCAGACAGAACAATTTTATTTATATGGTCTATAAAGCAGCCATAGTTCAATGGCAGAGTTGGGAAAAAATGATAACAAGAAAATTGAATTACCATTATATTTTTACTCTGGGCTGGTGCTCCAGTAACTTATTAAAGCCTCTTGGACAGTATTCAAAAAAAGAGCTTTTAAAATGATTGGTGACATTAACATCATCAACTCGTTTACGTCACTCGAACATCGACGCAAGGTTTCTTGCCTCACTCTTTTTTACCGTTATTCTAACGGACTATGCTCTAGTGAAATAGCCAGTTGCATTCCTCCCCTTAAACAATTTAACCGTAATACCCGCGCTTCTAGGAATGCCCATCAGTTTACCCTTGAGCCCAACTTCGGCCGTACTATGAAGTACAGAGATTCTTTTTTAAGCCGTACTACGCGAATGTGGAACGCCTTGCCACGCTCTATCTTTCCCTGTCATTGCAATGTTCAGAAATTTAAAATCAATGTACACCGACACCTCCTATCCAACCCTTCCCTCTTTTCCTAATGCTCACACTGTGTCTTTGGCATATTAAAGGTATACAAAACCCTTTTAGTGTTCGTTAATTATATAAAAAAAAAAAAAAAATCTATTACATGTAACTGTGGTTTTTCAAAAAAACAAAAAAATATTATTTCCGACTGCACAAAAAAAAAATACAAATTACTGGAGGGATGTTGGGTTAGGTTAAAGTGGCTGCGGATACGGAATCCACACACTTAGGCCAAAAGAAAAGGCCCATTGTGATACCACATGAATCCAGAGAATTACTTCCCACTAGTCGAACCATTTTGAGCTTTTACAAAGCGAAGGAGATATTTGATATCCTTTTTAACAAGTTCACTGGGATTATCAAAAGAGTATTCTCCCAGATGAAGTTTGCGTCTTAGTGAAAGAGCAGGGCAGGTGCAGAGGAGGTGAGAGATTGTTTCTTCTTCTTCCTCGTCCATACAGCTCTTGCAAAAGTCATTTGAGGCTACACCAAGTCGTATTGCGTGTCTGCCTATAAGACAGTGTCCCGTAAGGACACCTATTAGGGAGCTGAATGTTAAATTGCTGCGCCATCTCCATAAGAGACGATCGACAATCGAGGGCCGTTAGAGATTTGATTGAGACACCGTCAAGAGATTTGATAGCAGCTTGACTGTTGATATCACGTTTTCTCTTAGCCAGGAGAGAACCTCTTTGATCGCTAAAATTTCCGCTTGGAAGACGCTACAATGATTAGGGAGGCGGAATAAGATGCTTAGATTAAGCTTTTCTGAGTACACACCACTACCAACTCCCTCATTTGTCTTGGATCCATCTGTATAAAAATGGATGCTTTTGTCATCCAGGAGTTTTTAGTCTTCCCATTCATCTCTGGATGGAATGGATACCTGGAAGTTTTTTCCAAATTAGGGTTTTGGAATAGTGTAGTCTATGTGATTTGGTATAGAACCTAAGAGGTTCAAAATGATGGAGTGCCCCACATTGTTGTTGGTTCATTGAGATGAGGCGTTGAGTCTTATAGCTGTACTCGCTGCCACTTGTTTGCTGAATATGTCGAGGGGTGTCAGATGGAGGAGAGTGTCTAACGCTGCTGAGGGTGTGGTTCTTAATGCCCCGCTTATGCAGAGACATGCAGTTCGTTGGACTCTGCTGAGTTTGTCGTAGTATGTGACTTCCTCCAGTGCAGTCCACCATACTGCAACCCCGTACATAAGTATTGGTCGGATGACCGATGTGTATAGCCAATAGGTTATGCGAGGTTGAAAACCCCATTTGCTTCCTATGGCTTTCTTGCAAAGGAAAAGAGCTACTGTAGCTTTTTTAACTCTTTCCTGAATATTAGGTTTCCAACTTAATTTTTTGTCCAATATCAGACCAAGATATTTGGTAAAAATTAGTGGCACATCTTTTATTGAAGGAGGTACAATTTCTGGGATCTTGTATTTCCGTGTAAAAAGGACAAGGTCTGTTTTTTGAGGATTAATACTAAGTCCGCAGAGATCTGCCCATCTAGTGAGCATATTGAGTGCGTTTTGGAGGAGGTCTCTCAGTGTATTAGGATGTTCTCCTATGACGGCGATAGCAACATCATCGGCATACGCAACCACTCTGTAGCCTTCCTTCTCGAGGGATATTAGTAGTTCGTTAACCACTATGTTCCACAGGAGAGGGGACAGAACACCACCTTGCTGAGTGCCTCTACTGACAGAACTTTTCGTACAAAAATCCCCCATCATAGAGTTGATAATCCTGCTTTTTAGCATTAGAATAATCGATTAACAGAGTGAGTATTCGACATTTAGGGTCGTCATAGCAGAAGTGATAGCGGATGTGTCAACGTTGTTGAAAGCGCCCTCAATATCCAGGAAGGCCACCATAGTATATTCCTTTTGTTTTAGGGAGTATTCGATAGTTCTTACCAAAGTGTGCAAGGCTGTTTCTACCGATTTCCCTTTGCAGTAAGCATGCTGAGACATCGATAGTCTCTCGGGGGTGAAAAACTATACGGTTTTAGAAAAACACTAATAAGTACACGAATAAAACTCAATCGTCACTCAGTTAATTGTTTCGAAAAAAATTCTATCAAAAAGATTCACTGAAATAAAAGAGTACGTATACGCTCAAGAGAACCAAATACATAAACCAGATCACCTTGGTATCCTAAAAAGTTTTCAAATGATATGCGCTAGATTCTCATTTGAAGAACATATGCGTAAAAACTGCAATACCAACTTATAGTTTAAGCTATTTTCTGTAATAATTTTTGAATGTTTTATTTTTTGTAAAACAAAATGTCAATTAGATTTTTCTAAAAATGTAACCGATATTTGAGTCGAAAATTAATTTTTAGTGATTTTTGTCTAGGTCATTATTTTTTTTTTTGTAAAAAACTGTCAAGAAATATCAAAAACGTCTCGTTCTTCGTAGTATACAATTATTTGTAAGGTAATATCATTTTTTTGTTCGTAAAATATTCGAGCTGATAATTATTTTTTCAGTATATTTAATTTATAAAATAAACGTAAGTTGATTTTTGGATGACGTTATAATTTGTTAAAATAATTTAATGGAATTCGATACCACTACTGGTTCTTGAGATATAAGGACATTAAAGGTATCCTGAAAGTAAGAACGGATAAACATGCATACATACATACGAACCCACCAAATTACGAACGTATACGTACATAAAACAGACAGATATCTCTCTAAAAACCATGGATTTAAATCCTAGGACCTTGAAACGTCGAGAAATGTCAAAATTTTCAATACGTCAAATCGGAACAATTACAATAACTTCCTTTCAACTTTATCGTACATTAAAGTAGGCAGTTCTAGATGGACTAATTCCTCCTTACGCTAAGCTTTTACAAGTTTCACACGCAAATTAATTGGAATCTAGACTAAAGCCTATATATGTATGTAATTAAGTCTCTTCAAAACTAGTTCAAAGGCAAAACTGAATATCTCGATTTTCTCACCAACCAACTCTTATGAAACGATCTCAAAATGTTTGGGTTTTCTTAGACGATGCAAGTTATTTTCCTCCTCTTTTGATGTGACTACATTTTAAAAATCCTATATACTTCCAAAACCTATATATTCCAAAACTTAAGTATAACACTATGCTGGTGCTCCACTGACCTACTTGAGCTTTTTGGACTGTATTCAAAGAAAAGCTTTCAAAATGATTAGTGACAATAGTATCAAAAAATCACTAAAACATCGTCGTAAGGTTTCTTGTCTCTTGTTTGTTAGTGTTATTTGAGCGAATTATGCTCTAAAGAAAATGGCCAATTGCTTAATTTTTTCCCTTAAAAGGTTTAAGTATAATATAAGGAATACTTCTAGGAATGCCTCTCAGTTTACCCTCCATGCAAGCTGCGGTCGTTCTGTAAAGTACAGAGACTCGTTCGTTTGTCAAACTACGCGAATGTGGAGTGCCTTACCACACTCTATTTTTCCCTGTAATTGCAATGATCAAAAATTTAGACCAAAAGTACACCGACCCTTTTCCCCTGATGCTTACACTGCGTTTTTGGCATATTTAAGGTAATACAAAAACCTTTGAGTTGGCGCTAATTATAAACAAACACAAATATTTTTAAAAGGATTGAGTTTAAGTTTTTTTTAATTGATTTAAATGTCAAACAATCAAAATAAGGCTTAATATTAGTTATTTTTACTTAAGTTATTTTTACTTACATATGTACTTCTAAATCAAATGTCTATGAAACGTTAAACTCAAAACCCCTTCAAAACCTCTTCAAAACTAGTTTTTACGAAGACTAAATTGTATGAAAATCAATAGTATACCCGCAGGGTTTTACCTCTCTATTGTATATTTAAAGAAAACAAAGAACTATTGAGCAAACTAAAACTATAAGATGTTTATTTAATGAAATCAAAAAGTCGAATAATAATAATTAATAAAAAATTGAATAATTGAATAATGTCAAAGAAGTATAGAATCGAAGGGGGAGACTGTGGTGTTTTAGCGTTTGTATATTTCTTTCAACAAGTCCATTTGTTGCAGGATGTTCAGGAGCAATAAACTTTTGGAAAATGCCGTGATTTGAAAAAAATGAATAAAATTCATCGCTTTGAAAAATTGAAGCATTGTCGGATACCATAACTTGAGGATATCCATGAGTTGCGAAAATATGTTGAAGTAATTGTATGGTACTTGAGCTAGTTGGAACATCTTTGATTACTCTGATTTCTGCCCATTTTGATTTTGCATCAATACAAACGAGGAAATAGAAATTTTGGAAAGTTCCAGCGTAATCGATGAGTACTCTTTCCCAATTTTCATGCGGTGTATCCCAAGGATGCACTGGAGCTTTCGGTGGATTAGATCTGTTGATTGCACAATTTTCGCAGTTTCTTACCAACCACTCGATGTCTTTGTCAATATTGTTCCAATATATGTACATATCGTCGGGCAAGTTGTTTCATCTTAGTTATACCCAAATGCGTTTCGTGCAGTTCTGTCAGAATTTTTGAGCGTAAAGAGTGTGGAATTAGAATTCTATCTTTCCGAAAAATGATACCATCTTTGAATGTAAACTCGGAATTGGTTAAATTGGTTTTCAGGTCGATGATCATTTTCTGAAGATCAGAATCCTCTGTAGTCTTTTCTTTTATGATTTTGTCAAAAAAGTATAGAATCGAATATAAAACAATTATTTACAAAGTAGAATAATAACAAGTAGCTAGATAGAACAAACACCACACTCTCCTAAAGCGTTTTTCTATTACCTTGCCACGTAGGTCGTAAGTGTTTTATTTATCAGCCCTATCATGAATTCCATCGTAATCGGAAATTTTTATGAATCCCGAAAAACTGTATCATGAAATCCGTTCGTAATGCAAAATTGTATGAGATTTTCTACTACGAACGGATTTCATGATACAGTTTTTCGGGATTCGTAAAAATTTCCGATTACGATGGAATTCATGATAGGGCTGTATGTTGTCTACGTGGGCGGTGTGACTTCTTGTCTTCTTTTTCAATAGGAACAAAAAATCACCAAAACTTGCTTGCTTTCTCTAAATGTATTTACCATTACAGAAATTCTAATCAATAATAATTAAAGATCCAGATATTTGGACATATACCCTACCAAAAAAACCCAAAGATGTTTCGTAGACACCTATTAATGAAGGTCTGCAATTTCCTGGTAATCGTTGCTGTTATTTTCCGGGTGCTGTAACCGTATAACAGTAGTGATTCGACGTTTGAGCGGAACAGTCCTAGCTTTGTGTAAGCTGAGAGAGTTGTTCCTCCAAACATTGGACAACATTTCTTAGATTTCCCGATACGGCTAGCTATCTTGTTCGGTTTCGTCTTCGAACGAGACTATACATCTAACATACTGAAAACTCTTTTTTTATTGGTTGCTGTGCAATATTTAATAGAGAGGGTGAGTGCGAGGTTCTGAGTCTGATCATCTTAATTTTTCCTGTGTTGATTTTCAGTCCTATGATTTCTGTTTTCTCTCCCCCTTTTGATGGAGATCCATTATCCTGTGAGATAGCAAGCATACACCGTCTGCATAATTGAGATGTTTTAGGTATGCATGTATGTTGTCAGAGTTCATATTATTCGTCCGTTTCTTGTCAAGGCCGCCTGCAGCACATCACTGATCACCAATAAGAAAATAACTGGCAAGAGTATGCTATCCTGCCTGACTCCACTTTTTTGGTCTTAAACTCCTTCGGCAACCTACTTACGGGTATGTGTATGACGTGACATTTAGACCTAAGCCAGATAAACTCCATGTTGACGCTGCGCTGTCAAAAGCCTTCTCAAAATCGATGAACAGCAGATGAAGTGGGTGATCAATATTCGAAGCACTGTTCGATGATGATCCGCAAGGCGTTGACGTTACTAATGCAGTCCAGTGCGGAATCCTGCTTCTTCAGCGTCGAGTGTTGCTTCGAGGTGTTTTCTCCTAAAACAATCTTCGCTACTATTTTGGCGACTGCAGGCAAAACAGAAATATCTTTTCAATTTTCCAACTTCACAGGTGTCCTTCTTTTAAATAAGGCAATCAAATGTACATATGTCCTATCTTTTCCTATTAACTTACAACATTACACTGTAGTATTTAAGAATGCAATTTGCAAGTCACAAGCCCTGTTTTAAAATAAGATATCGCGTCATTAATTTATTTTTCATTTCATGAACATAATAGCGCCATATACATTCAACAAACAAATCTGTATCTTTTATTTTCAAAGTATACGTAAATGATAATTTAAACTAATATTTCCCCTTTTGTTTATTTTTTTTTTTTTTTGCAGTATATGACACTACCAAGGCTTGATGGTTATGTTTATCAAATCGAAATATCAAATTGCAAACATATGTACATTCGAGCTCATGCATTGGAAAACATCCAAGGTCTCCGAACGGTCATCTTTAAAAAAGTTCAAAATCTAATTCTCACCAAAAATGCTCTATCATTTCCCATACACACCAGCAATACACCATTAATTGTTGAATTCAAAGAAGTGAGTAATTTATTTTTCTTTTGTTGATTAACTTAATAAAAAGGGACAAACTTGTTTAAATATTTCCTTCTTGTTTGTGATTGTGATGATTTGTCACCATCATTTAATTGTCACAACCTACGATACGAGTTTCATTTAATACTCGTATGTTATTCGTATATGAATGTTTATGATAATAATCTTGAAATTGAAGTTTTTATTATGCTTTGCTTCTTTTTAAGGTCAAGATTGAAATAATTGAATCACATGCAATCAACGGGAATATTGGAGAAATTACTTTTATTGGTTGCACCATCGAATCAATAAGACCATTTGCCTTTACGACATTGAAAGATCATTCGATTCTTTTTAAAATGGATGGTGTTAGAATAATTGATATAGAACCACAGGTAAGACAAAAAAAAAAAAAAAAAAACATTTCACACTATAAGATTTTTGAATACTTTTTGCAGGCTCTTAAAAAATTCACTATTGATCAATTGGAAATTGTTAATAGTGAATTTGTGTCTGAAGTGCCATCTAAAGTATTTTATGAACTAGAAGTTTTGACATTCCTACGGATACAAAATGTCACATTTAAAAAAATCCACACGAGGGCATTTTCATTTAACGGTAAGTTCTTCCGTTTTTTTTTTCAAAATATGTCGACTTGAATTTCCTATAAATTTAAATTTTGTAGGTGTCAAGAAACTATCTGTGATAGGTAACAAAGTCGAGAGGACTGAAAGTGAGTGGATCACTGCCCAAATCCGAGATAGAGTTCTCATCAAGGACAATAATTTTGGATTCACCAGTCCTATCGCATTTAAAGGTAAATTTTAAGTCCTTCCATAAAACAAACAAATTTTAATTTTTGTTGTTTCAAATTTCAGCAATTGAATTATCCAGAGAAGTAGCTTTTCTAGAAAGATTCGAATTGCAATTTGTTAATAACATCGTTAAATTCCACAATGATCCTCAGGCTCTAGTCTTCAACGATAAGATCCAGCTACAAGTAACCCGCCTTCAGTATGATAATCAATTTCCTTGCAAAGAATTGGATAAAACCCAACCGAAATCGCCATTCTTTCGGAGTTACTCCGAAAATATATACTTCCAGACAAAGAGCAATAACCAAAGTTTAACATTAAGTAAAATCATCGATGTGGATTGTAAGGAAAAATCCTATACATTGTATATAGTTCTCGGTATTATAGTTTTAGTTATAATTGCAATCACAATCGCAGTTATTGTTGTTATGAGAATTGCAAAGAAAAGAAGGAAACGTATGTTGGATGTTGTTCTACCCGAATCAAGAACTTACAAGGAAACACAAATTGTTTACCAAATTGAAAATGCTGGCTTATTGAAGACTGATTTGTAAGAAATTGCAAACAAAAACAAAACAAAACAAAAAAACTTACCCAATAGGTAGATAAGATTCCAAAGCTTGATTGACAGTCAAGATGGATTCGGAAAGAGCGAATCCTTTTGACAGTAGAGCATGATGATTTGTGAGGGTGTCTTCGATTGTCGATAGATCTTCGACTTCTTTGTCATCTATACAAAATTGTGGAGAAGAGAAATAAAATTTAAAATTAATAAATTTTGTGAATAAACCAAAAGTACATTATTTACTAAGATGCTATTTATACAAATTTAATGTGTAATTAAAATGTTATAATTTATATTTAAAACTTTAAGTTTTGCATTTAATTTATTTATTTGAGAAATTTGTAAATATTAAACATTAATATAAGTATATTATTTTTTATATTTATTTTGAACCCAATGATCATCTGGGAGTCATAACTTTCAGGAGAGCACAGAGCAGAGATTGAGAAGATTAAGTAGGCTCTGACTCTGAGCAGTTTGAATAGAGTGTCCCAATCTATTTATTAAACACAAAGCCAATTTTTTGACAAAGTTCTAATACCTATGATTCGGTTTACTAAAAAAATGCAATTCAATTGGTTTCTAACTCATTTCTTCATCAAGTTTGTGAGAAAACGACATTCAGTTGCGCACATTAAGGCTTCGGTCATCTTGGTCTACGCCATCCATCTCTGCAGCGTAAGGCGGTCTGCCATTCTGTAATCTATCATAAAATGTACTACAAAAGACTTTCTTCGTTAATGCGACATAAGTGTCCAGCCCACTGGAGTCTGCCCAGATTCTTTTTACGATATCTACATCGTGGTAGATTGTCCTTCCTTACATAAAGAGCCAACAATTCTCTTTAGGACATCCCTCTCGAACTCGCCCTAGAGGTGGAAGTGCCTTTTACTAAGCACCTAGGTATCGGATTCATATGTGAGAACTGGTAGAACCATTATCCTGTACAGCAGCAGCTTAGAAGTTATAGTACGGTTTCTGGATTTAAACAGCCTTGACATACTATAGTAGGCTTTGTTTACTTTGAGAAACCGCCTGCGTATTTCTTTTTCTATATTGTAAGTAAGTAAGTAAGTAACAAATTCATTTATTTATATTCTTATATATACAGATTTATAATTTTATGAATTGATAAGCTATGGCTTAGCCGTCAGCCTGGTTAGCAAATTTTATAAATAAATTACATGTTTTGTTAATTCACATTTTTCAATCTTAAATTGGTATAAAAATCAAACATATTCCATCATTAGTAAGAATCTATACTTAAATATGGATTTTAAAAAGTTGCTTAAGGTCTTTCAATCACAACCGTTCAAAATTTGGAGTGTTTCTTGCATGGTTAATGTATTTTTACCAAAAAACACTAGCCTCTGTTGATAAAATATTGGACATACACTCATGAAGTGATAACAATCCTCCTTTGATTTTAAATTGGATAACGTACAAAATTGATTGAAGCTGCCGTTATATGGTCTAGCATTTAAACTTATAAGTTCACATCTTGCTTTAAAAATGAAAGAAATGTCCTTGTAGCTAAGTCCATCATGGAAGTAGTTTCGTTGGTTTAGGTTATAGTTGAGCTGAGAGTATATAGTACTCTACTATCTGATTCGCGAGCTTTATTAATAAGGATTCTCGAACTATGTCTTCATTCTTCTGTATAATCCAGTAAAGTTGCTCCTTTAAGTTGTTTAAATTGTTGAAATCTATGTATATACAGTATCTCTCCACAAGTATTACCGATATCTTGCCATTTTTTCATCCACCAATCTTTATTCCTCAGTTCGTACAAAAGCATTTTTTTCGACAGTCTATTCTCCTGGTAGGTACAAGTTTTAATAATGTAATCAGCCTGCGCCTTGAGTGTGCTCGTGAGAAGTTTCGGTATTCCGGTTTCTAATACATTGCATAAATCGGTGTATTTTGCGGTAAGTTGAAGAGTTTTCTCAAAAAATTCCTTTGAAATTTTTCTATCACTTCGTACTCACCTGCACCCCAGACCTGAGAAGCGTAGCAGAGAGTTGATTTCACAACGGCATCAAATATTTTATATTTGGCTGAAAGGATTATTTTTTTGTTTGAAAAAACATTTTTCCATGATAAATTCGACAAGCTTTGAGAGGTGCTGGCTTTTTCCATAAGGTGTTTTTCGAAATTTAGGGTTGAATTTAGCTTTACACCTAAATATTTAATTTCTTTGGATATTTCTAAAAGATTTCCGTTAATGTACCATCTATTTCCGCTAAGGTTTCGTGAGAATCGTGGAAGATCCATGTTTTGTATTAATAGATAATCCCCACCTATCACAGTAATTTGCTAAGCAATTTATCATGAACTGTAGGTTTTCTGGTGATTCCGACAATAGGACAAGATCATCAGCGTATAGTAAGTAGCACATTTATAACAGAATCAGATATTCGTATTCCTCCAGGTAAGGCTTCCTCTTTGTCATTTATAAACAGCGAAAACAACAAGGCACTGAGTGGACAACCTTGTTTTACTCCGGTACATGTTTCGATCTATTCTGAAAATATCTTACCATCCCAGACTGCTGCATTATTTCCAGTATACACCGCTTAAATTGCTTTCAAAAACCTCGAAGATAGACCCAATTGTAAGAGCTTATAGAAGAGCGCAATTCTGTTTACAAGGTCAAAAGCCGCTTTGAAGTCCACAAAGAAAGAATAAACTTTTTTGTTCCTTGCTTGAAAAGCTTTTATGATTGATGAAAAAGTGAAGATCTGGTCTATTGTTGAAAAGTTTTTTTCTAAATCCGGCTTGGATATCCGACAGAATGTTTTTCCTTTCGACCCATTTTTCAAGTCTCTCTACTAGTATACCGCAGAATATTTTTGTTAACACATTCAAAACCGATATATGTACCTCGGTAATTTTCAGCGATGTCTAAGGGACCCTTTCTGTGTATTGGACAAATTACCGTCTTCTTGAAAGAGGAGGGGATGTCAGCATTTGAAAAGATTTTGTTGAAAAGTTCCCTTATTTTATTAATGCATGTTTGAGGAGAATTTATATAGAACTCATACGGAATCCCATCTTCACCTGGTGCCTTTCCATTTTTCGCTTTTTCCAGTACAGCTTTTATTTCTTCTATTGTTATCTCACCATCTAACGTTTCATCAAGAACATAAGGTTCCGCATAGCAGTAATATTGGCTTGGGTTATTGCCTAGAAGTCCTTTAAAGTGTGCAAACAGACTTTCTGTAGATAACCCTGTGCCAATTTTATGAGTAATTCCGTTAATTTCTCTAGCTATCTTCCAGAATTCTTTCGAGTTTTTGGTTTGACCTAGTGAAAGTGCTTGCTTATTTTCATATTCAATTTTCTTTTTGTGACATATATCTTTGTAAAGAGCATTCGCTTCATGGTACCATTTTGTCAAACCACAATTTCGCGAATTTCGTGCAATTTTTAAAAGAGAAAAGGATTTTTGGCGCGCTTTCCAACATTCCTTATCGAACCATTTTTGTTTAAACTTTGGACAAGTGCTGTTTAAAAAATTTTATTCGATGTCGAGCATCTAATATAACCTATTAGTTGGTTTGAAAGTTCTTCTGTAGATTCTATTAGCATACCGTTGTTTGTAATTAAACTATCTAGATTGTGTTGAAATAGAACAGCTTCTTCATTTTTCCATTTAAGTCGTGGTGGCAGTTTTATATTTGCGAACTGGCAATTAGGTACATTTCTAAATTCTACTACAATAGGCATATGATCTGAAAATATTTTGTATTGTACTTCAAACTTTTTTATTCGATCAATCCATTCATTGTTTACGGCACAGTAGTCGATGACAGATTTCCCCTTTCCTCCTATGAAAGTGTAGTCTCCTTCATTGTCGCCATCAGTACAACCATTTAAAATAATAGAATCATACATCTGCAGCATCTCAAGTATATCAGATTCATTTTATTGCAAATATTGTCTCTTGATTTACGATTGGAATGAGAGATCGACGAATTTGTTATATCTTGAACTGAAGTAATTTGTGAGTCACTGACCCTTGCATTCCAATCACCAATTAGTAAAATGCTTTTATTTCATAAGAGTTGCATTGCGTTGCTTAAATTTTCAAAATCCTGTGTCCATCTGTTACAATTTATATAGCAGGGTAAAATGCACATATTAGAATAGTTAAGGAGTTTTACTATTGTGATTCCTTTAAGTTCATCAAACTCGAACGTATTTAATAATGTAGTTTTTATACCGAAAAGATTTCTTCCACTAGCACGACCTTTAACAGAATTTTTAATTGCTTCTCCTCATATAAGCTTAAATCCAGTAAAATAATTTTTAAATTTACTTATATTATCTTTTGTGACATGTGTTTCGAATAGAGAGAATATTTCAAAGTTTTTAACATAACTAAAGAAATCTACAAATAAGAGTTTATTGTTTAGACCTGAAGTATTAAATATAAGCTAAAATTTTATAAGATATAAATTTAATTTGGCTGACGACATCTAAATTTCAATTTTTCATAAATCTACTACAATTCGGGTATTCATGTGCCATCCCTGGTGTATCTGCTACATCTGATCTACTCCATCCACTTTGACGTTTACTTGAAATTGCTGCCATTCCAGCACTGACATTTCCAAAGTTTAGATCGCCAAACATATTTTGTAATTCTGCTTCTCCGCTTTTATTTTTATATTTTAAGATGTTATTGTTATTTAAATATATTTTATCTCCAATTAATAAAGTGTGGTTTTTAATCAAGACAGCTTCTGTTGTTTTTTTTTTTGTTTTGATCACTTTGCGATAACCAAGAAGTATCCTGCGTTTTAGCTGTGATTGTTTACTTAGATCGCGTTGGATGCATGCACCTGTGCCTTTCAACTAAGAAGCATTTCTGAACATTTGTGATGCAATTTCGTTTGATCCTGTGTTGAGTTTGAGTTTGATCATGTTGTTGTTTTCACTTAATTTTCTCGCCTGTGGCATTTGTGTGCACGATGAAGGAATCGTGTACAGATTACTTTCTCTAATGCTAGCTTGAAGAGGAGACAGGCCAGACCATCACCTTCTAAGAGGCTGTTGCAGATGTTGATTGGTCTGGTTAGCAATCTAGCTATTTTAACAGCGCTACAGTCCTGTGTGAACTAGGGCCTCACCCAACAAACTTCTCCATTTAGCTCGGTCCCTAGCTAAATGCCTCCAGTTTCGCGCTCCAAGTTGGGTGAGGTCACTTTCCACCCCATTGACATCACGCTGAGTACTTCCGATAATGTCATCAGCATATGCTAGTAATTGGACAGACTTTTGAAAGAGAGTGCCTCTAGTGTTCACGTGGGAGCTCTGCACTTTTCTTTCAAGTACGATGTTAAAAAAATCGCATGACAGCGCATCACCTTGTCTAAAACCTTTTTTGACATCGAAAGGTTCTTGTTAAGTTGTTTCCAACCTTTATGGAGCAGAGTGAATGGTCATCCTGCACACACAGACGAGTTTGGAAGGGATGCCAAAATTAGACATGGCTCTATACTGCTCGACCCTGTAGATACTGTCATATGCGGCCTTGAAATCGACGAAAAGATGGTGGGTATCGATTTGGTGTTCTTGTTTTTTCCAGGATCTGCCGTAATGTGAATATTTGATCGACTGTGGACGTTCCTGGTCTAAAACCAAACTGATAAGGACCTATCAGGTTGTTGACGTTGGGCTTTAGACGTTCACATATTACGGCAGAGAAGATTTTGTAAGCGTTGTGAATTAGACTGATGCCTCTATAGTTAGTGCAGTTTAGAGGGTCTCCTTTTTTCAGAATCGGGCAAACAATACTGCGGTTCCATTCATTCATGGGGCAATTTATTTCTAATGAAGAATTTTCTAATGGGTATGTTCATGCTGACTATGATATCGTAGGCCTTAAAGTCTATAAACTGATGATAAGTTGGAATATTAAAATCTAGACATTTTTCCATCGCCTGCCT
This sequence comes from Eupeodes latifasciatus, assembly GCA_920104205.1. Lineage (NCBI taxonomy): Eukaryota > Metazoa > Arthropoda > Insecta > Diptera > Syrphidae > Eupeodes > Eupeodes latifasciatus. The sequence continues at coordinate 49,303,152 of OV049926.1, read as the reverse complement.
AATGGTAAAAATCTGATTGGTTGTTGATTTGGTTAAAATGCAGACACACTGATAATTTTTGCGTATGGGGCTATCTGTTCTTGTAGATTAGAGGATATTTTATTATGAGGGGAAGTCAACAACGTGATACCTCTATAGTTGGTGCACGTTGTAAAATCTACTTTCGTACAGTTGATATTTGTTCACTATTTTTCTGAATTCCATGAATCGTTCCATGTAAAGCCGGCCCGACATGTTCAATCAGCTCGACTGATATGCCATCATCTTCCCGGCCTTTTTTTAGGGCCTACTTACAGCCTTACCAACCTCTTCTATGCTTGGTACCGATAGGAAACGAGCTGACCGTTTATCAATTCATTAAAGTACACTTTCCATCTTTCCAGTATGCCTGCAGAATAGTTAATAAGATTTCCCTCACGGTCCTTAAAATTGTATACTGCGTCATGATTCGAACGGCTTGGTAGAATTTTCGGATTTTTCGAGTTCACAGATCTAGTTCTTCTCCAAGGCAGATTTGTTTCTTCTGTTCTTGTGAGCTCTTTGTATTCCCTTAGCGTGCACACGTTCTTTTGAGATTGTTGCATTGATATGTATGCAATATTCTTACGTTCAGTCGCAAGCTTGAATTCATCGTCGAACCAGTCGCTCTAATCTCTGCGACTGCTGCCTTAGATGTAGTTGGCAGAACTAATGACAATATTTTTAAGGCGTGTCCACTTAAAAAGTAGAAATCTTATTTGACAGCTTAGATCAATGCTCTAAGCTCAAAAGGAAAAGCGCATATAAAATTAAAAATGTCTTTGACCAGACCAAAAAAACTGTGTAAACACAATTTGCAAAAACTAATTTGTTGACAGTTAAACGACCCTTTTTTACCAAAGAATTATATATTAAGAACAGTAAAAAGAAATACCTGGCAAATTCAAGTCCTTTTTCATCAAATTAGCGCTACACATTCCACCCAAATAAGCCAATTCATGTTCCAGTCGTATCAGACATGAATTCTTTGCATTTACCTTAAAAAAAAAAAAGAAGAATATAAATTAAATACACAATTTCATCATAATAATGTTAAGAGGTTTTCTTACAGTTGTTGGATTATCATAACCCACAACAAGACATTTAAATCCATAACGATTACTATGCGGATCCTGAGCGTATAGCGAAGCTGTTTCCAAAGAAAATTCCACTCGATTTCCAGGTAATATAATAATATTTTGTGGCCAGTTACTAACTCTGTAAATATTTTATAATTATTCATCACAAAAACTTAAAATACCCAAAATTCTATTTGAACTTACGTATTAAACTTTTTTATAACAACCCAATCATTATCATTTGCATTAGAACTAGCATTTGCCCCAAGACCACCTCGATTGTAATTCGTTACGACGGCATTTTTACAACTTGAACGTTGATTAGACATATTATTGTCCAATATATCTAAATAATCATTATCAACTTGACAAGCTTCAGCTAAATATGGCTTAGATGGAATTGATATCAATAGGTAGTCTTCAAGTTGAGCAGTTCCACATTGGGGATCGAATTCGATGGCAAACCATTGTACACAAGGAGGAAACTCAACTCTTAAAAAATTTCAAATTCAGTTAAATTTTTCTGTGGAAATATATTTATGAATTTCCTACCTCTGACATGTTATGGATCCACTACGATATGGATGTTCACTCTCTACAATGCAATAATGATTGCTTGTTGTGCATATGTCCATACTTTTATCTATCTCATCCATTCTCTTTTTGTTAATCTCCGAAGCTGAAAAGTCCACCTTTTTGTCCTTGGATTTCAAGGTAAGGTATTCCTTGCTCGAATAGAGTTGATTCAATGCAGCTACATGTGGCAAAATCTCCTTAATCAATCCAAGAATTTGGACAGAACTCTAAAAAACACAAACAACAATTTTAATGGATTTCAACTTGATAAACAAATATAACCCACCTTTGGATCATTACAAGCCAAAGTTCCAATCTGAGCATAAATCAGAGGCAACAAAGTGTGGAATACATTTGCCGATGATGTGTTAAACACTTCGAGCAACTGAACCACCGTCATTTGACTACCCAAAACCCCATCATCTGAATCGCTTCTTTTCTCTATCACATCTAATTCGTTGTCAGTCCGATCGTTACCGTTGAGTTTTGTGTCGACGTGGCCTTTGCGATAATTCAATTCCTGAATAGCTCCGCTCTCTTCAATTAAATCCTTCGGATGAATCTCAGTTGCTCCAATCTCGATCTCAATATCAAATGGATTTGTGGATCGTTTGTCAAATTTGAAGGTTTCTATCAAACCTTTGGAGAACGATTCGATTCTCTTTGTGATATCTCTGGCAGTTGTTAGACTAGGATCTGTTGAGAGAGCTGATGTTCGGGAATTGTTAGCCCAATTAATATCCATGTGCTCCTCAATCGGTGTTATATTATGCTCCGAATCGATGGTCTGAGTGTGATTTGAGGAATTATCACTTGGTGAGAGTGATGCAGCCAGAGCATTTCTGGCCAAAATCAATAGTTCTGTGCATTTTTTGGTGATATCAGTTGCAACTTGGAGGGCTGTGTCCCGAGCTGTGACTTGGTTTGCATAAGTCAACGAGTTTCCATCGTTCTTAATTGGATTGCTGTAGTAGAGAATGCTCGGAATCTGACCCCTCGATGGTGTTGTTCCATTGAAACTCAAGTCACAAGAATAAAATGTGAATGTAGTTCCGCAGGGTCCGCGAATGGATGACATTCCCGAATCACCAGAGCATGTTCTGGCTCCCTGAGAACACAGCCGCAAAGCATAACGAGTATTCTCCTTAATATGAACTGGGCGCTCGAACTTTATCTCAGCCATTTCATGGTGAACCGCTTCCTGATCATATGATCCCGATACAGACTCGAGTGTTTCCCACTTGTGTCCTGTTGCCTGAAGGTCTACGGTATTGTCATAGAGAAGTTCCAGTTGATAGTCATAGCTTCCAGATCCCGAATACATTGTTGCACCGGCGACAGCAATACCCGGACGATCGACGGTAAATGCTATGGCATCAGGGCCAAAGTTGCCTGTGTTCCAGGTTCGACTAACATCACATCGGGAGAATCTATTTCCAGTCGAGTGTAGACTACGAGGAGGCAAAAATGCCTTTTCAAACTGAAAGCAATTTTGTTAGATTTCATTTTTTCTCAAAAAAATGTATTGTTCTTACTTCATTCAATGACGTTTGATAAACAATCTCAGCTAGAACCCTTGCCAGAAGATGACAACAGTTATTAATTAGGCCTTGATTGATATCCTTGCACATGACAAAATCATTTACATTCACACTGTGATTGTAGATGTTCTCAATTTTAGCCCTAACTGGACTTGAAATGATCTCTAAAAGTCTCAGCAGAACATCTTTGAAGGCCCATGTGTTGCTTGCGAATTCAGTCTTCTCCTGTTGAGTTCGATAGATCATCTGCTCCACCAGGATAGGATATTGATGATTCTCTGAGCTAGATAACATTGGCAGGCCGAAGTTATCACTTGGACTTACAATCGACTGACGTTCGTTGCCGGATGTCAATAGGGAAAATGTGGTTCTTAATTTTATTGAAGGACTACAAAGTCCAGCAATTATTGCACTAAGAAGGTGAGAGTGTAGGTCACCCTATAAAAAAGAATACTACTTATATTAGTGATTCAAGATGACACAGAAAAACATACCAAATCCATTTGGGAAAGGAGATCACATAGACAATTCCATTTTAGCGAAGAAGTTGGATAAAACGCATCAAAGCATGCGACAAAGCTTGTGTGACATTCCTCAAGGATCTCAAGAACCATACGGTAACCTATTCACAGATTTCACACCAAAAATGAGATCTCCTTCGATAGCCAACTTCACCCAAACTTACCATCTTCACTACAAATATCCTTAAATATATCGTCATTGAGTATCTCAATTAGAAGAGCACGAACATTTCCAATACACTCGGCCAATTGAACATTCTCCATGTTAGCCTTCCGCGAAGTCGGTGTCGGCAGCTCGTTTGTTAGAAATTGCTTCTGTGTAGTAGTCCCAGACTTACCAGCTTTGTTTGCTAAAACAGAAAAGAATTCCTTCCAATAAAGACTTGAGTTTCCAACCCTGACATTTGCTTACCCAGATTCCCTTCGGCTAATTTCTTAGCCGACACTTTAACACTCTTCTGAGGATAAATTTCGTTGGTGTACTTCCTCAACAATCTCAAGCACGATTTGTTCACATAGATCAAATATTCCAACGACTGCTTGACCTGAAGATGACGCGTCTTATCCCGTTGCTCACGAATATTTCGTTTAAACGATTCCCATGACCATTTAAGCAACGCCACCAAACTCTCAAAACACTCTTTGGTCACTGTGTTGGCAAAGGATTTGGAAATTTTATGAACAGGGTCAGTTTCAATATGTGGTGTTGGTTGTTTGGACTCTTGGGTGATAAGTCGATACAAAATGGACGGAATTTGTCCAGAATTGATATCAGTTCCGTTGTTGGCTTTTTTAGAATTCTTAAAAACAAACACTAATTGATCTTCGGTGGTAATAGAAGCCTGACCGGCTGATCCACAATCAGATGACGGTCCGGCTATACGTGCCCATATTAGATACCATCTCCCTGCAGAGGCAGTTATGGGTTTGGGTAGCATAATGTGATATTTGCTGCGTGCTGGACATTCAAAGGGAATTTCTTTGGTCTCTGAAATGAGAGTTCCGTCCTTTTCATAGCCCCCACCATCGATGCCAAGATCGAATACTTTCAACTTGCAAGAATATTCACCACGACCACCATACATTCCAAAACCACCTAAAGATATTCACAACGGAATTTCATTCGCTTTGGAACTCAAAAATTTAAAATCAAACACTCACATATCAAAACATCGGTGTCGCAGGAGAACCGAATGGCCTCCACACTGTGCCCAGAATATCCCCATCCACCTCCAAAGTTTTCAAATCGGTTCAAAATCTGATAGTCATTGGATTGATTTTCTTTTATCTGATTTTGGAGTGCTGGCGTTACATCTTCAAAACAGCTTGGACTGAAATATAGGGGCTTAGCTAAGACTTAAAACAAATCTTTAGGCTTATTGAACTTACATCAAATCCTGAGCAGACGTTAAGACATCCAAACACGCCAAGAGATTCAACGAAGCTTGTGACCGAGAAACTTGGGATTCTGGTTTATTCGTTGGCAAGGACAATTCTGGGGATAAAATCGCTCTGTAATTCGATGAGTTCTGGAAAAAAGCACAAAAAAACAAAACATTTCAAAAGGAAGTTATTGAAATAAACTACTCTAGTATCTTACAGTTCCATTCTTCGGAATCTCACTAGCGAGAACATTATAGCACAGCACACTCTTCGTAACTCCACCATCAAACACCCACAAAACATTAAATTGAGGATCTAGAGCAAAAGCAATCTGTGGCATTGGTTTCTCGATGGGACTCTTTGCCTCCTGACGACGACGTTTCCTCTGATCTCCAGCACCCATGTGTATTTGATTCTCAGGCACCTCGAATATTTGATTCCTCGACTCATGCATACTTCGGGACATCTGATCAATATTCCGATCGATATTCTGGTTGATCTCAGGCAGTTCCGAGTTGCGATTGCTTTGAATAATTTGAACAAAATTAACCTGGTTGTTGTAATGTGCAGTGCAACTTCCGTCTCGTCGATTTATTGTTAGGGCGTGGAAAGTCAAAGGAATTGTTGGAATCAACACTACATGAAATCAAAAAATAGGTCAGTAATACTCTTTCAGGTTCCAAAGTTTTTTATTCTTCTTACAAATTGTCTTCTTATCGGCAATGACACTTATCTTTGGTAGAATGTGAGTTGTTATGAGAGATTCATCAATTTTTATAAATGTCTGATCACCACTGGAACCAATCCATGTGGCTTTCTTGCCAAAGCTTGGTCCCAAACCACTGAAAAATATTGGAATCAGTTCAACAATTTGAATTTATTCTGTAAAACTTACAAGACAGCTCCGGGAGTGCAATTCCATAAGAATTTCTGCCTCTGAGCCATAATTGCTGAAGCAGCAGCAGAACCTTCTTTAGATGGATCGAGTAATTTTAAAGCTTCATCATGCATTGAAGACTTATTGAAGTCATTTGGTAGACGTCCAAGTTGTCCTTTCTATAGTAAACAGTCCTTTGATAAGAGATACCTCCACAAAAAGTTGCATACCAACCTGATAATTTCCAAAAGTGTAAACAACTCCTTTGTGGGTTAATAAGACAGTATGGTTACTCCCAGCAGCTATTTGGCTAACTGCTCCTTGAACTTTAACTTGAATAGGTCCGCTAACAGCTTGTAAGTCTCCAGTTCCAAGTTGTCCATACTGATTGCTTCCGAATGTAAACACTTCCCCTGTTAGGGTTAGAACCACAGTATGATGCAATCCACAGGCTATCTGGACAACTGGACTATTTGATGGTAAGACCAAATGTTGTGGGGCTAATGGGGCAACTCTTGGAGGATCCTTTTCTGCATCTGAAGCCATATTATTTTCTTCACGTGGTTGCTTATCCTTTCGACGCAGTAAGTTGCTCTTAGACCGCTGACGACTCATTTCGCTTAAGAGCTTCAGATCTGCGGTATTGTCTTTATATTACTATAAATACCTTTTCATTGTTTACTATCTATAACCACATCTTACCGCTATTGTCTGTTTCCTGGATGGTAATGCAAGAACAACATAGTCCACATTTAGCACATCCCGCATCACCATGTCCACATGGGCAAATCCTTCAAAATAAACTCAAAATTTAAGAAAATAGTTTAATTTTTTAAAATATCATAACTTACGCTCCCGGAACTCTCTCCTCAATGGGCACATTAAGCGATGACACACAGGAGACATTGTATGCTGTACATTCCTTACATACAACACACACCCTACACTGTCCTTGTCCCAAACTATGATCATCAAAATCGCACACATTTGCTACGTCATACCTCTGCCTTTGTTCGTTTAGCTTAACATCAGCCGATTCCACTTGACTTCCAACATTTGTGTCCATTGAGTAATTAGATTCTTTAGGTTTCGAACTAAATGACCTTCCACATTGTCCTTTGTTATTTAGGCCAAAAGTAAAGAGCTGTCCCTTGGAGTTGAGAACAACACAATGGGCTTTTCCCAAAGCGACTTTGGTAATATGTTGATCGGCAAATTCAGTCACATAACCATGAGCATCACAATGCGCTGTATCCTTCCCAAACATTATAAGACGTCCTGTTTTGGTGACAAATGCCGAAGTTCCATTATTACAGGCGGCTTGAATAACCACATGTCCATCAATTCGAGTTAAGCGCTTTGGTTTGCTGGCTTTTGGTTGTCGGCGGTTCTTCGAGGAATCACCATCCTCACCACGACGGGCAGTTCCTGCAAAGTACACAGTTCCATCGTCGTTGACTAGAAGTGCATGTATTCCATCGTGTCCAACGGCTACCTGGGTAATATTGGACACTTTGGAAATGATCAGTTCTGTTATTTTCATCGTTGGGGTTCGACCGACTGCTTTTAAGCCCAACGATGGAGATTTTCCATAAAAATAGACTTTTCCATTTGAAGCCTTGACTAGACCAAATTCTTTGCCACATGCAATTCCTTGAATTTCTATATCTGATGGTAATTTCGGTTCAAAAATATTATATGATGATTGGATCTAGATTTGGAGAGAAACAAAAACCCTTTTAGAAAAAAAGAAGGCATAGCGAATCGTGACTTCTTACCTTTTGGATTTGATTTTGATTGAGTACTTCGTCTTCAAATGCAGCATAACCTAGGGTCCTGAATTTTTTCCGAGCTAATTTGAGTGGCAAGTCAAATGCCAGAATTCCAGAACTATTAAAAATTTGCTTTACAACAAGAGTATCCTGAAAGATAACAAAAGAGAACAATCTTGAGTTGAACTATAATAGGTTTTTGAAAAAAGGAGTTTCACTTACATCCCGATTGGTACATATCATGTTAATTGATTCTTCATCTGAGAATAGGACATAGTTGAGTCCTTCACGAATCATTGGTAGATTAACATTGGACGGACATTGGACTGTGGACAAGGTGTCAGTATTGACGAGGAGAATGTTTTCAGAGAGACGTTTGGAAAAACGCTTAAAATATAATTTTCCCTGGAAACAAAATTTGAAATCATAAGAATTTAGAAAATGGAAATATTCTATTTTTTTTTAACTTACTGCACAAAATCCTAACCATCCTGATGCTTCTCTTCCAAATTCTGTATTTGTAGCATAGACATGTCCTTTAAAAGATCCATTGAAGCCAGTGCCGATTTTCAAGAGACAAGTTCGATATAAGAGATAAATGAATGTCCCATCGGATGCCATTGCTGGTTGAATCGATGTTAGCGGCGTTGTTGTACTCAAGATGGATCTTAATGAGAACTAAATGAAGGACAAATTATTACGGTTTGTTCTTTTTATATAAGAATTTGAATACAAACCTCATCAACTAAACAATTATGAGGAACCCCATGGGAATGAAAGTCCGGTCGAATAGGTTTATTTAATGCTGCACTCATAACAGTCCGCTGAAGGGAAAATAAGACTAGTGGCAGCTTAATTATCTGAGCTGACAATTGTTTTGGAGACTTTAAGAGTGCAGCAATGGCTTTGAGAATTTTTCCAGTATCACCACGAGCAATGCAAAGTCCGATCAATGATGAGCAAGCAATATTTGACCAATTAGCTTCAAACATTGGTGAATGCGATGCCTGTTGACCTGTCGAAGAAGTACTCATCGTAGCTAGATCAAGAAGTAGATCGTAGAGTGGATTTATTAGATCGTCTGGTTCTAGCTTAAAACTTTCCGGATGTTGCCCTTGAATAACATCAAATAAAGCCTTCAGAGCTTTGGTGCATATACTAGGTTGTATATTCCTAGCATCACCGATTAATTCGAAGAGACTGCGTAAACCAGCACCGACAATAAGTGGTACTTTGGCTATCTGTACCTCTTTTTCGATGGCTTCATCGATTTCGGTATCACCATCACTGTGTACAGAATCTGCCCCACCAGCATTCCGTTTCTCATTCGAATGACAGGAACACTCAATTAAATTATTCGCTAAACAAGCATTCGTACATATTAAACAGCACGATGATAGAGCTTTGGTTTTTTTCGAAGAAGACGATTTTTCTTGAAATATGGCATATTTTGCATCAGCTTCTAAAACTGCTGATCTAATGGCTGAAAAGACTGTAAATTTTGATGAATTTGGCTTCAACTCGATGTGGGCCAATGAATAGGCAGGGAAAAGTTGTTCATTGTCAACTATATTCTCGGCTGCTTTTTTGTCTTTGTTGTTGTTTCTTTTCGCACCTCCTTTCGTCTCTTGTAGTTTTCTAAAGAAACAAATCGTTTTGTGAATTAAAGATTAAAGTTTCTATTATTAAAGAGTGTTTTAAAGTAGAATTTAAATACTCCGAAAACCCATATAAGCTGACATTTTCTTTTTAGAGGCAATCTTAAAAACAACAAGCCTGGTTTCAAAAGTGTTTTAAAGATTATATTCAAGCTTATTTACAGGTTTAAACTTTTGTTTTTTGTGGTTCGAAATTGAGCTAGGCGGGCCATAGGAGTAGATTTTTCATGGACTTCGTGGATTGAGTAAACCAGAAATTTGGTCACATCAATTTCAAAATTAGCTTAATATTCTTCTGTGGAGTAGTTTACTAGTTATTTACCCTGTAGCTTTAGTTTGAGAACCTTTTTTGTGTGCAGTAAACAACCCTCTGCACTTCCCAACACCCAAACAAAACAAAAAAAATACGCAATATTATTTGGAACCCCAAAATAATTATTATGAAGCATGTAATGATTTTGAAAAGTCAAGATAGATTTTCGATAGATAATGGACAAAGGATTTGCATGAAAAAGAAAAGACCCAAATAAGGGTGTCTAAATTCTCCAGATTCTGGATTTCTAGGCTTTTGTTATTCTAGATTATATGCGTTCGATCTTTTTGTTCTCTTGATTTCTGTTGTTCGAGATTAATGTCTTTTGATATTTTTGGAGTATCATAGGTTTCATCTGGACAAACATATTTGTAACAAAATTTAAATTTCTTGAAAATACGAATTTCACGATTTCAGTGTCTATAGTTTTGTTATGACCAAAAGTATGGTTTTCTGTTTTTGCCATTCGTAGTACAAATCTTCTTCCAAGGGGTCTGTGGTGAGGGTGTGAGTTTTTTAATGTTTTGGTTTTCTACATTTCGTAGAAGACAATTTTTAAATAGAATTTTGTTTAGGCGTTTTTTGGGGTAAATTTTAGTAGAAATAAAAAATGGGACCGTGGCATTATATCGAAAAAATTGTAAATTCGAGATTTTTTTTTTGCTTTTTATAGAGACTAAGTCTCAAGCAAACAGATTACTATTTTATATTAAGTTACATATTTAAATAATTTATTTTCTCAGCTTTTTAATTATTAAAATACATACAACATTATAGCTTTAGCTTAGTTTTATAATTGGTTTTAAAGCATCCGCAATGAACTCTGTTGTCTTTTTAATTGAATAAACTTAGGTTAGGTTAAGTTAAAGTGGCTGTCCATGATGGAATAGGACACACTTAGACCAGTTTTCTCGCCCATTTTGATACCACATGAGTTTTGAGGCTTTCTCCTAAGCTCAATTAAACCAGTTTAAATCCCTTACGAAACGTGAGAGGTTGATTATTCTAATATGATTTAGATCGTTTGGGTGAAGAAGGTTTTTTTTTTTTTTTTTTAAATTTCTTTATTTCATTTGAAAAATACTTAAAACTATATAAACTTCAATCCATAGTTATATAAAAATACATTAATTTTAAGATTAATTTCAAGAATGAAATAGTTAAGTACAATCTGTTGGCCGAAGACAAGAAGCGAAAGTACTATACTATATAAAAGATAATTACAATTAATTTATCGATGGGGATGCGATAAAGATATAAGAATTTAAATTAAATTAAAATTTGGAAAAACAAATCTTAAATAAATGAATTTAATATGAAGAAGAAAAAAAATAAGAGCAATAATTTCAAAAATTTAAACTAAGGGAATTATCAAGTTTTCAACATCAAAATTTGATAAAAAATGCCAATGTTTAATATTTTTCAGATATACTGATTTAACTCGCTCACTTCTAAGACTAGTAGGTAATTTATTAAAAAGACGAGGCGCAGTAATATTGTAAAAGAGTGAAAAATGTGCTTTCTTGATTGTGGGTACTTTGACAAGGTAACTGGAGTTAACGCGTAAATTACAGTTTTCGTAGATCCTCGAAGCATTGTAACCGGAATTTTCAAAAAAAACTTTTAAAACTTTGTAGAAATACAAATGCCTTAATGGTAGCAGTTCCAGATTTTTAAAAAACCCAAAGCTAGGAGTTAGACGATTAACCTTACACAGAATGCGAATTGCATGTTTTTGTTTTATAAGTAAAGGTTCTAATTTATTAAAATGTGTTCCACCCCAACAAGTTATCCCGTACTGCAACTTAGATTTAAAAAGACCGTTGTAAACTAATTTTAGAACTAACAAACCACAGTATTGGCTGAGTAGAAAAATCTGTCTAATAACATTAGTTAAAAAATTCTTTACAGATAGTGTATGGTCTTTCCAACTAAACCTATAGTCTAAAGTTACACCCAAATACTTAAAACTGTCGACTCGCTCAATTGAAAAACAATCCGTGGCGCAACACATATTAGAATTAAAAGTTAGAAAATTATGATCAAAAAAACAGGAATGCATCAAACGGAATCTTTCGCAATTAGGAGAATGATATTTTAAAGGCCAATCACTACAGATTTTACCCATAATATTATAGATCATGAACTTCGTTTTTTCACTAATGACCAGTTTATGAAGATTAAACCAATTACGCAACAGTTCTAAATCGTGGTTAACGTCCGAATAAAGGTTGAAGTAACATTTACTGTTGTACGTCAAAGCAGTGTCATCGGCAAACGCTGTTATTGTGCCCTTCAAAGGTTGCAAGAAAAGTGAATTAACAAAAATTAAAAACAAAACTGGTCCTAATACAGAGCCTTGTGGTACACCAACGTTAATGAAGTTTTTAGCACTTAAGATATTTTTAATTTTAACTCTTTGACTACGATTATGCAGATACGATACAAACCATTCATGTATATAACCTCTAAATCCAGCATTATGTAATTTCATAAGCAAAATATCATGGTCAACCATGTCAAAAGCTTTGGTAATGTCTATAAATAGTGTAGCTGGTATAACAGATTCATTAAGACTTTTATAAATTTCACTGCATAACTTTAACAAAGCGTCTTCAGTAGATCTACCACTTCTAAAGCCAAACTGTGAGTCACTGAAAAAATTCGTTTTGTCTAGAAAAGACAGCATCCTAGACTTTATCCCCTTTTCGAAAACTTTAGAAAAGACTGATAAAAGAGATATAGGTTGATAATTATTTAAATTCGTAGCATCGCCTTTTTTATGTAAAGGGATAACGACTGCATTTTTCAAAAAATCAGGAAAGATACCTTTTTGTATGCTTAGATTGAAAATGTGAGTTAAAACATCTGCAACTAGAAAAGATATTCTTTTCAGAATATTACTAGAAATATTATCGCACGACTTAGAATTTGAATTTTTTAGCGACTGTATAATTTTATTTATTTCAAAAGCAGAAAAAAATTCCATAAAAAAAGTTTGACTCTGAATGGGTTCAAAAGCATTGACATTGCCACATTGACAAGCAAAAGAATTATTCATTGCTGTGGTACGAATAGTACTCGTAATATTTGAAAAATAATCATTAAATACAGTGGCAACTTCAAAAGGCTCAGAAAAGGACAAATTATTTTTACTAACTACGATATCAGAATTAATCACGTTTTTGTTCAGAATCTCATTAACGACCTGCCATTCTTTTTTAGAATTACCCATATTATGGATAAACTTGTTCCTATAATAAGTATCTCTTTGAAAAGGTATATCATTTTTAAGTTCTTCACACAATTTTTCGTAACACTTTTTCAGTCTAGAGTTGTTGGGATGTTTTTTAGAGCACTTAAAAAAGTAATTTTTCTTTTGAATTTTTTTTAAAAGAGCGTCTGACATCCATTGTCTTAGATGTTTGTTTTGTTGACGTTTTTTAATCCTCTTGCTAGATGACTCTATGTGAAATTGAAGTCTGTCAAGAAAAAACATAAAGGCAGTAGATGGATCATGTGCACCATAAACATCATCCCAAGACTCAAAAACTAAGGCCGATTTTAGTGCAATGTAGTCAATTTTAGTTAATTCATTAGTAATAGGCGGCTTTTCTCTGAACACACTGTGATCAAGCTGAATTGTTGTTAAAAAGTGATCATTTATATTAAGATCAAAGGTAGTCGTTTTATAATTAGTAGAATTACTTCTATGTAATCTTATAAATATATGATCGAGACAAGTACTTGAATCTTGAACTACACGCGTTGGCACATTAAGCACACTTACCAAACCAAAAGAAGACATAAGTGATAGATAACTATCACTTTCAGATGAGGTGGTGAGAAGGTCAATGTTCAAATCACCGACCACAATCAGATTTTTGCACTTCTGATTTTCTAAAAAGCCAGAGAATTCATCCAGAAAGGCATTTACAGAGCAAAAGTTAAATCTATAAGCACAGACAAAACAATAAATAAAACCAGAAATTTCGCATTTGACACTAATCAAGTCAGCACTGTTCAAATTTGAACTGTTTCCTCCTTTTCCGCGTCCATACAGCTTCTACAAAAGCCATTTGAGAACACGCCTAGCCGCGTGGCGTGCTTTCCTATTAGACAGTGCCCGGTTAAAAAAAATAAATTGGGTGGCGCAACAGTCCGTTGAGAACTAAGGCCTAGTGACTTACAACTCTCAACCATTCCTGTGTGCGAGTACTGTTGTCAGGGATGGAAGGAACCTACAGTTTTTTAAGCCGAATCCGAACGGCAAATTTGAGAAAGCACTTTTCATGACAAGAATTTGTCAATTCCTCGCAAGAGGCAAGTACCCGTGAAAAAAAAACTTTAGATGGCACAGGCAGGGATCGAACCCAAGACCTCTGGCATGACAGTCCAACGCACTATTTACATCATGCCACGGGTACTACTACTACGACAGTACCCGGTTATGACACCTATTATCGAACTTATATACGATCTGCTTAGAGATAGCAAGCACCTTAATCACTTTAAATCTAGTGTAGACCAAATGTTTTTGTGACCTTACACATGGTGATGCTGTTCCACCTGGTGTTTGCCTTCTTCATAGCGTCCTGCATTAGCAATAGTTTACTACAAGTTTGAATACCCTTAAAATTTGGTTGAATTTTGTATAATACCGTCTGACCTGTTCAACAAGTTTTTGTTCTTGTCAATCAAATTCTACTTTTCGATGTGGTTTGGTGGCCTTAATTCAAATACTCTAAAATTCCTCTATCTGTACTTGAGATATTAGTATTTATTATTTAAAATACGAAAGAAACACATGCATAGTGCTTTTTGAGGCTATGTAAACTCATAAAGTATTTTTTTTTTTAATACATTTCTTCCCAAATCTATAATCCTTATCTTCCATATTCAGTTTGAATATTAAGAGTATTTTATTAGACTTCACCAATAATCGCTGAACCATTTATGCCAAAACATTTTTAAACAGAAAAGGCAAAATTGTTTGAAACTAATTTGTATTCTTGTAATTAATCAAGTTTGTGAAATATATTGAATGAATTGTTAAAATTTTAGCAGATAGTTAAAGTGAAAGTTCGGATTCCAAATCAGAAAACTTACTCCAAAACGTATTTTTCAAAACCATGAAAGCATTTAATTTAAGGTTTCTCAAAACGTCATATACCGATACTTTGAAAATTAAGCGTACACTCATATAAAAATTGGAAATTCGTTAATTTGAATATTTAGATTTCACTTCATTCTTTTTTTATTACCATTTAAATTAACTTTTTGGTTTGACGGAAGGCAATTTGTTAAGAGAAAGCTCAATACGCAGTTCAAGAAAGAGAATTTGTTTGCCACTGTTATACACAGAGTAGGTAATGTCATGTTAAGGGAATTTTGAATTCTTTGACACAATTATGGACAAATGGAAAAGTCTGTATATTTTTAGGAGAAATATGCATCAATCCGCAAAATAACTGAATTAATTACTAGTAAAATTTTATTTTCAACTACATACACAACGATCCTAAATTTACATCGTTTCTTGTGAAGGAATGGTTGGTTTATAATACCAAAAACCAGCTCATGGCCCCACTTCAGTCATCGGACCCCAATACCATTGAGCATTTGTGATAAGGAACCAAGTGAAGGCTCCATCCAGAAGTGCAACCAAAGCAACAAAAACCAACTGAAAGCAAGGGATACCGAAATTTGGGAGAATAGTACCCCTGCCTTTCCCAAAAAAAAATTTCGAATCGATGCAGTGGCGATAACATGCTGTAATAACGGCTAAAGGTGGACCTTAAAAATATTAATCTTCCAATATTACCACACTTGTTATTCTTTTTAGCTTATTTATTTTATTAAGATACTAAAAAAATAATTTAAGTTGTATCTGGAAAACATAGGTTTGTACTTTGCAAAATCATGATACCTACAATTTATTGTTGAAAAATAAGTTGTTTTTACCTTAAAAAGAGTATTTTTTTAAAACCTGATGTGCTACAAAAAGTAGTCAGAAAAAAATTATTTTTGCAGACCAGAGATTTTCTATAAAGGCCACTGTGTAAAATTGCTTATAAAACGTTAAGCCTTCCGTGTTTTTTGTCAAACCATTTTCTAATATTAGTATAGTACCCGTAGCGTGATGGTAAGTGCGTTGGACTGTTATGCAAGGGGTCTTGGGAAAGTGCTTTCTCAAATTAGCCGTTCAGATTCGGCATACAAACTGTAGGTCCCTTCCATCTCTGACAACATTACTCGCACACAGGAATGGTTGAGAGTTGTAAGTCACTAGGCCCTGGTTCTGTATGGATATGGACTGTTGCGCCACCTAATTTATTATTTATTTAATTTTCTTTTCTAATATTTTGAGTACTAACGTTGATAGATCAATAGATTGATATAGTCACAATCATTATCTTCTTTTCAAAGAGAGTTCCAATTTAAAAACCTTCAATAATCTGGTTAATTTGAAAGACAAAGGTAACACAACGAAGAACACCGTCTATTGTGTGGGGTGGGACTAACATTTCAATTTTGGAAATGTTTGTGCTCGATGCTCTTCAGAAGAAGAAAATTATTAAATCAATGTGCTTAACAATTAATTTAAAAAATGTTTTTAATATATGTAGGTATAGGTAGGTACCTATATGAAAATAAATTATTTCTAAGACAAAAGAAAAATCATGAACTGCATTAGTCAATGATGTAAAACTTATGAGAAACTTAATGCACCAAATTTAATTAAACATCAACAATTATTTAATTTATTTTGTTCATTTAAATACAAAAAATGTGAGAACCACAGATTTAAATCAAAATTGTTTAATTTATTTTACCATTGGAAAATTATATTTATTAATCTGTTTGGTAAAAATATTCAAGGATCTAAATGACACTATCAAATTTTAGGTTTTCTTTAGTATTTATATTTATTTTTGATTATTTATTTGTTAAAGAGGGAAACCTTACAAAAAAAAATACGCAGAAAAGGACTTTGAATTCAAATTGGAAACCAATTTACCTAACCTGCTACCTACGAATCCTGTAGTCCTGGTAAAAATCGATATTATTTTTCTTTCACTAAACAAGAACAACGAACTCACTTACTATGATAAATAACTAAATGTTTGTTTTCTTAAGTTTTTTATAAATAATAAACATCAATTCAAATAAGAAAATAAGTTTTTACCTTTCAGAACCATTTGTATACAATTCGTGAAAATATTCACCATATTTTGATGGTTGCACTAAACCCACCATTGCACAATGCCAATAATTTTGTTTCCTAACTTCTAGGTATATATTTTAGTATTTTCAAATGAAAATATCAACAAATCACTGTTATTTGAGTATTTAGATTTATAAAAAATCAAAAGTTATTGAATTTCTTTTTTAGTTTAATTGATTTTTATTAAATTGCTTGCACATAATTTACTTAAAATATTACAATTTATAAAAACAGAATAAAATAGTTCCGAAAGCTTTTTGTTCGGAATCCTGTCTGGAATATTTTCTGTTAATCGATATTGTAGAAGGAATCAAGCAAATAAGAAATAATTACGACAAATATAAAACATCCTTTGTTCTTTGACTCTGTCTAACTCATTGGACAACAATAGGGGTGAGCACATAACAGTGCTCCCAATTGGAAGAAATTGCAAATAAGTTCCAATGGATGCTTTCTATTTGACATGGATTATGTTTGAGTTAATTTTTTGAGTTTACAACTCACCAACAAATATTTCAAATAATGTAAAATGATATTTGAATAGCCATTTCCCTTAAACATGTGTTTTTTGCTAGAAAAACAAATAGTAAATCAATTTTCTAGAAATGACCTTAGTAGGAAAGTATGATCTAGTACTAAAAAATTAGCTGTATGGGATCTCTGTTCGGAGAGGTGAAAAATTAAAAATTCAAAATATGAATGTGTTGGTGGGTAAAAGGAATTGTCAAGAAAGTTGGGAATAGGCAATCTAAGGAAAACAGCTGTTCCGTCTGCGCAATGTGAAGTAAACAAATGAATTTCGGTACTTTTAGCACGTGGATTTTGTTATCAAACAAAACCAACAGCTGTGTTTTGTTTACGTTTTCGAGCACGTGAGTAGTGGTGTAAATGCACTACTAACCGATTACCGGCCGGTGAAATATAGTAAAAAGAACGAGGTCAAAACAAAATAAATTGTGTACACTTAACGTCATGTCATTGAGGACACTCTATTTAAGTTTTGTTTGCGATGCATGAACGATGTAATTTTTTTTCAAGAGCAGTTTGTTAACTTTTCTTAAGAAAGTATTAATAATTTCTTAAAGGAAAAGAATAAATAAACTGTTGAATATTTATTTTCTTTGTAGTTGCATATTTTTATCGGTGGATGACAAACAAATTATTTATTATGTTAAAACCAGATAAAATTTACTTTTTTTTTCGGGCGTGACTTGAATTTATCATCTTTTTTCACTTGACAAATAAAAACTACGCCATTACTAAAAATACGAAACGATGGGCTCCTTAAAAATGTATTGACATTTTTAAAATTCCCTCCAAAAATGGAGCTACGTAGTGTCAAACAAACACGAAACAATCACAATTTTTAAACAAAAGTTTCCTGATCGTGTTATTTATCAAAAAAAAGATCACAATTAACTTATGAGATCTTCTGCTTTAACATCTTCTGACTTTTTCTTTGGACAAGTGAGAAGAGTTGTATTTCAATGTTCCACAATGGATTGTAACCCTTCGTGAAGTTATCGAGTTTCATGGTTATATGGTTCAGCAACCATATTTATCTAATATCGTTTTCCACAATTAATAGCATATACCTTTTTTCCTGCAATGATACAAAATATTGTATTTAATATCAAAATGAAAACTCTTATTGGAAACCCATTTATAAATAGAGCAATCGATCTGAAAGATCAAAAATTCTTGTAAGAAATGTTACTTTGATAAAGTTTATGCTATGTATGCAGAAATTCTTCATTGAATGGGCACTAGCGTTTTTGATTTAAAACCACAAATGAGTTTTACTTAGGATTTAATATTTAAGGAATGAAAAAATCTAATTCTTGATCTTTCAAATGAATATTTTTTGGTTGACATTAAATTTTCTGTTCTATATTTTTCAAAAGAATTAACTATTCATAATACTTTTTTTATCTGTCAGTTTATGTAGTTATATCTGTGATTTATTTGATTGTAGAAGTTGTGTTCAAAATAATTGCCAAAAAAACGATCCACAGTAGTCCGATTTTGTGTAATTTAAAGTTGACACAATTGATCATTAGTCAGACTGATTTAAAACGAAATTGTACAAAATTCAGCGAAATTCAAACTAGAGTTAATTTTTTTCTTAATAAAATGGACAATTTTAAAAAGAGGACATGTTAAGAAAATATCAGGAATAATTTATATTTAATTTGTTTTCATTTTGTAAATTGAAGGAAAGGGGTTCGTTCGTGGATTAAAGTCTAACTGTGGAGCTATGTATATTGGTTGAAACTAACGTTTTCCAAAATAACAACAAAGTACATATAACAGAGTATGATAAACAAGATACAAAAACAAAACTATATTTTTATTTAGTTTTACGAATAATTATGAAAAAAGATTACAACGACGATTTTATGCTAAGCAACGTTAAAAACCAAAATGAGAAGTAAGATTTTTAATGTTATTATCTTAACCTTTTTTTTGAAGACTTGCTAAAGTAACGTTTTAGGTTATATTCTGAAAGGTAGTCGTTAAAAAGGAACAAAGTCAAAGCACGCCTTAAGCATTTTGACCTGATTACCACCATTTATGCGCTAGTGTTGAAATTGACTTTTCATTCTTCTTTGTGCACAAAAATCGCAGAAACAGACAAAAGTATATGAAAAATATATTCATCATTTTTTTAATTTTCAAATTAACAAACAGACAGCTGAACACATTTTTTAACTTTATTTATAGAAACAAATAGATTTAATAAGAGGAAATTTGAGTTAAAAATTTCAAGCATTTTTTATGACAGTCGTACTAAAGTTGATACGAAGTTGTCTCAAAATTTTGTAAACCTACACAAAAAATTCAAAATATGCATTACAGAAAAGATTATGTAAGTAGTAGTCATCAGTTTATTTTAAAAACACAAAAGTATTCAGATTAGCAAACATTATTAAAAAGAAATTCTGTCGAAATATCAGTCCATATTGAATTTTAAAATGACCTCATAGTGTTTTGTGCGTTGTATGACCGCATCCATTGCTCCTCAAGGAGTTATTAAACATGCCAACACAATGTCTAAAAATTTCAAAATCTGATTTCGATACTCGAATATAACTAAAATCGCTGTCCACTAGAGGATTTCACTTTAGCCTTTTTTGTATCTGTTGTTCATATAAATTTCGACTGTATTGCGGATAGCTTTTCCAAAAAACTCTTCTATTTAAAAAAAAAAGTGATTATATAGAATTAAGTTAAAAATGTCGCTGGCCCTTTAACTGCACCAAACAATCACACTTCATTTAAACATTATTTTTCAACAATCATTTGGATATTCTCCTTTGCCCAAATATGAAAGATTTTCATGAGAACGCCCACTTTCGTTAAAAATTTCAACAATTTTTACGCGCTGGTCAGTTATGTTATTGTCAATTATTTAAATTTGTCCAGAGCTAACCATACACGACAGAGGCTAAAAAACTGAAGTTGCTCGGTTTGGCTATGTCAATCTATTTGGACTTTCAGCAAGTCAAAAATCAACGAGCCCGAGCCAACGAGCCAAGGCTCGGCTCTCTCGTGTGTGGGGAATCAACTTGCCAAGTAGTTCTGTCTATTTACAGAATCTTATATCGCCACCTAACAACTATCTTAATTATCTCAATCTATCTTATACAAAAATTCAAGAAAATGAAAAATATAAAAATAATAATAATCAATCTGGGTAAGGCGCCAGTTATAGCTATCATTGGTTTTCATCATTGAAAATAATCATTGGAATTTTTTTGACAGGTCGTTTATAGCTATCATTAAAAATTTCTGTCATTGAAAAATTTTTCCTGATTGAAAGCCACCCAAAAAATTTTACTGACAGAAATCTGTCATTGGAATTGTGTGAAATTGGAACACAAATCAGTGGAACGATTCGTTTCACTTTTGAACATAAAAGTATCAGCTGTTCAGGAAAATAATTTTCCGTCCGGAAAATAGAAAAATACATTTTTAGAGAAAAATAAATGTGCAACTAAACTTTTTTTCTCAAAAAAAAATTCTTTGTGTGATTTCCGTTCGATCGGTATATAATTTTCATTTCTAATCAAGGGGAAACACCATCAAATATCGATTCAAAAATTTTTCCGGATCGATTTCAATGATAGCTATAACTGGCGCCTAAGTAGCTGTGGCTCGGTGA
Source organism: Eupeodes latifasciatus (assembly GCA_920104205.1). Taxonomy (NCBI): domain Eukaryota; kingdom Metazoa; phylum Arthropoda; class Insecta; order Diptera; family Syrphidae; genus Eupeodes; species Eupeodes latifasciatus. The sequence continues at coordinate 49,282,021 of OV049926.1, read as the reverse complement.
TGTATGTATGCCGTGCAAATGGCTAAGAGTTTTCGGCAAAAAGTTTTCGAAAATACGAAAATCCTTCACACTGAACATTTACACGTTTTCGTTTGACATTTTAATTTTTGCAACATCGACTGTCAAATATTGTATTGATTCAAAATTTGTAAGTTAAAGTTTATTTTAAACAACAATTCAGATTGAGCTGTAAAACTTTTGATTTACCTACCTTGAAATGAACTAAAAGATCTGGATGAACAAAAAAAAAAATAATGTTTTAATATATGCACTGGCAACAGCTTTTGAATACAGGCTTTAAAGTGAAATATTTCTTTTGTAAGTCTGCTATTACACGATGCCTCACGACTCACGACTCACATAAGTGCGAAAAAGAAAGCAGATGTGATAAAATGAGATGCAAAAAAAAAAATTCCGGTGAGTCTCCAGCAAATTATTAGTAGACTCAATTTGACGTTTCTTTTTTCTCATATTCGTTTTATGCTGTTCTTTTTCATTCGATTTTCTTGTTGCTGGGATAAACAACATCGAATTCGTTTGAAAACCAGAAAAGTGTATAACTCCATATTAAAAATTAAAGCCAACGAGAAGGAGTATTCAAAACAAAACAAACAATAATTGTCAAATTTGAGGCATGGGGCACGAGTCAACGTGTAATAGAGCTTGCCTCACCGAATACAAATTTATAAGGAAAGTCAAAAGTGAGTCGTGAGTCGTGTCGTGAGTCAACGTGTAATAGGGGACTAAGCACACATCAGTTGTTTTGTTTGCATTTGATTGGGGGCTGAATGTTTCGAATGGTTTGTTTAGTTAATCCTTGAATAGCTACTAGTTTTCGACATTACTTATGTAAAACAAGTTTTATATATATAAAAATGTTGTCACAATTAAGAGCAAATAGTTTTATTGAGTTTGTGAATAATTGAATACTCTTAAGGACTTATCTCCGAGAAGAAGACATCCAAAGCAGTATACAACTCGGTATAATCCCATGACAATATTCACTAAGATGAATGAATACTGACCAAAAAAATCATGACGTGCACAATATTAATTTTAATAAGAACTCTTATTTTCATAAAACTCTTCACCAAATTTAGCACAATGTTTAATTTGTGTAATTGTAAATGATTTAATGTGCTTAGCTCGGAAAGAAAGAAATGTTGAACAGAGTTGGGCGAAAACTTGATCCTTAACGGTGTGTTGATAGTTGAACCCTTCTTTATATAAATTGTTTTGTACCTAAAACCTGTTAAATTCTCTACATCAAGATCAAATACATTTTTGTTCGAGTTGACAGCTACATCGACACTAAAATGAAAAACAGTCAAATGTTTACTCCTATTCCAATTGCTACTTACAAATGATTTTTTTATTGAAATCAAAATGATAACATGAAAACAATCCCATTAGTCCCTTTTAAATATCATTGAATTTGTGATGAGTAGATATGTCGGGGGCGACTTTCCATTACGGCAGCAGGAATTTCTTTCTGATTTTTTTTTACAGTTAGGTAAATAGAACATGTTTTAAATATTAAGGGGCATGCTGCCCCCCTTCAACCTTCCTGCTTGAGATCACTATAGGATTTGGGGTACGAGTTTGGGTATTGCAAAGTACTTTTCGCGTTTGAGCACTAATATCAAAGAAATCCCCAACAAAAAAAATCAAGTATGGCAACACTGAACAAAAAACAGGGCGTGTTTTGTATGTAAAAAAGTGAACTTTGAAAATTAATTTAAAATAGAAATAAATGTTTCCTCGCTCTAAAATTGCTATTATTATTTATTTGCACATATTTATCAAATAAAAAAAAAACGCGTGTCGAAATTCGTGCTGCGGTAATGGAAAGTTGAGCCGTATGTCGGAGACCTTTTACCTAGATGCAAATAACATCAACAACAATAATTAACATCTTACAATTTTTAATCTATTTACATTAACATAAAAAGTATTTATTAAACCATTTAAATTGTAAACTGTAGTAGTCTTTTTAGTGCCGACAGCCCTGTGGTTATGTTAAAGTAAAGTGACATTTATAGTTGCTTACGTTACGTTTCTGAAGTTTCGTAGTTTGTTTTCATTTTTCTATATCCAACGAAGCTACTACTTCTTCAGTAAATTGAACTAGCAACAGAAAGATTGTTTAAAAAATTTAAACTTTTGAAAGAAATCCAAGTGCCTTCCTCCCTTGACAATAATTTAGAATCATTCCTTATCCCGATTAGTGTATATAGAAATCGTAAAATGTTCGTTGAGACTTGTATTGCTCCTGTTAATATTGCATTAATAAAATATTGTAAGTACAAAATGCACCAAACTTTCTCTAACATTCATTACTGGCCCAAAAATATGTACTTTTATACAAATTTTTAGGGGGAAAGCGAGATGAAGATTTAATTTTACCCATAAACGACTCACTAAGCATGACTTTGAGTACAGATGAGGTGTGTATGATGTAGAAAAGGAGCCTATTTTTAGTATCAAGTTCAGGGGTTTTGTAACCTTTCCTGAATTCCATGAATGTATTCATGATTCTCGTTTGTTTTTTTCTTTATAAGATGTGTGCAAAAACAACAGCAGCTGCCTCGGATAAGTTTGAGAAGAACACAATGTGGTTAAATGGAGAGGAAGTTCCATTCGAGGAGAATCCTAGAGTTATGAGATGTATCCAAGAATGTAAGCATAGTATTCCAATTTAGCTCCCAAATAAATCAAAATTGTATTACTATTTTTTTTGTTAGTGAAACGATTAGCTTTGAAGAGGGCTTCCCCCAAGTTTCCTGTTGAATGGAAGATAAGAATCTGTTCAAAGAATAATTTTCCCACAGCAGCAGGGCTGGCATCAAGTGCTGCTGGCTACGCTTGTCTTGTCTACACCTTAGCCTGTCTGTATGGAGTGGAGCAGGAGGAGCTAACATCAATTGCCAGGCAGGGAAGTGGCTCAGCTTGTCGAAGTCTATATGGAGGCTTAGTGAAATGGCAAATGGGCAGCAGAGATGATGGATCCGATTCCATAGCCGTGTCCGTTGCCCCAGCAACCCATTGGCCAGATATGCATGTTCTTATTTTGGTAGTTAATGATTCCAAGAAGAAAACCGCCTCTACCAAAGGAATGCAACGAGCTGTGGTTACCTCAGATCTGATAAAACATCGAGCTGGGCAATGTGTCCCGAAGAGAATCTCAGATATAACTGCTGCTATTGAAGCTAAGGATTTCGAAAAATTTGCCGAGATCACAATGAAGGACTCGAATCAGTTTCATGCAATTGCATTGGACACTTATCCCCCGTGCGTTTATATGAATGATGTCTCGCATGCTATCTCAGAGTTCGTTCATGCATTTAATGATGCTGCTGGGAGCACCAAAGTTGCCTATACATTTGATGCTGGTCCAAATGCGTGCCTTTATTTATTAGATGAAAATGTTTCCCAAGTCTTGGAAGCTATTCAACTTTATTTTCCTTCAGATTCCAATTCGAATGAGTATTTGAAAGGAATACCAGTCAAGGAATATTGCAATGTAAGATTCTTTGAGTTTGGATTCATTTATAATTTTTTAACTTATCTGTTCTTGTTTTTTTTTAGAACTCTGAAATCGTGCTGAAAGACTCGAAACCATATGGACAGAATCTCTTAAAATATGTAATACACACGAAAATTGGTACTGGTCCTAAATTATTGTCCAAAGATGAATCTCTCATAAGCACTGATGGACTTCCGTTGTGATGACAACAAAAAAAACGACAAAATATTTATTTGTTATTTATTTATTTATTTTTGGTGAAATGTGGAGAGTGTTTAAAATAGGATTTAGTGGGGAAAGGTAAATTTATAAAAGAGATGCTTTTATATACATATGTAAATTCAATAAAAACGGTATTTTTTGGTACAGTGATTTTATCAATTAATTAAATTTGCGTGTTGAAACTAGTTACGTTATTGATTAAATGATTGTGGATATAAGATTATTAAGCTGTAATGGTCAATTACACTTTTTTTAAAAACTACTCGTTTGTATTTTCCTGATTTTTGTCTATGATAATTTGGGTATCTAGGTTCTAGGTGTCCCCAACTGTATTTTTACAGTGTCTTTAAATATTGAGAATCGTTATCGTGGAAAAATGTTCCCACCTGCGAAAATTGGAAACGAGGTTATTTTGATTTTGGCTGTCCTTTCAATTTGAGCTCTTATAGCAAATGGGAAGAGTCTCCGTAAAACGGATGTTGAGACAAAAATTAAAATTGTTAAACTGCTGTTGAAATAAATTGTATGCTGTTATCGGATATTAAAAATTGTTAAACCACTTTTAGTTTTAGAATTGTCCAAAACCAGAAATAATAATATGGCCCTTGTTTTTGATTACATGTAAAATCTTCCTCTCCCGCTGATGCCATTTCAGGAAATATTTTACTCGAGTAAATTTTGGCTCTACGTACTTAATGCACATAATGTGGTAATAAAAACGAACTTCGTGGAGTGTTAGGTCCCTTAATAGGCCAACATAGGCAACAGGTCTTGGGCTAAATTCGGCAACATTAGCCTAATATGACAACTCCAAGGATATGTTCTTCGAGCTCCTGAGCAAATCATATGAGCAGTGCCCTAGCTAAGAGTATTCCCAACATCCACAAAGGAACTTGGAGTTCTCCAGAACAATCTACCGTCAACCAGATTGACCATATTGCTAGCACGCTTCCAGTATCATGGATGTCCAAATTTTCCGAGAAGCTAAGATCGACTCGGACCACTACCTCGTTGAAGCGAAGATAGAACTTCGGATTTCCAGACCCAAGGCGAAACAGGGAGATAACGTCGAACGGCTACATTCACAAGAGATCCTCAAATCCTTCTCCGACCGAGTAACTAGGAACTTCTTTCGAAGTTCAATATATGAGATTGCATAACGGCGACGGCGAACCAAATTCCGCTGACAGGCAGGTTTATCCATTCAATATAGACGACGAAAGTCAACAATCCCGTCTTCCCGATTTAGACGAAGTGAATGGAGCAGATGGCTTGTATGCCGAGCTCTTCAAAGCGGCTGGAGATAATTTTGTTGGAAGCATGCACCAATACTGAAAAAAGGAGACTATCTAAAGTGCACTAAGTATAGAGGCATCAGTCTACTTACCATCGCTTACAAAATCTTCTCTTTCGTAATATGTGAACGTCTAAAGCAAGTCGTCAACAACCTGATAGGTCCTTATTATTTTGGCCTTAGACCCAGAAAGTCAACAGTTGATCAAATATTCACATTATGCCAGATCCTGGAAAAAACCCAAGAACATCAAATTTATGGCAGAAATGTCATGAAAAATTCGCGCTTTTTTTTAACATCGTACTTGAAAGAATAGTGCAGAGCTCACACGTCAACACTAGAGGCACTATCTTTCAAAAGCTCTGTCCAATTACTAGCAAATTCTGATGACATTGACATAATCGGAGGAACGCAGTGTGATGCCAATTAGGCTTTTATGAATATTGAGACGGAGGGAGCAGATAAGATAATGGGCAGGTTCAGACAACACAAGGGACTTCATTTGCAGTCAACTTCATCCTTTGAACGTGAACTTTGACCAAGGCAACTAGTTTGTTTTTCAAGTGTCATGAATTTAAAATTCAGAACTTTACTTCACAAACCTCTACTTCAAGTTCATAGTACAAAAACCACCAAAATCATTATTTTCTATAAAACACTCCTCAGGCAAGCTACAAGTCCATCACGATTTGTATTTTGTATTTTAAAGAAATATTACTTATATCTTTTCAAATTTACGAGGAACCTTTTTATAGAAAGCATTAAATAAAGTTGTCCCGAAAAAAAATAAATCATTGAGCAATGAAGTTTAGCTTTTAGTTGAATTAAAAAACATGATCAATTGTCATTTTGACATAAGTTGGCTTGACTTGATATTTAGGGAGATTTTTCTTGACTAACTTTCCAGTCAACTTTCCAATAAAGTTGCCTTAATTGGAAGGCAATTTTTTGGCAGCTGGCCAATCAGATGCTACAAACTTGCCTTACTTTCAAGTCCCTTATGTCGGCTGAACCTGCCCAATCACTTACAACACCAACACCAGACAGTTAAGCCTTAATTTGGTGGCAAATTCTTACACTTGCTGTCCTTAGACATTGTTTTGTCGTTTAGTTTTTGAAAATTACCAAAGGATTTACGCAAGATTCACCCTCTCTTCTTTGGAAAATGCTTCGAGTGAGTTCCTCTTTCTAAGCAACCAAGACTTAACAAATGCACCAATTTGTTAATCTTTGATCTTGGCTTTGCCTATCTATGTATTGATTTTTCTGGGTGAACAATGAAAAACCAAAACCCTATGCATATAGGATAAACTACAGCCTCCACGATACTCTCACAAGGAGGCCATCCCATATATGTATGTATGTTCCTGAAATTAACCACGGGGCTCCAACATATCCCGTGGTACCACATCTTCAGTGGTGTGTTAATTTAGGTCTTTGATGAGGTGCCATCTAGGAAAGATAACCCTAGAAGTGGCCGCCCGGCTTCATGTGGGACTCAATCCACCGCGCTTTATTTACACTTACATAATTTTTTTAGAAAATGATTTTTAATTCCACTCCAGACTTATTTTTATCTTATATGAAATACCGACGACTTATAGTCATTCGAATTGTATACTTACTGATTTCTATGGTTTTTTTTTTATAATTTACTCGTAAATCAGTAAGTCAGCCTCGAACCCATGAGGCAGGACGACAGTCCTTTGTTACCATCTTTCGCAAGATTTTTAATCTTGGAAGGAAGTTAACTATAGCTTCTTGCGTTCGCTCACATGTAGAGAATTTACTCAGTGCAGTTCTAAGCCGTGCCTTTTTCAATGGGCAGGTTCAGGCGACATAAGGGACTTGAAAGTAAGGCAAGTTTCTAGTATCTGATTGGCCAGCTGCCAAAAAATTGCCTTCCAATTAAGGCAACCTTATTGGAAAGTTGTCTAGAAAGTTAGTCAAGAAAAATCTCCCTAACTATCAAGTGAAGTCAACTTCTGTCAAATTGACAGCTGATCATGTTTTTTCATTTAACTGAAAGCTGAACTTTATTACTCATGAATTATTTATTTTATGGACAGTTCCAACTAATGTTTAATGTAATTGGGTTCCTTGTCAAATTGAAAAAGAAAATAGTAATATTCCTCTACAATACAAAATACAAATCGTGATGGGCTTGTAACTTCTCTGTGGAGTGTTTTGTAGACAATAATGTTTTAAGTAGTTTTTGTACTATGAACTAAAGGCAGTAGTTAGTGAAGTAAGGTTCCAAGTTTGAAATGTTATGACACTTGAAAACTAACTAGTTTCCTTGGTGAAAATTAACGTTCAAAGAATGCAGTTGACTGCAAATGAAGCCCCTTATGTTGTCTGAACCTGACCAATAACTATGAATTGCAACAGTATCATTCATCATCGAGCTGCACTGATTTCTCTTACTTGTGCCCAGAGGCCACCACGAGGAGGTGCAAGTAAGCTCTTCTTCCTTCCAGATTATAGACAAGCATATAGCTTCCTTATATCGACATGGAAGTCACGGAGGGAGCAAAAGGAGTTTTTCAAAATTATTGGGCAGGTTCAGACGACATAAGGGACTTGAAAGTTAGGCAAGTTATTGGTATTTGATTGGCCAGCTGCCAAAAAATTACCTTCCAATTAAAGCAACTTCAATGGAATGTTGACTGGAAAGTTAGTCAAGAAAAATCTCTCTAACTATCAAGTCAAGTCTACTTCTGTCAAAAATGACAGTTGATAATGTTTTTTTATTCACCTGAAAGCTGAACTTTATTACTCTATGATTTATTTATTTTCTGCTAAACTTCATTTAATGCTTTCTGTGAAAGGGTTTCTTGTCAATTTGGAAAAGAAATAACTAATATTTCTTTACAATACAAAATACAAATCGTGATGGACTTGTAGCTTGCCTAAGGAGTGCTTTGTAGACAATAATTTTGTTGGTACTTTTTGTACTATGAACTTAAAGTAGAGGTTTGTGAAGTAAAGTTCTGAATTTGAAATTCATGACACTTGAAAAACTAAATAGTTGCCTAGGTCAAAATTTACGTTCGAAGAATGAAGTTGACTGCGAATGAAGTCCCTTATGTTGCCTGAACCTGCCCATTAAATATTAACAATAAATGTATATACAAGGCTTATTATTTGACTTCTTGTTGACCAGTTCTGTTTATTTTAAATTCTCATGTTCCGTCAACCTGGCTGAGAAAACTTTTAATCTTAAAATATAAACTGGCCAATTATTTTGTGTTCTTATAGATTTAACATTTTTCATATTTTCATTCAATAGATTCATTCTAAGATATAAAGAAAATCTTTATATTTGATTTTAACTTATTTGATTATTTTATAAAAGAAATATTTCCTCCCCATTTTGATTAAAACAAAATTAAAAGCTTATTAAACCAAAATAAAGGTTTTCTCTTTTAAACCTCGGTAGATTTCTTATTAGAATAAAATACATTGAGTAACTTTTATTAATATAATAATAGCAAATAAGAGTTATTAAGAATCTTCAAAAAAGATTAAAATTTATTTGCAATTTGTGTTAGGGTTATTTTTTTTAATTTAATTATTCGTCATTTAAAAATCAACATGCAATGATTAATTAATGTGTTATATGAATCATGTGAGATAAATAAAAACAAAATTGGAATTTACTTCTTCGGTGTATTCACCGATAAGAAAATGTCACATAGATATATCGTTATAAAGTACTTGATTTGAAGAGGTTATTATTTATTACGAGAGATATTTTTATTAAAATAAATAAAACTCAATATCAAAACTTGAATTGCAATTACTTGGCTATAATAACTTCCGGCCGATGCATGGTGGCGTTAGAATCTTCAGAACTGTTTATGTGTGTTAAAACAAACAAACTTTTTTTTTTATTTAAATAATATAAAGTGGACTTAAAATAAATTGATTACTTACTTACTTACTTACTTAAGGTGGCGCTACAGTCCTGTGTGAACTATGGCCTCACCCAACAAACTTCTCCATCTAGCTCGGTCCCTAGCTAGATGTCTCCAGTTTCACGCTCCAAGTTGGGTTAGGTCACCTTCCACTTGTGCGCGCCACCTGATTCGCGGTCTTCTTCTACTGCGCTGTCCTATGCAGGGTGTGGATTCGAAGACTTTCCGAGCCGGAGCATTGGTTTCCATGCGCTCTACGTGACCCAGGCATCTTAGTCGTTGGACTTTTACCCTTCTGGATAAGTCTACGTCGCTGTACAGCCCGTACAGCTCGTCGTTCCATCTTCTCCTCCACTCCCCTTCGATGCATACGGGACCGTAGATCACACGAAAAACCTTTCTCTCGAAACGACCCAAGGTGCTTTCATCCGCTTTTGTCATAGTCCATGCTTCTGCACCGTATAGCAGGACGGATAAGGGTCTTATAAAGCGACACTTTGGTCCTTCGAGAGAGGATTTTTCCACTCAATTGATTTCTTAACCCATAGAAACAGCGGTTAGCAAGAGTTATTCTTGGTTTGATCTCAGCGCTGGTGTTGTTTTTTGCGTTTACAGCGGAGCCTAGGTAGACGAAGTCCTTGACTACCTCAAAGTTACGTCTGTCGATGGTGACGTTTTGACCAAGACGTCGGTGTTGTAGGTCCTTTCTTGATGGCAGCATGTACTTTGTTTTGCCCTCATTAACCGTTAAACCCATTTCTGCCTCTGCCTCAATACTCATAAAAAACCCATTGACATCACGCTGAGTTCTTCCGATTATGTCAATGTCATCAGCATATGCTAGTAATTGGACAGACTTTTGAAAGATAGTGCCTCTAGTGTTGACATGTGAGCTTTGCACTATTCTTTCAAGTACGATGTTAAAAAAATCACATGACAGCGCATCACCTTGTCTAAAACCTTTTTTGACATCGAAAGGTTCTGTTAAGTTGTTTCCAAACTTTATGGAGCAGCGTGAATTCTCTATGGTCATCCTGCACAAACGGACGAGTTTGGCAGGGATGCCAAAACTAGACATGGCTCTATACAGTTCGTCCCTGTAGATGCTGTCATATGCGGCCTTGAAATCGATGAAAAAATGGTGGGTGTCGATTTGAAGTTCTTGGGTTTTTTCCAGGATCTGCCGTAATGTGAATATTTGTTCGACTGTGGACTTTCCTGGTCTAAAACCACACTGATAAAGACCTATCAGATTGTTGACGATGGGCTTTAGACGTTCACATATTACGGCAGAGAAGATTTTGTAAGCGATGTTAAGTAGACTGATTCCTCTATAATTGGTGCAGTTTAAAGGGTCTCCTTTTTTCAGGATGGGGCAAACAATACGGAGGTTCCATTCATCGGGCATGCTTTCTTCCGACCATATCTTAAAGATAAGTTGGTGCATGCTCCTAACCAACTTATCTCCAGCTGCTTTAAAGAGCTCGGCATTCAAGCCATCCGCTCCAGCGGCTTTGTTAGACTTCAGCTTAGATATAGCAATCTTTACTTCGTCTAAGTCGGGAGGACGGGATTGTTGGCTTTCGTCGTCTATGTTAAATGGATCATCCTGCCTGACAGCGGAATTCGGTTTGCGTCGCCGTTATACAGTCTGCAGAAGTGGTCCTTCCATATCCTCAGCATTGACTGCGGTTCCACTATGATGTTTCCACTTTCGTCCTTGCAGCCTTCGGTTCTAGGTTTATGTACCTGTGAATTTCGTTTTACCTGTTCATAAAACTTTCGAACTTCATTCCTGCTTTTAAACCTCTCAACATCTTCGACCGCACGCTTCTCATGCCCTCTTTTTTTCCTTCTGAGAAGTCGGTGTTACTCTCGCCTCTTCTGCTCATAGAGCTCATGAGCAGCTCTCGTCCTTTTATGCAGCACCGCTTTGCGTGCCTGTTGTTTGGCTGCATTTGCCTGCCGACATTCCTCATCAAACCAGGGGTTCCTTGTTGGTGGCTTCTTGAAACCCAGCACGTCAGAGGCGGCTTCTCTGATGGCATCTTGGCAATGTTGCCACTGGTTTTCGACACATTGTGTTGGCAGCAGAGAACTTCGAGAGAGGTTACTCGTAACTCAGTCGGAAAAGGATTTCGCGATCTCCTGCTATTGTAGCCTTTCGACGTTGTACCTTCTCCCAGCATCTCCCTGTTTTTCCTTGGGTCCGGAAACCCGAAGTGCTACCTTGGCTACAACGAGGTAGTGGTTCGAGTCGATTTTAGCTCCTCGGAAAGTTCGGACATCCATGATGCTGGAAGTGTGTCTGGCGTCGATCGCAATATGGTCAATCTGGTTGATGGTAGATTGATCTGGAGAATTCGAAGTTCCTTTGTGGATGTTGAGGTGTGGAAAACGCGTACTGGCTACCATGACGTTTCGCCCCGCAGCAAAATCTATGAGCCTGAATCTGTTGTCGGAAGTGTTGTCGTGCAGGCTGTTTTTCCCGATTATTCCACCAAAGATGTCTTCCCTTCCTAGCTTGGCATTAAAATCGCCCAGGACAATTTTAATATCGTAGCTAGGACACTGCTCATATGTTTTGTCTAAGAGCTCGAAGAACATATCTTTGGTGTTGTCATCCTTCTCTTCTGTGGGGGCGTGTGCGCTTATCAGGCTAATGTTGCCGAATTTAGCCTTGATGCGGATGGTCATGAGGCGCTCGTTGATGCACCTATAGCTCAAGACTTGTTGCCTAAGTCTGGCTCCAATGACAAAACCGCATCCAAATAAGCGCTGTTGGTTTTCTCGGTAGCAGTCACCATAGTAAATATCGCAGTTTTTCATCCTCTTTTTGCCCGGTCCATCCCATCGTATTTCCTGGATGGCGGTGATGTTTGCTTTATAGCAGTCTAGGGCCTCCGCTAATTCTTCGGCCGCACGTGGTCTGTTAAGGGACCTAACATTCCACGTGCATATCCGAAGTTCGTTGTCCTTAATAATAAAATAAATTGATTAATAAGTAATAATATCGTAATACTGTTTACGATTCTGCCTTGAAAGAGTTTTCGATATAACAATTTGATGCTTTTTTTTCGTAGATGATTTTTATGTAAATGATTGTATCATGTTGTACACATACTTCATTTTATTGTAAAAATGATTCTCTTTTCGGTTCAAAATTTAGTTTAGTTCTTACCAACAAAATAATACAAAAGGTCCAACCTTTATTTTTCTTTTTCTTTCAGCGATAAGACTAACTTAGATACAAACAAATATGAACTAAAGGTTTCTCTAAGCCACTGACCAGATTCCTTGGTTGAAACAAAAAGTTAATTAAGTGATCATTGTTGAAAAAGACTAGAAGTATTCATGTAACAGTTATTAAAGACTCTCTTAAAGGATTGAGACTTATTTCTGATACTTAGAAATTTTATAAAAGTTTCCTTAAATGACTTGGTTTTCTACGGTTTTCGGACTTAGACCATTATTACACTGGTGACCAAATAAAGGGTCCGCCAAATAACTTCTTTTTTTTTTGAAAATGCTATAAAAAAAAACTACTGAATATTTTCTCAATTTTTTTTTTATTTGAAAGTACAATCCTTCCGGTTAATAATGGAAAATAATTTCATTCAAATGGCTGCCTCGGCTGGCCATGCAGTAGCCTACACGATCGGTTCAATTTTTAAGCACATCATCGATTGTGTGCAGCTGTATTTCACCAATGGCTTCACTTACATTGTCCTTTAAAGCGTCAATTGTTGTATTTGGCCTGTCGGCGTAACACTTATCTTTTACGGCACCCCACAAATAATAGTCCAACGGTGTCAAATCGCAGCTCCGAGGTGGCCAAACGACATCAGCTCTGCGGGTGATAATGCGATCTTCAAAAACAGGGCGCAAAACATCGAGTGTAGATTCGGCTGTGTAGCACGGAGCGCCGGCCGCCGCACAGTGGGGCATCTTGTATGGGGGAGCGGACAAAACTCTATAAAATCTAAACTAATGAACCGATTTTAATGAAATGATAGCCAATAGCAAGACAAATCTACACCAGAAAATTCCGCCCATTTCCACGCCCACTAAAAGAGAAAATGGCTTTTTTCGGAAAACATATCTGAAAACAAAGATTTGTTTACCGAATTTAAGGTATATTGCGAATATAATAATAAATAGCGAAAAAAGAATTTTAAAAGCATTGTAAATTATTAAAAATTCAGTTTTAATATGCTTAAAGGTGAATGATTGTGAGTAAAAAACATGTTTAGGTTTATTTTGTTTGCAGTTGTAAGGATAACACATTGGATTTATAATGACATAGATAGTTGGTGTTTTCAAAGCTTACCGTTTGATTTGTTTTAAATGTAATATAAAATAAATTCAAATAATAAATAAAAAAATAATTCAAGTAGGTAAATAAAAAAAAAATAATTCAAGTAAATAAATAAAAAAAAAAATCATTTAATCTTAATAAGCTTATTCAAAATAATTCAAATAAACTTAATTTGATATATGCAAATCTAGGAAGTTTCAATTTAAGGCATTTCTGATGGACATTTAATTCTTACATCCCTGGTATTATTAAAACTTGTTCAACGAGAAAATGAAGAAAAATCTTCGACCATCCTCAACCCATCATTCACCAGCTCTTCAATTTTTCTTTTCAAAAGAAACTCTGCAAGAAGGTAGAAAAGAAAAAGACCGTGTAGAAGCTGAAATTTTGAATCTCCGAGATACTGAAATTGAGTTCAATGGATTCTTTATTAAAATAAAACATGCAATGTATTTCACAATGATAGATGGAAAAACGGCACAAATTGTTACAAATACAACTTCTAGTAGTAATTGTACCATTTGCGGGGCAAAGCCATCGGAAATGAATGACATTGCAAAACTCCAGTGTAAACCAACAGATGAAAATGCTCTAAAGTTGGGAATGTCATCATCATCGTCAGAACTGGTGGGGAGAGTACGATAACTTTGGCGACAAAGTTTAATGACGGATTTGTATAGAACAGTTAAAAACAAGCATTTTTTACTATGGGAGGGGGGTCTATCTCCCCCCATTTAGGCGGTAGGGGCAATTTAAAAAATTAGTATTTAAATTAGTTTTCTCAAAAACTAAAAGACATAAAATCATCTAGTTTTCAGTTTTTGATCAAAAACAAATAAGAAAAATAAATTCTGAACTAAAAACAATGGTAGATAATCTTGAAGTATTGAAAAATTACACTTTAAACCTTTTTTTTAACTTTTTTTACTCAAATTTTGAGTTTAAAATTATTTTTTTCAAAAACTACGCATAGTTTTGACTTTAATTAAAAACTGGCTAATAAAACAGAATGTTGGCTTTAAAAAAATGTATAAAACTTAATTGTAAGTATCACCGTTATTTTTTAATTATTTGTTTCCATTTTAAATACTATTTTTTTTAAATTGCCCCTACCGCCTAAACGGGGGGAGATAGACCCCCCCTGCCATAGTAAAACATGCTTGTATTAAGCCCCTCTACTAAAAACCGTTATTATATCTTGGCGCCAAAGTTATCGTACTCGTGCCGAACTGGTTAAAAGGCATAAATATCGATTTTTTTTATATGACTTCCCAACTTAAAATTGCTCTAAAAACCGCATCCGGACGTATCCGGATGAGATTTTTAATGCAAAATGTTGCTGAGACCCTACACTACCTATTGGGAATAGTTTGCTAACAGAGGCAAACAGAGGCAGTAGTTAAAACCTTATGCGAACTAAAAAAATCACATAAATAGAGTGTTTCTTCGTCAAAAAATACCTTATCCAATTTTTTTTCAATAAAATAACATACTGTATTGTTTATCTATTTATTTCAATCATGTAAGCAGACAAAATTGTTTAAAACTTTCAAATTTCACAATATACTGATCATTTAAGGAATACCAATATTTTATCAGTTTTCACGATATTTGAACTTTGAGCGAAAATCTACTGGTCTACAATTTTTTTTTTGAAAAACGGTTTTCATTTTCTGATTCTACAACCAATTAACTATAAGAAACACTTTCAGTTTAAAAAAAAATCCTACTTTCAGAAAAATAGGTTTTGTCCGCATTTTCCCCACTGTGCGCCGCGCCGCGGCCGTACTGTTGAAACCAAATGTTGCCAATATCCTCCTCTTTAATTTTTGTGAACAAAAATTCGTTCAACATGTCCCGATAACGATCGCCATTGACTGTAACGGCCACTCTTTACTCATTTCCAAAGAAAAATTTCCCAATTGGACCAAAATCCGCACCAAACTCGTGACTCGTTTTGGGTGTATCGGCTTTTCAATGTATGCGTGCGGGTTTTCTGTGCCCCAAATTCGACAATTTTGCTTGTTTACATACCAGCCAAGATCAAAATGAGCTTCACCTGAAAAGATGATTTTGTTTGGCAAAATCGGCATCTTCTCTAAGTCGATCGCAGGCAATATTTCCCAGCGCTTTTCAAGTGTATACACAACCAAGTGTTACCATTCACAAAATAAGCCCTAGTTGAAAAAAAAACGTTTGAGGGCGGAGCCTTCATAAACTTTAAGGATTTTTATAATTTATCTATCAGGTCAAGTTTTTGAAATACTCGTACATATACTTCTTTTAAAATAAAAAAATACATATAATACCGAGTTTTTAAAGCTAAGGTAAGAAAACATAGAATAATTGTATCTTCTAAAGGGGTGTTTTTTTTCGATCTGTGGTTTTCTATATGGTAATGCTTTTTTCGGAATTGGTGTTTTCGACAGTTGTCACTTGATTTATACAGTTTGAATCTTTGTTGTAACTCACTTAGTTTCCGTTACATTGAATCGTGTGCTTTTATGGTTTCTTTAGAATTAAATTCAATTGAAGCTTAATTTCTAATTTAAAAAAGAGGCTGGGATGCGACCCATACTGATAACTTCCCATCACGTCTGTCGATTTGTCTTGCTTAAAAGTTTGTAGGTTTTCGTGTTTTGTTAAAAAAGTTCTCAGTTGAATTATTCTTAAAAATTTAAAAACTACCAATAATATTTTGGATATAATGAAATAGTTTGATTTCGAAATTATTTTTTTGTTAACGAGATTTTTAGTCGAAAACCAATTTTTACCAATTTTAGTAGCATTTCTTAAAAAAAATGATTTCTTATATAAACAAATACAAATTGGATGAATAAAATTAATTTGAAGTCAATATCTTCTATTGTTCACGAGATATCGAAAACCGAACATCAATTTTTACCAATTTTGCGTACTATTTTTTGTAGATTTAAATTTTTTATGAAAAAACTGACTGTTGGATTTTTTATAAAAATCTACTGAACGTCGAAAAAAATATTTTCTGTGAGATAAAATAAGTTTGAAGCCAATATTTTTAATTTTTGAAAAGATATTTGAGTCAAAAGTAAAAAGTTTTAGTATTGTTTTTTTTTTAGATTTTTATTTTTTTGTAAAAAAAACTGTCAATTCGATTTTTTTCAAAATTGTACCAAATATTGAAAACAATATTTTTTATAACAAGAATTTAGTTTAAAGCCAATATCTTAATGTCTTGAAAAGATATTTGAGTCGAAAATCAATTTTTACCACCTTTTATTAATTTTTGTTTAGTTTTTATTTTTGTGTAAAAAAACTGTCAATTCGATTTTTCTCAAAATTTTACTGAATGTTGACAACAATATTTTTTAAAATATAAAATTAGCTTTAAGCATATATCTCAAAGTTTTGAAAAGATATTTGAGTCGAAAATAAATTTTTACCAACTTTTATTAATATTTTTTTTAGGTTTTTATTTTTTTTTTTTAAACTGTTCATTCGATTTTTCTCAAACTTTTACAGAATGTTGAAAATAATATTTCTTATAAGATAAAATTAGTTGGAAGCCATAATCTTAAATTTTCGAAAAGATATTTAAGTCGAAAATCATTTTTTACCAACTTTGATTAATGTTTTTTATAGGTTTTTATTTTTTATAAAAAAACTGTCAATTCGATTTTTCTCAAAATTTTACCAGATGGTGAAAACGTTATTTTTCGTTGCACAAAATTGTTTTGGAGATAAAATCGTTTTTTGTTCGTAAATTTTTCGAGGTAAATAATATTTTTTTTTCAATTTTTTGGAATTATAAAAAAAACCGTTAATTGTATTTTTTTCCAAAAATATATTTGTTAAGTATCACGTTACAATATATAATATAAAATTTAATTCAAGTCTCTAGCGTTATTGGTTCGTGAGATATTTAGTTTTAACCAAAATGTTCACCTTTTTTTAAACTGCTATGGTAAAAACACCCACGCAATTTTCTTGAGAGCCCTTTCTGCCTTATTACCTGTATAACAAAATTTATTTGAAGTCGATATCTCTTCTTTTATTTCGACTCTAGGGACCTTGAAACGTCGAGAAATGTCAAAATGTTCAATTCGACAAATCGGACCCATTACAATAACTTCCTATGGGAAGTTAAAAAGAGACGGGGGGATAAGAGTTCCTAAGAATTTGCAAATGTTGTTTTCGGATCGATTACAATAACTTCCAAAGTTAAAAATAACCGTTTTAAGGTTAAGTTGTATGTTTTCAAAATTTATTTCACCTTGTCTATAGAGCCTATATGACGTTTTTTCGAAAAGAGGTGAAGTCATATTCGAATTTAAAACTCCAAAAATCTTCGAAAAAGTATTATTTGATTGTCAGTTACAAAACCTTATCGATCAGTGTTATGATACACCCTGTGTTGTGGATTTTAAATGTGCGTTTGCGTTAAAATTTATTTATTATTTGCAGCAAACAAAGCTCAGTGAGCTGGTAATAAGTTCTGGAAAAATCAAATAAACCGATATTATTTATATTAACTTAAAAACAGTTCAGTGAAGATTACCGACTTAATAAATTTGGCAGAGCACGATTTCTGTTGGATTTTTAGTTTTTGTAAGTTTACCTATTAAGAACATATGTATGTATGTATATATGTATGTATGTGTGTTTTTTCTGTTTGTATACATACATACAAGTTAATTTATTTCCATAGGAACACATTTTCACCTAATTGATTGCATTGGGCAGGTTCAGACGACATAAGGGACTTGAAAGTAAGGCAAGTTTCTAGTATCTGATTGGCCAGCTGTCAAAAAATTGCCTTCCAATTAAGGCAACTTTATTGGAAAGTTAGCCAAGAAAAAATCTCCCTAACTAACAAGTGAAGTCTTAGGTCAAAATGACACTTCATCATGATTTTTCATTCAACTGAAAGGTGAACTTTATTACTCTACAATTAAATTATTTTCTGCACAATTCCATTTGATGTTTTGTGAAAAAGGGTTTCTTGTCTATTGGAAAAGAAATAAGTATTAGGTATATCTTTACAATACAAAATACAAATCGTGTTGGACTTGAAGCTTGCCTGAGGACTGCATTCAACTGCATTCCTTGCAGTCAACTACATTCCTTGTAGGTTCAGACGACATGAGGGACTTGAAAGTTAGACAAGTTTCTAATATTTGATTGGCCAGCTGCCAAAAAATTGCCTTCCAATTAAGGCAACTTTATTGGAAAGTTGACTGGAAAGTTAATGAAGAAAAATCTTCCTTGCTATTAAGTCAATTCTACTTACGTCAAAATGACAGCTTATCATAATTTTTCATTCGATTGAAAGCTAAACTTTATTACTCCGTGATTTATTTATTTTCTGCTGAATTCTATTTGAAATACAAAATAGTGGTCGAGATGGAATTGTAGCTTGCATGAGGAGTGTTTTTGTAGACAATTATGTTTTTGGTAGCTTTTGTATGATCAGCTGAAAGTAGAGGTTGGTGAAACAAAGTTCCGAATTTGACACTTTATGATATTTTAAAAACCAACTAGTTGCCTTGGTCAAAATTTACGTTCAAAGAAAGCAGTTGACTGCAAATGAAGTCCCTTATGTTGTATGAAGCTGTCTACTGCATGTACCTGGCACATTTTAAGGAGCTATATTTTGCAGCTGTCATCATTTGACACTTGATAAGTAAAACCTACGCTTTGACAACGCATAGAAATTGATAGAATGCACTATTGAAAGCGGTGCGGTGGAAAAATGTTAGGGGCAACTTAGCGATGTGAAAAATCGAAACCGCTTCTGCGTAGCTCAAGAACAACTGGATAATATTGTTGCTATAGCTGGTAGTGTTGACGGGAACCCAGATTGTCGATTGCTCGTCAATATTTTGAATTAAATATTCCATAAAGGACATTACCCCGTATTTTGCAAAAGACTTTTAAAATTCAGTTAATCCTAGATCTAAAGCTGATCGATAACAAGCAACTTCGTATCTTCGCTGATTCGGCCTTTAAAATGCATCAAAATGGTACGGATATTCATTAAAAAATGGTCATTAGTGATGAGGCCCATTGTCACCAAGGAAATTACGGTAATAAATAAGCAGATTTGTCACAGTTAGGTCTAGGAAAAACCAAGAATGATTGTTGAAAAGCCCCTTTGTCCTCAATGTGTCTCTATTTGGGGTGGTTTTTGGACTTGTAGAGCGATTGAACCATACTTATTCGAAAATGAGGTTGGTACAATTGTAACAGTTAGTTGATATTGGGCTATAAGATCTATGTTTAATGATTTATATCCGGGGTTAGGAGATATTAACGTGGACGTCAATTTTCAACCAATAGGAATTTGAAAAAAAATGTTTCCTGATCCTGATATTTCTCGAATAAAGGATTCTTTAGACTGTTTTCATTGAAGCCATTTAAAAATAAATAAATTAGATTGCGCAACAGTCCGTTGAGAACTGGGGCATAGGGATTTACAACTCGCAACCATTCCTGTGTCCGAGTAATGTTGTCAGGGATGAAGGGGACCTACAGTTTTAAGCCGATTTCAAACGGTTAATTTGAGAAAGCACTTTTTATGACAAGAATTACTTTTGAAGGATTTGTCAGTTCCTCGCAAGAGGGAGTACCCGTGAAAAAAACTTTAGATGTCACAGGTAGGGTTTGAACCCAAGACCTCTGGCATGACAGTCCAACGCACAAACCATCACGCCACGGTTACCACCACCATTGAAGCTATTTACGTGAAAGAAAAATGCCAATATTCTTAAACCGATACAAGACCTTAAAAATGGAATTCGTGAAGCTATCAAGGACATACAGTTGCAAATAAGCTAATTGGTCATGGAAAATTTCACAATAAACATCTACTGATTTCTTTTATACTAGTTTTTATTTAAATACTAAGATGAAACCTTTTATTGGAAAACCCTATAAAAGACTCAAATTTGTAATTTAAAATCAATTTTCCAGAAATAAAATGTAAAAATATAAATGATTCAAATTTATATATCTTTTTTTTAATGAAATAATGGTACTAAATTTCTGTAAAACAATAACACACTCTTTTCGAAATTCAATCTATAGCCTTATAAATTTCTGGTGATTGTAATTATTTATTTCATCAAGTCATCTTATTATGTAAAGTTAATAAAAATGCTTTAATTGCATAAAATTAAATAAATAAAAATTTATTAGAAAAATTCTTTAAAATTTATTTGGTCTGGTTATTGTTTTTTTTGCACACATGTCGATACGAGTATATAAACAAATAAAAACGACTAAAAATGCGATAAATGGGTTCATTATACCTGATGTTGTGAGTAGAACATCAGAAAAAGTATACAAATTAAGTACATGCTATTTATTTATTTGGACTTATTTCTAATGTACCTATCTACCCAGTTATCATGTTTACTCAAGTGGGTTGAAGCAAAAACAGATTTTTTGACTAGTTTGGCCTTGAATAATTTAACAAAAAAGTAAAAAAAAAAACATAAACTTCCGGATATAAAAAAAAACAGACAGTTCTTTAATGTTTATACTGTCTACTAAATTAATTATGTACTATCTGTAAACTGAAGCTGAAGAAATATAAATATTTACGTTTTTTTAATCAGGTAATACACGTCACTCTTCCTATTTGCATCTTCTATCAAAAACATAAGATTAACCAAATATGTTATTCTTGTTTACATTTTAAATGCGAATTAAAATGTTATTATGTTTTTATAAGGTTCATGGCAAAATGTTTGCAAATTTTTAACTGATTGCGTTGTTTTAAAAACTTTATTTAAATTTATCGTTCTTTATTTTCATTTACTCTCACAAATTATGTGATCTTACTTTAAACTTAACTTTTTTGGGACTGTAATTTGAATACTGGGTTTTGTGAGCTCAGTTTATTTAAAATGATGTTTTCCGATAAGGGTTTTTGATTTCCTTTAAAATATGCCAAAATACTGATTTATTCTTTTTGGTTTTCATTTGGTATACTCATTGGGCAGGTTCAGACAATATGAGTTAAAGTAAAGCTAGTTTCTATTATCTTATTGGCAGGCTGTCAAAAACTTTATTGGAAAGTTGACTGGAAAATTAGGCAAGAAAATTATCCCTTACAATAAAGTCAAGTCTAATTAGCTAAAAAAGTTATTTGTAAAATTGGAAAAGGAATAATTATTATTTCTATACAAAATACAAGTCGTGATGAACTTGTAGCTTGCCTACGAAGTGTTTTGTAGACAATAATGGTTTTTGGTACGATAAACTGACAGTAGAAATTATTGAAGTAAAGTTCCGAGTTTAAAGTTTATGACACTTGGTAAACTAACTAGTTGCCTTGTAAAAATGTACGACCAAAGAACGTTCGTTGACTGCAAATAAAGTACCTTAGGTTGTCTGAATCTGCCCATTTTGAATAGGCCGCTATTTCGATAGCTGTCACTTTTGAAGCTGTCAAAATGACGGCTGATAATGAGTGTTCAATTAACTAAAAGCTCAACTTTATTACTCTTTTTTGCACAATTCCATTTTATAATTTATGTAAAAGGGTTTCTTGTGAATGTGGTAAAGGAATAAGTAACATTTTAACATTTGTAGACAATTATGTTTTAGTAGTTTTTGCATGATCCACTGAAAGTAGAGGTTGATGTATTACAGTTCCAAATTTAAAGTTTATGCCACTTTATCAACTAACTCGTTGCATTGGTAATAATGTACGTTCCAAGAAAGCAGTTGATAGCAAATGAAGTTCTTTATGTTGTGTGGAACTGCCCAATGCTACAATACTTGCTTTAACAATGTTTTGAAATTCTTAAAAGTATCTACAAAAATGTTGACAATTTTGTGACAGTTTTGTCATTTTGCGAAATATTGTGATTTTACACCTTTTTTTCTTTGGAACCACGTGAAAAACTTAAAATTTGCATTTGTGAAGTTATTGAAAACATACAGCGTTTAAACGTTTCCCATATTTTTATCTTCAATGATACTTTTGTCACTTTCATTCATTTATTACTGTTTCCATATTTGAGGAAGAATTATTTCTAAAATATTAAAATACAATTTTTATGATCAAAAATCAGTCAAATTGACAGAAATAAATATTTTGCTTTTGATGCGAAAATGAGTTCATATCTAATTGATTAGTAATGAGGTTTTCCATTGGTAAAACAAATCAATTTATTTTTGATCAGAACTGCCGAAACAAATCTCCATCGTTTTTGCGTTCCATGGGGCAATTTTGATTTATTTTTGATTTAAGATCAAGTCTGCAGATCTGGAATTTTCTTGGAAGATACATGGAAGATACATGGATGCAAATTTGACAGTAATACCACACTCGTTATAACATGTACAGAAATTTAAACTACTACAATGACAACAAAAACAAAACAATTCCAATGGTTTTCAATGCGCAGTTAAAAAAAAAAATTTGACGTAAATCAGAATTTACCCATGGAAAACCTGATAAGTTAGATTTCAGATCAAAAATAAAATTTGCATTTTTTAACAAAAGAAAATCCTAAAATTAAATTAGTAACAGAGCAACGAAAAAGAGTGAAGTTTATAAGGATTGCCACCTTTGATTTCACCTCAAACAAATCGGCAAAAACAGAATTCATTGTCACATATCAAACTTGAAAAGTCAAAATTATCCTTCAAAGTATTTATTAACTTGATCAAATAAGCTGTCAAAAATAAACTTTAATGAATACAAATTTGCATTCAATATTTCACGATCCAGTGTAAGGAAATAAAATACATATAATTTTTATTTTTGTAATTATATTTACATCAAATTTCCACAATATTTTCATATATGTTTGACATTTGCAATACTCTTCTAGATGACACAATGATCACTTAAATAAAACATAAACACTTAAAAATTAAATTATTTCTCTAATAATTGTTTTAAAAGGTTTGTTTTTGTTTTGTTGTTTTTTTTTTTTAATAATATATATAAATTTAAATAATTAAAATTTTATTTTAAGTATGTATGTATTAATATATATATCAAAGATGCAGTCAAAAAACATAACTTGAACACCTAAGATATAAATTTAATTTTTTGTTTTTGTTTTTTTTTTTTTTTTAATAAATTGTAAACTAATGATTTACGAAAAAAAAAAGAAATATCCCACCCGTAAACTTACACAATTTTTTCTTAGTTAACAACTTGTCCACCTTAAAATGTTTATGTAATTTAAAAGAGGAGTTTTTGTTTGTTTTGTTTTTAAATATACGAGTAAGTTTATATGTATATGTATATTTAATTAATTAAAATAATTGTTTTTAAATGTTTCGATCACAAAACAAAAGGCATTATGTGTGTTTGTATGTGTATGTATTTGTATATTCAATTAAAGAGTCACTACAGTATTTTTTTAGATATAACTACAAAAAAAAAGAACAATTTAGGAATTAATAATTTTTTGTCTTAATGTTTTATTTTTGTTTTTGTTTTTGTTTTTGTTTTTCTTTTTTCAATTTTTGATTTTCCATTATTCGCTTAAAATTTAACATTATAATACTGAGCAGAATATTTTCTTCTTCAATTTTTTGTGTTGGATTTTTGTATTTTTAATTTGTTTGTTTTGAAAACATCATCCATAAACAATACATTAAATGTATTTTATATGTTTTATATATAATATTATATAGGTACTTAAAAGTAGAGAAAAAAAATAAAAATAAATTAACTATATAGGAATCTGCTGGACAATTATTTTTTGTTTTAATATATCTCGCGTAACTTTAAAAAATTTGTTTTCCACTTAACACTTTTCATGTAAAACGAAAATGGAACAATGCTTTTAACAACAAAAAAAAAAATAATAATTAAAAAATTAAAATAAATTATACAAGATGTATATTTTGTGATTTTTTTGTTTGTTTTTATCTCCTACTTTGATTAAGAAACTAAGCATTTCGATTCATATTTTCAATTGTACTGCTCGATCAATATTTTTTAAAGTTCCAGCTCTTCTCTTTTTCGTTTTTCAATTCAAAGTTTTTTAAGTTTTAAGATTGCACTTGCTTAAGAGAAGCGATTTATTTTTGTATATGAAATGAATTTTTTGTTTTTTAATCTTTGAACCTAAAAGTGAGTGACTACAATGTCTTCTTCGAGTTCATCAAGTTCATCGTCGGTTTCTTCGGGCTCATCCTTGTTGGCCTCAGCGGCGGCAGCTGCTGCAGCTTCGGCTTCCTTGTCCTTAGCTTCTTGTTTCTTGAGTTTACGTTGCTGTGTTAAAGAAAATACGATGAAATTAGTCTCACATCAAACTCAGGGAAATTCTTAAATCTTACCTTCCTCTTGTAGAGGATTTCAACAATAATGTAGCCAATGACACCGCACACTAAGACAGTAATCAAAATGTAGAGCTTCACTCGTGTACACAAGGTTGTGTCGTAGGCATAGGCAATGACGAAACCTGCAGACTCCCAGAGTCGATAGTTTGAGAAAGCAGCTTCCTTGTTTCGTCGGAAGAGCAGACCATAGAGACCATTGATCTGTGTCTGCCAAACAGCATCACCAACACCCCACAGTCCAGACATCGCATAGAAGATAATAGGCTGACTAGGATGTGGCTTCCAGACAAGCATAATTATGATGATCGTGAAGTGAACAACTGCACCCAATGCAATAATTGGCTGCCTTCCAATGTATTTCATCACCGAACCGAACAGAATCGAACAAATTGCATTTACAACTCCAAAGCAAATCATCACAAAACCAATTTGATGAATTCCCAGAGCGCACGACACATAGGCCTGAGTGAAATCAGCTCCGATGAAGGCCTGTTCCATGCCAATAAACACAGTGATAGGGATTAAAAGTTGTTGATTGGGTTTTTTCATTTGACGGAATGTAGCTGACAGAAGTTCTAATCCAGATATTTCTTGAGCCGATTGTGAACCCTTACGTTTTTCACCATACCTGGAGAGGTGAATATGAATTTTTAATGTCAACTGAATTTGACATTTGTAACTTTATCAAAACTTACCGTTTAAGAGGATCCAAGAAAATAGCAATAATAGCAACAGCGGCAATAATACAAGAGACATAGATCATTGTAATTTCGAAAATTTCATCATCTGGTGGACGTTCCAAGTTAGCATGTCCATTAGCTCCATGAACGCAGAAATTAGCACCACAAAATTGAAGATCTTCTTCGGAAACAGTATTATCACCACTGCCGCCACCACCTCCATGTCCACCGCTTGAGAGAACTTTAAAATAAATATTTAATTATGTTAGTTAACCATTTTTAAGTTTTGTAAAGTTCTATTAATTCGAAATAATTACCCAAACTAGAAATAAGATTTCCCCACAATTCAGCTGTTTGCCAGGCCAAGAAGAAGAATCCAAAGAATCGTACAATTATAGCATCAATAGCTTGCTCTGTTATTTTAGCATAAACTTGCCCAACTTGCGTGAGATATGTAGCTTGGGATGCCCACATAGGTGCTGCACCCAAACCGACTAGAATACCAGCTGGTACCAATGTATAAAACCTTTTAACAAAAACAAAACATATTTAGTAAAAAATATGAAGCTCTGATTGTAGAAGCGAGATTTTTTAAGAACTTACTTTGGATACAACTGGAAGGCAATGTAAGGAGCATAGCATAGCATACTGAAGACCAATGTCCATTTAACAGTTAATCGTCTTATTATCAAGGTGGGTAAAAATATACACGATACAACTAAGGCTGCATAAATTGCACTAAGGGACACTGTTCCTAGACCATCTTTGGCATTAATCGATGACTGTAAATTAGCCGTACCCTAAATTAAAAAAAAAAAGAAAAATTAATATCATGTTAGAAATGTTAAAGATGTTTTATAGTTTATGTGTATTTTACCTGAAAAGCTGTGAATTGTACCATAAAGGCAAATGATATTATACTGATATTCTTTAGAATCCGCCATTTTTCTCCTTTGGATAATGTGACTTTTTCTCTGATGGACACGGTATCGTCCGAAATTGGTTTCGGCTGAAAGAAAAAAAAAGACATTCGTATGTTAAGATTATTGAATTACATTTTAAAAGACATATGCAAAATATAAGATGCGACATAAAGACATCTTTTCGATATCAAGATCTTATTTTATTTAAATATACGAAATCATCAAATATGGAAGAAATTTGGTGTCATTTTACTAGACTTCTAATACCTTTAAAAAATACTTACAAAAATTAATATACATCAGTGCTTTAACCAAAATAATCAAATCTTCTTACTATTCGGATACGTTCTGAATCATATAACCGAACCATCCGGATAATGTTGTAGTCCCACATACGAGTTTAAATTTGATTCTCTATAATTCCCTATGTTAGGTCCGGACCTGAGTCTAAACACCGTCATTCGAAACTATCCGGTTAGTATTCGATTTTCACTTTTCTAAGTGTCTGTTTTACTATCTGGATATTTCGGATATTTGATCCTAGATTCGGATTCCTTTTTCGGATATCCGGATAATGTGAAGCATTTCTTTGTAATTAAAGATGTTAATTAATTTTTTTCTTCTTCATTTTTCGTTGCATCATCATGAATGTTAGATGACTTAAAAGTCAAGATTTCATGGGTAGTAAATTCCATTACATAACTGTCAATTACAAGTTTGAATTTTAAATTGACAACACTGTGAAAATAAATTTCACAGCTGACAGATGGCGTTCGAATTTTATGTTTTGACGATTTATGAACAATGGATGAACCTTGGAAATAGTGTTTAAAGGTTTGTCTCAAAATTTACGAAATATTTTAAATTGCAGTCAATTTTCATAGTCAATTTTTTTGCAGTGTTATGTGTTTCATTGTTGAATGATAATTTATTATTATTAAAAATGTCAAACTTTGCTATTAACATATTCTTAAATCTATATACAGCTAAGTCAGATCTTATGTAATATTGTCAAATCACTAATCAGTCAATACTTTGACAAAAGCTGCTAATGAGCCGGCAAAATCCAAAAACCTCTCAATGAAAAATTATGTGTTTACAGGTTTGGCAGATTTTGTCCCAAACTCTTACAATTTTATTTTCAAGGTAAAAATGTATTATGAATGTTAAGAACAAAAATTTTCAGCAATTTCCAGATGTCTTAGACAAAGTGATCTGACAATTGCTGACAATGACGGTTTTGTCAGACAAATTAAATAAAGTCCAACGTTTCAGCTTGCCTATGTATAAGCGGATCGCTTCGCACCCCATCTGCGGCACGGGACACTTAA
This sequence comes from Eupeodes latifasciatus, assembly GCA_920104205.1. Taxonomy (NCBI): domain Eukaryota; kingdom Metazoa; phylum Arthropoda; class Insecta; order Diptera; family Syrphidae; genus Eupeodes; species Eupeodes latifasciatus. Next base: position 49,254,512 of record OV049926.1, on the reverse strand, counting down.
CCCAACCTAACACCTCTTGATATATTTAGCAAACAAATAGCTGCAGGCTCTGTTATTCGCCTTAAAGCTTCATCGCAGTGGATTAACAACAACATTGGTCACTCCGTAATTCTTAGGTATTTAGAATCAATTCCAAAGCACACAGAATACACCATCCCCATATTACAATTCGACATAAACTTCCAGATTTCTATACCTTCCAGATCTTCCTGGGATGATAGGGCATTCCTGGAAGACGACATTTTTATACAAATGGTTCAAAAACAAAAGAAGAGGTTGGTACTCTGAACGACCGAAATTAACAGCCCTATTACGGTTGTCAATTATCAATAGGCTAGTTGACATTTTTCAATGAAATTGATGAATTGGTATTATCGTTGTCAGCAATCAACATTTTTGATAAACTGTGAACGCTCTTCAGAAATTAGATCTATTGTGAATGATTCAAATTGACAGTCTTGGTATTATGGTTGTCAAAATATTTGTTGATTATCAAATTTTCAGTCAATCACAAATTCCTTGTTGATAAAATATTTTACGGATCGCGAAAGCCAAAAGCATGTCTACTATTGAACTATTTTTCGGTGAAAATGAAATTGAAGAAGAAAATACTTTGGAGCAAGCAAAGATTCGAAGAAAACTACGCGATGTTTCAAATCCGATGGATTTGGCTGAACATATGTACATATGTATGTAGATAAAAGATCTTTTTTAGTTACATTACAAAATTTAATTTGGCTCGCTTTTAGATTCATTCAAAACTTTAGACTTTCGAAAGAAGCCTTCCTTAATGTATTTTTAGATATCAACGACAAGTTAAAACCAACAAAAAGACAACAATCCATCCCAAACATACTAAAATTTGCAGCTGTCTTAAGATTCCTTGCGCAAGGAAGCTACCAGTTGAGTGTTGGGAACGATTTTAACATTGGTATGACGCAACCAACGGTTTCAGTTGCTTTGAAAGAAGTTTTAAATGTCTTGGAAACAAATATTTGTCTTAAATGGATAAAATTTAACTATTCACAAGAAGAAGAACGCCAGGCCAAGATATATTTACATTTTTAATCCAAATCAACCAAAATAAAATTCGTCACACGAAACAAAAGCAGTCCGTTGAAAAATTGTAAATGAAATTGAAACGTCAAAAGTAAATAGGCACTATTCACAATAGATTTTTGATCTTTGTTCACAATGGATCAAAAAATGATCAACTCGCGTTCATAATACCAATATATCAATTAATTGACAAAATGTTTCAATTCTCAATTAATTGATCTTTGACAACCGTAATAAGGCTGTAAGTCTCTCATTGCGCCTTCCCAATCATTGTAGCGTGTGGAGATGGCACAACAGTTTAATATTCACCTTTGATGGGTGCCGGGCCATAGAGACATTCCAGGTAACTGTAAGGCAGATGAATTTGCCAGCAACGCTACAATACAACCCATTTTACCACGTTTGGCAAATTTTGGCAAATCAATCGCTACTTGTAAACTATTGCTAATGCAGGACGCGCTGTGAAGAAGGCAAACACCAGGTGGAACAGCATCACCACGTGCCAGGTTACAAAAAACATCTGGCCTACACTAGATTTAAAGCGATCAAGGTGCTTGCTATCTCTATGCAGATCGCATATCGCTCGATAATCGGTGCCATAACCGGGCACTGTCTAATAGGACAGCATGCCAAGCGGCTAGGCGTATTCCCAAATGATTTTTACAAAAGCTGTATAGACGAAGAAGAGGAGGAAACAGTTCTTCACCTTCTCTGTACATGCTCTGCGATAGCTCAAAAACGCAAGAATTACCTAGGAGAATTCTTCTTTGACGATCTAAACGATCTAAATCATATTAGCATAATCAGCCTCTCACGTTTCGTAAGGGACTCAAACTGGTTTCGTTGAGCTTAGGAGAAAGCCTCAAGATTCATGTGGTATCACAATGGCCCATTAAACTGGCCTAAGTGTGTCCTATTCCATCACGGACAGCCACTTTAACCTAACCTAACCTAACGTTTCTGGCAACATTGTCACACAAAATATTTGTAAGTTTACACTATTGTAAAACACTAAGACATTTTTTTTTCCTGACAGCTTGGAATATAATGTAAGGTCTGACAGTAGTCTATACTTATGAAACTTAAATGTATAGAAAATAATTACGAAATGTTGGAGTCTCTTTTGTTAAATTGTTGAGTTTAGCACCTCTTTTGTGATACCCTTCATTTCTGCAACTTATAAAGCCACGATCACATTAACTACTTCACAAAGTGAATTCTGCAAAGTTGTAATTTTGTTAATCATTTTTCTTGCTTTGAATAGTAAAATAGCCTGCATCGCTGGAAAGAATTTATTATCAAACAAAATCAACAATAACAAACACTTGATGTGTGTATACCTTTTTGAAGGTCTTTAAGTAGTAAAGAACTCTCTCTTGTTTATTTCAATTTGATTCAACGTTTAAAATTAAATGTTATCATTATCATCAACAAATCATAAATATATGTATCTAGAAACAACAATATTTGTTAAATCAAAAACTTTTTTATCCACGCTTCAGACTTGTATATAGCTATACTCACTATCACAACAAATGAGTCGTTATAAATAACATTTAAAGATTAAAACAGAATGGAAATTTTCAAAATTAAACAAACAATTATAAATGTTTACTGTGTAAAAAAAAAATAGTTCGGTTAATTTTATTGTTATCAGAAGGAAGGAAGTCCTGATATAAATTATTATCAATCATCTAGTTTAGTGTGAAAATAATTTGTCTGAGTTGTTATCGTCTAAAAGAACAAGTAGTAACTTATCTCGAAATTCAATTCAATTGAATTAGAGAATTCTGAAGTATTTAATGCATTTTTGATAAAAATCTTTCTTCCTGGAATCAGCAGTTAGCAGACAAATTAAGTGAGGTGCTTAAGTCTAAAGATTTAAGGAAGAAATCTTTTGTATCTTTTATTAAAGTGCTTTATCAATCACAGATAAATTTCAAAGTCAATTTTTATTTCAATTAAAAAAAGTTCTTCTTCTATATCGAACATTATCGAATAAAAAAAAATCAAATTGCTTCACTTAAAATCAAAATATTTAAATTAAAATATGTCTTAAACAAACAAAATAATAATAATCCAGTATAAGCTTAATATATCTACTCACTTAATTGAATTAAAATCTCACTAAACTTTATGCAAACGAGCTATAGCAGGTTCTTATCATTATCATCATCATCGTCAAATGTTCTTCGTTCTTCAACTTACTTATTTGAAAATATTTAAAAGTACCTATACCAGTTTTATTGGCAGACGCCAAATTTAAATCTTGCTTTAACAATATAATAAATTTATAATATTAAATAAAGTATGCTAATTATTATGCATGAGTGATAGCACACAAAAAATAAATATACATATTTCTCGGTGAAACAAAGCGATGTCTCTGTGATGTTTTATAATATTTATGATGCGGAGAGATATCTATGAGTCATATAAATGAATATTAAAAATGGATGGAATAATATTTTTTTTTTTTTTATAATAAGCTCACACTAAAGGGGATATTACTACCCTTATTATGCAGAGACACAGTGTGAGCACTAGGAAGAGGAGAGAGTGTTCGAAAGGAGATGTCGGTGCATATTGGTTTTGAATTCCTGAATATTGCAATGACTTGGAAAGACAGAGTGTGGTAAGGCATTCCACATTCGCATAGTACGGCAAAAGAACGAATCTTTGTATTTGACAGTACGGCCAAAGTTGGACTCGAGGGTATACTGATGAGCATTCCTAGAAGCGCGAGTATTACGATTGAACTGTTTAAGGGGAGGAATGTAGCTGGCTATTTCGCTAGAGCATAAACCGTTAAAATTAAAATAACGGTAAAAAAGGGTCAGGCAAGAAACCTTTACGACGATGTTCAAGCGAAGTTAATTAACTTATGATGATATTACCACCTATCAATTTAAATGCTCTACGTTCAATACTATCCAAGAGGCTTAAGAAAGTTGCAGGAGCACCAGCCCAGATATGGTTATACTCAAGCCTTGGGCGTATATAATTCTTGTAGATAACAGTCAGATCAGAAGGGGTGAAATATTTCTTGCATCGCCTAAGGAAACCCAAACACCTTGCGGAATTTTGGCGACATCGCGTATGTGATCGTTCCACAAGAGGTGGTTGGTGACACACATACCGAGAATATCGTGGTGTTCAGTCTCATTGATGCAAGTGCCATCCATGGATAATTGTAAAAGGGGTATATCTCGCTTTATCGATACAAGACAGCATTGCGTTTTCGAAGCATTAAATTCCACGCGGTTTTTTAATCCCCATCGAACAATGCTGTTTAGATCGGAATTTAATGAGCTTATCATATTTTGTCGTTGCAGTTCCACATCCGAAGAAGAGGGATGTGAGTCTAAAAACGAATATGAAAAGCTGAGAGCACTATCGTCAGCGAAACAATGTATTGGATTAGAAGTTGCAGACAGGAGATCATTAATAAAAATGAGAAAGAGTGTTGGAGATAGAACAGAGCCCTGGGGCACACCACCATTTATTTTGTGGTTTTCAGACTTGAACCCATCCAATACTACTTGTATTGAACGATCCGAAAGGTAATTACTAATCCAATGAAGGGGGGATTCGTGAAAACCGAAAGTACGCATTTTCGATAAGAGGACCTGATGCCAAACGCTATCAAATGCTTTTGAAATATCAAGTGTAATAATCTTACTTTCTCCAAAGCGATGTAAAGATTTGTTCCACTGTTCGGTGAGATGATGACCATGAGATCACCAGTGGACCTATTGCTGCGAAAGCCGTACTGCCGGTCATTAAGAAGCTTTCGATCTTCGAGATATTTCTTAAGCTGATAATTTATCAGCGTTTCCATGAACTTGGAAAGAAGGGACGTAAGTGCAATCGGTTGATAATTAGAGGGTGAAGAAGATTCGTCTTTTTTGGGAATAGGCTAGACAAATGCAGTTTTCCATCCGCTCGGAACGAGACCTGAGGAGTAGGACAGATGAAAAAGCTTACGCAGTGGTTTTGCCAGCGTTGAAGAACACTTCTTCAGAACAATAGCGGGGATACCATCCAGACCAGCGGATTTATGTGTGTTTAGATCTCTAAGGACTCTTGCCACAGTACGAGTGCGAAAAAAGATTTGCCCCATAGAATCCCTAACTCGCTCAAGTACAGGCGGAGTCATAACACTCACTGGCAGCGTTGAATTGGCGGCGAACTGCCTAGCAAAGAGATTAGCTTTCTCTAAAGAGATAACAAAAGGAGTGTCATTGACAACGAGCGTAGGAACATGAAGAGGAAGAATTCCTCATGGTTTTTACAAATGACCAACAATTTTTACTGCCTTTGGGACATTGCAGTATTCTTTGCCGTAATTTTTGGTCATGTAAAAATTTGGTCCGTAGAATATGGGCGTTGCAGGCCTTCCTGGCTTGTTTGAACTTTTTCCGGCTTTCCTCAGTACGGTTGGCTTTATAGCAACGGAAACTTACCTCTTTGACCCTAATAACCTCTTTACAGCTCGCATCAAACCATGCGTTTTCCTTAGGTCTGATACTTTTAACATTGTTCGGAATAAAAGTTTTCATTCCCAGGAAAATTAAACTTGTGATCATATCAGCGCTGGCGTCAACGTCACTATCGAAAAAGCATAGTGACCAGTTAAAGATCCTGAAGTAATTATTAAGACCGTCAAAGTTGGCTTTCCGTCCGTCCGATATTCGGACGTCGAATTTATTTTATACATACATTTATACTAATATAAAATTTAGTATGTTGTATGTTAACAAATTCTAGCATATAATACAACTACTATCCAAAAATGTTTTAAAAGATTTATAATTTTTGAAGAATTTTTGAACACACCTTTTTTATGTTAAATGTAGCTAAATTTTTGAGTTGAATGTTACCTCCTTTCAATTTATAGTTCAATGATGGCTTCATTAAATCAGTTAATACATATCATCGAATAGTATTTTTTGCGCACTAAAGAGGAAAGGAGGATAGGATTAGAAAGGAGAAAATGATGCGCATTGGTTTTGAATGTCTGCACATTGTAATGAGTGGGAAATATTGAGCCTGGTAAAGCATTCCACATTCGTGTAGTGCGGCTAAAGAAAGAATCTCTGTACTTAACAGTACGTCCGAAATTGGGCTCAAGGGTAAACTGATGGGCATTCCTAGCAGTACGGGTATTACGGTTGAATTGTTTAAGGGGAATAATGCAACTGGCTATTTCACTAGAGCATTGCTTATAAAAATAACGATAAAACAAAGACAGGCATGAGACCTTGCGGCGTTGTTCAAGAGAAGCAAATGTATATCGGTAAGAGAACGATCTACAATCATTTTTAGAGCTCTTTTTTCAATTTTATCTAGAAGACTCAAGTACGTTATTGGAGCACCAGTTTTGGACGAATAAAAGCTTTGTAAATTATAGCCAGATCAGAAGGGGTAAAAAACTTCTTGCATCGTCGGAAAAAACCTAAACACTTAGCAGCATTTTTGGCGATGTCAAATAAATGATCTGATGATGATTGTAATGCACATACCTAGGTCTGAAAGTGGCATTGGGGGAGCGTTACGCTTTTGCGACAGTACACAGCATTGAATTTTCGAAGCATTAAATTCTACACGGTTTTTGATTACCCATTGAACAATGCTATCAAGATCAGAATTTAATGAGCTTATCATACGGTGCTGCTGGTAGTCCACATCCAAATAACAAGGATGAGAATCTAAAAACGAATATGAAAAGCTGAGGGTACTGTCATCCGCGAAGCAATTCAGTGGGTTAGAAGTTTCAGACAAAAGATCATTTATAAAAATAAGGAAGAGCGTCGGAGACAAAACGGAGCCCTGGGCCACACCAGCGTTTATTTTGTGAATATCAGATTTGAAACCGTCCAATACTACTTGAATTGAACGGTCCGAAAGGTAATTTCTAACCCAACAAAGAAGAGATTCATCAAAAGCAAAAGCACACATTTTCGATAAGAGAGCTTGATGCCAAACTCTATCAAATGCCTTTGAAATATCAAGTGCAATAATCTTACTTTCTCAAAAACGATGTAAAGATTTGTTTCACGGTTCGGTGAGAAAAACCATGAGATCACCAGTGGACCTATTGCAATATTAAGAATATTGTTCGTTTATATTGACAACTCGATCATGTACCCATTAACGTCTTAAGAGGATTAAATAGAAATTTTGTCATTGGTACTTTTCAAAAATTTTAAATCTAATTCGAAATTACTCGCACGAACCTCAAGTTACTTTCTATATCAATTGGAAAACATTTCCCACGTGGGGATTATTTCCATAAAGATGTTTTCCATTATCGAAAATGAAATATTGAATAACGAGTCTTTTCGGTAAATTCTATTAGAATATAAATATTCAAAGAAATCGGTTCAGCTAATTTAAAGTGACGCAAATACTAACAATAAAATCATAATAAAATAATTGAGACAAATTAATACAAATATTTCTAAAACGTGCCAAAAATTATAAAACAATTTTGTATAGACATAATTATGTATCATATAATAAAATTAATTATCATATAATTCATAGAATGTTTTTAGTTACTTTAGCTTCAAAATTTTCTAATTCCCTATTTCCGCCAAAATAAAAAAATAATTGCGTAAAAATTGATATTTAATTAAAGTATCAAGCTGTACAAATAATAATCATACAAAATACATATAAAGTACTATATCTATTTCAATTTGTCACGGCGAAAAAAAAACTTGTTTCAACATAATACACAAGATATAGGATTTTGAAGATTTTTAATATTTGTTTGAAAACATAATCAAAATACGAGTATTTAGCAAATAAGAAAAAAAAGTTGCGCAAGTTGTTTCAATTTAATTAAAAGAAAATCATGAATAGATTAGTAATTAACACCTTTGATTGAAAAATTAAGGATATGACGTATTTTACATTTATTAGATCAAATAACGATAAATTAAACTCGGAGAAGAATTGGTAAAACAAAAAATCAATTGAACTAAAACAAAAAAATACGTATTCGCCCAGGTGTACCTTCATAAATGAATCATTCATTTCGAAATAAGCTATAATTGTTTTGTGGAGAAAAAGTGAATAACTTTTGCTTCATAAATAAACAACTTGTCAAAAGCTCAATCACATTGTAACTAGCATGTTCCAGATTTTGTTTAATTTTCTTTTGTTTCCACACTAAACTTGAACGTGAATATGAGTGATTTTGCTCAATAATATAGAATTTAATAATAATCATTGAGATCATTGAACAAACAATAAAACTTTTTTTTTTCTCATGAAGCGTGGTCGACTGAAAGGTGTTAAAAAAGGATTTTAGGCTTGAAATATGATTCATCATGCACACAAATTACCAAAAGCTTATAAATGTTGTGGGAAAAACGAGCTAGGATTACAATTGGTTTGGGGTCAATTGTTGATTTAAATTATAAAACTTTTTCTAAAATACTGTACATATGTCAAAGTTTTGTAGGAGAAAGAATATTTTTTTGGTTTTTCAAAAAGGTTTTTCGTTTTCAAGTTTTAAGTGAATTTATTCATGATCACATTAATATTTTGACTTTTTGTTCAGATAGAGTTTTTGTAAATGTATGCACTAGTTTATTTATAAGGTTTAGCAAAAGTGCGTTAAGAACTGGGGCCTAGTGACTTACAACTCTCAATCATTCCTATGTCGAGTAATGTTGTCAGAGATGGAGCGGACCTACAGTTTTAATCCGTGTCCATACCTAATCTACTTAAAACTAAAGGGTGATTTTTCAGCTATTATCTTTTTGGCAACACTGGTTTAAACAGCTAACGCACGTTTCGTGTTTTGTTTCACTGTCAAACATCTTCAGTTTGGTCTATAATTTAACCATGAATCGTTTTACAAACGAACAACGCTTGCAAATTATTGAATTTCATTATCAAAATGCGTGTTCTGTTAAGAAAGTTCATCGCGCGAAAAATTGTGTTCAGCGACGAAGCTCATTTTTGGCGCGATGGGTACCAATGCATCCAGAAAAAGTCACAGTTTGGTGGGCTGGTGGCATCATTGGACCGTACTTCTTTAAAGATGATGCGAATCGTAACGTAACTGTGAATGGTGAGCGCTACCGTGAGATGATACCCAACTTTTTTTCCCAAAATGCAAGAGCTTGACTTGCATGACATGTGGTTTCAACAAGACGGTGCCACACCAATTTGATCTAGTTCGGATACAGCCCCTCTGAACCGAAGGAGCTCTGGTCCAACTTGTGCCATGACGTCCCAATTGTACAGGAGTCGCATAACCACGGTTCTTCGTCTGACGTGGTAGATTAGCGGAACTGCCAATCTATCCTGTATCAGACCGCATCTATGTATCTAAAAAGAAGAATGCCTCTGGTGGAATGAAGCCGCTCAAGTGTGAACTTTCAAAATACTCGTCGTTTGGATAGAACGCCCCCAAAATTAAATTGTTGGTCGAAGACATAGCTCTCGCAATGTGTCCACGAACGAGTTCTATCACGAAATTGTCAATTCTGTTGATTCGAACCCCGTTGTATAGGATTTCGTTGGGATAGTAATGAACGTAAGAAGATTCGGCTGTTCGATGTAACACTGCCTCTCGAACACTGAAAACTTCTTCATAGGAAGGGGCATCTTTGAACCACACAGGACAACCAAAAACGATCATCGGCCATATGAGGGCCATGAAGAAAATTACCTTTACTCTGGTGTCAAGCCGACTGTTGTAAAATAGCCGTTTCGTCAGGCCGAAGACTCCTCTGGCCCTGGCATTTATATTTCTGTCGAAATATAAATACTTATCTAACCAGATACTGAGGTACTTCACTACACTTTTGGTTGTTAATCGCTGCCCGTGAAGATCAACGATGATCATCTTGCGCCAATCCTTGCTCATATCCCTCGTGGCCCTAGCCAACGGAGTCCAGAATAGAATTATCTCTGATTTCTGGACATTTATTTTCAGTTTCCAGTCGTCGAAATATCGCTGAATCTTGTCGAAATCACGCTGCAAAAGAATTCTAATAACCTCAACCTTTCGGGCCGTTCTGTACGCAATTAGATCGTCGGCGGCGTACGCAATATAGCCTTTGTTAGACTACCTATCAGATCACTGGTGTAAATGCTGAAGAGAATCGGCGAATTCACCATTCCCTGTTGAAGACCATTTTTAATAAGGAATGTTGTGGTAGAAGTTACATTGCCACTTTTGACAACAAACTTTCTACCGTTAAGCATATCATAAAGTATATACAACAATGGTTTGCTTATGCCAAGCCTGCTCAGTTTTAGGTAAAGACCCTCTAACCATACGGTGTCAAAGGCCTTTTCCAAATCAACCAGAACAGCACTTGTGCATTGTTGGTTTGATTTATTCCATTGGATATCAGAAACGAGTTTAGACGCAGCATGATTTGTGTCATGATTCGCCTTGAACCCGAACAGTTTATCCGGAATTACAGTCCTATGCACTAACTATCACGCCACTACTACGGGTACTACTTATGGTATATGCAATATTAGTTACTTAGTAAGTGAGTTATTGGCTTTGTTTTCTAGAAATGTGTAGTTAAAAAAAAAAAGAACTACTAAAAACCCATTTCGTAAGGACGCAGTATTTTTTGATGAGAAATTCCGGAAATGTATTATGATAAACAATCTTTTGTTCATACAGCATTTTAGTACACAGTATTTTAAATTCACAGTATTTTGAAATACAGAATTCTGGTAATACTATTTCAACCCGCTCCCAAAGAAATTTTCTGACCTTATATTTAAATTCATTGCATCCAATACCTTCCGAGATAAATACAAACATTTTTAAACTAGAATTTTCTCTGATAAAAGTTGTTGAAAAACCATTTAGTATTCAGATTTGAAAAACCAAACAACTTTTTAGTATTAATGCAGAAAAAAAGACAAAAATTCGAACAACAAAATTCCTTTTTTACTTCCGATATATTTTTCTGTAGGTACTAAAAATAATTCTTCACAAAATGTTTGTACATTTTAAAAATGTGTGCATGTCATGTTTTTTTTTTAAATAAATTCAACACATCGCAAATAGTTAATTGATTGAAGATAAATCATTTCAATTGGTTGAAAAACTAGCTCGATCCTCTTATTTCTTTGATAAAACTGGTCTTATCCATGCTAAAGTTGTTGATGATGATGATGATAGCTTATAAATATATGGGTGGTTAAAATTTAATTACTTCATTTGCTCCTTTGTTTCTTGAAAAATAATTAAAAAGACAAGAAAAAATGAGTATTCATTGCAATTTATTGATATTCTTAATAATACGGAAGTGAAAAATAAGTTTTTGAAACACAGATCAAATGTCAATATAGTGACTGTCCTGCCAGATGTTTATCTTATGCAAAAAATTATTAAATAGGGTAGTAGTTTAAAAAAAGGCAGTTAATAGATTAAATCAAAGTTTTCACAACTTCAAAAAAAGAGGCTGGGATGCGACCCACACTGATAACTTCCCACCCGTCTGTCAATTTGTATTGCTTAAATAGTTTGTAGATTTTCGTGTTTTGTTAAAAAAGTTATCAGTTAAATTATTCTAACAAATTTAAAATAACCAACAATATTTTGCATATTATGAAATAGTTTGAGATTTTTATTTGAAAACCAATTTTTACCAATTTTAGTATAGCATTTCGTAAAAGTTTTTATTTCTAATATAAACAAATACAAATTGGATGAATGAAATTAATTTGAAGTCAATGCTTTCTATTATTCACGAGATAACGAGAACCGAACATCAATTTTTACCAATTTTGCGTATACTATTTGTTGTAGATTTTAATTTTTTATTAAAAAACTGTTGGATTTTTATAAAAAATTTACTGAATGTCGAAATCAATGTTTTCTGTGAGATAAAATAAGTTTGAAGCCAATATTTTAAATTTTTGAAAAGATATTTGAGTCGAAAATCAATGTTTAGGTACCAACTTTTCGTAATGCTTTTTTTAGGTTTTTTATTCTTTGTTAAAAAACTGTCAATTCGATTTTTCTCAAAATGTTATCCAATGTTTAAAACAATATTTCTCAAAAGATAAAATTAATTTAAAGCCAATATCTCAAAGTTTTGAAAAGATATTTAAGTCGAAAATCAATTTTTACCAACTTTTGTTAATTATTTTTTAGGTTTTTAATTTTTTGTTAAAAAACTGTCAATTCGATTTTTCTCAAAATTTTACCAGATGTAAAAAAAGTGATTCTTTGTTGCAAAAAATAGTTTTGGAGATAAAATCATGTTTTGTTTGTAAAATTTTTGAGGTGACAAATATTTTATTTTCAGTTTTTTTGATTTATAAAAAAACCGTTAATTGGATTTTTTCCAAAAATATACTTGTTTGGTATCGCGTTACAATTTATAATATAACATTTAATTCAAGCCTCTAGCGTTATTGGTTCGTGAGATATTTTGGGTTGACCAAAATTTTCACCTTTTTCTTAAACTGCTATGGTAAAAAAACCACCCACGCCATTTTCTTGAGATCCCTTTCTGCATTATTATCTGTATAACAAAATCTATTTGAAGTCGATATCTCTTCTGGTTCTTGAGCTATGGACGACGAAAAAACGTCGCGAACGTACGGACATATAAACGTACGAACACACGCACGCATAGACAAGACATCTCTCTAAAAATCTTTTATTTCGACTCTAGGGACCTTGAAACGTCGAGAAATGTCAAAATTTGCAATTCGACAAATCGGACCGATTACAATAACTTCCTTTGGGAAGTTAAAAAATAATTTGAATGAATTTTTATTTTCAATTATTTGGACTTTATCCTTAAAGTCGAATTTTTAATTTGCCTTTAAAATAAAACGCTACAAAAAAGTACGTATACGCCCAAGTGCACATAGAAAAATATATATTAATGATTTCGAGGAGTCTTTATAGTTCTTGAATAAAATGTGATCAAAGCTTTATAAATATACTAGCTGACCGGGACACGCGTTGCTGTGGCTTACGTTTTTTGTAATATTACATTGTTGTAAACTATTTAAGAGGAACGGTAAGAGAACATGAAAGATGCGCACCACCATGATTTTTTACATAGATGCCATTTGTAAAAAATACGTGATCTTCATGACTGATTTTCTACTATCGTTAGCCCTTATTACAATGAAATTATTATTTACGAACGAAGACGGAAACGTAAAAGCTGATATAAACATTTACTGATTTGATCAAATTTTTTGTACAGTTGATGTAAGGCAAACATCAATACAAAAGAATTAAATTTTAAATTTATTATTATTTTTATTCAAGTTTGTAACAAATGAGTATATTAAAAAGTTTTAAGTAAATAACATCTGACAGTTAAACTTATAAATGAGGTAGATAGGGCGGATAGTTTAAAATCTTCTAACAATAATATTTATTATTTTGAATTATTAATAAATAGTTTTAATTTCAATTTAATTTAGCACTAATGGCTGCACAATATTTTTGGTTAACATGTTTTTCGGCAACACGAATAGGTTCGATGGTTTTTCTACACGTGAACATGCAACATATAGCTGCCCATTAGAAAAACATGAATTTTCCTAATTTAAACCACAAATAGACATTCTTTGAGACTTGAGACTTATTTTTAAATATGGCAAAAGCTAATCGAATTGGAAACTGTAACCTTCTGAAAGGTATGGTAGAATCTGACGTCTTTTTGATGACCAAACGTGTACTGTTGCTTAATTGAGGTGTATTCAAATTAGGCAGGATGATAATAGGTGAAACAATTTATAATCGATTATCGTCATCTATTAGAATCGTTTGGAGCTAACAGATAACTGTGACTGTGTCACATAAATTGAGATGTTAGCTATCCTATCTTTCACAGTTTACAAATTTGATCAAAATCGTGTAAGTAGTTTAGGAATTCATAGCGGAAAAAAATCTTCACACGTAATTTATATATATTAAGATAAAATTGTAGACAATTTTACCAATGTGCCATCTATAAGACTCTAATTTGTTTGCACTTTTTGAGTCAAAATGTATATGTATATCGGCTTATGGTGATTGCGATTGACGTAGTTTGACGTACATTTTTGAACCAAATATATTTTTTAAGCTGTTATATGTATGTATAATTGCAAATAATATGTGTATTTAATTGATTTATGTTTGTTTAGAAAAAAGATTGAAAAAATTAACGAGATTTGTTTGTTGATTATCAAATAGTTTCTTTCAATATTCTCCATACTTGATTCTTAAACTAACAACTTACTGAACACGTGTAAAATGTTAAATACTAATCTCATTTCATTCTTGGTTAATTAGTTTTTCTTCATACAAAAAAAACAGTCCTCCAATTATGTTTATTATCTAACGCCAAGGTCGCATTGTTATAAACGAGTAATCTTTTTCTCTGAAATTGAACACCCGCTTGAATGTTACATGAGATAATAATTCCAGTTTCCAATGGGAGCCCTTATACTGCACACAAACTACAATTATTACATATGATATACCTTTAGAAATCTAATACGGGCGGTATCTCAAAGACACAACACTATAATATACCAGATCCCAGATGTTTTGATTTTTTGTTCCCACTAACTATGTAATTTAATTTAAATTAGAATCGTAACTGATGCTTTTTTATTTTCTACAGGTTATATGTTATACATATTCATGACAATATGAAAATTAAAAGGTTAAATGGCTAATTGCATTCTAAAAAGTTACTTAATTTACTATTTTTCATGCTTAAGAAGTTAGCTTGTCGGAAGAAAGAAAGAAAGAAATTATATAGGACATAAAGTTTTTTAAAAATTTTAAATCTCTTTTTAAATAAACGCACTATGAAAACTATTTTTAATTTCAATGCAAATAACATGTTTCAATCCAGGAGGTCATAAAAACACACATTTTATGTGGATATTCATATTAAGTTCCTACAAATAAACATTTATGCGAATTTATTTAATTAAATACAAGCACTTAAAATAATTTTATTATTATTGGAAAAAAAAATCTAAAGTGGCGCCCAATGCAAGTTTTTATCCGATGATTTATTAATAATGACATTAAAACTCATTAAAATTTTTAAATTTCAATTTTATATCAATTTATATTAAACATAAATTTCCTTTTTTTTCCATAAGTCATTGCATTTTCAATTTTTCAAGAAGATCAACAATTTCTATTTATATGTAAAATCTTCAACTAACAAATAGCTTTTGCGTCGTCGTCGTCAGTCATAGTGCACACTTTTATCCCCTTTGCGTTTTGAGTTAAGTTAAGAGAGTGTTAAAAAATTCAAATGATTAATGTTAACATAAGATTATAAAATTTTATTTCAAATTAAATAAAAAAACAACATTTTTTAACATTTAACACAAATACTATGTCAGTTATTATTTCCTAAATTGATGTCAGAATCATTAAGAATAAATGAAATAAAAATAAAAAATAAAAAATCCCGGTAGTTTTAACACGATCCAAAAGCAACATCAATTACCATTTTAATTCCTGCTATATCTACAATTTTATAATCAAACTCAATTCTCTAGCCGCAAAAGCGACCATGAAACTAGCAGCTGCTAGCTGGGTGGCTATAGCTGGCTTGAGATTCTATTATGGCATAACGAGCACTATGACGGCGATGGTGTTGACGCGATGCCGACTCCAACGACCGCATATACCCATAAATATAAACAAAATAAAATAATAAAATAAAACACATCTTCCATAAAAACTTCTTTGTTCATATTGCACAAACAAAACTATTATATAAATCGAGAAAAGGTAATCGATTAGAATATAATATATATACTTCGAAAAAACGGCAACACTCGAAGGTCCTTATAATATTTCCTCAAACAAAAAGCATCATCTATAAACTGGAGGACGGTCAAAGACCTTACAACAGTATATCTCGAATAAAATTTGCATAAATCCACCACACTATAATAAATCAATGAACTAAAAACCCACTCTGCGAGAAAAACAACACCAACTTCAAAAACTACAACAAGAACAACAACAAAAAGAATCAAAACATAGTGTTACCAAAAAGTTCATAAATGTGTTGTTTTTTTTTTGGATGGACAAATAACCCAACATCTCGCACATCTTGAAAAAGGTACCTTTTCTTGATGCGGTCAAAACTTGAAAGTGGTTGTTAAAAATCACAACCATCACGACGACGCCTCTGACCGCCGCGCCGCCGCCTCAGTGCCGCCGCCGATCCGATCATCCTCAATACATTTTATACGAGTACGAGTACCTTGCTTATGCCTCCTACCATATTTTGTTTTATCTTAACCTCTTGTGTGTTGAGTTGATTGGTCATGCTCTTCCTTATTTACTTTGCATTTTAAAATTGATTACCCTATACTCGAGTCCGAGTGTAGCACCGAGATCTGATCCGAGCCAAGGAAAGGAAAGGAACAAAACATTGGGTTTAATACACTCGCTATGGTAAATCGTGGTAAATAACAAAGTAAGAGGCTTCCCGAACGTCAAAAAGAAGCAAAACGACAACAAAAATACCAAAAAAAAAGCTCATGTCACAAATATGTGAATAAATAAAAGTCAAAATCATTTTAACAGAAAAATTTTAAATGCAAAACCAATAAACACGTTTTAGGAGCATGTAACTACATACGTAAGTTTTCTTTTTGACAATTTTGACAGTTGCTGCGTCAAAAGTCAAAACTAGTTGAAATAGTTGAATCAACCAGTTGAAGTTTGTATT
Organism: Eupeodes latifasciatus; assembly: GCA_920104205.1. Taxonomy (NCBI): domain Eukaryota; kingdom Metazoa; phylum Arthropoda; class Insecta; order Diptera; family Syrphidae; genus Eupeodes; species Eupeodes latifasciatus. Next base: position 49,237,728 of record OV049926.1, on the reverse strand, counting down.
AAATACAACAACAAATAAAACAAAGTTGTAAATGTAAGAGAGTCTGCCTCTGCATCGCTGGCGCTGTGCTCTGATCTGCTCACTCGCTCAGAAAAAAAAAACAACCAAAACTAAGTATTTGTGGATATGGCTAGCTCTCCTGGACCTGGATTCAACTGGTTTAAGCCGGTTGATAAGACAAAGTGCTAGCCATATAATATTATCATATGCGAGAGTTGAGTGTGTAATGCGATATATCGATTTAATATTATACAGCGGAACGGCATTATTGGTAAGAAAATTGTCTGTCAAAAGTAGAAGCAGCGGCATCATAATATCGGTATAGATGGCAGTGGGGGCGGGTGGCGGCGCGGTGGATGGATGGCGTAGTCGGCAATGGTGGATTTGATGGCGATTCGGCGGCAATCTCAAGGTAGTCGCTGAATCGCTGCCTGAGAAAGGTATAAATACAGACAACCAATCAATGGACAACGGACAGCGGAACGCGTTGTCTTTTTTTGTTTTTGTATTGGAATTGTCTGATTAACTTTTTTGCATTTAATTAGTGCGATTAAGCCTAATGAATTATTGAATTCTGACATGAGGTAGTGTCTTGTTGTTGTTTTCTTTATTTAGTTCTACAATTGCCATCAGCTAACATCATATGGGTCATTTTTGTACATAAATTTAACAAATGTAAGCGTAGCATAATAAAAAAGAAAGACAAAAACGTCCGCGTTGTCGTGGCACAGGCTCAGGCTCAGGCAGAGGTACAGGAACAGATACCGAGCACAGACACACCATGGTACTGCTATCTACTGTCAAATTTGCAGATGCTGTGCGGTGTGAATAATGATGACAGGACAGAGTTACGTGCATATGGATGAACGGACAGACGGATGGACGGAGTAACCTGTTCCTGGTGCGATCATTTAGGGTCAAGTAATGTGCTTTTCTCTTTGAGGAGAGTTTATTTTTAGCAGCATTTCACGTTCATGCAGTGGAGAATACGTATATTTTTCTTTTGTAGGTACACATTTTTGCAGAAAGATGAGGAAGCACGTGATAAAAAATATGCCAGACCGCAATTCCCAACAACCTTTTAAAGATGAAAAATAAATATTTTGTTTTTATTGGCCATCACATAATACTGAGCTGATGCAGGCAGGCATCAGGCTTTATGTAGTATAGGGATGGGTTCGTTAGGTATGTATATGTCACTTGTCAAATTATAATCGAAAACAATTCATTATGCAAAATAAAACAAGGTACTTCCCCAAAAATATATTAAACAGTTAAAATAATAGTTGAACTCGCAAACCAACAAAAAATAAAAACATGTCATGTGCAGTGCAGTGCGTAACAAGCCTTGAAAGGTTATTTCTCGCACTTGTAGTATTTGAAGGCACATAATTGTATAACATTGTTTGACGTTTCACGAGGTGAATATCAATTTTTGTTGTTGTTGATTACGTTTACTTAACGTCCGAGTAAATCGTTGTGATTGATGTAATCATTAACAGTTTTATTTTAAAGCTTTTTCAATATTATTCATGATTATAATGAAGGTAGAGGTATTTTTGACACTTTTCTCGATAATTCCTTGATGTTTAATTTTGTTTTTCTTTAATTTAATATTATTATTATGGTGAATTTAAAATTCTGGAATGTGATAATAAAAATATCTCACAAGGACATGGTTACTACTTTAAGTAGGTCGTAAATAAACGTGTTTAATACGAGATTATAAACCTGTTACGTTCGTATTCGATGGTTGGTTTGGTTATGGGTGCGCTGCGCTGAGATGGCGCTGACTGTGCGCACTGCTGCGCATCCTTGTCACTGTTTGTTTATTTTTTTTTTTTTAAGTTTATGACTTGGGACTTGGAGACTTCACTTTTCACACAACGAATTTTATCTTCCTTAAATTTAAATTTTTTAATTGCATACTAATTCAAGTATATAGTACGGAAGTTAGTATGGTGTGGTGAATTTAAGAGATGTGTTTAATTAAAATCCCGTTTTCTTGTATATCTACCTATTTATGTATTCTAATTTATCCTGATTATCGTGATGGTGACCTAAATTAATGTAGTTATCTTTTTATCGTTAAACAAACTTTTGGTAATTAAATTTATGTACAATGAATGTAAAAATGTAATCACCACAAAACCGCAAGAAATGCAGATTTTATTGACATTGTATTTTTTCAACAACCGATAATAATAACCAACTGCAGAAACGCAGTGCATCGGCAACAAAAATTTTAACATCATCAACAAAACAACACTTTGGTGGTGTTTTACTTGACCGTGACATTTTCTGAGTGTATCAAGGCAGTAGGTAACTTTTTATTACCAACTCGAAATAACAACACAACCGAACAAAAATCAAAAGTGAACAATAACTTTGTAAATTAATTGTGTTGAAATATTTATTTTCGTTTTTAATGTTTCTAGAATTACAGTTTAGTTATAATTGATTTTGTATGATGAGTGTCTACCTACTTATTTATATTTATATTTTCATTTTCATTTTCAATTATTGTTTGTATAGAACAAATTTAATTACATTTTTGTGGTGGTTTTTATGTAATGGTTACAGTAGTTTATTATTGTTTTTTTTTTTTTTTTTATTTTATGGAGAATTGTTTAAGAGAAAGTGTTTTTGTTTCAGGAAAAGTTGAAAAAGTTATTGCACACGTTTTTTTGTTTTAAATTAAATTATTATTTAAAACAATGCAAAAACGTGTTAAGTTCTGAGAATTAAATTAAGTGAAAGGTGTCAGAGAAAACTATAAAATAATAATTACACTGTTGATAGAATCAATTTTATAAGAAATTTATCAATAATTCCTACATACCTCATAATATGTGATTTCAAATGAAAACTAATTATACAAAAGATAATTAAAAAAATTTATCATAAAATGACAGGTTCAATGTTCTGAGGTGTATATCAATTTGAAATAAAGGCCATTTAGACAGCTAGTAGCTATTGTGAATCAATAATTCAACAAGTCCAATTAAATTTTATAGTAGACACTAAAGAGTTTCTATACTTGAATTATTAACTTTTAGTATAAAATCTTTATAGAATATGTTTATTGGTAGAAAAGGTATGAAGGAATTAAATTTTCCATTTAACTATTAAAGTTAACATTACCAATTTAATTCAATATGCCGGATAAAGTAAACCCTTATGGTTTAAGTGCAGAAGTAGCTCAACAAATTTAGTGATCCGGATGATTTCAATAGATGTACCAGTCAATACAATTTAAGAAGTAAGATTTCTTTTTTTAATTTTTACTTTACTCTACTGGCATATTTATTTACAATAAATGAAGATCCTTTCACAATAACGAATTAGATGTATTTAATGATTTTGACAGCTGCTGTAAAATCCATTCTTTTTATGAATCCTTAGATGAAATAACTTCGTAAGATTTCTTTTTTTAATTTTTGTAAGTGTTTTTAGGTTTTCAAAATATTAATTTTGGTTTTTCGAAAAACACGAAAAAGTTGGCAAAAATTGTCGTTTGTATTTTCAAGGCATCAATCGTCCCGACATTATCTGCGTAGACATTGAAAAGTGTCTTCAAATAACCTCACAAAAAATAATACATCGGTGTTAAATCGCACAATTAAGGAGGTCAAGCCCGCCATGCGAATTAAAACAGTTTTTAAGTACAAAATTTGATTGATTTTTAAACATTGTTCAGAAGTCAATCTATTCATTATAAAATGGTAAACCAAACTGATCACAAATCAAATGACAGCTGTCAAAAAGATAAACTCTGAAAAAAGTATTGCCAGATTGAAAATCACACGTCAAAATAAATAAAGTTATGTTTTAAAACAGTGGAATAAGTTTCTTGAATTAAAAAAAAATGCTTTTACGAAAAAAATTTGAAAAATACCCGTGTTTTGTTGGAAAATCTATCCATAGCATAGTGGGATTTTACACGAATAACAAAAACAATATCCCTCGTATGAATAACACCGATAAAAGTTAGAGTAGAATCTTACTATGGATGGGTTTTGACATTTATACGAGTCTCGAATGGATCTTATGTGATTTCGTTCTCAAATGTTGGTACGATTGATATTCCATTTGTATCTCGATGGCTGTGTTCGTTGAGTAGTTGTGCATTTGGAATTATGTGTGTTTTCTATTGGAAAAAAAAATCAATCTATTACTGTTGATATTATTTAGTTTTGTTAGTTAAAATGGACTAACTGGGCTTATTTTGCAAGAGAAAACAGTAGAAAAGATAATTAAGTTTTGCTATGTTTCCACCAAAAGGTTTATCTCAGTTTAGATTAGATAAATCTTTTTGGTGTTTCCACCGCACAAGAAGATTTAAAAATGATTAAGTTTGACAACACTTTCTGAAATGCAAATGGTGTTTCGATGTTTCTTATGAAGTTCAAGTGAGATAGTTTGATTCGTGTTTAACAATGAAAAACTGAATAGTTCAGCACCATATAAGAATATGCTACCTACTCCATGTCCATTTTTTTTTTGTAATTTTATTAAAACAAAACTATATTTTTTGTACACAAACATGCAAATAAACAGACAGATGCATTAACTGTTAAACCAACTCCTCCACACAGGTTTTTCTTCTCAAATTTTGACTCGACTCCGATCTCCGACGGGAATCGAGTCAAATCAAGCTCATTTCAACTCGATTCAGGTACATATATAAAGAATTGAGGCGATCTTCAAGCTCGCTTCAACACCACATGTTAATGTTGGTTTTTGATTTTCACAAAAGTTTCTTCTATTTGTGTGTTTTATTATTATTCTGACAGATCTTCTTTCAGTTGTACCAATTTTTAAATACTAAAATCTGGCTACTGCGGATCGTTTTGTTGGCAATTTCTCACTGTACTATATATGGAATACAAAAAAAACCCACTTAATATAATAAATACAGATGTTAATTTTTCAATACTAGTAAAATCTCATATCAAAATATATGATATTAATTTTAGAAACAAACCACAGAAGTTTTTTTTGGAAAATAGTACTTTAAAATAGTTTTCTTCAAAATTCTGACCTTATTTAAATAAAAAATGAAAATTCTTTAAAAAACGGAAAAAATATTGAAACAATACTTAATATTTTTAACTAGTTTTATTTTTTAAAGAAGAGTGGCAAAAATGTATTCTAATGTATAAAATGATTGATTTTTTTGATTCATAGCAAAATGTCTGGTTTTTAAAAATTACTTAACTAATAGTTTTATAAGTACATAGTTCTTTTTTATACTTGGTACAAGCTGATTTAATATGAGTAAAGGTTAAACACAATTCTTGCAAGAAAGTACGAAAAGGTTTAAGAGCAAACACCGATGCAAAAAGGTTTTAAGATCAAAAATGGGTGGAAAAAAACAGAGTTAAGTAAAGTAGTGTTCATTCTTGATGTGCGGCTGGAAAAGTTTAACTATGACTTAATTTATTTAAAACTGGCTCTTAGACTCTTGATAGAACTATATTTCATTTGAATTCTGAATTTCCAAAGTAAGTCTTAACATCACTATGGTAATAAATGTTTTATGTCCAGGTTTATATCTTTGCCCTAAATGGAAATAATTATTTACCATTCGTATGATCATACTTTGAACTTGAAAGAACTTTATAAATACTTTTTCCTGGAATCAAATGACACTTTTGCGGAGTCTGAAATAAGATACTAACATATAAAATAATTGAATGAGTAATTCGACAAAAATCTTCTAAAGATCAAAATTGCACGAAATTATTCGGCAATAAAAATGTTAATGCTTGTTTTATTGAATAAAACCTTAAATGTTCGGAGAAAGTTTTATACAAAGTTAAAATATTTATGGAAATAATATAAATATTTGTTTCTATACAAGCAAAACAAAAATTCTTAAGAAAGAATGAAACTTTGTATTATCTTTTTGTTTTTAATTTATATGTTTACAATATATAGTATATTGTATGAATGCAATTGTTTTTGTTATTAAAATTATTATTATGATGCTTATCTTTTTTGATACGTGTTTCAAGTTTAACATAAACATTATGAAATACAAAATAAATAAATATGTAGGACCTTGACTATAATATACTATATAGTGATGATGAAGAGCATCAATGTTCACGTTTATCTCATCAACAAGTCATTCCTCTGGATAAACGTATAAACTTCTATAAAGTACATGTTGTAGTACTTGATGTTAAAAAAAAAACAATCATCAGACATGTTTTATTGTTGCTCAAAATGACAGTAAGCACATATTTTTTGTTAACGCTTTAACAAGGTGTGATTTTGATTACTTACTAGGAATGTGATGTTTTTGTTTATTTGTTCATTATATTGTAAAACATTACATTCAATATTCACAATAATAATAATAATTTTAAATTATGACTTTTACTTGGAAAATGATTGTTTGGAATTTTATGACGTTGTTTTTGGAATAAAACAGAAAAAGATTACAAAATATAAATTGTATCTATATGAAGAGCTTTTTTTTCAAATAAATTATAGATGCAAGAATGTTTAATTAAAGGGAATTGTTACTTTATAAAATCAATGAAAGATACCAATAACATGACTTTAACTTGTTAAATGTCTCATTTTCTGCAATTAGTGTTTTAAAAGTTTATATTTTTGACGTCTAGAATTAAAAAAATTTACTTTTTAATAAAACAGCCCTAAAAACTATCAGCGCTTTACTGGAATATTTATTTACAATAAATGAAGATGCTTTCACAATAACGAATTATATATTTGCCTCTGTATTTAACGATTTTGACAGCTGCTGTCAAATCTATTCTTTTTATAAATCCTTAGATAAAATAACTTCGTCAGTGTGTTAGGGAAAAAGTCAAACATTTAACAATCATTTGTTATGAGCATTTTGGTACCTAGTTTAAAGTTTATAAATAAATAAGTCTAATTTTATCATAAATTCATTACTTCCATTATTCTATAGTGACTCCCAAATATGTATAAATCTTCAAAGATCAATGGGCAAATCAACATGTCAAAAGAAAAAACTCCAAATCTTCAGAGAAACTCGCCACTATATTAGTATAAGAGTAGAGTAGAACTCTGCCTATATCTAATGTCAGTTTGGAATTTTTTAACTAAAAGACTTAGACTCGACACACCTAAGGCTAAGTGCAAATGGTTGTCAAATTCATCAACAAAAAAAAAAAAAGTGTACCCAATTTCTTAAAATTGTGTATTGTTAAAATCTTGTGTGATAATATTTCCAAAAAAGTCATTGTCAGCCATTTTTAAATGACAAACGACATTCGAAATTGACAGATATCTGACAGCTGACAATTTTTTAATAATTGTGATATAAAACATCGTGTGCTCGTATACCGAAAATCAGATTAGCTAACTCTCTAAAATTTGAATTGTAAGCTATGAGGAAATTTTTGATTGAAAGGTATTTGGCTATCGTCAGCTTATTGACAACTACTGTCAAAGCACTTTCTGAGATGGCATTTATCTGTACTTAGCGTTAGTAAGAATAATATTTTATGGAGTTGTGTTGGATATTTGAACCAAGATTTAATCCCGTTTAACTTTTTCATGTGAAATTTTTGTAATAAGTCACAAACATTTATGCGAATTCGTCTCAACTAATGATGGCCTCAAAGTCAACATAATTTTAGACATTGCTCGCATTTAGCCCAATCTAGGGTAGGGTAGGTGGGTAAGTATATGCGCGTACGTATATCTTATGAAAACAACTTTAAGAGAATTTGAATATTATAAGTGTCAACATAAATAAATTGGCACAAAATTGCGTATGAATGAACTAACATCGAAGCCAAATGTTTTTTCGTTTGTTACCTTTTGAATGCTCATTTATGGCATATAGGTGACTTTCTTGCCCAACCACACCTTGACCATTTTAATATTGGCTCTTCGTTAACGCCATACCATGCATCGTCGATACTAAAGCCTATTATAAATATCTATGTACGCAAAACACGATACTTTATTTAACACATTGTTGAATATATTCTTTTATATCTAAAACCCTGACATTGTTATTAATAAACAACAACAACAACAACAACTATTGTCACATCAAATCAAATAAAAAAGTATGCTACTCTTCTTAACAATATATTTACACACTTAATTACATGGCTATGATGGCATATCCAATGTAGGCGGTACTTAACTTTAAATTTTATTCAATTTAATAGTATAATTTTCTATTTTTTATTAATGAAGATTAAATTTATAATAATTGTATCTCACCTTCACTGGCTCATCGGCGTCATATATGTAACCAGTCATTTTTGGTATCTATATATGTATTCTGTAATAAAAAAAAGAAAGAGAAAAAAGATTAAAATTAAACAAAGCACATATGTTAAGTAAGATAATAATTAGCATTTCAATTATCACAAAAAAAAACAACTACCACTACATTAATTGATAAATAATAGACAATTTCATGTGTTAATTAACGTCTATTGTCTGGCACCCTTTTTTCTTCTTCCTTCCTTGCATCAAATAAATTGCATTACAGACAAAATTTAAATTTTGCGACGTACATATGTGTACTTAGATACATATAGGTATACTTATATGAAGATAGATAAATATCGAAAGGCGTTAAAAAATTAGAAGGTAAAGTACTCATCATCTAAGTACATAGTTTATTTTCCTAAATAAATGATTATAGCATCTAGAAAAAAAAAAAACAAAACATATGTAGATTTACCCTATTGCTATAACACAATCAATTGAATCAATCTCATCTTAGATAATTCACAATAATAAAAAAAAAGATACATATCCGCATATAAAACAAAACAATAGAATTATAAGCTTCTAGAGACTCATATTCAATGGGAAAAAAATGTTTTATTAACAAAATTTTTCTAAATGAATTGCATTGTCCGATTCTATTTTCAAGATATGAGCTAAAATACAATTTTTACTATAAAACTATACACGCGGTGTTTTGTGTTAAAGAACAAAAAAAAATCAGAGTTGAATTAACTTTAATAGCATATAGTAGTTGTAAAATAATAATAAATCTCATATAACCAAAAGCTACTTACTTATAACTGAACAACAAAGAATAAGTAAAATAAAATTTACAACGTTAATGAAAGCTTTCGGAAGAAGTTTTTAATGATTTTAAAATGGTTTGATTTACAACTATAGTGATGAGAAAAATAAAAATTGCACGTGGAAAAGTACGAAGGTTTAACATTGCACCCTTTCTTAGAAAATCATATTTTTTTATTTTTGACCTTCAGTCACAATAAACAAACAGGAGTTTAGAAGAGTTTTTAAGTTAAAATAAAAAAATCCTTAATTTTAAGTACCCTTACCCCAGTTTCACTGTGGACGTTTAAACTCCACTTTCGGTTTAAACTTCAGTTCAAGAATTTATTCGGTTTCACAGTTTCGTTTAACCCTTGAACTCAGTTTAATTTGCAATTAAAGTTAACCGAAAGTATTTTGCCGTTTAAGCTTCAGTTCAGCGTTTGGAACTACTCCCCAATGTGACATTTCAGTTTGACAGCTGCCATTTGATAAATTGCGTTTGTGAAGAAAGTGTTTTGCAACGTCGCGAAATATTAGTTTTTTTCAGAAAATATTATTTATTAAATATTAATTGTGCTTTAAAAATGTTATCTATGTTATGTTTTCTAAAGCTGAGTTTGTTTTTGCTCTTTTTCTTAAGTTGTCGTATTTGGTTTTCAACGCATCCGTTGTGCGGTAATGGGATCCACTCTTCGAATTGAACTCATTTCCAATGGAATCCCATGCCGCGGCTTTTTCTTTCAAATGTACTTTGTCAGTTTTTTGTTTTCCAGAATATTCTTTCTTTTCAAAACTAACTCCATCAATAAATCTACATTTGCTGATGAAAAATTGCTCATTCTTTTTTTTGGCACAGCCTTTTGTTTTAAATTTTTTCCATTTTTAAAATTACACAAAATAAAATAAACCTCTCCAGTTCGTCAATAAAACAAAATATTTGTTGTTTTTCTTGTGTTCTTTACCTCAGAGAGAGTAAGAGAAGACAAGGAAAAACAGTTGAAAAACTTCATAAAAGTGACGATCTGGACACGTTACGTCATATTACGCAACAAAAACGAACAATGCTGCCAGCTACTTATCAAAAAATCTAATTGAACGAAGTTCAACTGAACTGAAGTTCAGATTTCACTGTGAAACCGGACTAGTTAAACTAAAAAAATTCAACTCAGTTTAAGGTTCAGCTAAACTGAAGTTTAAACCTTCACTGTGAAACTGGGGGTTAGAATTTTTGTAGTTTATTTTAAATTTAATGTTAAGTGTCGGAAAATCCAGTTCGAATTTTACGGACAATTTCGAACATCCAAAGTATTCGGAAAATGTCAACAGTTATCCGGATCAAGATAAAGATTCGGATAACGGATACGTTATGTGTCTAGTAAAGTTATTAAAATCATCAAACTGTGTTCGGAAAAAGTCTTTATAAGGATATCTGGATTATCCGGACAGTGTTGGAACTTAGCTATCATATCTTACCATCCGGATATCTAACACTGGCCTTATAGTTCAGACCTCAATTATTTCATTCATATTCAGAAATACATAAAGTTTGAAGATTCAGATAAGGTTTTTTTTAGGATGACATTCATATTTATTTTTGTATCAAATTCACAATAGGAAAGAAAATAATATTAAATGGAAAATTTAAAGAAATGTGAGTTTCTTTTCTATATCGAATCGAATCAATTAAAAATGTTTAATAAATTGTTTCTATTGTGTAACAAATAAAGAATAATTTTTGTTTTACTCATTAATCAATAACTACTAGCCGCTTAAAGTTATTAAATTACAAAATAATAAAATGAATGTTTTTTATTTTGTTTTGATATTTCTTTTTTAAAATAGTTAACTACAAATTACTATTTAATTGAGTGCTAAAACAATAATAAAAATTAATGTTAATTGTGTGTTAATAATTTATAGTTTTTTTGAAACCTAATAGCTAAGTAAGATTTAATGAATCTAAAATATAAAAAATAAATCAACTTTTTTGTCCAATCAAAATTTATATTTAAATCTGCTTGGTTTATTTGGTTTGCAACAACAAATTAAACCTACAAGATATAATTAGAAGATAATTTTAATCAAAAACTTATTTTGTGGTATTATTGGATTTTATTGTTTTGGATATAATTTAAGTACTGGCTTTGTACATATTTATTTTATATTATTAATGTTTAATAAATTAAAAGTATGATGAATACACATAGAACAAAACGACCTTAAGGTGTAAAATATCGTTGGCAACTTCGAAAAATATCATGTCCACTATTTTTGTATGGAATTTTACAATTTCAATAAGTTTTTTTAATATATAAATATTTTATACTCCTCAATATTTAAATGTCAAAAGTTCAGAATTTAAAAAGTGACAGTTGCCTAAATTGACATAGTATTCAAGATGAAACCTCTTATTGGAAAATCGTATACTTGACAATATTTAATTATTTATATTTGTCATAAAAGTCATATGTTGTTGTCAATTTCAATTACGAAAATATTGGTACTCATTTAGAAATATTAGAAAATTATCCTTAAAAAACTCTTAAAGCCATGTTTAGTTGAAAAGTTTTGAAATAAAGATGTTTAAAACCAAAGCTGTTAAAAAATGTAATCAATAACATTAGCTGTATTTTTTTTTTTTTTGAATACTAAACAAGAGGTTAATTTTTTAAATACTTCAAACGACCTTAGTAGACTTTTCGTTGAAAAAATAGAGCAATTATGAGTAAGAACAAAAAGAATTTAAAATATTTAAAATAATATGCAAATATTTTTTTTAGCAACAAGCCAGAAAATTGTATACAATCAACAAATACTTTTATTTACTTTGTGTTGACTGCAAGAATCTTAAAAAATAAAGTCAATTTTATTAAAATCACGTTTCTTAAATATTTAACTCAAATTAATTGTTTTTCACGTACGTTTAGATATTAACAAAAATAAATATATACAATCTCAAGTAAGTGGAAAGTGGAGGGTATAGAAATGTGCTCATATTGAGTTCAACTACTATTAACTATAAAAAAAATTAAGAACTGTATAAATTTTAAATATGTACATATTTTTCAAAAACATACTCAACCTATTTAAATGTAATTAAGCAATAAAACCACACTTATTTATAAGTAGCACATTTTAAATAAACAAAATAGTACTTCAAAAATTATATGTTGTTGCTTATCTTCCCTAATAGCTTCTTTTTTTTTGTTATTAATTTGTGTTTTAAACCTACAAGCTTAAAGCATTATCTTCAAAACATTCAAAAAAAAAAAAAAAAAAAACTATGATGATAATATTATGTCAGTTTGATTTCTTTAAACGTTAAATATTTTGCCCTAAAGGCAAAACATAAATATCATTGTGAGAAAACCTGTCTACTATAGGCTTGGCAGGTAAAATATAGCCTTAAGGGATCATGCGAAGAATGAAGATTAATCAAAACACTTTAAGTCTGCATTTTGATATGTTTATAGTTGTATGGTATAACATTCTTGTTTTTATTCGAATAACAAAAAAAAAATTGTTTATACGAGTAAAATAGGTTTGTTTATCTATCTATCATATGGGATTGACCCTCATCATGACTCCAAACGACCTGAGCATAAAATAAAAACAAACTTGTTTTTTATTTCTTAGGTTGTCTGAAATAAAAAATAAAAAAAACCCTCCAAAATTAGTCTTGTCATCAAGAAGTATCCGGATCCGGCACAAAGTTGTGGGTCCACTTTTTAACTGATGGCTATGTAGGCCCCAAAGCTAATCTTACCGTTAGCAACAGTTTAACTTCAATATTATACGAGTCCCTTTTTAATTCCAGCATACATTTTCATTCACAATTTGTATTTTTTCTTTTTTTTTTTCAATGTAGACGAAAAATGTTAAATTTGTTAACTTAAATTTTTACTACCTACATAATTGTACATTAACGCACTGCAAATTAAGTAAAATACCATTTTAAAGTACTATTTAAAAGAAGACAAACCACATTACAAACAAAATATGTACATATGTACATTTTGTATGTATGTTTATATTATAACCTGGTGAAGACACTACCTTAAGAGAATATCAATTAAGCCTAAATTCAAAAAAGCTTAAATGGAGCTTTGACCGCCCAAAGAGGAGAAATTATCAAATAAAAATTGTACGTGTGCTGAATAACTCCGAGACATAAAATAAAAAAAAAACACATAAAGTGAATAGTTTTGTGTTCTCTTTTGGTATGCAAAATCTTTTGGTAAAGCAAAAATAAAAATTAAAAGTATTTTTTTTATTTTCTTTTAAATAAGAAAACAAGTTTGCAGGTAAAAATTATTATACATACAAATTTCGTAGATACTCCAAAAAGAAAAGAGAAGAACGTACGATAAGATTTTTATTTAATTTATCTTGGTCCTTAGATAAAAAGATACATAGAAGAGAAGTTATCATTATATTAAACCAAAAAATTATAACAATTTGTCATAATGTTTATGTTTAAAAATGATTCAATTTTATTCATAACTCATAAACTGCTTATCGTACTCATAAAATCATTTGGTAATTGCTAATGGGGAATTCTCCATTAATTCAAATATAATTATTATGACAATAAAATATCACAATTAGATCATTCACACTAATTATTGTGTAAAAGATAAATACGCACGCGTTTCAAACAAAAAAACAATACCTACAATACAATCACTTCTCATTATCATTGACATAAAATATAAAATTCTTTAAAGCTACTTCATGTTTATTTTGAGAAATGGTTTTGAGACTTGAGAACTTAACACACACAGAAACAAATAAAAACTGTATCATTTCCTCTTTTTTTTATCAATATCTTATTATTTAATCAAATTATTCTAGACATCAAAATATTTCATACAATAAAAAAAAAAGATAGATTTTATATTATGAATCAGATATCTTCACTAAAGTGTTTTTGATAAGGAGATTCATTTACCTATTTGAGTTTGTAATCGTGCACCATAATTGTCGGAAAATAAATCTATTTTTAAAATGTCATAAAGTCTCTTACAGATTATTATTTTTTATAGAGCAGGTACAAACATAAATAAATAATGTTTGTATTGTGTATGAAATGAATCATATTTCCTGCAGTTTGTACTTTATATATTGTAAAAAGTGCATTCATTGAAACGAAGTATATTTTACTTTCATTGTTTTCTTATTTTATTGGTTCTAATGTGCGCATTAAGTTGGTTCTAAATAGAAAAAAATATAATATTTCCGGAGGTTTTGTTTGTGGTTTGAATTATTTTGAAAAATCAACAGTGCTGAATAACGGTATAAATAAATTATTTATGAGGTCCGTAAAGCTGGAAACACCACAATCGAATTTCGAAATTGTAATGATGGGATGATTTAGGGCTCTAATCCCGACTTGGTTCAAAAATCCCTTCCCCCTCAAACTTGTGGTTATCCCAGCTTGACGTCAAGCTGGAAACACCACACCTTTAGGTTCATAATTTCAAAGAACTGATGATGAGGGAATTTAGGACTCTTTTTGGGCTCCTAAGTTAGCGAAACTCCAAATTAGTATCTCCACCCCTTACCCTCTAAATTGAGTCACAAAGTTGAAATTTTTGGAAACTTTCTAAACCAAACAAAATTTAAAAAAAACTAATGATGAGGTCATTAAGTGCTATTTTTGGGCTCCTTAGTTCGCGGAACTCCAAATTGTATTTTTAAGCCCATATCCCCAAACTTAAGTCGTAAAGCTAAAACTTTTGGAGACTCTCTCAACCAAACACAATTTTACAAATCTAATGATGGGGTGATTTAGGGATCTTTTTGTGCTAATTTAGTGCTTTAATCCCGACTTGGTTCAAAAATCCCTTCCCCCTCAAACTTGTGGTGTTCCCAGCTTGACGTCAAGCCCTTACCCCTTAATCACGTCGCAAAGTTGAAATTTTTGGAGACTTTCTAAACCAAACAAAATTTTAAAAATCTAATAATGGGGTAATTTAGGGCTCATTTTATGCTAGTTAAGTGCTTCTATCCTGGTTTGGTTCAAAAATCCCTTCCCCCTAAAAATTAATTTCAAATGTTCAAACATTTGTTTTGCATTATCCTGACGAAATTTGAACAATTTTTAAATTTGAAAATCAAAACAAAATTTCTGTGGAGAAATGCTGTATTGTTCATAGACGAAAAACCTAAATGATGTTAAGATGGATTGCCTTCGTTATAAATGCTGAGTACATCAGGGCTCTGTTCTGTCCCCGAATCTTTTAATAATTTTTGCAACTGTAATAGTTTAGCTGATGAAAAACTACTAAACTATTCGAATATGAAACTGCAACGACAAAATATCATAAGCCATTAGATCCTGACCTGTACAAAATTGTACAATAGGGAAATAAGCGCGTTTCAAATTTCCAATGCTATCTTGTATCGATAAAGCGACATATAATAGCCACCTTGCCACTATCTATGAGAACATCTCGATATTTTCGGTATGTGAATCACCTAATACCTCATGTAGAATTTACGAAAATTTTGTGTCCATCTGATCTGGCTACAGTCTATAAAACTTACATTCGTCCAAAGCTTGAGTATAACTCAATAGGCTGATGGTCTAGTCTAGTAGCTTGCTTAGGCCTCTTTATTCAAAGTATTCAAAGAGGAATTTATTGGTGACAATTATATCATTCACTCAATTACGAAGCTCGATCATCGTCGCAAAGTTTCTTGATTCACCCACTTTTACCGTTACTTTTATGAACTATGCTCTAGTTAAAAAGCAAGTTGCATTCCTCAATTTAAATACTTTTACTGTAATAATCGCGTTTCTAGGAATGTCCATTAGCACAGATATTCGTTCTTAAGCCGTACTACGTGAATGTGGAATGAAAAAATACGCTATATCATTCCATGTCACTGAAATGTTCAAAAATCTTCACTGTCTTAGCATATTAAAGACGTACAAAACCCTTTGAGTGGTCTGTAATTATAAAAGAAAATAAAACTAAGTAACAGAATTATGAGTCTGTTGTTTTTATTTTCTTCTTTCGTGACACTTTATTGATTAATACCATAATAAACAAGCAATCAAAATGTTTCGCTTTGTAAGATTTTGTTTTTTGATTATCGAATCAAAAACGTTTTTAACCAAAGTGTAAAGAGTTTTGTATAGATACGACGATATTTTTAGATTTGTCTTACACGCCAATTACCTTCACCTGGCAATAATTTAATTCAGAGTTAACTAAGGGAGTACTTTTTAAATAACCATATGTTTGTAGAAAATTAAATAAATCTTAATTCAAATTCAAATTTATTTCTTCTTCAATGAATTCGTGTTACATGGTAGAATATTTAAAACATATTATAGAGATTAGAATACAATGATTTTTAGCAACTAAAGATTTTATAATATAGAAAATTCTTGGCATGTTTAAACAAGTGAATTTATTAATACATTATCGTGAATAGAACATTTGTTCTCAAATTTATTTGAAATTGTTGATTGTTGGAATTTTAGTAATGTCATGTAATGCTAGTGAGTGTGGAAAAATGCCAAGTGAAGATGCATAATCATTTTTAGAGTTTTGTTTTGACAAATTTGAAGTTTTTTTCAGGTGACATTCAGCACATTTATACCAGCAAGGAGCAGCATATAGGTATTATGCTAATGAAGGTAGAATTACGACTTTATAAAGCTTATTTCATCTTATTTATTTATTTATTCAGCTTAATACAAGCTATAACTTAACATAACTTAGAATAATAAGGGCTTGCAATGGAAGTAAACGGAATCATAAACTAGGCTTTCAAAAAGTTTTGGGATGCATGAAAGTTTCGCAATAGGTCTATAATTGTTAATTTCAGTTGTATTGCCTTGTTTATGAATGGGAAATATAAATTAATCTTTCCATATATGAGGAAACACACCTAGGGAAAGAGAAAGTTTAAAGAGTGCAGTTAGAGGCTTTGACAAAGAATGCATACATTTTTTTAGAACAACTGATGGGACGCCATCAGGACCAGGGCTAAAGTTTTCTTTGAGGCTTACGAATTTGGCAAGTACCATTTCTTCAGTTATTGTAAAAGATGAAAGAGAGGTTTGAGTGCTGCCATCTAAATAACTAAAGTAGTGTGGATCAGGATCATGAAGATTATCAGTATACGATTTGCTAAAGTATTTAGCAAATAGATTTGATATCGTTGTTGGATCTGAGGAGATTATGTTGGAGAAACTCATTGAAGGTGGAAACCCATCAGATTTTCGTTTGACATTTATAAACTTAAAAAACGTCCTTGCATCAGATAGAAGGTTATTTTCCATTTGGTTAAGGTATTGGTTATAAAGGGATTCCCTTAATTCAGAGAAAGAATTATAGGCGAGAAGATAGTTGTTGTGGTCGGTATCAGATTTTGACTGTAAAAAGATCTTCCAAAGCTTATTACGGGTATTTCTTAGGCTACGGAGCTCTCTGTTGTACCAAGGGGGAGCAGAGGTGAAATCTTTTTTACGAGAGAACGGTACTGATTCTTCAATACAGTATGAGAGAATCGAATAAAACCAGTTTGTAAGGGACTCTACTGTTGAGTGGAGGGAGCTTAATTCAAAGTCGGCTGAGCTAAGAAGATTGTTGAGTTTGGAGAAATCAGCCCTACGAAAATCATAACAGTAATTCTCCATTTCAAAAAAGTTGTTTTCAAATTCAATGGGAAAGGAGAGATTAAGGGGAGGATGATAGCGATCCAAGGTTGAGAGAAGGTGAGGGCTCGCGGAGACAACACAGTTATCGCAATCAGATGAGAATATGAGATCGAGGTGTCTCCCCATGAAGTTTGCAACTCCATTTAGTTGAAAAAGACCACAATCAGACAGACGATCAATGAACAGCGATTCAGATTCAGAGGAGATGTTAGTTGGAAAGAAGGATGTCTGATCATCTGAGGTGGACCAATTGAGATGGGGAAGATTGAAGTTGCCAAGAACGATGATCAAATCATTAGGTTACACTTGTTAAATCAGATAATCAATGGCATTAACAGCAGCTTGGTATGCTTTAATTTATTGGGCTGGTCGAATATAACAACAAAGGACAAAAAGATAAAACTTAGGGAGTGTAACCTTAGCTGATACACCTTCAAATTCGATTGAAGTAGGAATATGGAGTAGTGAACTTTCAAAATTACTATTGATAGCTAAAAGCACATCACGGCCATGTGTATTACTCGCACATTCCACGACATCCATTCGATAGATGGAATAGTCGTTAGTGAAGAGTTCGGTACTAAGGATATCGGGTGTGAGGTTGGTTTCGGTAAGGGCAAAGAAGAATCTTATTATCTTTGCTTTAATAAGAATTTTTATTTAAAAGTGGAAATAACATTTTAATTACTTGTAAAACATTTACTTTTTTGATAGAGGAAGTAATATGATTTGAAAATGTTAGCGTCTTATCGAGAGTGATACCAAGGTGTTTAATTGTTGTTGTCCATTCAATTGGAGTGTTGCAGATCGACAAATTATATTGAGGTAGATTTGAGGCTTTTCTCTTTCGTTAGAAAAATATTGCTTGAGATTTCTATGGGTTTATTTTGATTTTCCACCTGTGAAAAAACTTTTCGATATTAAATAAAACATTTTGTAGATTAATTAGTATACTTTGACAGTCGTTTAAACTACAGAATATTAGCTGTATCATCAGCAAAGAAGGCATTTTCACAGTGTAAATCTCTTGGAAAATCAGCAATATACATATAAGTTATATAAAAGGGGCGATAGGGTTGAACCTTGTGGAACCCCTGCTTTTATGGGGAACAGAGGTGATGAATCAGACAAAATTTTGACATAAAAAAGCCTATCTGTAAGAAAGCTTTGAATAATTTTAAGAATGTAAGTAGGAAAATTTTGAGTAAATAGTTTATGAAGCAGGCCGTTGGTTGTGCCAAACACTGTCAAATGCCTTTTGAATGTCAAACGAAACCATACCTAAGGATTTTTTATTTGAAAGCTATTCTTTTACTACCTATACTTGTGATTCTTTTTATTTGGTGAACCGTCGAGTGTTCCCTCCTAAAACCAAACTGTTCGATTGGAACAAGACTGTTTGATTCTACATATTCATTCATCTTAAAAAGGATAATTTTTTTCAAAAAGTTTGCCTAAACAGCTGAGTAAACTTATTGGGCGATAACTAGATGCCTGTGTCAATGATTGTGTAGGTTTAGCTATGGGAATTATCTCAGCAATCTTCCACCTTCTTGGAAAATATCCGTGTCGAAGACAACTTACAAATAGGGATGTTAAATACTGAACAGCATTTTTTGATATGCTTTTAATGAACCTGTTTGAAATTTTATCATTACCAGGAGCTTTTTTTATGCGAATAGAAGCAATGGTGTCTGTAACAAGAGATATTGGTATATGGATATTATTTAATTCTATTGAAGATAGATTAATAGAGTTAATACTGTTTTGTACAATTTGTTTTGTTTGAATGTCGCTAAAGCCATATCTGTTATTGAGTGACTAGACAGAAAACATTTAGCGAATTCAGTAGCCTTCTCTTTATTCGTATGAAGAATTTGGCCATTACATTCGAGGTATGGGATTCTATTATTTTTTTTTTTCTTAAAAATCTTCGAAAGTTTCCATATTTGTTGGTGATGTTTATCAATTTGGGATAACATTCGATTCCAGTCTTTATTACGAATTTCCTGCATTTTTTGTATAACTAATTTGTTAAGCAAATTCAATTGAAATTTCAGAAATAGGTCTCTTGACCTTTAATAACGTCTACGAATTAAGTTCCTAAATGTTATCGTCCTTCGTACGTCATTTGTAAGCAATGAAATTTCGCTTTTGTTTTTATGGGAGGCATTTGATGAAACATTCAAATGTCTTAACTTTATCATCAATTTCCTCTAACGTAAAGGTAGAAGGTTGAGAAAAGTTAGAAAATGAATCGTTTACGTGACGTTTAAATTTTTTCCAATTAGCCCGATTGAAGTTAGGTATAATTTTCAGCTGGAGTCGCAGTGGTGAATGATTCATTAAGAAAGAAAACAACAGGTTTGTGGTCAGATGAAAGATCGTTTATAACAATTGGGTGAGAAATATTGTCAATTGTATATTTGAAAGTACCAGATCTAAGGTTGAGGGATGACCTCTACCATTGGAAGGATAGTAAGTTGGCTCAGATGGAAAAGCAATATCGAAATCTTCGAAGACCTTGAGGTCTGACAAAATTGTTCCCCAAGCGTTTGCTCGAACACAACCCCATGACGAATGACGACAGTTAAAGTCTCCGTATAAGAGAAAATTCTCGTTTGTTCTTATAAACCTCAAGATGTCAGACTTAAATTTTCGTTGTTTTTTTTTCATTAGTTATTCTACTAGGTACCGCCAGGAAAATAAGAAGCTATAGTTTTGAATACTTTTGTGGGGCTACATTCAACTTCAATCGATAGTGTTTCTATCAAATAAGTTTTACTAATTGGAATTAATTTATGTTTCACAGACTTGTTTACGAAAATGCATACACCTCCCCCCTTCTCTGTTAATCTGTTCAATCTGTAACAATAGTAGTTTCTGTTATATATACTGATATTTGGCTTAAGCCAGGTTTCGGTAATCACTGCGATATCAATTTTGTTTTCAAAAAAAAAATTAAAGTATTCTATTTCATTGTTTTTTAAACTTTAAGCATTCCACAAAAGAGTTTTTAATTTACTGGCCATTGTTAGTATAAAGATATTTAATGCTAAGATCAGCTATGACGTCAAATTGATCTTGTCTACTTTTACATAAAGATAATTTACTTAACATTTCATTTTTAAGTGAAATAAGTTCATCAAAACTAAATAAATTGTTGTAAAAAATATCTTTTAACTTAACTAATCAAATATCCTGAATTAGTTAAGACTAAATTTGACATTTAAATTGACTGGAATAACTGTTGTTCAGGATAATTTAAAGCGAACTTTTAATGTTTTTAAATAATTTGTTTGTTATAATGTCAAAATGAGAACCCGATAGTTGTAATTTTTTAACATTTTAGTAATAAAAAAGGATTACCATACCAAACCAATATATGCTAGCAGTTTTGTAAAAGTAATTGAGATACATTTTGTGAAAGAATTAAAAAAAAGGTAGAACCAAAAACAACTTGCTAGTTTATCCACAAAACACAATGCGATGACGATGATGTTATTTTTTTGCCTACTAAATTACATTAATTCTATGTCAGTCTTAAGATAATCTTCGTTGTCAAAAATGTTAACAAATAGGGCCATTAGCATTTCCTACTTAATATTAACAAATTCCATGTTTTAGACTAACCTAATACACCTAATATTTTGTTCTCACATGAATCATTTAAAATGCATACAAAAATGTATAAACTTTATTCCAACAGGACAGATTTAACTTAACAATAAATAATAAAAAATATAAAAAAGATATTTTCTTTATTATGATCATGAAATTGTTTTGTTCTTCTATACTTAAAAATACTAAACTTATAAAAACGCAAAAAGATCATTAAAATACTAAGGGTTGTTATACACGCACATTAAAATTAAAATTGTATTCCGGACGCTCATGACGGTCTAATCAAAATGTTATACTAAGCTACTTCCATAATTGATGTTGAATATAATAATGTGTAGTAATATAATAATAGATTTCATAAATTAAAACGAAAAAACAAAATAATAAACAAAACACAAAACTAATACTTAAGTTGTGTAACCTTTAAATAAACAGTGAATTTATAGTGATGGGAATTTTCAATTTGAAAAATTCTAGATAATTGCAGAGACATTTCGTATTATAACCTGACAGATTTCATCCACATTAATCCACTCTCTGTAAAATGTCATTGATTATTATCTTTTTTTTTTATTCTCTCCCTCGCTAGAATTAAATATAAAATATATCCATCAAAGTCAAAGTTCATGTTCACATCAGTGAGTGAATGAGTGAGTGAGTGTATTTAATGTGCCGCAAACCGCACGAACTAATAACAATTATCACTTGCTTATTGCTTGACAAATAATATAATAAGAAAAGTTTTTGAAATATGTAAGTAGATTTTTTCTTTCGTTCTGATGAAACAAGATCATACTAGTGACAGTTCAGTCACAATAGCACCAATCATCAAAGCATCCTGGTTCATAAGATATTTAGAACGCAAAAAGTCACAACTCACAATCAAACGTCAACATCAGCGATGAAGAGAAAACCTTCTGTCACTTTAAGATAAATTACCAAACATGTGATTTGGAATGACGTAATTGTAATAAATATATTATTTCGAAGATTCATTGTTTGTTCCAAATTGAAATATACAAATTATTAGCATCATCGTACATCGCACTTAATAAAAGAAAAAAAAACTGCACACACATATGTACAATTGTACATACATAGATATTTTTGTAAAGTACATAATAAATAATAATTTTGAAGGTTCCTATCCGATGATTGAAATAATGACTACCTACCAATCCGTCAGACGTTCGTCGATTGTGATATCGAAACCTGTTCTAACTTTATTTTTGATATCCTCGACTTAGAGAACCTTTAAAGATAAAAACTCATTTGTTTGTTTTAAGTGTACATAAACGAGGGTTTTTATTTTGTATTATTTATTATTTGTGGGAATTGACCAAACCAACATACATTTGTGTATATAGAGAATCTATGTAATTATAATAATTCTCTTGAAAGAGCCCATATCCAATAGTAATTAAATGTAATCAAAAAGTTTTCAAGAACATTTTTTTTTTTTTTTTCAAATAACAAATTAGAGATTATTTTAACAATATTAAGTCTTCTTTTTTTTTTGATTTTACAGTCAATTCCGTTTAACTGTAAAACACAGGGTTTTGACAACTATTTAAACCATTAAGGACCAATTTTTCAGTGATAAGTTATCGGAATAAGTTGAAATTGGAAAGCTGGTTAAATCCCTGTGTAATTTTTTTTTGTAATAAGGTTTAACAAATTAAATAGGATTAAGAAGCTGTCATCTTTTGACATTTGACAAGTTAAAACTGCGCCATTACTAAATGGCTGTGTTCAACTTCGTGTTCGATATGCTATCCCTGATTTTGTGATACCTAATTCAACGAGTAGGATAGTTGAATTAAGAAGCTGTCAAAAAAAAAAAAACACTTTCAACTGTTCACAAAAAGTAAACAAACAAACAAGATTTCAAAGTCACGAAATTATTGTAAACTAAAAGGTTCATTAAATAATTTTAATAATTATAGAAATATAAAATATGTATAACAATTTTTCAATTCCTTCATTGGATTTTTTTAAATACCCCAGCTCTTTTTAATCAGCTGTTCTTTTATACATACGCTATAAATTGACAAAGGGGTTTTCGGATTCCAGATCTACATATCTGAGATCGAACGCAGCCATTAGAACGCACACAATGTAAAATGCAATGTAATTGTTAAAATTCACTTCAAAAATGGTGAAGAATCTTAAATCACAACGAAACATTGTGTTATGTCTTAAAGAATTGATTGACAATTGCAACAGAAAACTCAGTTACGGTCAAGTGTTGACATTAAAAAGGCCAAAGAAAAGTTTTTGAAACATTTCAGAAATATTAAAAAAGAAAACATTTAAGAAACAAATAAACATTTCTAAAATGTGTTCTTTGGTCTCAAGTCTCGTGAAACGTTTCTGAAATGTTTATAAAACTTTAGTTGTTTTACAAGCATCAAAACGTCCACATCAAAGAAACAAATCGAAAATATTTCTGTTTCTGAAATGTTTTTGAACAAATGGGAAATATTTCAGAAACGTTTTTTAAACAATGTTTCCTGAAATGTCTAAAATGATAAACGATATATCTTAGTACACTTAATTTTATGAATGTTATTCTCTCGATTTTTAAAATTATTATGCACTTCACTTTTTACTAATAAAACTAGAATTTGCCAACTCTGACATTTTAAAATTAAAAGAGTGCCAGCGTCGTGGTATTTCAAACATCGAAAAAATTGGCCGGGAAACGATGAAAATTGAAACAACATGCAAAGGTTTTGTTCCATATTTCATAGTTTTTTGATCATAACACATCTCAAGATTATACAAAGAAATTGTCACGACAAATGTGTCAATGACAAAATTGTCATGACAAATTTGTCATTGTATTTTTCTGACAAATGTATCATCTGGGCCATATTTCATACACATTGACAGGTGAAAATTCTATAAATTTGTCACACTTATTCGACAAGTTTTCATTGCATAACGTTTTGACAGGTGACATAATTTTCAGTTAAATACAACGACAATTTTGTCGTGTCATAGTATGACAATTTTGTCGTGACCATAATCATCTTCCATCATTTCAAATGGTGTATGTTCACTTCCCAAACGATTTTCCAAGTTATGCAGTACTGTACAAGTCAAAATAACCTTGCATGTAGTTGCTGGTGACAATCTCAAATAGTTAAAGCAAGGAAATTTTTCTTTCAGAATGCCCAATGCATTTTCTACAAGCCACCTCGTTTTCTTATGAGCTCTCAAAAATCTAAATAATGCTTCAGATTGTTCAACTTGGTTTAGAATAAATGGTGTTATCAGTCAACTTCTTCGTCCATAACCGCTGTCTCTTAATATTATAGCATTTGGAAATGGCCTCCATTCATTTTCCCAGCGTCGTGCTAATGAGCTATTCCTTAAAAGCCTAGCATCGTGAACGGATCCAGGCCAGTGTGCAGAAATGTTTCCTTAAATTAATAGTCACTTAATGACGTGATGAAATCATTGTTTATTCTTTGTCTAAAAATTCGAGGGTGGCATACTTCGCGTTCATCACTTTCACTTGAAAACATTATATCAAAATAAAATTGTCACCTTACGACCAAAACTCAATTGCCTGTCACAATTGTTAAATATATACTGACAAAACTGTAATTTGTACTATTTTTTCTGTTTCATAAAAAAGTTGTCACTACAAATTTGTCGGGGAATTTGTGACAATTTTCAAAAAATCCCTGACAATTCATTGTCATGACAATTTTTGTATTGATCCGAAATCTTGACAACTGTGCAAATGCTCCGACAATTTTATGGGGCGAAATTTAGACAATTGTCAGGTTTGTCATTTACAAATTGTCACCTGTCACTTGTCGCACCTGTCAATATTTATAAAATAGGGCCCAGAAAATATTTTATAAATACAGATCTGTCAGACAAGTGTGACAAATTTGTAGATTTGCTACTTGTCAATTTTCATAAAATAAGTCTTTGTTCATGAAAATGAATAGCCTTGATTTCAATATTTGACATGTGTTTATTTATTTATTTATTTAAATTTATTTATTTATTTATTTCATCAATGGACTATAGTCTGCTGATTACATTTAATACGATAAATAAGCTTACAAGATAATAATAGATATTAAAACATAGCTTTGATACAAAACAATTAATTGATTAATTAACGGTATGATTATACAGATTTACATATGATAAGTTAAAAAGTCTAATACTTGTCGTTTAAATTGATCCCTACTCAATACAATGTCGACTTCATTGCAGACGGAATTAAACAATGTCAAGGAACGCGAGATAGGCTCATTTAAGCCATAGTTGGTTCTATGATTAGACACATAAAAAAGGACACGTCTGTTCCGAAGTAATCTTTCCGGGACATAGAACTTTATAAGAGACAATAATTCAATTGAATCGATACGATTACATAAAATATCTTTAATAAATATTATGCTTTGAGTATTTCTTCTAACTTCAAGCGTTTTCAAACCGATAAGTGCACATCTTGAAATATAGTTCGGCATATCATCAGTCCAATTTAGTTTTCGAAGTGCGAATCTGGTAAATCTTTTCTGAATTCGTTCTATTCTTTGTACACCATTCGCATAAAATGGACTCCAAATTATAGAACAATATTCAAGATAGGGAAGAACTAATGAATTAAATAAGGTTTTAAGTGTATATACGTCTCTAAATTCTTTCGAGTTTCGTCTTATAAAACCAAGCATTGAATTACCTTTGGATACAACAAAATCAATGTGCGCTCTGAAATCCAATTTTGAGTCTACAAACACACCAAGATCCTTCACCAATTCGACCCTTGAAAGTGGTTCATGATTGAAGTTATATGAATAATTTATAGCATTAATTGACCTAGTTGCACTAAAAATCTTGCATTTTAAATAATTTAACTCTAGGTGATTGTATTCGCACCAGTTTAAGAAAAGATCAATTTCCATCTGAAAACTTAAGCAATCAATTAAAGAGCGAATGGGATAAAAAATTTTTACATCGTCAGCATACATTAAGCATTTAGATTTATGAAAGGTTAAGGGTAAGTCATTAATAAAAATGAGGAAGAGCAATGGACCAAGGTGACTTCCCTGAGGAAGACCTGAGTCAACACTAATAGGAATAGAGTAATATCCAGATATGTTGACGATTTGACTTCTATCAGATAGGTATGACTCTAACCATAAAAGAAAATATCTATCACAACCTAACAACTTAAGTTTTTGGAGTAGTAAACCGTGGTGGACTCGGTCAAAAGCTTTAATAAAATCCGTATAGAGTACATCTACTTGGAATCCCTTTTCGATTTCATTTAAACAAAAATTAGTGAAAAGAACGAGATTTGTGGCCGATGAGCGACCTTTAATAAAGCCATGTTGACTAGGCGATAAAAACTGTTTCACGGATGCATAGAATTTATCAGTAATAATTTTTTCAAGAAGTTTTGGAATAGCTGAAATTTTAGAGATTGGCCTATAATTTTTAATTAATTGTTTGGGGCCACTTTTATAAATAGGGTTGATAAATGATATTTTCCACTCGTCCACAAACTCTCCTGACAAGAGTGATTTGTTATATAGGAGTGTGAGAGGAAAACAGATAGATGAGGAGCATTTTGATAAGAGAAGGGGTGGAATTTTATCATAGCCTGCTTTTTTAGAAACATCTAATTCACATAAAACCTCAAAGACTTCATTCACCGATAAATGCGGAAGAACAAAATTTATATCGGCATTGAAATTTGAATACTTAGAATTGAGATCCTCGATTATATCTTTATTGTAAGATGATTTAAAAAATTTAGCAAAAAGGTCGGTAGAAGATTGTAAATCATTAGATTTTTCATTTCCATATTCCATACACTGTGGAAAATGAGACACATTTTTGCGTTTTGAATTTATAAAAATCCAAAAAGATTTACTATTTTTTCTTATATTTGATTCAGTAGAATTTATGTATTGTTTATATAAAAAACGATTTAAAAAATCAAATTCTCTTCTAAATTGAAGGAAACGAAATCTATCAACATTTTGCCCAGTCAATTTGAAACGCTTGAAGGCTTTATTTTTTACATTTTCCAGATTTTTTAGTCTTTTGTTATGCCATGGCAGTTTTAATGATGTTTTTTTCTTTGAAATGGGGACAAAAAGTTCTATACCTTCAAAAAGAATACTTTTGAAAATTGTGTACATGTCTTTGAGGGAACCATTTTGAAAAATATTTTCCCAATCAATAGCACTATAAAAACTATTCAATGCAATGAAATCGGCATTCACAAAGTTGAAATTTCTGTCTTCAGTAGGTGAAAGAAGTGCAAATTCATAAAATTCAAGATTTAACTCAAAAGCAATATGGTGAACCGAGTTATTTAATAATGGACATTGAACAGTCTCTATACAATATTTTAAATCATTATTAATAAAAACGAGATCAAGTATTCTGCCTAGATAGTTTGTTATATGATTAATTTGAAATAAATTAAGTGAAGATAATGAATCGACAACTAAACTTTCAATTTCTTTGTATGTATTGAACGGAACTAATGTGAATTCATTTTCTATGAAGCACCAGTCGATTTCACCAAGATTGAAATCGCCTAGTACGCAAGGATACTGATCAGTTGTCAATTCACTAATTAAAGAATTTATATTAATAATATGAACAGAATATAAATCTATTGTACTACGTGGTCTTATATAGCTTGCGATAAAATAAAAATCCTTAGAACTAAGACCTTTAGAGCTGACACACACACAGATTTGCTCGATATCATCAGAATCATTTAACAATTTACATTGCTTACTGTTGAACTTCGAATTTACAGCTATCAACACACCTCCACCTCGGTCCATTCCTGTTGAGGTAGGTCGGTCTTTCCGGTATACTTGATAATAATTATCAAAGAATTCATTTGAGAAAAAATGTGGATTCAGCCAAGTCTCCACAATAACGATGACGTCAAACTCATGAAGTGATGATGAAGTAAATAATTGATGAGATTTAGTTCTTATACCTCCAGCATTTTGGAAATAAACTCTCAGTTTAGACGCAGATGGTGATGTACTGTAGTTTACTTGAGGTATGTCGATATTTGCTGGGATTGCAGAGCTACAACTTATTTCACCTTGGAATTGTCCTCTTTCTTGGGAAAATTTACAAATTTTTTGATTTGTACATGCACGGGCCAAATTTTTGGGTCTAAGGCCGAATCGAAGATATTAGCAGGAATACCCAACTTAAAATTGACATAACGAAGTGAACTAGAATCAGTATCTTTTTTAATAAGCTTCGTACAACGCAAAGAGCTCTTTGGAATATTTAGCTTAAATGCAGCATAATCTTTAACATTTTCCTCAGTAACTTTGATCTCCAACCGAGAAAGATGTAGAAAACGAAGCCGGGGAACAGATTGCAGTGTAAATTCACCATCACTAACAGCAGCAGTACCAAACAATATTTTTTTGGAACGATGATCATTTACATTTTTTGTTTGCTTTAAATTTTTGGTGAAAGTACCTTTTTCAACCTCCTTAAAGGCAACATTGGCAACCCCTACATCATCTTCCATATCAACTTCCTCCATACTTTCAGCAGCATCAACACGACCATCCAGAATCGCAGCATTAGCACCAACAACATCAACAGCAGCAACATTAGTTTCATCAGAGCCATCGAATAGTATTGTTGGGCAAGCTACAACGGACGGAGCCACCTCATGTTCTGATGTAGATGTTTTAGCAAAATCATTACTCGTAGTCGTAGACGAGTTTGAATTACTTTTCTCCTCCACACCTCCAGCAGCATCAACACAACCATCCAGAATCACAGCAACAGAGCCAGCAACGTTGGTAGCTGCAGCGGCATTAGCATCAACAACAGCAACATTCACATTAGTCTCATCGGAGCCATCGGATAGATGATGCCAGCAGCAACGGACGAAGCCATCGTATGTTTTGATGTAGATGGTTTAGCATGATCATTACTTGTAGAAGAGTTTGAATTACTTGCTGCCTTTGAACTTTTCTTACATGAAACCGGTTTTTTTACTAGGGTTTTGTTGTTGGAACCATACTTCGATGCAAGTGACGGAGATAGAGAAGATTTTGATAGCGGCGAGTAAACAAAACGAGGCGAGGAAGAAATGTTTTTTTCTTTTAAGAGTTGTTTGTTGTTTTTGTTTTGAACCGTAGGCACTGACTTAATTTGGGAGCGTGTCATGCGTATTGGTTTCACAATGTTATCAATATCAGATTTGCGCTCAGTAAAAATGCGATAAAAATCTTTGACAATTTGAATGCAGCTTATAGAAGAAAAGTTAATGCATAAACCGCACTTCCAGAAAATATTTTCATTAGAATCAAGCGTAGCACGATCGGAATTAGTCAATTTTGTACATTTAAAATGGAAACCGGATTGGCAAACTCCGCAAAATATTAAATCGCACTTAGAAGCCGAGAAATTACATTCGGAACATTGGATATCCATAATGAAAACAATGAAAAGTGAATTATAAAGAAAAGCTTTTAGTCTGTAGTGAGAACCGTCTGTAATGAGAGACTAGACTAGACTGTTTAGCACCTGTAAATCAAAACACAATTTCTGAATCAGTTCAATGTTTAAATAAAAATTGAAGTTTGGAAAAAAAATTTGGTTTAAATTAAAAAAAATATATATTTTTTCTTGGCAAATAAAACCCAACTGAAAATTGACTGTTTATGATTGTTTTTAAATAAAGATGATTTTTTCAATATTTTATGAGCATATTTTACTATCGTCTCCATAAAACAGACTGATCAAAAATATGTATAACACATTTATACATTTTTGACATATTTATATCAAAAATTGAATATTGATTTGTTTTTCTAATTTAAAACTCTATAAAGTTACTGAAAACTTATAATTCAGAATTTATTAGAAGATAATTTTAAAGAAATATTAAGTCAAAATAAAAACAACATATTTTACTTCTAAATTCTTTAAATCAGTTCTTTCGAAAGGTTAACGTTGAAAAATTGTACAGATAAGAAAAGAAGACGTAATTTTTCATCACAGTATCCTGTTTTTGTCATTTGTTTTTTTTTTTGACATTTGATTGATTGCCAGACATTTCAAAAGCTACGTTCATTTAATTTGCCTAAAAATTGCATCTAATTTGTGAATGTTTTCATCGTAAACTTGTTTTTAACCAAACATTTGTATGAAATAAATTATTAAATCAAATGTTTTTATAGCCAAAACAAAAACAAATGATACATATGGTGTATATGTACATATATTAGATAAATTAATTAAAATAAATTAATCATTGACGTCAAAAAAATAAAAATAAAATAATTAAAACAAGATTAACATACCAAAAAAGCAGGTCTAAAAAAATAATCAAATTTTTGCTTATTTTTAAAGCGTGCTTATTTCCACATAGTAAACATATACATATTTACTATCTTTAGAAACTAATTAATTTATATTTTATTTGTGTGTATTATTTACAAAATGCTTCAAATTTAATATAAAAACCAAACAGAGACTGAGATTTCTTTGCAATTTAAAAACTTCCTCAATAGATAAAGGTGCACAAATAAGTAATATTTTAATTTGCTTAAATCTATAAATTTGTCATTTGTCATTTTTAACTGCATCAATAAGTGTTAATTAAATTCAACATAAGAAATAAACATAATTTAAATGACGTTTGCTAGACAAAAAATTTGAATGGACAACGTGGCGTATGAGTGATATTTTTTTGATGCAAATTGAAGTTTTTTTTCTTAGCAAAGTTTTATTTTGCCTAAAATACAAGTTTTTGGCCTGAGATGTTGAATTAATGTTTGTAGATAAGAAAGAGATATATAATTTTAATTAAATCTTTTAAATAAATGGGTTTGTTTTTGATTTCTATGCTGATGCTTTTGCATATATCTTTTTCTGTAAAGTATTTCATCATTATTTGTATTTTCTAATATTTGAGTTCCGTTTTGACGTTTGCCTCAAAAGTATCTTGAATAACACATAAAAGGTGCTGCAATGCTATTTTATTCACGTTTAAAATACATATTTCTTGTTATTATACAGATATTATAAAAAACTAAAGATTTTTTTTGAATTCTGTCTTAATTAAAATTTAGAAAACAAAGAGGTGCACAGATTCATGAAAGCTCGAAAAACTTAAATTTTTACTTGCTTAGTTTTTTTTGATTTCTTTAAAATACAAACTTTGAAAAATTTATAAGTGTCACAAATTATTTTAAGATTACAAGCACTTCAATTAATTTTACTTCAAACATGAAATATTGAATAAGTTATAACATTTTTGACACTCTACATCGATTTATAACCACATAACATAATTTTAAGCATAATTAATGTATCAACTTTGCCATGTTTTTTTTTTTTTTGATAAGGAAATAAATTATTATTTTAATTTTGATATAAAATGTAGACATGCAACTTATCGAAAAGTGATTGTAATCGGCTTATAATTCGAGTGGTTTTTAATAATGTTTATTTTATGATAAGATACCAAAACCATTTAGGATGATCAATTTTTCAAATAGACCACCCGTAGAACTTATCTAACATAAAGAAGACTAATGGCAATTGCCATGAAATAGTTTATTCACATTTGATCTTGAATCTTGAATAAGCGATTTTCTTTTTTGGAAGGAACCATCTTTTCTTTTAAATATCTTCACCGAATATACATAATTTTAAAATTAATTTAATTTATATTAACTACTAACCATTGATTGAGCTTAAGACTTCCGAAATATTTATTTGTAGCTCACAATTTCGATAAATGTTCTTAATTCTAAAGTTAAACTTAAACTAAACTTTCGAGAATCTTCAATATGTTTTCATTCATATTTTGTTTTTTATATAATAATCTTTCACAGACATTTTTGGCTAATTAATGGCAATTGTTTAACATTTAAAAAGCTATTAATTATCTCATAACAAAACAAAAACATTCTTTTGTATGTTCCAGATAACGGTAATTAGAATTTTTTTTTATTGATAAGCTAAAAGTATTTGAGCATCAAAGTAGATATTTGCTTTTTAAACAGCTGTGAATTGGTATTTTATCAAAAACAAAAAGAAAATAATAGCACAGATAATGATGATGCCAATATTTGAGGTTAATGAAATCCTAAAAATTTCGAAAAATTATCCACGTCAAATTGATTTATGTAACTTTTCTCACCAAAAGTACATACATATATCACTGCTGACTCACTGCAAACTATTTACCCCAAAAATTGCTTCCTTTTATGATTGATTCGATAATTTTCAAAACTAATAAAATAAATTCACACAATACACAATATCCTAAGAGTCATTCTAAAAAATTGTATTTATCAAATAAAGATTCAAGATAGGAGAAGAGGATTTTATTTTGTTTTCAAATATAATTTAAAAAAAAGAAGAAAATATCTTTATGGCAAATCAAAACGCCTTGAGATTGAGTGTTGTGCTGATGTTGATCATGAGTTTTCGTTTGAAATCAAACAAATATGATGTTATTGTTTTTGTCTC
Source organism: Eupeodes latifasciatus (assembly GCA_920104205.1). NCBI lineage: Eukaryota > Metazoa > Arthropoda > Insecta > Diptera > Syrphidae > Eupeodes > Eupeodes latifasciatus. The sequence goes on along the minus strand of OV049926.1, from coordinate 49,204,856 downwards.
GTGACTTTATATAAATTGTAAAGTAAATATGACTTTTTGAAATCAAATAGACAGACGATCAAATTATGGGATAGTATACCTCGTGGATGATAATGTTCCTTTTTTTCCAAAAATAAGTCAAATTAATAAATAAATAAAATTCATATTGATATGACTCTCATTTTAGTAATTTATGAACTTCCCATAGAAAGTTATTGTAATGGGTCCGATTTGTCAAATTGAAAATTTTGACATTTCTCGACGTTTCAAGGTCCCTAGAGTCGAAATAAAAGATTTTTAGAAAGATGTCTGTGCGTGCGTGTGTACGTACGTTCGTACGTCCGTACATCCGTACGTCCGTACGTCCGTACGTCCATATGTCCGTATGTCCGTATGTCCGTATGTCCGTATGTCCGTATGTCCGTATGTCCGTATGTCCGTATGTCCGTATGTCCGTACGTCCGTACGTTCGCGACGTTTTTTTCGTCGTCCATAGCTCAAGAACCAGAAGAGATATCGACTTCAAATAAATTTTTGTATACAGATAATAAGGCAGAAAAATGCAGAAAGGGCTCTCAAGAAAATTGCGTGGGTGGTTTTTTTACCATAGCAGTTAAAAAAAAGGTGAAAATTTTGGTTAAACCTAAATATCTCATGAACCAATGACGCTAGAGACTTGAATTAAATTTTATATTATATACTGTAACGTGATACAAACCAAATATACATATCTTGGAAAAAAATCCAACTAACGGTTTTTTTATAAATCAAAAAAAAATGAAAAAAAAATTTGTCACCTCGAAAACTTTACGACTAAAATATGATTTCATCTCCAAAACAATTTTGTGCAACGAAGAATAATGTCATCTGTCATCTGATAAAATTTTGAGAAAAATCTAATTGAAAGTTTTTTTATAAAAAATAAAAACCTAAAAAAAAATTAATAAAACTTGGTAAAAATTGACAAATATCTTTTCAAAACTTTGCGGTATTGGCTTTAAACTACTTTTATCTTTCAAAAAATATTGTTGTCAATTAAGAAATATTATTTTCAACATTCAGTAAAATTTTAAGAAAAATCGAATTTTACAAAAAAATTAAAGACCTAAAAAATAATTTAACAAAAGTTGGTAAAAATTGATTTTCGACTCAAATATCTTCAAAAATTTAAGATTATGGTTTCCAACTAATTTTAACTTATAAGAAATATTGTTTTCAACATTATTACAAATTTTGAGAAAAATCGAATTGACAGTTTTTTTTACAAAAAATAAAAACCTAAAAAAAAATGTATAAAAGTTGGAAACAATTGATTTTCGACTCAAATATCTTTTCAAAACATTGAGATATTGGCTTTAAACTACTTTTATCTTTCAAAATATATTGTTTTCAACATTCAGTAAAATTTTGAAAAAAATCGAATGGACAGTTTTTTTTACAAAATTCAATGAAATAAAATATACAAAAAATAGTACGCAAATTTGGTAAAAATTGATACATATACACAAACTTTTAAGCAAGACAAATCGACAGACGGGATAGGAAGTTATCAGTGTGGGTCACATCCCAGCCTCTTTTTTATTTAGTAATTGTGATACCTTAGAATTTGAATATGAATGTTTTTATGCAAAATTTGAAAAGTGAGTAATTCTTTTTGAAGTGGATTTTCAATATCCCCATAAACTCTATTGACATCTTTGCATTATTAACATCATTTAAACTTCTAATAAACCCAAGTTAAAACACTTGGGTTTTAATTTTTATTCAGATAAAAAGGTTGTTGTCTTGAAATTAAAACGCATGTACTGTAAAATTGTACACACAACAATATTGAAATCACATGTGAAGGTACACAAAAATATGTTTTGATTGTTTAAACATTTTGATTGACATTCAATACAAAAAAAAACGCATTGCAAAGGCCTATGAACCATTATTACTTATGGTGGAAAAAACACGACCTTGAATGACCTTACGCAATGTTAACCAATATAAGAACCAATATTTGGAAGGTTATTATATAAAATGATTGTTGATGGAATAATAGACATTTATATGTTTTTCGTAAGCTTCTTGACCTAAAAGTTACCCCGACAAAACAAAAACGTACCTTGGAGCTGCACATCACAACACACGAATACATAATAAGTTTCTTTTAGTTTATGGTCTCGTCTTTGGTATAAAAGTTCATTAAACTTAGTCTCTATATATGTAGGTATGGTATTTTTTTATTTTGTTTATCAATAAAAATTATTTATTCCAAAATGGTTGGTGTACATATACCTGAATTATTATAGTTTTAAGTGGAAAAAACCACCATAATTTACAAGGTCATTAAACAAATATTCATACATATATAAATATATGTATAGTATATAAACAATCTATTTTTATGTAGGGTGGCAGTGGCGTTATCAGGAGGTTATCTTAACTATAAATTAAAGTTTATTTATTTGCCATTGATATATGTAGATATTTTAGTTTTATTTTTGCACTGATCGATATAATTAAAGATTTTATAATTTTTTTTTTTTTAAGTTTTATAAATACATTTTTCTGTCGCCTTATCAAGGTTATTTAGTTTATTACTTTTGCCTAGAGTTTTTTTTTATTATATAGCCATTTATAGAATTTTTGTAATTGGGTAAAAATAAGAAAATTAAATTTCACAGGAAGTTATGTGTAAACACATATGTATATGTAAGTATGTACCTTCATACCTACATATTTGTTCATATCTGTAAAATTAAAAAAACAATAAAATTACACAAATTCTAACTATAAACATATAAAGTTCTTGCAATCAGGTGGCGATATAGACTCGTAATAAATATTGAAGCAGACAAAAAGGCGTTTGATAAGTTTTTATTTGTATTCAATAAAATACAAGTTAACTCCTATCATTAACATTAAAATATTCTAAAGGTACTCTAATTGAGTATAAATTTCACTTATTTGGAAGTTTTGTCTTTTTTTAAATCGATCACTGATAACAGTTTATTTATGTACAGGTACACAAACATAATATTTTTAGATATTTAAACCTTAGCATCAAGTGATTTAATAATTTTAAGACTCGATAATAAGGGGTGATTTTTTAAAAGCTATAGGAAAGTTTTTCAAAAAAAAACACATACAATTCAGAAAAATGAATGAAATCTTTATTTGAATCGATAGTACGGTCCATATAATTTAATGTTTGAAGATTATTTTATACAAATGTCCATCCGCTTAGTCCAATTTTGGCATACTCTTTCCAACATTTCGGCCGGTATTTCACGAATAAATGCTTCAATGTTCAATCGCTGAACACAATTTTTCGGTAAAAAAGTGAATCTTCGGCCAACTTTCCAAGAGTCCATTCACCAACAATTTTACGTTGCAGTAGGTCGTTTGGCTTCAATTCTTGCACCAGCTGTATTTTGAAAGGAATTACACCTAAATCCTTTCGTAAAATTTTTTACGTTGTTGAGTAACAGAGGCCCAATTGCTGCGAACGATGACGAATCGATAATTGATGGTCATCATTAACACTGTCCGAAACAGATGCGATATTTTCTTCAGTTCGCACTCAACGTAAGCGTGTTGGTGGTTGAAAGTCCAACAATGTAAATTTCCAACAATAGCTCGAATAGCCGCTTCAGTGGGTCGATTAAACTGACCATAAAATGGAAGAAACGCACGTGAACTTTCTTAACAGAGCACGCATTTTGATAATAAAATAATAAAATTCAATAATTTATGAGCGTTCTTCGTTTGTAAAATGACTCATGGTTAAATTATAGACCAAACTGATGATGTTTGACAGTGAAACAAAACACGAAACGTGCGTCAGCTGTTTAAACCAGTTTTGCCAAAAAGATAATAGCTAAAAAATCACCCTTTATAAGTATCAGTTTAAGATTAGAAAGAATTTGTTCTTCAAGGAAAGGAAACAATTTGCTTCTTTTTATACTTTTAGCAGCTATTTGAATGTTGGATGAATGGAATAAAAAGCAGTGTTATTAATTTTTACTTAATGAACCTAGAACCATTTGTGATTTTAGGGGATTTCAGAAACACTTAAATAAGAAAAACTCGCTTGTAAGAACCTTGTTTTTTTATTTTATAAAAGATTTTCCTATGAGACGTTTCATTTTGAATTGCAGCTATGACTTTTGAAGCTGTCAGCTTTTGACATTTGACAAATAAAAACTACGCCATTACTAAAAATGGAAAAAAGTCAAAATTGATTTTCTTGGCACACACTAACATGTTTAAAGTTAGAACACGATAGAAAATAGGGAAGGATTTCAGAGGAAATATCGGTGCAAATTGTTCTTAATGTTTAAATGTTTTTAATATCAAAATGGGATCGAAAACAGAACGGGACATATGTGTCATTTTATGATTTGGGTTATAAGTACATCGTTGGGTGATAAGACATAAAAAAGATAGAAATCATAATCGTCGTAATGCCCAAAATAAATTTCACAAAGCCCAATATGTTATAAAACCCCAATTCAAAATAAAAAATTGCTTTGGGCAAAATGACAACTAACAACGTGGGCGATAGGAGGACATTCGCTTTGGGTTTTTTTGTGATTTTTTTTTTAGTTGGGCTTTGCGACCACTTTTGGGTTTTATGACATCTTAGGCGAAAATAAACGCTTTTAAATAGGAACTACTGAGTTTGACAGTTGATAGCGACCATATTGGTGAAGCTATGAGAAATTGGCTATCATTGACTTAGTCTGTCTTGTTATTTCACCATGGATGGATTTAGCCTTAAAAAATACGTGTAAATGACATAATCGTGTTCTATTCTTGTAAACGCTTCCAGTGCTTCTTCCATGCAATGGTCACCATAATCGTGGCACTGTGGTAAATAAATTTAAGTACACTCTTTAACTAGTTGATTAACAAATACTCGACGAAAATAATCTGTTTAAATTTTTAAAGAGAAACCTTGTTCAAAATTCTAGAATTTGGAACAATCCACATTAGATGCGAAAACGTGCAATGTATCCCAAACAAGCCAATTTTTTTTAAATTTGGTCTGGCGGAGAGAGCTATTGATCGATGATTACCAATTTGTTTTTGCCTGAATTAGATGGCAAATTGAACACCGTTAATAATGTTCTTGTGGAAAAGATAAACCATAAATATTCGTGCCATCAATAGAATTCAGTTTGGCTAATGCGAGAACATCTTGAGAATTAATTGAAAAATGTACTTTTAAAAGATGTAAAATTGTATGCATCAAAGGGGCGTCAGAAGGCCTTTCAATCGAATCCAATAATTTCAAAAGATCACACACACTTTTTTTTTTTGATTTTGAAGTTAGAAATGCAATAGGTTAGGTTAGGTTAATGTGGCTGTGGATACAAAAACCACACACTTAGGCCAGAAGAAAGGCCCATTGTGATACCACATGAATCTAGAGAATTACTTCCCACTAGTCGAACCATTTTGAGCTTTTTATAAAGCGAAGGAGATATCTGATATCCTTTTTAGCTAGTTCACTGGGATCATCAAAAGAGTATTCTCCCAGATGAAGTTTGCGTCTTCGTGAAAGAGCAGGGCAGGTGCAGAGGAGGTGAGAGATTGTTTCTTCTTCTTCCTCATCCATGCAGCTCCTGCAGAAGTCATTTGAGGCTACACCAAGTCGTATTGCGTGTCTGCCTATAAGACAGTGTCCCGTAAGGACACCTATTAGGGAGCTAATATGAAGTCTGCTTTGGGATAACAAGTCTTTAGAGCGCTTTAGGTCCAATGAGGGCCATATTAGTTTTGTGGCTGCGCATGTCGGTAAATTGTACCACCTAGAGTTTGCTATCTCGAAAGCTTTTTCTTTTAGCAGAAGTTTACATGTAGCTATCGGTATACCTATCTTCTCCCTTTTAGGTGAAATAGGTATGACGGTTCCATTTTTAGCGAGTTTATCGGCTCTACAATTTCCTGCGATGTCTCTGTGACCCGGCACCCAGCATAGGTGAATGTTAAATCTCCATAAGAGATGATCGACAATCGAGGGCCGTTAGAGAGTTGGTTGAGACGCCGTCAAGAGACTTGATAGCAGCCTGACTGTCAGAGAAGATGCGTATATCAGAAGTTGATATCACGTTTTCTCTTAGCCAGGAGAGAACCTCTTTGATCGCTAAAATTTCCGCTTGGAAGACGCTACAATGATTAGGGAGGCGGAATGAGATCCTTATAGATTAAGCTTTTCTGAGTACACACCACTACCAACTCCCTCATTTGTCTTGGATCCACCTGTATAAAAATGGATGCTTTTGTCATCCAGGAGTTTTTTATCTTCCCATTCATCCCTGGATGGAATGGATACCTGGAAGTTTTTACCAAATTTGGGTTTTGGGATAGTGTAGTCTATGTACTTTGGTATAGAACCAAAGAGGTTCAGAATGATGGAGTGCCCAACATTGTTGTTGGTCCACTGAGATGAGGCGTTGAGTCTTATGGCTGTACTCGCTGCCATAGAAATGCAATGCTGATTGGTTTTTTCACTTCTTCCAAATTATGCTTCAAAAAGTTAATTAAAAACTTTCCATATGAAATATTTGTAGTTGGTCCGATTTGTTAAATAGCAAATTTTGAATTTGTATCTCTATTATAAAGATAAGGGTTTATCATTATGTTTTTAAAATGATTTTGGGCAATTGGCCGCTGCGGCTGGATATGATAAATTCCAGCAGAGAGACCTAATTATCTACCACTTTTTGCAGCAATCGGGGTAATATTGGAGAAATAAAGCCCGAAATATTCTCTTATAGATAATGCACTCACCAGAAGTTTCCTTCTTTAAAATGGGATCGAAAACAGAACGGAACATTCCACATTGTTGATGTTTGGTAAAACAAAATCTCTATACTTGACATTACTTGTTGAGCATTTCTGAAATTGATAGCTGTATTGTTTGGAGGGAGTGGGGGGGCAGTGCAACTGGCTAGTTCGAAAGAAAATTTTTGTGAAAATTTTTTAAAACTTTGCAGTCACAAATTTTTTGTTGCAAGAAAATTTTTCCTGATCGTATCATTCTTGGAGATGTGATTTTGTGTTTTTTTTAGACTCATGGAAACATAAGTTCTGTACGACATGCATAATCGATTTAATTATATGGTAGAAACATATGTATGTACTTTTTTCTTTATAATGAAATGAATAACTAATAAATATCCTAAACGAAAACTCTTTTTTTTTTTTTAAATATCAAACTGAAACCTGTTGTTGGAAAATGTTTTCTGAACTACGAAATTTTCTTTGCTCAAAGGTGTTTAAAATATTCTTTTTTCATGTTTTAGTTGCCCTAAAAATTAAAGCTGAAACTAGTTAGTTAAACACTTTTAAAAAACGAAATGTTCAAAAGCATTTGAAATTTGACATTGAACGATGTTGATCAAAAAGGTCATCACGAGATTAATTTTCTTCCGCAGTAATATTCGCTTCAAAACGTCACTTAAATGCCAATTTGAAGTTTTTTGAAATACTCTTTCTATCGAACGCTTGTAAATTTCGAATATTTTGTATTGTCTATCTAAGAAATGAAGATAAATAATACATTTATTAGATTTAAGCGCCTCTATCATAAAACAATATAACAACATACATTTTGCTACTGTCTTTTCCTTCCTGGTAAATTGATATCTGAGAATTGTATAACAGCTTGTTGCATTTTGTTTTTATGATCCACTCAACTCAAATCATTATAATTACACCTTAAAGGTACCTATAGAAACAATCGTGAAGTTCATTACCTACTCGCACGACTCAGGTATAATATCTAAGGCAATGAATATGTCGAGTGTCTCATAAAACAAACTTGAGCTTCTTGTTGCAGTTTAGAAGCAAATTTTATTAAGAATATCCATGAATATATAGATGTACAGTGGTGGCCAAAATAATAAATTTTCTTCACTTTATAAATTCTATCGTAATAAACCTTCCAAATATTGTTTAAAAATTGTACAATTATTTTTTGATTTGCTGTCAAAATTTTCCAAAGTCACTGAAAAATTGTCCATAAGTATTTATCAAAGCACCATTATTTTTATTCACGAAACTCATTTTTTAGTGGACAGAATAATAAGAGTGCACTGTAAGTTTGCAATGTTTCTGGGAAAATATTGTTCTGAAGAAGAACGCCATTTAATTTTGCAACAAAGAGATGAAGGTAACTCTTACGATTTAATTGAAAATGCACTTAATGGTTTTCTGTGTGTTGTAGCTCGAGTATTAAAGGGCCAACATAAAACACAAAGAAAAAGAATGAAGAACTAAACCCTAGAAACACCTTAAAGACGGTTAAGCATTTGGGGGTGTTTTTCTAATAATAATAGATAGGGCCTCTTTTGGATCAAAAATATTATGACCAAAGAAACGTACCTCTAAATATTGTAAAACGTTATGCTTAATTTGCAGAAGGAAATCTACAATTAGGATAATGACCCCAAATACACTGCTAAAGTCGTGAAAAGGTGGTTTGAACAAAAGAATATGTCAGTTTTAGAATGGCCTTCACAATCGCCAGATATAAACCCCATTAAAAATCTTTGGTTGGAAAGATTTGAAAAATAGAATATCGTGCAAGAAGATCACAAATACGGAGGCACTATTTAAAGAAATTCAAGAACAATAATACGCAACACCTGTGAAAAAATGTCAAAAACTAATTAAATCTATGTATATGCCAAGAAGGTGTGAAGCCGTTGTTAAGAACAAAGGCCACCCCGCCAAATACTGAAATAATATTAACTTACAATACGTGTAATCATTTATTTTTTTTTTTAAAGACTTTTGTGATAAAATTGTATAAACAGAATTTTACTTTTATTATTTTCGCCACCACTGTATGTAGAAATAGAAAAACGTGATAAAAGTTAGTTTAGAAGTCTTAACAAATATTTAAACACTCTTTATGATGACAAATTGTTTTAAGTATTTTTATGATGTTTAGAGACATTTATTTAATTATGCATTCTGTCAAAATTATAGAAACCGTCAAAATAAGAATTCTTTCAAATTTAACCTAAAATGTGATACCCCCTATAGCTTAAGAAAGTCCTGATAAATATTTAAGTCAATGAAATGTCAAAATTTCCGATCTTTGTTAATTACACTGGTTAAAAAGGTTTTGTAATTTAATTGGCGATTATTTTTTATTTTGCCAAGGTTTTTGTTGGCATTATTTCAAATTTTACTTAAAAATCAATCTACAGTCTGGCTTTTGAGATATAAACTTTTAAAATTCTAAAAACAAATAAATTCATGAAGTTCTTTGTTTTGAATAAAATTCCTATCGATTTTCCTAATCTACAATCGCTGTATTCGGTTCAAGATTTTTCAGTATCTTAAGTACTTTTCAAAAAATCCTAAATAGCTTTTAGGCTAGGCTTTACTTATCCTACTTTTTTTTCGGAAAGATGAAGCATTTATGTTGGAACGATTTTTAACAGAAAAATGCATAGCGTTTGATATTGACAAAATTATAAATTGTTCAAAACGGACATTTTTTAAAATTGAGCACATAGCTAATATCGAAGTTTTCAGCACCAAAAATTTAATCACGTTCAAGATTTTTCAAAACTTGATATAGAATCAAATGAAAACCTTTGTTTTATATCTTAAATTATCAGGATTTTCGAATAAAAAATACCAAAATGATGCAAACTGTATCTGGAAGATGAATTATTAATTTTGTTTGTTAAAAACTATGTTGTATTATGTTTTTCTTTTATATTTTGAAAGAGGAATATTTTAAAAACTCGTACTATAGGGGAATTATAAGATGAAATTCAATTCAGGACAACAAAATCCTTTGGGAAAGCATTGTTTGGTTTGAGTGGCAGAAAACACAACTTAATTTTGCTGACTAGTGAGTACTACTAGCTATTTCAGGACCTTAGAGACCATAAATAAATTTATTTTTTGAATTATTTGTTATGTGTCGAAAAACATTAAATTTTAGAAACAAAAATGTAAAAAAAAATAAGAAATAGATTTGGGAGATATTCTCAATTACTTTTTTGAAGGTATAACAAATTATATTTTTTAATTCTATATAAAATTAACTATTTCAAATTTTTTGAAAATCAATCTAAATTTTAAAAATTCTAAACACCTCGTTGTCATATCAAGATCTTCATCTTTTCTCCCTCACTATTTTGTTTTTACTTTTATAATTCATTGCACTACCTGTATCTTTTTTTCCAAAATAACAAATTATGATCTAAAAAATTTAATCCTTAATTTGTCAAAAAAATTTAATTTATATCCTTATTATATCCTTATTCAAAAAAAAAATTGTTTTTAACTTAAATTCTTATATTGTGCTACATTGGGATCGTTTTCTTAGAAATAAATTCGTGAATTTTGTCGAACATAAAGTTTTAAATATGATTAGATTCTATAAATCGGTTTTAACAAATACGATTAAATACAAATTCAATTGACAACTTTAAAAACACAAATTTTGAATTTAATTGAATTCAGATTTTTAAAATATTTCTAAAAACACAAAATTACATACCTTTAGATTCTTTATAAAATATATATTTTTGTAGAGTAACTAATTGAGTTATTTTCAAAACTCACAATCAATTTGTTTGTACTTTTCTATTTTAATATTAAAGTGTTTCAGATTCGATTAATAAAATAAATTAAAATTATTTTTTTAAATTTTCGTCCTTTAAATTTTAATTTTTGTATGATTTTTATATTTTAGAATTTTCTTAAATCTCTTTGCCATTAATTTTAGTCACAAACACTTAAAAATAAAACTAAACATATTTTTTTGGATTTTTATATCACAGAGAAGTTTATTTAAGAAACAAAAAAAGTCCTTAAAAAAGAAATCTTTACTTTTTTTCTGATATCTTTTTGTTTAATTATAGCGTGCGCAGTCTTTTTGTTTAAACTTAAGTACAAAACCGTTCCACTCAGCTTTTAATTGTTAAATGAAATTGATTTTAAATTGATATTCTTATTTAAGTATCGATATTGGTTAATAGAAATAAAAATAAAATCTGACAAAGCAATTAATTTTTAAAAGTCAATAAACGTAGATAAAATAATTATTTTATATTTCAATATGTTTTTTCTTGTTGTTGTTTTGGCTCTTTTACATTTTGGAAAAATTTCACCTAAGAGATTACACAAAGGGTACTAAATGAGTTATAAAAAAAAGTCGAGAAAAAGAAAGAAGAAAAACCCACAATCAAGAGCAAAATAAAAAAAAAGAAGATAAGATAGGGCTTGAGTTTTTTTTGTTGTATTTTCAATGGTGGTCGGTGGAGGTGGCGGAAGTGGTGTAGCAGGTGGCTAAATAGAACATTTCTATTTCAATACCTTAACTTGGCTAAAAGAAGGTATTTTTGCACATTAGAGATGTACTGAATGCGATTATTATTATTATTATTATAGCCGCGTGGACAATAATTCTTATTTTGTTGTTATGAATGATTTGGTATTTTTTTTTATCGTCTAGTCCATCGCGTCCAGGAACTTAACGGTTTTAAATCAAAGAATTAATTAATTTATTGAATCATAAATTGATTGGCAATAAGGTGTCAGTAGCGATTAATTTTTGATATTTAGCAACGAAATCATCGAAATCAATTTTTGATTTAACTGATAATAGAATAATTGTAGATTATATTTGAATTTTTGTAGACACGAGAATGGATTTTCCAGGGTTGCCACGTGCTTTGTAATTAAGTATTTTGTATTATACATTTATATTTACATAAAATTGGTATTTATGATTTATCATATCAAATTTAATAGTAGTCTTGTCAGAGTTGTAAAAAATCAATGAAGGTGTTATAAAAATAGGTGCCTTCTTTGATAAGGAAATGTAATTTATTCACTTGCATACATACATATGTTAAATGTAATACATTTAGTAATTTGTATTTTATGTGGAAAAAGATAAATAAAAAGTTGAATAACACGATCGTCCTAGAAGTACCTATGTGTGTCAAAATGACAATGAAATTAGTCACAGATTAAATTTAAGTGCTTAAAATACTGCTTCCGTTTTAAGTGGTTTAAGAAAGAGAAAAAACGACCAAATGTTACAAGATTCCAATTTGATCATAATCATAAATGAAATATTAGTGAAATTGACAGCTATCAGTTTCAATTTCACGCATCGTAAATGTTGATATTTTATAAACTGATTGACATTTGACATTTTGTTCTGATCTTAACGGATTAACGGATGCAAAAGAGATGATTATCTACACCGTAAAAATTAAAATTCTAAGTTTTGAAATATGCAAATGACTTTTTGAGCGGTTTCACGTCATAAATATTGTTAAAAATTGTGAATATTTCAAATTAAAAGTGTCAGCAAAACTATTGACACTTTAAACGTTAAAGAACGTTGAGTCCACCATTTTGTTTCTGTTTTGAAATTGAAAGTGAACACAGCTAAAATAATGATATTTTAGAAATTAAAATTCTAAGTTTTGAATATGTCAAATTGAAAGTGACAGCAGAACATTTGACACTTTAAACGTTAAAGAACCGCCATTTTATTTCTGTTGTAACATATCCATAGATGAGATATATGTTTATAAGAAAAAATTTCGCATGTAGAATTTTATATATATGTAGTTGCGTTACGTTTTTTTTTTTTGACATTTCCTCAACAAGAAAGTTGATAAAAATGTCAAATTTAATAACTGGCCTAATATATTTTAAAAAGCTAACAAGGCTACTTTGTTAAAAAAAAAATTAACCTAATTTCACTGTCATAAATAATAATAATTTCAAAGTTCTCTCTTTTGGGGAAAAATTCCAAAAGCATAAATATTTTTGTACTTTCCACGCACCTTTGGACTTCATTGTTTATTATTGAATTAATTTGAAAAAATCCCTAATTCAATTAAATTGTTTTCTTTCCTATTTTATATGGTACTTCAATAAATTGTTTATCGAGACAGAAATGATTAATTCATCCACTTATGTATGTATGTATGCTGTCAAAGTTATTTTTGTTTAGTTTTAATTTTGTTTATTATGTGTTTTTTTTATTTAATCGATTTATTGAAGAAGTTATTTTCAAATCTTTTATCTTTTCTATTTTGCCAAAATCTTATAAAGTGCTAAGTTTAGAATTTTGTTACCTAATCATTTAAAAATCTTGACCACGATTAGAATTCAATTGATTCATCAGAAAAAAAAAAGTGAAATAAGGAAATAAAGTTCCGTTTGTCACCCATTTCAAAGTTAACTACAAAACTAACGACCGTGAAAGTTATGTATGTTCAGATCGTTCTTATTTTATGCAAATATGTAATAAAAGTCAAAATAATTTAATTGAAGCTTTCACATATTTTTTTTTTTTTGGTTTGAACAAATCAAAATGTCACAACGCATAGTCGGTACAATGGCACAGAACACGACATTGTGCAACGACCTTTGAATATTATCCATCAAGGAGCGCTTCTTAACAGCCCCCGCTTTTTAAGTGTCAGACATGAATAACAAATAAGGTAATATCATATTATGTACTATGTATTGTAGGTAAATTTTTTCACAATTTTCAAACTTATTTAAACAAACCACGTTCGTGTGATGTTATTTTTGTTTTTTTATTTTTAGTATGAAATGTTTTGGATATTAGCCAAAGTTAAATTTAAAATTATAAAACAGTTTTTACTAAGAAGTCCTAGACAGATTTTGTTTTGCTATGTAAATAAATATGTGGTAGCTCATAATATTTATTTTAACAGTCAAAACTACACATAAATAAGTAGTCAATGCTAAGCGAGCCAGAGTTGGAATTAAAGTTGCACCTATGTATAATTTAACTTCAATCATAAAAATTGACATTAAACTTTATTGTTTTTGAACGAGCTGTTTTTAATTCAATTTTGACAAATTATAGACATTTAAATCAAATTAAAAATTAATCAGAAAATTATAATAGGAATAGTCTCAACCTTATAAACAATATTCTTATTTTTCAAAAACAAAAACAAAAATAAACTTCACAATGAAACATATACTAATGGTTAATTGATAGCTGCTGTCCTGCTGTCAAGTGTTTTCGATCATTTAACCAATGAGTGTGAATAGGAAGATAATATATAAATATAAATTTAATGACAAGCAATAATGTATAATCATCAATAAAAAAAATATAATTAATATAGATAATTGTTATTTATTTTGTTATTCCCTCAAATAAACAAAAAAAAAATAAAATATAATATAATAATTTGAGAGTTTTCAGTGTCAACAGTGCCTAATGTCATACATTCGTGCGAATTCCTCTGTTCTAAGGAAAGCAAATCGTTTTGACATTTTCGTTCACTGTTTTGTCTACAGTTTCCAACTGTTATTAAATTCTTGTTGTTCTTATCAGTTGACATTTGACACTTGTCAGACGAATCAGAATTAATTAAAAAACCGAACGAACCTTATTTATAAGATCTTAATAATAGGTTTGTTTGATGTCTACGTTTTATTCAGTTCTTATCTCGCTTTGCAATGTTTTTCTGTAAAATTGTTCTGCCCTTACATTCAAAGTTGCAAATTCAAATCAGATATTTCCGAAAAGTTTAGTTGTCAAACTGAGAACCCGGATTAAAAAAAAAAGAACAATTATAGGTATATTCAAACTGACACTTGGTTGACGTCTCCTTTGGCAGGAAACGTCAAACAACAATTCTTTTCACAATAAATATTTATTTGCTTTGTTTGCACAAATGATACTAATAGTGATAAATTTTTCAAAGCTGCTGCTTTTTACAAAAAAACTCTAATTTACAAAACAACAATAAAACATTATGTTTCGGAGGAATACATACTTGTTCAAACAATCAATAATGACAACCAGTTTCAAAACACTATAATAAAATACCTGTTCACTCATATTTGTCTGAGCGCAAATATCATTATATTCTTTTCTTTGATTAATTATTAACTTTTCAGTCAGTTAATTCTTTTTTTATTTTTTATATTGTATACCAAATATCTACCATTAAAAAGAACAAGAACAACTTCAAAACAATAAAAAGTAAAAAACATACCCGACCCGCGAATTCTGACGTTCAAAGCGTCATAATCGGGTTATTAATATTTGTCCACATCCGGCATTTTAAATTCTAGTATAACAATATATCCATAATTTACAACATTTATACTTATATTATTATTTGTACATGTGAATTATTTACAATTATTTGTTAAATTTTTGAAAACACTCATCAATCAGTTAAGATCAAGCCATTTGTGTAGGTGTACAATTATACGTAAAGATTTTATTTGTAAACTTGTTTGGTTTATTTTTTGTTGTATTTTTTTGATTCTGCGCACTTTTTTATTTTCTTCAGTTGTTTAAATAACAATATTTGAAAAAAAAAGAGGTAAAAGAATTTAAGGGTATGGCTTTTAGACATTTAGCCTTTTGCAACACGCAGTTAAAATTGTGTGCACGTAAGAATTCTTTACTTTTTTGAATTCTTTTTGGTCTTTTCTCAAGCCAAAGGATTTAACTTAAAACTTCAGAAAAAAAAATTAAAAACAAATTTTTTAAGTATTTTTTAAATTTGTAAAATTTAAAACTGTGTATTTTATTTGTGTGTTGCAAACCAATGGATTAAGATAAAAGTTCACACAATTTTGAAGCCTATTTTAAATATTAAAATAGGCAGACACATATTAAATTTTTCTGAGATAAGACTATAATAAAAATTCCAAATACTAAATTGAACCAAAATCTTACCTTGTTTTTATTTTTTTCTTATTTTCGTTGTTACAACACTTTTTATTATAATTGGAGACGTTTTGAAATATTGAAGTTAACGACGCTACCTTCTGAAAAAATCCACTCAACTATCTGAAAATAAATAAAATACACACAAATTTGTTAAAAACTTAAGAATAGAAGAAATAAATACAACAATGATTCAAAGAAATTGAGTATATTTTTAACAGAACAAAAAGTACGAAATTATCAAATTTTAAAGCAACAAATTTAAAATTCTTGATTTATTTTTTATTAGCTTTGTTAACAAAATAAATTGTTTTTAATTACCGTCAATTCATTTTGAGAAATCACGGATAACAAATTTCAGGAATGAGAGTTATTTTTTAAGAATCATTTTTCGAAACTTTATCCTTTTTATGAGTTGTTTTTGATATTAACTCTAAATATGAATCGGGATAAAATAAAAAAATATTCATATATCAAGTAGAATAAAAGATGGCATCTTGAGTTAAACATTTTTGGTGCATCAATGCAATTCTAATTTTTGTGAATATTTATGCACTTTTCTTCAAAATATTCTATTTTCAAAAACTATTTTTTTATGGTTTTTAAGCTTTTTTGTTGAATTTGTGATCTTCATAAGATTTACGAAAACACCGCAAACAAAATGTCAAAACCAAAGATGTTACTAAAAAATCCTTATTTAAAAATTTGCACAAAATAAAAATATAATTTGAATAAATAAATTGAGAAGTCTATGAAACTTTTCACAAATTATTTTAAAACGTCTACTATTTACAGAAAAACAGATCTTCTCTCTGGTAATTCGCTATTTTGACAGATCTTTCAAATGCATTAAATCCCAAAAGAGTCATCTTCTCTATAAATAATTATTGCCACACAAACTTATTGAAAAATGTATTCCCAACGAAACAGTATAATAGATACATTGCACACATTATGTATGTATGTATATATTATTTAAATATTAATTATTCTTAACATATAAAATGACAAACCAAATTATTTGAACACTGTGTACAAAGCCAGTTGTAAATGACAATTTAAATGTCAATAAATTGTCAGATTTGTCAAATTGACAGATGAACAAATATGTGACAAGCTGATTAAAGACTATTGCGCTGGGTGTAAGTAAATAAGTGTCTTTTGAGTTATTACTCAGAAACGTCTTATTATGTTATTTTAACAAATACTTTTCTCATTCAAAGATTTTTATTTTTGCGAGGAAACATGACAAATTAATCACGTTTTATTTTCATCAGTGTATTTATTTAATTTACTAAAACAGTTACATACATAGTTTGTGAATTGTTGAAAATTTTTTTAATTTATTAATTTATTTGCAACAATTTTGTTTGAAAAAAGGATATTTCCTAAAAAAAGACAAGATACGAATACAGTTTTTTAAAGAAATGATTAAAATGACACAAGTCAAAAATAATTTGTAAGTTATTTAAAGGACTAAAACACATATAATCATCAACTGGCGCCCGGGTGGAAACTTTTGAATTCTTTGTACTGACATATGACAAAAAAAAATAAATTATTTAATTTTATTACAAAATCAGTTAATTTAATAAATTATTTATTATTAACACTTTCAATCATTGTAATTTCATAATTACGTTTTTCAAGTCAATAAGTTGTACCTACATAATATTCTCTTTTTAACTTTACAATATCAAATCACAGTTTTAGTTCGTATTTCAATATTAATATTTCTTCAAACCGATTTTAAAAATATTATTTTTTTTTTAATATTTTCAAATGCAAAAATTTGTATTATTTTATTTAGGCTCTTGTTTTTAAATATTACTTGTATTACTGTGATTTTTTATGTTTTTGGAATTTTATTTAAATTTTATATAAACTGTGACAGAACTCCGTCTCCGTACTAAAAGTCGTAGAAAATAGTTATTTTGGAATTAAAAAAAAAAAACACATACACTTGTCGATATACAGTCCTGCAATTAAATACTCCTTAAATAGGAAGTCTCGGAGTTGTATGTAAATCACATTTATATATAATTTTTGTTTGGTTCATAAAATAAAACACAATTTAAATTTTGTAAACACCTTAAAATGAACCGAATAGGCCAATAACTTCTTCAAGTCTTTGGCAACAACTGTCAAAATTATTGTACATTATGTGAGTTATATTTAATTTAATTTTTTGTTCTTAAAGGTTATAATTTATTGTTTTCATTCTTTTGCTTTGCCAAAAGATAACATCATTCAAAATACAACAATGTGTACCGAAGTAGAAGAAGAAGAAGAAAAACAACAAGAATAAAGAGATATAAAATTCTTCTTGTTGTTAAGTTAAAATGTTAATATCATGCTTCTTCTTATTAAGAACGCATGTGATTATTTTAATTATACCACAAAAATATATATTTACATTAAAAACAAACCTGTCACTATAAATTTATAATTATTGTAGAAAAAAACAAAATAATAATTATTATCTTTAGTGTTAAAAGACAAAAAACCTCGTTCGGCTTTTAATTAAAGTCACACTTGTTTGTAGGCTGTAATACTTTAAGGAGCTTTAATTTATAACCCAATGTCATATATAAAAAACGCTTCTAAGTTATAAAATAAAATCACACCTTAAAGCAATGATAAGACAATTAGATACGAACTTATGTATAAAAACATAAAAAAAAAACTTAATTTTATTGTCTTTTGGGCTTGAAACCAAAAACTATGAGAAGTATGGTTACGATTTTACATAATGTCTAAATTTGACACATTACGAAATTTCCAATAAGAGGTTTCATTGCCTTAATTTTGGGCCATAGTATTTGTATTTGTATTTTATTTATTTCAAAAATCGCTTACAAGGTAGGACATGAGTCTTATAAAGTGTTGCAAGCCTTTACATTAATTTCAGAATTTGACTAAAAATTATATACCTAAGACTTCTATTTATATATTTATATAAAGAAAAGGAAATTTAACATCAATTTATTTGCCAAATAGTTGAAAAGTAAAAATTTAAATCTACTTGTGCTTCTTATTCTTCTCATAGCGATGGGCAGAGAGTTCCAAAGGCGTACAATATGAATAAAAAATTGACGCTCAGTATTTAGAAAATTGTATCGGGGTAATATTAAAGCAAAGGACCTAGTTGAATGAGGGAAATTCAGCTTACCGTATAGATAATCAGGTTGTTGTGTTTAGATGATTTCATGCAGGTAACTCAGAGAGCGAAAGTTTATTAAGCTGTCTAGGTTAAAACCAGAAATCCGTACCGCAAAAATGGATATGTGATCATAACGTCGTAGATTATAAATATAGCGGGCAATATTGTTATAAGCAATATTCAATTTGCGGCTAGTCACACAGTCAAGTTTATAAAGGATTTCACACCCATACAGCACAATTGGTAATATAAGGCCCTTAGCAAGTAGCAGTTTAGTTTTGATCGGGATGAAATTTCGAGTGACTTGAAGAAGGCGGAGACTTCCATAGACTTTACCAATGGCACTATTAAGGTGGTCATCCCAAGTGAGAGTGCGATTGAATACTACTCCTAGGTTTCTAGCAGTGCTAACATATTCAATGGTTTCGTCGTCAAGTTTCAACAGGTTTAAGCCCGATAGATCAAAGTTTTTGCGATAGATGGGGAGGGATGTTGATTTGACAGGGTTAAGGAGGAGCTGCGTTCTTTTTTGACCACTGTGAAATGCGGAGCAGATCCTGGTTAAACAAAACTACGGCATCATTTTTAGCCCCAAAAAAGTCGACTTATCAGAAGCTGCACGTCATCAGCATAAAGATGAATTAAACAATGTTTAGCAACTTGTGGTAAATCATTTATGTAAAGTGAGAATAGGATTGGTCCAAGGATAGATCCCTGTGGCACTCCACTCAAAACATTGAGAAATGTGGACGAGTATCCATTGGCCACCACGCATTGTTGCCTTCCGCTGAGATACTAAAGAACAAGCTTACAGGACTCTAAAGAAAACCCAAAGTTGATTCGCAGGTTTCTACAAAGAATTGAGTGGTTAAAAGTATCAAAAGCCTTTGAATAATCTAATAGTGTTAGCAATGTAACATGTTCACTGTCCATTATTTCATCAGTTACAAAAAGTAAGGCGGATTTTCAGCTGCGCTTAGGTCGAAAACCAGACTGACAGGTACAGAATATTTTTTTCAAACACCTACGAAAGAAACGGAAGAATGGCAATCGGCCGAAATTCTGTAGCAGTACCTGTTTGCTTTTTGGGTATGGGAATAATCTTAGCCTTCTTCCATTCTAAAGGAGACTCGGAAATCGATTTCACCAACAGGCTTTTTAGATTGTTTACCAATACCGATTTCACGCAGGTTTTTCCATAATTTTTTGCCAGAGGTTAAAGAACCAAGTTTATTTTCATAATAAAGCTTTTTTGCCGTTCTGACCATTACGACAACTTGATTACGCAGTCTGCAATACAATTTGTGGAAGTGTTCCAGTTTGTAACGTCTCCATTGACTGTAAGCGACATCTCGTCTCTCGTCGTGACATCAGAGCAGAGATGTCGCTATTCATTACATTTTGCATATGGTACAGTGAGTTCCATTCTACACAGTCAAAATCACGCACTAAGTAAGATGTGTTTAATTTTTTGAAGTCTCGGTATTGAAAAAATTGTTGATCAACCTGCAAAAATAAATCCAAACATACAAAATGTAAATCGTGCTTGGAAAAACCAGGTGCTAAAAGCTGTCTGTAAAGCATAACCTTACCAACATCGCTGGCAAGATACAGATCTAGTAGCGAACTAGACTCTTTGGTGAAGTGGGTAGCAGTGGAGCTGTTAACGGGACTCAGATTCAGCGCCGTAAATACATTAAGGAAATTTTCAGTAAAACGCTTATCCAACAGATTACAGTTGAAATCACCACACAGTATACATATTATAAGAAAAGCATAGTCACTTTTAAAGTTGTTTTTTTTTTTTGACATTTGACAAGTAAAAATTATTGAACTACTAAAAATGGAACCACACAAACTGCAACTATGCACTGAAATTGCTAAAATTCACTTAAAATTGTTAACATTTTACAGTTGCAGTTCCCAAAACTAAAGGTCGTTTTCGGCCAGCAATAGTGAAACTAGTGGAAAAAGATGAATTGTTGGGACAAGTTAGTGGATAAAAGCAAACAATTTTAGTTGATCATTGGAATTAAGCTTTCCACAAACAATATTACACTTATTTCGCATAAAGACTCAACTCTGAAGGTTTTTAGAGAACAGTTTACAAAACGACTTAACACCAGTACGATATCGTATCTTAGCTGATTGTTGAGTATTTTTATCGAAGAATCATCTTAGTGATAAGGAATATTATCAGCTTAGAAGATAAGTTATTAAACAGAAATGTCGTATTTAGGGCTCGAAAAATCCAGGATTGAGTAGCGAAAAGCCTGTTCATCCTAAACGTCTCACTGTTTTCTTGTGGTGGTATGGGACTTTAAATAAATAAAATTAGGTGGCGCAACAGTCTTTTGAGAACTAGGGTCTAGTGACTTATAACTCTCAAGGATTTCTGTGTGCGAATACTGTTTTTAGGGATGGAGGGCACCTACAGTTTTAAGCCGAATCCGAACGGCTAATTTTGAGAAAGCACTTTTCATGAACTGCACTTGGAGTATTTGACAATTCCTCGCAAGAGGCAATATCCATGAAAACAACAACATTTCTAGCATGACAGTCCAACACACTAACAATCATGCCATGGGTACTAAGGGTATGGGACTTTAACTTTTCAAAATGGCGCAACTTGAAGGATAAGATATTTACCAATATTCCACAATCCTTAAAAATAGAATTGCTGATGTTATCGAGGACATAAAGTGTGGTTTTTCTAGACGTGTGGTTTTCAAGAAGAAATAAGACGTATAAAATATAATGTTATGGCTACGAATTTAACTTAATTGCAAAGATAAGTGTCGCTCAAATAAATTCAATCCAAAAGGTAAAACTTTCAACCGCTATTTGCAGAAATTGAGGCAATATCGCCTCGAATATTCTCTACCAAGGTACTAATCGTAGACAAACAACTTCACATAACCCCACAGAAAAGAGTCTAACAGTGTTAAACCACACGATCTTGGTGACTACCAAAAGTTTCCTTCACTAAATTGGTTGAATTGATGCATCACGCGAACTGAACAATTATTTTGCTAATAAATTTGAACGATTTTCAAAAATTACTCATGAGAAAGTCTATTTATTATTATATTATATAAATCACGTGACAGCTGTCAAAACACCAATTTCAAAAAAAAAAGTATTGCCAGATTGAAAATCACACTTCAATTATCAACCACACGTCAATTATCAACCGAAAATGTGAGAATTGGTCTTGGAAAATTTCATGAACAGGATATGGTTCTGCAACCATTACAATAAAATTTGTTTCCAATATTGAAATGTAAACTCTTATTTCAGAACCCTATATTTCAGAAAACCTTACATATTTTTACTAATGTCAGATAAAATTTAAGAAATAAAAACCACTTAAATACATAACACGCACATTAGTTCGTACGTCCCTACTTAAAATTATTATAAACTTATAGGTCTATTTATAATAGTTGAAAAGTTGTTAAAAATATCAAAACAAAACGAACATGTGATTAGAACAGTAGAAAATAAAATGATTTAATAAAAATAAACAAACCAAACAAACACACATAAAACAATTTTATGTATATTTTACCGGAACTAAAAATTGAAAGGAAAATCCAAAAAGAGGGACAAAAGTGTAAAGGGGTAGCAACAAAAAACTATTAGTAGATTTTTTCTCTAAATCTCATTTAACAATAGAATCACACGCTGAATATTGCTCTGTCAGATTTTCTTTTGTTATAAAAATATCAGCAATAACAAGTGAAGTCACTATACTATCTCTATCTATAGAAACTATTTAAACAAAACAAGAAAAAAAAAACTAAATAAAAACAAATTAACTTCATATTTTGAAGTAGTCCCGCGAGCGTTCTTTTGGCTGCCATGACAGTTGTAACAATAATTATTGTTACATTTGAATTTCCCTGACTACTTCCGATTCAAATTATTATACAATAAAACAAAATTAAACATTCTGAGAGATCATTAATATTGAAAGCTATCAATGATGTGTCTATGAGTCTGGCTTTTCCAGCATGCGGCTGATGCAGTGCCATTTGGATTTTTAGGTTTATTTTGTTTCCGTCTTTCTTAAACAAATTATTAAAAAAAAAAAAAATTTAAATTTAACTGAAAAAAAAGTTAAAAAATAAATGAGAAATCTGATAAAACAAATGACGACCTGCACGAATTACCATTTTTACAATTTACATACCTCCCATATATAGTATATGAATCGGTCTATGGCATGACGTTAAAATATTGAACAGAAGTTGAAGAATTGCAAGTCGCGTTCAACGCCACCGCCACCGCAGCCGATGTTTTCATTCGCATTCGCGTCTGTCTTCACAATTTATTGGAATCCAAAATAAGAGCGAGCTAGTGTGAACGAAGCCGAAGACGACGACAACAACGACAACAACGGGGTGATAATAAAACTTAATATTATTAGTGTAGACGAAGATTAATGCAAGTCACAAGAGTAGGTGACAGTGTGACGGTAAAATAATTGCACGTGTTTGCATTACATATTTTTTTTTCATTCATTTTACTGATGTCTTACCTCGCTCTACCTTACCTACTGAGAGAGTTTAACTTAGGTATTGGCTTGTCGTCATGCGTCAAGCGTAGCGTCGTCGCTCGTCTCTAAACTGAGCCTAAGTCTGAGGCTCATGAGGTGAACCCATATTGAACTCGGTTTTTCTGGGAATGGGATTGGAGTAGGTAGAATTAATATTTATTGCATAAAAGACCTACCTCAATTAGAAATATCTATCTATAACTGTTTTTTATTTTTTATTATAATGTACAATAAAAATATGCAATAAGACATACATAATTTCCGTAAATATATCACAGAGTGTTATTTGTTGTAGTACATTTTTAAGGTACAAAGAAATGGGTGCGATTTGGTGGTGGATATATCTTTTGAATATTCAATTTTCTAGCAAAGTGTAAATCAGCCTTAACATTTGATTAAGGAACTAGAATGAGCTTTTTTTTTAAACAACGAACAAAAACAAAAGTAAACTTCAAAAGATATAATTTGAAATAATTTAATTTTATTTCATTTAAACAGTTGCTAAATTTCAATTGCTAAAATAAAGAAGATTTAATGGGGACCACAAATATCTTTCTTTTTTCTTTATAAACAATGTTCTGTTCCTGCATTGCAATTCTTACGTACATATATATGTATGTACATACTTTTATATGAAAACATGCGCAAAATTTAAACTGTTTCTGATTGCAAAAGCTGGCATATGATCAAATAAAGACAAAATTTATGTATTTTATCTAATTGAAGCTCCACGTGATTAAATACAAAAATAGATCAAATCGAGACTTTTGAAGTTCAACGAATTATTTTAAATTAATATTTTATAGTCGTTTAAAATATGCAATTCCTATCAATATAATAATTTATACATTTAAGAATAAGTGAACTGTTTTTTGTTTTTTTTTTTGAAATTGGAATTTGAAAATTTTTAATTTCCATTGTGAACGCAACTTAAACCAACAACCAAAATGCCATTGCAAAATATAGAGAAAACATATATCGTGGTGAATTCCAAGACAATGGTGGTGAATTAAAAAACCATCACTTCATCCACAAAAATAAGTGTATGACGTCTTCTTCGGTGTGGCTTATTATATGTCAGTGAATTGTGCTTGACATTTTTAATTGTATGTGGTAACAAGCAGATAGGTCCTACATTTTAAACCCTACTAGGGCACCTTTGTTGATCTGTTCAGTTTTGCTCAAAAAGGTGAGTTAGTTTTAATATATTCCAAATATCTGTTAAATTTCAAATATCAAACAAAGCTCCCAAAACAAACTTTCTGACTAAAAACTAATCGTCGTATTTATTAGAATTCGTTAAAGGTGTTTCAACGGCTTAATAAGAGATAAGGATAACTTAAGTTTGGGTAAATTGATATTTAAAAAAGCATCTATCGATCCATTACAAGTTTATATCTTTTGTGTCAGATAAAGTAATTTGTATGAATATTTTTATCTAAGTTATTAGTATTTTAAAGCTCTATATACTATTTTACGAAGCCTCTATGCAGAATTAAAAAAAAGACTGTAACGAAATAAAATATAATCAAACAAAAGAAATGCAATCTTAAAATTCGAAACTTTTTGCCTTAAAGGTAGCTTTTAATGAATATAACTGACGCCATTTTTGTGTTACATTCACTAAACCAAATATTATGGACACAAAAGGCGTTTTTCTTTTGTAATTCAGAGAGAAAAAATTGTGTGTCTTTGTTATCTCTGAACGTTCAGAGCTTCAAATTTGTGTTCCTTTTTTCGTTCTGAACATGCTCTGAGCTTGTTTAAGGTGCACTCTACGAGCTCAAAATAAAATAACTGAGCAAATGGAATAAAAAGCTGACTGACTTCACGTTTGTTTCGTGTGGTGTGAAAGAGACAGATGAAAATTTTTTAAGTTATTGACACTTTATTTCGCGTGTTTCAAAAATAAGTAGGAGAGCTCTGATCAAACTCTGCTTAGAACGTGTTCGATTTAATCAGGCTCTGCTCAGTGCTCTACTCTGAGCTTAAAAAGAAAAACGCCTAAAATAAGTAGCTAAATAGTGTATTGTAATGTAAAGTTGTTATTTCCAAATTTGCAACAAAAATTTCTTCGGAATTTTGAAAAAAAACTTTAAAAAATCTATAATATCTTGCACTTTACTTCATTAATTTTTTTAAACAGGGCGATTAAACTCTGTATGATATTTTATTTTAGAAAAAAGTACTGTTCTACTGTTTAGTTTACTTAAAGGGACTCCAAATGTATCTGCGACGTTTGACTTTTACAAAACCCATTAAAAAGGTACTGTAGCTTAGAAACAAGTTATAATTTCAAAAAGAGGATGCAATCCACAAATGATAACTTGCCAGTGGTGTCCTTGCAAAATTTGCAAATAATATTTTTTGGAAAAAGGCCAAATTTTTTTTTTAATTTGTTTAAAGTTTAAGGACTTTGAAATGAATACCATCAAAAATTGAAGTTTAAGTGTTTTCTGTCAAGATAAGATGTTGAACAAATTTCGTAATCCTTTTTTTAGGTTCTAATACTTGCGATAGGATTTATCTAAAAACTGTACCAAACTCAAAAATGGCGTTTTTTGTAGCATACAATTATATTACGAGTAATATCACGTTTTATTCCTAAAACTTTTGAGCTAACAAGTTTTCTCAAATGTGATGACTGATGATGATTGTTAAAGTGTGTCGGATATTAAAACCAAGAAAAAACATTAAAAAACAGAGAAAAAGTCCATTTAAAAACAATAAAATTTTGTGTACATACGTCATAAAAAGAAAAAACTATCCCAATAACTATTATATTACAAGAAAGAAGAAAATATAGCTTCAAATCGATTAAATATGATATAATAATAATTGATTGTAGTTTCTTACTTGCATCATACATAAATTCAATTAAAATTATTTCCTAATCACCTAAACACCTACACTAAAATCCAACAGAAAAAATAATGTGTAGATAGATATGATAAGATTTAATGATTCTCACACTTTTACTTCACATGGATGTCTAAAGTCTTTTTCTAAATTATTTAATTGATAGCAAGTGTCTTGAATGTTTAATTAAATCTTTTTCCTTAAGTTATTTAATAGCATTTATTTTACCTACCAGACCGTTTACCGTGGTATATAAGAAAATAAATCAATTTTGTTTTGATTAAGTGAGTGAATTCAGCCCAAAATTGCACTGAAACATCATTGAGGTAGTATAATAAAATCTATACGATTCTAAATGTAATAAAAATAATAATAATAATTATCATAATGGTCAATATACTGACGTATATGTGTAAATATTACGAGTATAAACTTTCATACACATATACTATATACCAGAGAAACCCATAAAGACAGTAATACAAAAAAGCTCCAAACAACTTCACTATAATTTACAAACAGCATCAACTCGTATTTGAAGTAAAATGACTTTGACAGCCAGCTGCTACTGTTGAAGCTGTCACGAAGACTTTATGCATTGGACAATGTTAAATATAATTCTTATTTAATTGTCACGGGATAATAAATATTTAAATAATTGCAACAACAAAAAAACTACATAACAGCAACGCTTTAAACATCAGTAGTTGCAGTGGCGCTGGCTGCAATTAAAATTTATACTATTGAGAAGTGTTTGATCAAGATCTACCTGCTACCTGTCAGTGTCAGATAAAAATATATTTCACCATATTCAACTCACATGGCACACATCGAATCACCAAATCCTCTCCCAATGCATGTATGTATGTACATCGAACGAGTATTTTAAATATAATTTTCGAGTTTTTGTTTGTTGTTGTTTTCAAATTCCAAACTTGAAGAGCTAAATTTCTTATCTTTCTGCGAACAATAAAGTTGGAAACACAAGAAAAAAAAAAACATTCTACGTTGGTCATAAATCCACAGCTCCGACTGTAATTCACTCTCTACAAAAACGCTGTACTACATCATAAATATCAGCGCTGTTATCAATCCAGGTAAAACTGAAGTGTTAAGCTCGAATCTTGCAGTGATTTACGAGTATAAAAATAAAGGTGCAAATTTTAGCTTTGCTCTGTTGTACTCATATATGATGGATGGTTCAATTTCCTTTCTGCCAATTAAGATGTGGTGAAATTTTTCACTGGAATTTACTTTTTGTTATTATACTCGTATCAAATCAACATCAACCGTGTTATCGGGTTGGATTTATTTTGCAGATCATGTGTTTAAATATTTGAGAATAAAAAAATTTCTGATTTTCTGCGACAGATTTATAGATGGACCCGCCAGAAAGTGTGCTTAATAAATCCAAGTAGATATATTTTTTTTTGTTTCTGTTTGCTTTTGCATCATCAAGGAGATTTTGACAGTAGCTTATTTGTAAGCGTTCAGAGAAATTATCAAGGTTAGTGATGTGCTTGCTGTTTTTTAGTCGTTTATTTTTGTTGTTTAAACTTTTTTCTTGACGTTTTCATATATGAAACTCTTATAATAATAAAAATAAAACCCACCATGACCTACATCTATTTGAGCAGTGTGTTTAATTTAAACAGACATACACAGGTTACCTATATAATATTATCTGGATTCATATAGGCGCTTACTTGCGGCGGCGTACATAATTATTATTTAATAAATTTACTTAAGATTAAGTTTTTGAGGTTCTCTGAAGGACTGCCTCATCATCAGCATCAGTTAGCAGTTGGCAGTTATTTGGGACTTGTTTTTTTTATTTATGTGACCCTTTATGACTCTATATTCTAACCTCATAACAGTTATTATAATAATGAGATAAATAACTTTGTTTTGTAAATATTTAGATAGATTTGTGTAGTTTACTTTATTTTATGAACAATAAGACTACTGGTGCCAGATTTTATTATTGGCGATACGATAAAAGATCTTTTCGAATGAAATTGTATTTTTAGGTTAATCTAGAATGAAAACCTAAGTAGCTTTGTAGCTGAAAATAGACGTTTAATAAGGTTTTGTCAAGATTAAAATAATAAGGCCTTAGAATCAGATAATTAAGCTCATGATCACATACAAAAAATAGATTCAATAGAAAGAACATTTTGTAACCATCACCACAATTCATTCAACTGAATAAGAGAAAAAAGAAGAGGACCTTAAATTCCGCCTTGGGGAACATCATTTAAAACAATTTAATTTAAAATAATATTTTGTTAGAGGTTTTTAAGGTTAGCAGGTTTTTAAAATTGAATGTCAGGTTCAAAGTAAATGAGAACATATTTTGTCAATTTTGTTTAGGTATATTTAATCGTAATAAGCAGGGCAAGGATTCTTATGTACTCGTATTTTCATATTTTTTCCCGCCTAAATAGAAGCATTGGAATAAGACAGTTTTGCGAATCAAATAATTTCCTTTAAAATGGCATTTATTTGTTAGTGCATATTTTGTTATAAATGCATATAAACGCATATTTCGGTTTTTAGTGCATATTTTAATAATGAAGACATATTTTTGCGTCATATTTTTGAAAAGGGAAGAATTTTTGTAGCCTTAATTTAAATGTGATTTAAGTGCGTACGAACTTTAAATTTTAATTGCAAAATCTATGAAAGAACGTCTTTGGCAGCACCTAACAGAATTCCTACTGTCATGGTTTCCAGGTTTCCAGGTTTGTATTATTATTTTGTGTTTAATAAAAATCTGAATACTGAATTTTTCCTTGGATTTTAATATAATAAAAGCTGTTTTTTTAAAGAACATATTTTCATTTTTTAAGCGCATATTTTCAGATTTAAGGAGCATATTATTTTATGCACATATTTTGGAGTTTTAAATGCATACAAATCCTTGCACTTGTAATAAGGACTCCGTGTGCGTTAATTTTTAAGTTATTAACATCTGTCAAAACCAATTTTATGAAAACATAAAATGTTTCTCAACAGAATAATAATCTTCAAACCCTCAAATTTAAAAGGAAAACTGAGTAAAAATCTATTTCACGAATAAGATCTAGAAATTAAAATTTTTGTAGCAAAAGAACGTCGTGAGTAAAAAAATAATAACTCATAAAGTTTCTATAAAGAAAGTCCTGAAATTACAGAAACTATTATCTAAATAATTTTAGAAATTGACTTTTTGCATATTTTAAATAATAAATATTATTTTGATTTGTCTTGTGTTAATCCTTCTTAAAATTCCGTAAAGAAATGCGATATAATCAAGTTTTAAAAGATTCGGAGTTTTTTACTTTATCATGAAGTATGTAATGCCATTTTTTTGGGAATTGACATTTTTTCGTTGATAATATTCGGAGGCATTTCAATCGTGAGAAAATGGAAAATCAATTCTCTCCTTTAGCTCATAATTTTCTATATTTAATAAATCGACACAAGCAATTTCTGTTTCTTCGATTATGTTGACAGTTCAAACCAATTAATTTGACAAAAGATACAGATGCTTGCTATTTTGGCAGCTGTCACTTTTGAAGTTGTCGTTTTTAATAATTGACAAGTAAAAACTAAGGTACGAAAAATGGAAAAATACGTTTTTCAACAACGCATTGACATTTTTTTCAAATTCACTACAAAAATGTGCCAAGCTTAAAGCAATTTCCGTTTCTTTGATTATTTTGACAATTGAAATCAACCATTTTCACAAAAGTGACAGCTATCCGCTATTTGAATAGCTGTCACTTTTGAAGAAGTCTTTTTTGACAAGTAAAAACTTCGCTATTAGGTATAAAAAATGGAAAAATATATGTTTCAACAACGCATTGGCGCAAGCACTAAAACAAACTCAATTTTACGAGAAAAGTTGCATGACAGTGACAAGAAATAGATTTTTTTTGTGGAGCCTTGTAAAAGATAGGCTCCATGCCAATGCTCCATAATCGATTCCAGACCTTCAAAGTGGAATATGTATCGAGGACATACAGCCGAAATTTCGCGAATAGTTCATGAAAAATTTCATAAAAAGAAAATGGTTCTGCAATTGTATTTGGCTCATATCGTTTTTTATTGGAAATGACACACTGGAAAATCATGTATGTATATGTATGTCCATAAGTTGACATTGGATTCTCTTGCTTCTGATGTTGATGTTGACGTTTTAAAATTGTATCTCCTCCCACTTGATATTTTAAAGAAGACAAGAAAGTAAGGCACACAATTAGATTTGTTTTAAATAATTAAAAGTCAAAACGCGTCACGTCAAAAATTCAATCAAAGTGTAAACACTGCCCAAAATATAGTAAAACTCTTAAATGTTTTTTTCCAAAATGGTGGACTGTTGCAATGGAAAAACCTATGCAAAGCCATTCAGGTCTATCACAAATTCCATCGTAATCGGAAACTTTTACGAATCCCTAAAAATCGTATAACGACAGTATTTGATAAAAGTTTGTTTGCGGGAATCGGAAAAGTTTACGATTACGATGGAATTCGTGAAAAACTATTTATCCCATAAAATTATAAAGGGTTTTATTGCCTTTACTTTTACTTTTGTATGTTTATAACTTAAACTATTAAACCAATAAGAAACTTATTATATTGGTCTGGATTATAAAACTTAGCCTTGTGGGGTTCAAGTTTAAATTAGTTGCTCGCAACTTAAATATCATTTATTGATCCCTTACGCCTTTATCTTGTTACACATTAAGGTATAACTACATTTTCGTATGGAAAAAATACATAAATCTAAAAATAATATAAAATTTATTTCTATACTGCATCAGTGTCTCAGGAGTCAGGACATGCAATAAAATTGTGTTTCCAAATGCTTCTTCCCAAATTCAAATATGTGGTTGGAGTGGAAGGGTGTGGAGTGTCTCTTTCTCGTTCTTTTTCTCTATGTTTTTATTTATTTATGTTTTTTGTTTTGTTTTTGTATTTTTGTATACATTAAAAACCAAAGACCAACTGGTTCTGATTTCGAACCTCCATCCAGCTGGATTTTCCTGACACCGATAATAATAATTGGTAAGTACGTTGCAGTGCAGCGCATGCAGAAAACCTGCTTTCTTCTTGCATGTCTTGCAGTAAAGAAGTTACCTACCTTACCAACCTATCTATACCCCTGACTAGAGCCATTGTACTAGTATAATATTGCAGTTGAACATGCCCGGTCGGTAACCAATCTGGCTCGGCGTCGGCGGGCGATGGTGGACTGATGAGAACGGACCAACGACGACGTAACGACACGACAGAAGACGCAACAAAACCAACAACCATCAGCAACACCGACAGCGACGACGACGACGCCACCATCGTCATCATTGTCGATGTTGTCGGTATACCGTCGTCGTCGACGTTCGTCGTTTTCGTCATGCGTCGCGGTCGTAAGTCGTCTGCGCGAGACTAGTTAAATAAGTCCTTGGTCTCAGTGCAATGATTATCTATATTTGGAATTGAAAACAACCTAAGAATAAAAATTCCACAACAACATGTTTGTTAGCAAAAATATGTACAATTTATACCAACGTGCTTTTCTTAAATTAACCACCATCATTCACATGCTAACTGCTTATAGCCTAGCAAACGTTTCAGACGACCGATACAACCAAGACGTACATATCGGCTAGATTAGACTAGGCTAGGCTAGGTTGACGGACGTGAAGTCGACCGACAGAACGTTTGTTCATTCGGTTCGTTCAATTGCGATGTTGAATTTATTTTTAGCATCTTTAGTCTAGTATCTATCTACGAGTATAGCGCATGCTAGATAAAGTATCTACAACACGCATAGAAGAAGAACCGGAATTTGTGGTCAACAACTATTTTTATTTCGTCTGTCTTTTCATATATTTGAGATACCCCATATCTAGATTGTAACTTTTCTATTTCTTCTATATCGTCTCTACTCATGTTCGATTTTATATGTCCCCCAACTTTTCTGAAGAAGTCAAGAACCCAGATTGCATTAAAGGGATACACAACAGGTCTTGGCTTTCCTCAGTTAGAGTTTCAATTTTTTTTAACTACAAAACTGAAATTAGTTTTATTTTTGTTTTCTATATTTTCCAAATGTGAGTTCTTATTTATACTCAGTATGAAATCGTATATCATTTCTAGTACGTTCGAATGTTGTAACAAATTAAGCTAAAAACTTCTGCATAACTTTTAACCGCTTTTATCTAGATATTTGTAGTAAATTTCCGGAATCTTAGACTCAGACTCAGAGATACATATAAACCTAAGCTACCAAAAGCCGAGAATTACAAATTTATGGCCGACTGACCATTCTACTATCGACCGACGGCGACGATCGGACGATTGGATTGAAAAGAGTTTAACTTGAATTGGTTTACCCACGATATGCTCTTGTTATTAAATGGAAATCAGCACCACGAGAATGTTGAATCAAACAACACACCCTTAAGATTGTTTTTCATTTAATTTAACAAAACATTAAAAAGTACATTTTATTTATTAAAAAAATATGTATGTATTTTATTTTTTATTCGCATAATTATATTGCAATATAATTATAATTATTTTACAAGTTTATTTCCTTGTATCGCGTAATATCTACATATATGTACTGTACATATGTATATATACAACATTATGTAAATTTTTCATAACTATTGTGAGAAATGAACCTTGTTTTGCGAGAAATAAATATAAATTTTTGTTTAATAATTATTATTTCAGTTTTTCCTTGGATTTTAAAATTACAAATGATGCAGGTAGTGTAAGCA
Organism: Eupeodes latifasciatus; assembly: GCA_920104205.1. NCBI lineage: Eukaryota > Metazoa > Arthropoda > Insecta > Diptera > Syrphidae > Eupeodes > Eupeodes latifasciatus. Next base: position 49,171,797 of record OV049926.1, on the reverse strand, counting down.
AGGTATAAGAATTATATGCATGTAGCATGTAGGTACTGTTTGAACAGTTGAATTGGTTATAGAGAGACACTCTAGTGATGTGAGAAAATAATAACTAAATAAATTCTTGAACTCTATTGTTTAATTGTGATTTACCTTAGATTTTTGTTAAAAAAGATTTTTATCAAGAGTATAATTTTTTTTAATTATCATGAAAATGAATATGCTAAAAATTTAAATTTAAGATCATAAACTGAAAGTATAAGAACATGTTTTTTTGCAAAAATTTAAATATTGACAAACAAAAATGTTACACTCGAATCGTGTAGTTTTTTCATATTTTTTTTTCTTATTATAATTTAAATTCTAACGGCTTTTGTTAACATTCAATCAGTTTTACATATTCTATGGGAATTTCAAGGATAAAAATTATTTCATTTATGAAGTGTTTCCGTTTATCAATCTTTTCGCAAAATTTTATTTACTTAGATAAGACCGTGAAAGGTATAAGTTGAAGTATTAAACTATTTTATAACAACTTTTTTAATTTATCCTGAAATTTCTGTTAAATTGTAAAAAGTCATATTTAATAGTGGGGGGAAGGAAGAAAAGTTCAAGTTTTCAACACAAAATTATCTTATTTTTATCCATAAAATCAAGAATCGAGAATATCATTCAAATGCTTGTGGTTGTTGTTATTGTAATTGTTTGTGAAAAGAAAAAAGTAAAATTAATTGCAAAATTTCCATTTGCTCACTTGAACCTATTTGAGTGTGAGTCCAATGATGATTAAAGTGGTAGATTAATTCTTATCTTTTTTCAATTAAAGCATCAAGTAAAATAAAAGTAAATTTTTAAACAACTTGTAAATCTCTAATTAGAGATGATATAAAATTAAACCATTTTTGGAAAAAATATCTAAAACTACTTCCAAAGTACATCTGTATGTACATTATTATAGGGTTTTCAAAACTTAATTTTTAAAAACTTGAAGTTTTTTAAACTGTCAAAAAAGATAACTAGTCTAATTTATGTACACAAATTTGTTTACTTTTTGCTTCGCATTAATAAAAGAATTGGAATTCTTAAGAGCTCTGAAGGGGAAAATGGGTGGAGGGGAATTACTCCCTGAATGTGGAACTTAATATGCTTATTTAAAAAAAAGTGTTTTTTTTCTTTCAGGTTTCTGGTCTCTCTTAACTTGCCATATAATTATATTAGAAAGGTCCCATTCGGGACGCCCTTTTCATTAGCCATATCTTACAAACCAGCAGATACATATACAGGGTGTCCCACGGGAACCGGACGAAATGTAGGGGGCCCTTTCTCCTCACTGGTGCGGTCGAGCGAGGTGGGGATGGGCTCGTTTGAAACCTCAGGTAGTGCCGTTTAGTTACCACAATGGATCGTTGGGAAGCGGATCATCGTGTCTTCGCACTGGAGGAATTTATTATAAAAACAATGAATCAGTGGTGGCAGTGCAGCGGACTTTCCGAATCAGATTCAACATTGGACGTCACGGTACTGTTCCTTCAACAAACACAATTATGAGATGTTTAACTTCTTTTCGGAGTACGGGCAGTGTAATGAAAAAGAAACCACCTGGCCCCGTACGGACAGCTGCAACTGAACAAAACGTTGACCGAGTGAGGGTAGCTGTTCTCCAGAGCCCTGGCCGTTCCGTGCGCAAGCGAGCTCAATCACTGCACATTTCATCCTCTTCAGTGAGTCGAATTATCAAGCATAATTTAAAGTTTCATGCGTACAAGTTGGCAATCGTTCAGAAGTTGCAACCTACTGATTACGCACAGCGTTCTTCATTCGCATTGGAGATGCTCTCGTTGTTTGAAGTGAATGACGATATGTTGCTGCTCATGAGCGATGAGGCGCACTTCCATATCAATGGTTCTGTTAACCGACAGAACTGCCGCTATTATGCCCCTGAGAACCCTCAACGACTCCATGAACGACCACTGCATAGCCCTAAAGTAACTGTGAAGGAAGCAATAACGTCTGAAGTTGCGTCAATTGAACAAGACCTACTGGAGCGCGTCCACCGAAACTTCTTGGACCGACTTGCCATCTGTTACGAACAAGATGGGCACCATTTGTCCGACGTTATTTTTAAAACTTGAAATGGCATTTAATTCCCTACCTTCTGATATTAATTAAAAAAATTTAAGACTTTAACTTTTGGAGTTACATTTATTTGTAACGGACACCCGTTATATCGACTTCAAATTATTTTTTTTTAGGCAGACAATAATATTGAGATAATATCCACAAAATTGGTATTCCTTTTCAGTTTTAAAAAAAATTGTAAAAATTTTGTTTACTGAAAATATCTCACGAACTAATTCAACAATCGACTTTAAATAAACTATTGTTTGTAGTTTCTGATAAAAATTTTAGAAAAATCTATTTAATATTTTTCTGACACAAAATAAAAACTTAAAAAATAAAATGTCTGACTGGGTCGCACGAACTTGCTCATGTATCCAAAGAGTGTGTTTAAAAATATTTCCTGTATTTTAAGATTTAAAAATGAACCTGCAAAAAAGTTTATTTTCAAATATTTAAACGTCATTTCATTTGATTTCTCAAAAAAACCTTAATTGAAAAAAAAAAATATTTAAAAATCATTAGAGCGGTTTCCTTTTATATTAATTTTGTATATATTAAATTTTTCAGTTTTAGATTAAAAATATGTTTTGGTAAGCAGTTATTTAGTAATTATTAATACACGTTTTACGTATCAATTTCATAAAAAGTGATCAAGATATCGATACTAATGTTTTATATTTAAAAATTATTGAAATGGGTTGATTAGTTCTTGAGAAAACTTAAAAACAATATAGCTTTTCAATTGGGGGTACCCTTCGCCTTCTGGAACAATACAAACATCTTTTGCTTATATTGAAAGAAATCAAATTAAAAAAAAAATTGTACAAAATTAAAAAAATCTATCGGTTTGTTTTTTGGGAAAATTCAAATTTTCGATTTTTGACCAAACAATTTGTATTTGTTATTTTTAGTCTTCAAGAAAAATGAAAAAACCTGAATCGGCACAATACTTATATTTTCAAATTTAAAGTCAATCGACTCAATTGGGTCCAGGACAGACAGACAGACGGACGGAATCGGCGGACCCACTTTTTTCGACTTATCTACCATCATAATTACATGTTCGAATAAAATCCCGAGTTCGAAATTTCTTACGAATTCTAAACGTGCCATATAGTTCCCATTTGCGGAAGTAAAAATGCTACTAAAAATTGGTACAAATTGATTTTAAACTTGAATATCTTGGGAACACGGAAATACTTCAAAATTCATTTCATCTTGTAAAAAATACTGTTAAAATTTATTTTAACTTATCAAAAAAAAATCAACTAAAAAGTTTTTTTAGAAAAAATAAAAAAGAACCAAAAATTACTAAAATATGCTTTCGACTTTAATATCTTGAGATCGAGAAAATATATGGACTTCAAAATTATTTAATATTATGCAAAATATTATTTTTAAAATTTCGTAACATTTTTAAAAAAAATTCAATTGACAGTTTATTTTACATAAAAAAAAAGTTTAAAATACTAAATTTAATTGATCAAATGTTCCTAATATATTCACAAAAATCAGCTCAAACTTATTCGAAAAAAAAAATGCGCATCTCTTAAAACCTTATCCATATTTGCGTTAGGATGGTGTGAAAGAGTAATTTAGAACAACGTCTACCAAGTCCGCTAGTATAATAAAATTATTGAATATGATCATATTATAGATATTTAATTGTGTGTGTGTATATGTCCGCTTAAGTACAAATTTTAATAACTAGTATTGGACTTTATTTTTAACGACAAAAGTACATGCAATATTGATTTATATCGGCTTACCTTAAACCTTTCTTTTTTTCTGTGTATATTAGTCACTTTTAAATTCTAAATTTAATTTTAATGTTGTGTTTTTGAACAACAAGCCAATGCAAAGTGAAACATTCAAAATTGACTGGAAATTGATTTATACATAAGCTAACACTATTTTTCTTTATTATTAAACTAAAAATTAAAATAAAAAGAAAAATTCTAAGAATATTTGATATTTTTTGAAAAATACACATAAATAATTTTCGGTTTTCATTTTTGCTAAGTGCATTTACAGAAAAGGGAAAAATTAAGAAAATGTCGAATGTAGTTAAAAATGTAATCTTTAAAATGTATTGATATTTAGAAACAAATGTTTAAAATTGTGGGTGGTAATGAAATAGTTTTGTTTTACAGCAAAAGCAAAATATGTAAAATACACGACTGAAATGAAACTAGACATATATTTGTTCACTTTCAATATTAATTATATGCATGTAGAAAATGTCAAAAACCAAAAAATAAAAACAAAAACAAAATGGTCGAACTCAAAGGAAGTCAAGTGTTTGTTTTTATGATTTTTTAAACGATTTTTGGGCTTAATGTCAATTTTACTTTCTATTTATAAAACTACCTATAACTTTTTTTTTTAAACTTTTATTTAAAAACAAAAAATATGAAAACAAATGTCAAAAACACCTCTATGTAAAAATATACACTGAGAAAGTGTAAACCATGTAAAAAATTGTATGGTATCAAAATTGTGTCACATAGAAAATTGTCCAAAATTGTTAATAAACATGAAACATTTATAGAATTCAAAAACTTGCTTTTTAATACAAGCAGCTTTCAATTTAGTAGTACCCGGGGCGTGATGGTAAATGCATTGCACTGCGGGACCAAGTCCCTTGTTAGTGACGCAGGTTGAGCTTCAGCTCATCTTCAATGCAATAAAAAACAAAAAGTCAGCAGGTGTCGATGGTATACCCAACGTTGTACTAAGACATTTACCGATGGAGGCAATTGACATCTATACCACACTCTTCCACAATGCACTGAATAATGCATATTATCCAGGGCATTGGAAGACCGCTGTGGTTCATGCTCTCCCGAAAAAGGGAAAGGACAACTCCAACCCGTCAAATCTTCGGTCGATGAGTCTTCTTTTTCAAGCATCAGCAAAGTTTTCGAGAAGATTATCAATAGGGCTCTGACTTAGTGGGCTGCGGACAACAAAATAACTTCGGATAAACAGTTCGGGTTCAAGGCGGTTCATGACACAATTCATGTTGCGTCTAAGCTCGTTTCTGATATCCAATGGAATAAATCAAAACAATAATGCACAGGTGCTGTTCTGGTTGATTTGGAAAAGGCCTTTGAAAGCAGCGTATGGTTAGAGGGCCTTTACCTAAAACTGAGCAGGCTTGGCACCATTGTTGTGTATACTTTATGATATGCTCGACGGTAGGAAGTTTGTTGTCAAAAGTGACAAAGTAACTTCTACCACAACATTCCTAATTAAAAATGGTCTTCAACAGGGAGCAGTGAATTCGCCGATTCTCTTCAGCATTTACACCAGCGATCTGATAAGTAGTCTAACAAAGGCAATTGCCTACGCCCGCCGACGATCTAATTGCGTACAGAACGGCCCGAAAGGTTGAGGTTATAAGAATTCTCTTGCAGCTTGATTTCGACAAGATTCAGCGATATTGCGACGACCGGTAACTGAAAATAAATGTCCAGAAGTCGGAGACAATTCTGTTCTGGACTGCGTTGGCTAGGGCCACGAGGGATACGTGCAAGAATTGGCGCAAGATGGTCATCGTTGATCTTCACGGGCAGCCATTGGCGAGCAAAAGTGTAGTGAAGTACCTCGGTATCTGGTTAGATCAGTATTTATATTTCGACAGACATATAAATGCTGCTCTGACCAGGGCCAGAGGAGCCTTCACTCTGACGAAACGGCTGTTTTTTAGCAGAGTGAAGGAAATTTGCTACAGGGCTCTAATACGACCGATGATCGTTTATGGTTGTCCTGTGTGGTTCAACGTTGCCCCTTCCCAGATGGAGAAGTTTCTGGTGTTCAAGCGGTGGCGTGTTTACGACGCACGCTGCGCTGTAATGCTGTACCGGCTTATATCAAACAGCCGAATGTTCTTTCGTGCATTACTATTCCAACGAGGTCCTATACAACGGGCCTCGAATCAACAGAATTGACAATTTCGTGATAAAACTCGTTCGAGGTCACATTGCAAGAGCTATGTCTTTGACCAACAATTTAATTTTCGGAGCGTTCTATTCGAACGACGAGTATTTTGAGAGTGCACGCTTGAGCGGCTTCATTCCACCAGGACCAGAGGCATTCTTCTTTTTAGATACATAGATGCGGTCTGATACAGGATAGATTGGCAGTTCCGCTAATCTACCACGTCAGACAACGAACCGTGGATAGGCGACTCCTGTACAATCGGGACGTCTCATGGTACAAGGTGGAGTAGAGTTCCTTCGGTTCAGTATAGGGCTGTGTCCGAACGGGACCGAACTGATAGGGTGAATCAGGAGAACCAGTTTTGGTGGCTTCAATCGGCACATGATAGTGGATAGTCGGGATGGGGTTTTAAGCCTAGGCATGGTGGCACAAAAAACAATAATTACAAAAAAAGTAAAAAAAAAATAAAAAAAAAACATGGAATAAGTAAAAAAAATGAAAAACAAAAAATGTTAGATAGTTAGATTTGCTGCTGTGGTTGTTCTAGTTTTAAGTAGGTTATAGATAGAATAGGAAGTTTAAGTTAGCTTTAAGTTTTATATTAAGGACCTTATTTTAAGTAGTTTTTAAGTAAAAATAAAAAAAAGATATTGAAATTAGTTTTTTTTTTTTTAATTTTCTAATAAATAAAATTGAATTATAGTAAAATATCGGGTGATTTTTTAAGAGCTTGAGAACTTTTTTTTAAAAAAAAAAGCATAAAATTTGCAAAATCTCATCGATTCTTTATTTGAAACGTTAGATTGGTCCATGACATTTACTTTTTGTAGATAATTTCATTTAAATGTTGACCGCGGCTGCGTCTTAGGTGGTCCATTCGGAAAGTCCAATTTTGGGTAACTTTTTCGAGCATTTCGGCCGGAATAGCCCGAATTTCTTCGGAAATGTTGTCTTCCAAAGCTGGAATAGTTGCTGGCTTATTTGTGTAGACTTTAGACTTGACGTAGCCCCACAAAAAATAGTCTAAAGGCGTCAAATCGCATGATCTTGGTGGCCAACTTACCGGTCCATTCCTTGAGATGAATTGTTCTCCGAAGTTTTCCCTCAAAATGGCCATAGAATCGCGAGCTGTGTGGCATGTAGCGCCATCTTGTTGAAACCACATGTCAACCAAGTTCAGTTCTTCCATTTTTGGCAACAAAAAGTTTGATAGCATTGAACGATAGCGATCGCCATTCACCGTAACGTTGCGTCCAACAGCATCTTTGAAAAAATACGGTCCAATGATTCCACCAGCGTACAAACCACACCAAACAGTGCATTTTTCGGGATGCATGGGCAGTTCTTGAACGGCTTCTGGTTGCTCTTCACTCCAAATGCGGCAATTTTGCTTATTTACGTAGCCACTCAACCAGAAATGAGCCTCATCGCTGTAGACCATAAATCGGACGTAAAGCGCGAAACACATTTCGAACCGAACACTGATTTTGGTAATAAAATTCAATGATTTGCAAGCGTTGCTCGTTAGTAAGTCTATTCATGATGAAATGTCAAAGCATACTGAGCATCTTTGTCTTTGACACCATGTCTGAAATCCCGCGTGATCTGTCAAATACTAATGCATGAAAATCCTAACCTCAAAAAAATCACCCTTTATATCTTAGGGCCGAAAGGCATTAAAATTAAGTATTATTGTTTAACTTACAGTGTCCGTATGGGACCAGTAAGTTAGTTGTAAGTTATGGTAAATTAAGCTAGTTTTATGAATTTTTGTCTAGCTTTAAGATAGTTTTAAGATTGAATTAATAAAAATGAATAAAAAAAAAAGTGCGTTTGACTGTCATGCCAGAGGTCTTGGGATCAAACCCTGCCTGTGTCATCTAAAGTTTTTTTCAGGGGGACAGCATCTTGCGAGGAATTCACAGATCCTCCAAGAGTTATTCTTGTCATGAAAAGTGCTTTCTCAAATTAGCCGTTCGGAATCGGCTTGAAACTGTAGGTCCCCTCCATCCCTGACAACAACACTCGCACACAGAAATGGTTGAAAGTTGTAAGACACTAGGCCCTAGTTCTCAAAGGACTGTTGCACCACCTAATTTATTTATTTTTTAGCTTCCAATTAAACAACAAAATTTATCTTACAGGATTTAAATTTGACTGCATTTTTTTTCGAATGTTGTATATTTTTGTATGGAAAGATGATTGAGTTTTTGCAATTCCATTTTGAAAACAACTGATACAATATCAATCGAAAATGTATGTATTTAATGAAGCTCGATTCAAATAGCTCTTTCTAATTCAATAAAAAAATGTTCACCTGTTCATATGCTGCATTGTTCAACAAGTCTTTCAAACTTACCGCCAATTACGAGTACATAATATATAATTGTAAAATAATTTGTTAGATCAGCTGTGTTGTATTTAAATTTAAAACAACTATGAAATTAGATACAAATTACAGCAATTTTATTGAAATTCCCCACTCAGAAATATGATTTTCAATTTTCATACGTTTGCAAAAATCAATCAGTAATATCTTCGATGTGGAAAATCAATACTTGAAAAAATGGCATCCCAAAACAAAAATTCAAAACTCTTTTAAATGTTGTAATATTATGTATTATAATGTGCATAAAAATGCTATTTTTGAATATGGTAGAAACAATATAAGAAATTATAAGATTGAGTGCAAATTTTGTATAAATATTCAACAATACAATTCTCAATGAATTTGCTATAGCTGATGGCGCTTTAGATAGTTCATTTTATATCTTTCCCAACAAGAGACACACTTGAGTTGTTTAATCTTGGGCTTTCCCAAATAGCATTAATTTAAGTGAATTTAACTTTGATATTACCTACTTAAATGCAATAAAGGTAGATAATTATAAAGAATACATTCATTTTTACATTTTACTCAATCAATTCATAGGAATCCAAACAAATGTTAATCATGCATTATCGTATCTTCTATCTGATATAGGTAAACTTAGAACTTCATAAGTCAATGGCCATAATATTGTTTTTTTAAAAAAAGAAAAAAACAAAAACACACTCGAACTCAAATAACAAACTTGATACCTTGTCTAGTGTTTTAAGACAATTTAAATGGAAAATCGTGCGTCTCGGAAGCACTCCAGCCATTCCATCCAATTATAGCCATATAGACGATTTCAACACATGATTAAAAAAAATATTATAATGATAAATTTACAAAAAAAAATTAATAACTTTTATTTGTTAATTTTGACAGTTTTTTGGTTTTTGACCTTGCTTAAGAAAAATATTATATCTTTTGGGAATAAATACAAAATAGTTATCTGCCGAAGAAACGTAACTTCCGTAAATTAAACGAAAAGAAGTTTATGACTCTTTTGCTTTTAACGCTTCTATTCTTAACTGGTGAACCTTCAATTGACACGTTCAATATATAATTCTTCTAGACGATATATGAATGCGTACCTTAATTATAATACTGGTTTGGTTTGGATTGCACTATAAACTTTACGAAAACCATGCATAACCTTCTCAAAAACAATTTAGGTACGCATATAAAACAACTTTAGTGTTCAATAAATTAACAACTTATAGTTTATAGTTCTTTATTTTTTTTTTTCATATTCGTCGTCGTCTTTAATCATCAGAAAAATAATAAAAAGACAAAAATTCATCTATCTTCAAAGTAAAAGAATAATTTGGCAATCGCATTGCATACTATTAAAATCGCGTTTCATCAGATTGTTTATTGCATGTTTTCTCGTAAATATTTTTGACATTCTTTAAAACAAACGAAAAACTGGCAACAAATTATGATTGACTGTGCGGTTTTTATTAATGATCTTTTCATTCGAATATGACCATTCCTCACGATTTTTTAATTTAAATTTATGTAGTATATGGCAATATAGACAATATAAGAGTCTGGCTATGCTATGCGGCAAAATATAACACCCATTATAGTACCTCTCTATACATACAATGAATAAAAACAAGCTTTTGAAAATAACCGCAGGCTTCGTCGTCGTTTGGAACTCGCTTCAGAGAGTCGATCTTATTTTTTTTCAAAAGAACTTCATAAAATTTCAAAAGTGGTTCAATATATTGTTTGGTTGTTTTTATTTCGTTCTTTGTTTCAGGAAACTAACAGCCACGACCGGCAAGCGTCAATCCAGCTATACCAAGAGTTTATAAATGAAATGCGGTATAAGCTTTTTGGTTTTACGCCCGCACGGCGCAAGTTTTTTGCGTTGTTATAGATACATTAGATTGGTTTTAACTTTTATAAACATTAAGATTGTTTAATGCATGCATAAGTATCTATAGATCTGTTAGAGTATCAGATATTGTGATGTACATACATACGTATAAATATCTATCTACAAGAAGACTAAAAGAACGGCTATACACAACAATAACAACGACTTCGACCAACAATTTAAACGTATGGTATGCTGACGACCTTGTAGGTTGTTTATTCCGCATGTTTTTAAGCACGTTTTGGGGCATATACTCGCTTATATAAAATATGGCTTGATTAACTACTCTTACTTTATATTTCATTTTTATTTAAGTTAGTTTTCACACAATTGTGTGAACTCTGTCTTAATTTCCTTAATCAGCTAAAAAAATTAATTTCACAATCATAAAATAACAGACAAATAATTGTATGAATCATATTTTGTTTTGTATTTTTGGTTTTCTTGAGTTGTTTGCATGTCAAACAAACGTACATAACATATACTGAAACTCGATTGTTATATGGTCAGTTGTATGATCTCAATCATTTATGGATGATTCCTGGATTGATCCTGTATAAAGCAGTAACTTCAAGAAAAATGTGTGTGATTGATTAATTAAATTTCTTTTTTTTTAAGAAGTTTGTTTACAATGGAAAAATTATTTTAAGAATATCTTTTATTTCAGAAAAGATCCAAGAGAAATCATCGACCGGATTGATTTTCGGCCTTGGTGAATGGTCAGGAGATGGTTGACTTAGTATTCACGCCTCTATGACTTTTTACTTAGCCCTAACTTATTTCGACTAAAAATTGAAATAGTCTTTGAAGATATCTATTTGACCTAGAACCATCACGGTTAGCACGTAGAAGCCTGATCCCATAAAGGTCTATGTTGAATGCTGACTGTGAACATAAATAAATGTTTTTTTTTTCTCAAGTTTTTCCATATTCGAACAATTAACAAGTTGTTCAAAAAATACTTCGAGTTTAGGATGCCTTCTGAATTTGGCATAAAATTGTAGGTCCCGACGATATTCGAAATTACACACACATGGAAACGGCTGAAAGTTCAAAAGGCTGTGATATCACCAAATTTATTTATTTACTGCCCATAGGAAGTTATTGTAATTGTTCCGATTTGTCGAATTGAAAATTTTGACATTTCTCGACGTTTCAAGGTCCCTAGAGTCTAAATAAAAGATTTTTTGAAAGACGTCTGTGCGTGCGCGAGTACGTACGTTCGTACATCCGTACGTTCGCGACGTTTTTTCGTCGTTATACAGATAATAATGCAGAAAGATGCAGAAAGGGCCCTCAAGGAAATTGCGTGAGTGGTTTTTTTTACCATAGCAGTTTAAAAAAAAGGTGAACATTTTGGTTAACCCTAAATATCTCACGAACAAATAACGCTAGAGAATTGAATTAAATTGTATATTATATATTGTAACGTGATACCAAACAAGTATATTTTTTGAAAAAAATTCAATTAACGATTTTTTTGTATAAATCATAAAAAACTGAAAAAAAATATTTGTCACCTCAAAAATTTTACGAACAAAAAATGAATTTTTTTCCAAAACAATTTTGTGCAACGAAAGTTGGTAAAAATTGATTTTCGACCTTAATATCTTTTCAAAACGTTGAGATATTGGCTTTAAACTAATTTTATCTTATGAGAAATATTGCTTTCGACATTCAGTAATTTTTTTATAAAAATCCAAAAGTCAGTTCATAAAAAATTAAAATCTACAAAAAATAGTTCGCAAAATTTTCAAAAATTGATGTTCGGTTCTCGATATCTCGTGAATAATAGAAAACATTGGCTTCAAATTTATTTCATTCTTCCAATTTGTATTTGTTTATTAGAAATAAAAACTTTTAAGAAATGCTACTAAAATTGGTTAACGACTTAAAATCTCGTTAACAAAAATAGATTTTGAAATCAAACTATTTCATTTTATGCAAAATATTGTTGGTTTTTTTTTAATTTTTTAGAATAAATCAATTGATAACTTTTTTTAACAAAACACGAAAACCTACAAACCTTTTAAGCAAGACAAATTGAAGATATCTATTTAACCTAACCATCACGGTTAGCACGTAGAAGCCTGATCCCATAAAGGTCTATGTTGAATCCTGACTATGAACTAAAATGATTTTGAATCAAGTTCTGTCATTTGCGAGCAATTAACAAATCCTTCAATAGTTGTTCGAACAATTCTTCTAGTTTTATTTTGTTTTGTCATAAAACCATAGGTCCCAACAATCTATGATAATATTAGCACACGAAAACGGTTGAGAGTAGTAAATCAGATGGCTCTGTCATCACAAAATATAGCACTGTTTAACAAGTAGATTTTATAGCATTGTTATTTAATGAAAAAGATTTGGTTAAAGGAAAAATGGTTACGGATTAAAATCGTAGTAAGTTAGTACTTATTGAAATAAAGTTCAAGCGTTGGTATTTGTTGGCATTTTGCCAATTATTACCTCTTGAGATTCCAAGTTAAAAAAAAAATTGTAACACAATCCACTTCTCATATGAATATCGATTTCTTAATCATTTTATCGCAATCTTAAAACTCATAAAGGAAAAATATTATTTGGCAATCAAATTTTGTCAAATCACTTCAAAATAAAAAAAAAAATTATCACCGATCTTTTCGGCACTTGTCCAAAATTTGCGGTAGATTCAAAAAGATTTCTGAAGATTGACTAATTTGTCGGTATTTAAAACAAATTCTTTTAATTAAAATTCAATAGAGAAGGAACATAAATTCCAATAAATATTAAAAGCAATTACCATTTAGCAGAGATAGCAGATATAAATAAAAAGATTTTTTTAAGCTTAATTGAACCACGGAAAAATTAGACATTTAATCAAAAATCAGATAAATGTTGTTATTGTTATAATTTCATTCAATGTTTTGAATAAAAGAGGTAATTTTTTTAAAATTAATTTGTACCTCTTGATCAATTTTGATAAATGCAATAATCTTGCAACACAAACGAGCATACATTTAAGTAATATGATTTACGAGTACCGTTAAGGGGGTATTCTAGTGTAGAATTTTGAAAAAATCAAAAAAAAAAATTTTTCATATTTCCAAAGTTTAGACATTCAAGAATATGCGTTTAAAAGGATTTTTTAATATTCCTATTATTTCACAAGTTAATTGAAGGTCATAGAAACTGGTTTTGAAGGTCATAGAAACTGTATTGTCCTTTTAGTTTCATTTTAAGTTACTTTTGCAACTTCTCATTAAGTATTTTTAAAAAATTCGGAATTGTTGAAAAATATGCAACAAGAACATTTTTTTTTCAAACTGCTGCCATTTTGTTAAAAAGTTTTTTTTTAACTTATCCAAGGGTGAAACAATAGCGACATCTATAATAATTAAGAATCCGTCTGGTTTTTGTTTTTCAGATCATCAGGAGGGTTGGTTGGATGCACGCCAGGACACCCTCTTTTATTTAGACCCCCCACTTTGACTGCTTGTAACTTTGTTAATTTTAATTTTTTTTTTTTTATTAATTTTTTTATGTATGAACAACAAATCAATAAACAAATGATAAAAAAATTGATTTAAAAATATTTTTTGTTTCCTTTATACAACGCTTCAAAAATCGGGCGAAATTCATGTCTCTACACTAGAATACCCCCTTAAAGTAATAGGTCGATAGAAGCAACTCACATTTTTCATTTTTATAAAAGTGAATTGGCATACAGGTCCACAGAAATGTCAAAATAGAAAAAATGGGACCAAGACTCATTTATAGAAGAAGTTTATGTTTTGTCAAATTTGGGGAATAAATTTGGTTTTGTAAAATTAAATCTTTCCGCTTTAGCATTTCAAAGGGTTTTTCAATAAAAAGTTTCAGTTTGAAAGACGAGTATTTTTAAAGAGGAATCGATGGATGTATGCCAATTCATCCACATTCCCGAGAAATAACACGGTCAGAAAACTTTGCCAACTGTAACATTTTTAAACATTTTTTAATGAACTTTAACGATTTAAATGTATTATTGAAGCATGTTTTGTTCCATTTTTAGTAATGAAGTAGTTTTTACTTGTCAAGTGTCAAAATGTGACAGCATTTAAATTATTTGTATTATTTATTTCAAAAATCGCTTACAAGGTAGGACATGAGTCTTATAAAGTGTTGCAAGGCTTTACATTAATTTCAGAATTTGAATAAAAATTATAGGTATACCTAAGACTTCTATTTATATATTTATATAAAGAAAAGGAAAATTAACATCAATTATTTGCCAAATAGTTGAAAAGTAAAAATTTAAATTTACTTATGCTTCTTATTCTTCTCATAGCGATGGGCAGAGAGTTCCAAAGGCGTACAATATGAATAAAACATTGACACTTAGTATTTAGAAAATTGTATCGGGGTAATATTAAAGCAAAGGACCTAGTTGAATGAGGGAAATTCAGCTTACCGTTTAGATCATCAGGTTGTTGTGTTTGGATGATTTCATGCAGGTAACTCAGAGAGCGAAAGTTTATTAAGCTGAAAAGCAGAAATCCGTACCGCAAAAATGGATATGTGATCATAACGTCGTAGATTATAAATATAGCGGGCAATATTGTTATAAGCAATATTCAATTTGCGGCTAGTCACACAGTCTAGTTTATAAAAGATTTCACACCCATACAGCACAATCGGTAGTATAAGGGCCTTAGCAAGTAGCAGTTTAGTTTTGATCGGGATGAAATTTCGAGTGACTTGAAGAAGGCGGAGACTTCCATAGACTTTACCAATGGCACTATTAAGGTGGTCATCCCAAGTGAGAGTGCGATTGAATACTACTCCTAGGTTTCTAGCAGTGCTAACATATTCAATGGTTTCGTCGTCAAGTTTCAACAGGTTTAAACCTGAAAGATCAAAGTTTTTGCGATAGATGGGGAGGGATGTTGATTTGACAGGGTTAAGGCGGAGATCGTTCTTTTTTGACCACTGTGAAATGCGGAGCAGATCCTCGTTCATTAAAGCTACGGCATCATTTTTAGCCCCAAAAAGGTCGACTTATCAGGAGCTGCACATCATCAGCATAAAGATGAATTAAACAATGTTTAACAACTTGTGGTAAATCATTTATGTAAAGTGAGAATAGGATTGGTCCAAGGATAGATCCCTGTGGCACTCCACTCAAAACATTGAGAAATGTGGACGAGTATCCATTGGCCACCACGCATTGTTGCCTTCCGCTGAGATACGAAAAATTTTGTTTTAAGAAACTTATTTTAATATATGTACATATTGTCACATTCTTAAAAAAAGTGCTAAGAGCCCTTTTTTAAATTTCACCAATTTCAGCTACAAAAAATAACAATAATTTCAAATTTAAGTGTCTTTATAGATGTTTCCTGTTCATAAAAATATACTGAGTTGATATTATGCCAAATGCCAAAAAATATCAGATTGTTTTAAGAATAAAACTTAACCTAGCATCCACCCTAAATCCTATAGTATGCTCAAGCAGGAAGGTTGCATACGACCTCACCGAAAAAAAAATAAGTTGGTCTTATTTCTCAAGATGGCCTTATTTTACTTTGTCAGAGTGCAATATGACCAACTGCTGAAAATTGGCCTTATTTCACTTCTGTTAAGTGTAATAAGGTACTCAAGTTCTCAAGCGTTACAACTCTGAGATAAAAAATCGATCCAAATTTGGGGGTCTAGGATATTAGAACTGGGGCTTCTTCCAAGGGCCTACTTTTATATTCATTCCGGTTTTGATTAAATTTCATACCTAAAAGACATCTAATGTACAATAGTAAAATATTTTTAGGAAATATATAAACATAGACGGTTGGCCAAAAAGTCATAAATATTATCTGCATAATGTAAAATGCTGTCGACATTGACAATTTCATAAAGTGTGAGTTACATATGCATTTAAACCCATTAATCTTTGGTGTGAGGACATTTCCATTTTAGCGTTTACAATGACCACTAGCACAATATTCCAATTCAATATTCCTATGGATCAAATAACCAAATAAAAGTGTACATTAATCTTTTAAAAGAAGACAAGACCCCTGTTTTGACATTTTGTGCATCTGAAGAAGGATTTTAAAAAATATTTAGTTTTTTTTCAATAGTTTTAGCATTTTTCATGTCGACAATATTATCTTTTGGCTGATTCTTCTTAACACATGATTTCGTCAAACTTTTCAATTTAATAGTTTATGTAATAGTCTATCATTCCAATTGCAGGTTAAAGAATTTTAATATCTGAATTAATGGTTCGAGTTTTCAAGATAAATCGAGAATAACTATATCAAGTTTTTTAATTTATTTTTGAACCTCTTCTAGAAATTGGTCGTTAAAAATCTAAATAAGTGTTATTTAAATAAAAATGTTTTAAACTTCCCATAGGAAGTTATTGTAATGGGTCCGATTTGTCAAATTGAAAATTTTGACGGTTCTCGACGTTTCAAGGTCCCTAGAATCGAAATAAAAGATTTTTTGAAAGATGTCTGTGTGTCCGTACGTTCGCGACGTTTTTTTCGTAATCCATAGCTCAAAAACTAGAAGAGATATCGACTTCAAATAAATTTTGTTATACAGATAATAATGCAGAAAGGGCCGTCAAGAAAATTGCGTGGGTGGTTTTTTTTACCATAGCAGTTTAAAAAAATGATGAAAATTTTGGTTAACCCCAAATATCTCACGAACTAATAATGCTTGAGACTTGAATTAAATTGTATATAATATATTGTAACGTGATACCAAACAAGTAAATTTTTGTAAATCCAATTAACGGTTTTTTTTTATAAATCAAAAAAAACTGAACAAAAAAATGTGTCACCTCGAAAATTTTACGAATAAAAAATGGTTTCATCTCCAAAACAATTTTGTGCAAAGAAGAATAACTTTTTTGATATCTGGTAAAATTTTGAGAAAAATCGAATTGACAGCTTTTCTTATAAAAAATAAAAACATAAAAAAAGCATTACTAAAAGTTGGTAAAAATTGAATTTCGACTTAAATTTCTTTTCAAAAATTTAAGATTATGGCTTCCAAGTCTTCCAACTTATTTTATATTATAAGAAATATTGTTTTGAACATTCAATAAAATTTTGAGAAAAATCGAATTGACAGTTTTTTACAAAAAACAAACACCTAAAAAAATTAATAGAAGTTCGTAAAAATTGATTTTCGACTCAAATATCTTTTCAAAAATTTAAGATTATGGCTTTCAAGTCTTCCAACTTATTTTATATTATAAGAAATATTGTTTTGAACATTCAATACAATTTTGAGAAAAATCGAATTGACAGTTTTTTACAAAAAACAAACACCTACAAAAATTAATAGAAGTTCGTAAAAATTGATTTTCGACTCAAATATCTTTTCAAAAATTTGAGATATAAGCTTCAAATTAATTTTACATTCAGATTTTTTTTTATAAAAATCTAACAGTCAGTTTTTTCATAAAAAATTTGAAATCTACAAAAAATTGTACGCAAAATTGGTAAAAATTGATAATACACACCTTTTAAGCAAGACAAATCGACAGACGGAATGGGATGTTATCACTTTATCAGTGTGGGTCGCATCCCAGCCTCTCTATTTTTTTTTTTAAATATTTACACCTAGTGAATTAAGAAAAATACTTTAAAAAAAATTAGGACCTTTTACACTGGCCGACAAGGTTTTGTTACTGGGAATAAAATTGCACTTTTCTTGACCTTAATTCAAATCTGACTTTCAGAATTATAATTAAAGTATCACGTGAGGTTTTTTAGATATAATTTTTTATAATTCGAAAAAAACAAGGTTTTTGAGGTTATTTAAATTAATGAAGTAGCTTTTTTCAATAAAACTAGTGATGGTTTTCCAAATCTGTATATAATCATTTTCTTCGATATTCAGTTGAAATATTTATGTTATTTCATATGATATTCGAAAAATCTTCATAGGTTATTAGATTTTACCTGTCTTACAAAAATGTTTAAGAAACACTAAACTATTTTTGATCAAACGGGTTTCAACAGAAAAAGACAAAACGATTTGAAAGTAAGCTTTGCTCTTATAACGAATCTGTTGTCTAAACAATTATAATTTATCAAGTTTTAGAAATATATTAACAAATATAAACATATTGTTAAAAACGGGTGTATTTTAAAATTTGAGAAAATAGTTTAAATTAAAGTTTGGATTCGAAATCAGCACTAAACATTTACTCCAAAAAGTATGAAATTCAATGTTTGCTCAAAACTTCACACAGTCAAGTAAAGACTCATAACAAATGAGAATTTTCAGAAACTAAGTAAGATACTAAAATGATTTAAATTGTTTCGAAAAAAGAAAGATTTGTAATTTAGACATATTTTGAGTCTTAAATCAGATTTAAAAACACAATTTTTGGTTTTTTTCAAGCAGCATATTTTAAAAACCTGACAAAATAGAAAAATGTAAATGCAATATTTGAATTAAGGACATCTTTATCATTTAAAAAAGTATTAATTTGTTTGTGGGACAGAAAAAACAACGTAATTTTGTCATCTAGTGTAATCTCCAAATTCCGATAAGAACTTTTAAACTTCAAACAAAGTTTTAAAATTGTGAATTATTAAAAAACCAAGAAAGCAAAATCCTTAACATAGAAATTTATTCAAAAAAGATTATATATTGAATATGCGCTCAAACAATTATTTGAATTTTATTACAATTTCAAAAAAATTAAAACAAAACTATTTCAATTGGGAATTAATTTTTTTTTTTCAAATTACTTTAGACTAATAATGTAATTACTAACACTCATGTTTTTTTTAAGGATATCAGCAACTAAACAAAATAAATTTTTTAAAATATTCATTTTTCAAAAACATTGAAATCATTCTGTTTTCTGTAAATCAAATTAATTTTATCTGTATGTATTTTAAATCACTCTCACAATTTTCTCATTTCCAACTTTTTTTTTTTGGGTGAATGATATTTTTAGGATTAAGTCCAAGTATTGACTTTTTCATTAATTCATTATATTATTTAAAACCTAGCATGATTACTTATATTAAAAATTGAAATTAACAAAAAAAAAAACAAAAACAAGGAAACTTCAACTTCTCGTGTCGTCGCCAAAACAAAACTCACCAAAAACAACGATATACATATACAATTAAGATAAAAAAACAAAATTAAAATTAACTAACAAGTTTCCTTGTCACTAAAAAAATTAAAATAAAAAAAAAACAGATACACTCACACAATCAAATACAAAAATGGGAGAGTCTTACGTCAAACATTTATATCAACAGAGAGAAATTAACAATAAAATACAAAAAAAAAAAAAAAAAAACAATAACAAAAAAGTAAAATCCACATGAAACTTTCCTTTAACAAAAATAAAATACAAACAAAAATTATCTATTCAAATGTGGATTAATATAAGAATTTATCAATAAAATCGAATTTAAAATTCTCCACAGCCATCAGCTTCAGAATCATCAAAGCTCCCTCATTTAACACGTTTTTATTTTCTTTTCTTCAATCAAGCTGAACATACATATATACAAAGTATCTCTATACAATAAAATCTGCCATTAAAGAAATAAAATTATTCAAAATATTATAATTTTTAACCCAAACCCCAAATTTAACAAACAAAAACATTACACTTTGACTCCAATTATAAGCTGAGCACAAAATATAAATAAATAAAATTTTATATTTTTAAACAAAAAATGCAAATAATACTCGTACATATTTTAAATTCACTGGAATTTTAGGAAATATTCCTTCTAAAATTTAATTTAAAATTCCTACAAACATAAAAATTAAACGATATTAAAAAGAAAATTCTATCCAGTTTAATCTGGATTAGGTTTTTACTAATCGATGATGATGATGATGATGATGAGAAAACCCTATAACTTGTTTCAATATTATATTTATACGTAAATGTATAATATTATAAAAATGTACACATCAATATACACATAACCGGACTTAGCGACAGTGAATTTTAAACAAATGTCAACCATAATTAATATAGTTTTTGTGTTCGTTGTGTGGTATTCTGACCATTTTATCACAATTAGCCTACACTAATTTATTAATAATTATACCTACGCTTCACCTATAAAGGACAAAGTAATGATGAATATTTGGCTCGTTATCACTCTAGACACTAATTTCAATTCATTAACGAATACGAGCCGAATCGTTATTTATTTGTTTTATTCAACTGTAAAGTTTTTTCAAAAACAAAATATCACTTTTGTTCAAAAAATAAAAATCCATCCTTCAAAATCCGAATAAAATATAATAAATATTTCAATCTACAAAATTAATGCAAGAAAAATAAATAATTACAAACCTTTTAATCGATTCGAAGAAACCGTTGTAATTTTTGATTTAGTAATTTCTTTTCGAAACACTTAACTATTTGAAGCGAGAAATAACTATGTATGTAATTCAGGAAACAAAATTAACAATTTAATTGCGGTATTCGATAATTTCAATTGTTTTTTTTTAGTTTTTTTTCTGCTATAATTATTTTATGGGAAAAAGTATCTCGAACGATTAGTTTACATTTCCGGATAATTTCAATTTATTCAATTATTTATTAAAACAAAAATTAATAACAAAGGATCTGTGTCTTCTTTTCGAAAAAAATATTAAATATTATTCAAAAATTAGAAAGAAAAGATATCACTTTTCTAGACCACAATTTCAAGAAGTAGGTATATTTTCTTCTTTTTAAATTACAAGAAGCGGAACAGCGCAACACACTTTTGCTGCTTGCAAGTTACGATAACGAATTGAGCGGCACACTAACTTCCATATGTTTCCAACGATTCGGTTTTTTTCCTTATTTAAATACCGAATATTGCGAAAAACGAAATTTAAAAAATCAAATAAAAATTTTAAAAAATAAATAAAAAAAAAACAAATATTTTTTTATAATAACTTAACAACCACCCGCACCCGATGATGATAGTATATGTAGGTAGTAAAAAATCTTCTCCTTTTTCAGAGGAAGAGGAGGAAATTATATATTTTATTATTTTTGTATTACGCGAGTATAAGCGAAGAACAACAAGCGAACGAACAAAACGATGAAGCTTTAGCGAGTGAATTGAAGTGAAGATTGAATTGAAGAAGCAACGAGAAGATACTTTTCGACTGAGTTTTCGACTTGTCTGAATTTTTGTAGGTTTGGTTTTGGTATATTTACTAAAAACTGATATCAGCAGAGCAACAACTAACCCCGATCGCGGTTTGTGTCTCGTCGTCGGTCGTTGTCGTTGATGGCAATGGCGATGGCGATGGCGATGTGCGAAGGCGATGATCTATCTTTGTGCTGTGTGTGTTGTGTGCACGCGCGGATATTCAATTCAAAAGTAGATACAAAATTTGAGATTCGAGATTCGAGAGCTTCTCTTTCGGTAGATACTTTAATCCCATCTGAGCGTGGCTAATACGAATCTTTCCTATATAAATGCGAAACGAGTTTCTCGTTATGACAAAAAGGAGAGGTAGGTAATAATAATACAAAAATAAAACAACAAAACTTTAACTTTGTTATTTTATTTTTTCAGTTTTCAGTTTTATTTATTAACTTTTTCTGTCTTCAGTCGTAGCGTAGCTTTGCTTTTGCTGCTTGCTTTGCTGCGCTGCTGGTTCGTCAAAACGATCTTCAGTTTTGTTTACACACAAAAAGCTTGAATTGTTGTCTTTTGTCTTTCTGCTGCTGGGAGATTCGATAACACAACAGAAATAAAGCTTTGCTAAAATGGCTATAAAGTTACCCTTCTCTATTGCAAATTTGTTGGAGGATTAGTTTTTGTGGAAACTGTGCAGTACCATTATTGGCCTGGCTAAGAGAGGATCGAATTTGTTCTCTTTTTTTTTTTTTAAACCGAGTGAGCAGCAAAGAGAGATACTTCAACTCTGAGCAGAGAGAGATTTACTGATCATTTTTGTTTTAAGCTTGGTGTGTATATTTGGTCAATAGGCGACCGCGACACTCTTTTTTTTTTTTGGCAAGCGTACGATCTGGGGTGTTGCTTAAAATTTTCCACTCTTGCATTGAAAATGAAAAAATAAAACAAAGATTGCATTCCTGTGTCAAAAACTCGTTAGTTTGATCTCGTTAAGAAGAAAAGCACTCAAGTGTTTTTCTATTTTCCTAAAAGCCAAAAGCCTGTTTTAACTGGTAAAAACAGGTACTGCACTATAACTACCAATATTATATGCAGAAAAGATTAAAATATCACTCAAACGCTTTAGTTTTTATGAATATTATATGATTATGATTTTCACATAATAAAAATATGTATGTTAAAGGATTAAAAAAAAAAACATCTAACAAGTAAATTTAAATACATTAAATAAATTTAAAGTACCAATTTATTAAAGGTACATTTTAGGTGCCTGCCAATCTAAGTGTGTGATTGCAGTTTAACAGTGCGGTGCATTAATTTCTTGTTTGGAATTTTTTTCTGAATTTTCAAAATATAGGTGGGGAATGTTTTAAAATAATGATTTTTTATATAACAGGGTTGTATTTTGTATTTCTTATAAATGAAATCTTTGCATAGACTTCAAATAAACGCAGAGGGTGCCTTAATTTTCAATTCGAAAAAATCCACTAATTTTGAAGTTTTACTTAAAAAACTCATTTATCAAAGTGAGGAATCCGAAATAAGGGATTTTCCAATAAGAGATTTGTTTTGATATTAAGAAACATGATTATTATTTAAGACAAATTTAGAATGTTTATTTCATTTTTAAGGATGTTTTTTTCATTGTTTCCATTAACAATGGAAAATGATATCAGCCAAATGGCCTCTACGGTTACAATTGCAGCAGGACATCTTTTCATGGAATGTCATGGATAACATCTCAAATTTCATCTTTAAGGTCTTCAATCGATTGTTGAACATTGCCTTGCCATATACCTTTTTTGGCTCCAAACAAACAAAGTTTAAAGGTGACAAATCACAATATATTGGTGGACAATTATTGTGACCACCTGTACGAAAAATAACATGGTCAGGAAGCTTTACTGCAAAACTGTCAACATCTAGCTTTTTACCGTTCTTGTAGTAAAAATGAATAATTTCAAGGCATAATTAATGCTGGTATCCCAATTTTTAATTGATAAATGTTAAAAGATGACCAGCTACTCAAAATAAAGCCTTTTATTTGAAAACTTGACTTATTAAATAGGATATATTAAATTGGCATTTGACAGCTTTGAACGTAGGTACACTAGCAAAAAATCTCTTTACTTTTGACCAAATATCAAAACATTTAGTTAAAGCAACATTTTCAGGAGAGTTAGTTTTGTTAAAGAAAAATATCGGCACCTTTTAGCGGGGAGACATGATCAATGGTATGCATATGATTATTGATCAATGGCATTAAAACATTATTATCTAATACTATCTATTAGATAGAGTTTTATGTGTTTTTGAAGTTTTCAGTTCCTTTCAAAAAAAAAAAAATGTTTGCACAAAAAAATTGAAAATGAAATTCTTCTATATGTATCTACCATTTAGTTAATGTTATTAAGCGTATACAAATATTAAGTAAAATTACATAACAGGCCCACAGGATCATCACTGAATCTTAAGAGCATTCAGTTCCATTTTAAAAGTGCTAAATAATGGAAATGAATTCTTGTTCAAACTTATATGTCAATTTAACTGTTATTTAAGTAAAACCCCTTTAAGACCAAGACCTTTTTGTTTTTGAATTTTGGCTTTGGTTGTTATCGTAATCGGTTTGCTTTTTAGCAAAACAAATTTGATATTTTTCACTAGACTTGTTAAATTCGTCACTTTTCAAGAGAAGAAAAAATTCACAGATAAAAAAGTAAATAGAAAATAATTTTTAAATAAAATACGGTTGAAACTCTGCCATCTTATGAATTGAGAACTCCTTTTATGCACACTTATAGATATATATAGAAAGACATTGGATTATTCGTATACGAAATAATTAAAAGTTGAACTAAAAGAAAACAAATAACAACTGGTTATGAAATAAATTAAATAATCCGAATCACATCAATACTTCAGGGTATCACAATGGATCTTGATTGATCCAAGTATATAAAATTTGTAAAAATTAAAATTTTTGGTTTCGCGTTGCTCGTGATTTATTTTAAAAAACCATTTAGTGTTTATATTTAATAGCTTTGATAGCTTTTTACTACTGTTTTTAACAAAATTCGCTTTCACTTTCGAGCCCATGTTCGGTCGTACTTTTAAGTACCAGAGATTCGTTCTTTAGCCGTACTAAGCGAATGTGGAATGCCTTGTCAAAACTCTGTCTTTCCCAGTCATTGCAATGTTCAGAAATTCAAAACCAATGTGCACCGACATACACCTCCTTTTAACCCCCCTCTACTTTTCCTAGTGCTCACACTGTGTCTTACATAATCAGCCCTATTGTGAGTTTCACGTGAACAAGATTCCACCCGAAAAAAATCCCTTTTTTCAATTCCCCTATTGTGAGTTTCGGGCGAAAAAAAATCATTTTCGAAAGATTTCCCTTATTGGGAGCACTCAGTTCGGGCGGAATGAAATGTCATTTGGCTCTAAAATTTCCACTTAGTTTTTAGAGGTGAACAGAAGAACAACAAATTTTACAATGTAAGTTATTTATATTAATTGTAGTTGCAAAAAAGCAAAATAACTTTATTATTTGTATCTATATCTAAGGACCAAATCAATAAATGCAAATCAAAGCGATATGGTGCTAAACAATATGCAGAAAAAACCTGTAATCGCAAGAGGTTTTGTCAAAAAAAGTAAAGAAAAAATAAATGCATTTTGGAATCAGATTACACTTGAGCTTAATAGCGCTGGGCCTTCAATCAAGACTGAATTCGAATGGAAGAAGGTAAGGGTTCAATTTAATTCACATTGCTGAAGACTAAACAAAAAAAAAAAAAAACATTTTAATTAGGCTTGGACCGACCAAAAACGCTACGTGAGGATAAAGGCTGCTACAAACAAAATAACGGAAGGAGGAACAGAAGGTGGACCTAATAGGACACTGAAATTCTCTCCTGCTGAAGAAGCCATCTTCCAGTTTGTTTGTTTCTTCAAAATCATTTGGGTTAAATCTACCCAAAAAGAGAAGTTTCGAAAATATGGAAAATGAAATTCAAATTGAAGATTTTTTGGAAGAATTTGAAAATGATGAACAACATAACCAACAGAGTGCTGATGTTATAACCTATTCACTTTCTGATCCTATTCCAGTCGTACCTGCAACGATTCTTGCTTCAACCAGTCAAACCACCAAAAAGTTGTTATGGAGGAACTTCAAATGCATAAAAAACTTTGTGACAAAGTGGGTGAAGCATTATCCACCATGAAAGATCATAACAACAATATACAAAATTGTATAAAAAAAACTTTACATTTTCTTTTTATTGTAAATTATAAATTACTTCTTTTTATTAATCCTTGACGGTGTCAAAACAAAAATACAATTCACTAGGGTTGTTCATTTTCTAGACACGAATACTCACATACCAAAACACGAACAGGGAAATTTTGAATATCCACTTGCGCAAATAGGTTTTTTAGTGGTGATAAATTGATTGGGGTGGTTGTTAAAGTGTCTTGTCGTACGCAGTTTAACAGGAAATTGCGGCCCTACATAAATTTCATTGCGTTTTTATGTTCAACAAGAAATATAGGTTCAGTTTTCATTCTCTGTTTTAATCAGAGATGAGGAAATTTATTGCGAACTCAGTTTGCTGAACACGACAATTATTCGAACTGTCAATTCTGATCAAAAACACTCTATTACCAAGACCGGAATCTTTCGTACGTTTCACTCTCCAAAACCCGTTTGTTTACATTGTTGTATTTGTAATTTTGACAATTAGTCCATGAATAGATGTGAGCACAAACAAAAAAAAACGATGCCGTGGGCTAGCGGAATTTTGCACAGCAAAAACAAAATGGAGGGGTTAATAAGTTTTTTTCAGGTTTTTCTTTTTACTTTTTTCGATGAAAAAGTCAGTTTTAAGCTTTAATTTGGCAGGCATTTTGTGGATAGTGAACCAATGTACCTTTTTGTCTTGAAAAAAGCATGTTCAACATCAGTTTATTATAATTAATTCACTAATTTACAGTAATCACTACGAAATTCTTTAAATTTCATAATAATCCCCGGATTTTTGTATCAAAGATGCGTTCGAAGAACCATCAATTTAAGGGTGCGAGTGCAATTTTTGTATTGAATTCTAATAAATTTTCGTTAACGAACTTCCCAAATATTTTGTTTGCAAGTAATTAAAATCTGTATCAATTTAGATAATCCAAGTATATTTATAGTTTGTTTTTAATGATTTAAGCTTGCAACTATTTTTCAATTCCATTTTGATTAATAAATACTAAATTTAAAAAAAAAAAGTTATAATCGAAAAATACCTTATCCATAACATTCTTGATTGATGGAAACACATACATACATATATTTGCTATCAAAAAAAACTATGCATCAAAGGAACACCAATGTTTTAAAAAAAAAATCAGAACGATTATAGCGAACTTATTGAATAAATGCAGAGCAAATAAAATGCAAATTTTGACGTTTATCACAAAATAAAAACGTCAAAAAGTCGTTCTGAATTCATGCACAACTCATTCAATAGATCATATAATCGACATGAATGTTTATTGTTGACGTACAGAAGTTTTTTTTAGTGAATTTCCACAGTTTAACGCAAAATATAATTTTCATTCATTCCTTAAAAATGTTTAGTTACCAAAGTTCAAGTTTACTTATTATTGTTTGAAAAGTATGTTTAGTAAAAATGCTGCTAATAATAAAAAAAAATTAATGAGTTTTACGTATATGTTTTTGTTTTTCGTAATATAATAAATACTACCGTAGATTACATTTTATAAATGCAGAACATAGAAGAAAATATACATAAACAAAAGTTTTCAGATATAAAGCAGAGGTTAGCGTAGAAAAATATTTTTGAGAAAGCCAATAATATTTTAAATATGTTCATTAAAGAAATTTCCGCTTCGGTTAACCTTCATCAACTTTTTAGAAAAAAAAATTAGCATTAATAGCAGCCAATTATTATTATTATGTCTAGAAATTTTCATACGCTACAAAATTCGTAATTTTATGCGTAAACATAGAAGATAACATTATTTAGTCAAGAAGTATGGATTTTGGCGCGTATATCGGTTTTTTTTTATTGGGTGTTCGGTTTCCCCATACTGGAATAAAAAAAAGTTACTTAAATCTATTTATTGCACTCATTTAGTTGGTATTGTGTGTAAACATATTGCCTTTTTCTATTCCTTAAAGATGCTTTACACAAAGCAACTTATTTTTAAAACATGGTTCCCTCAAATTTTTATTCCAAAATCTAACTACAAACAAAATTCCAACTCTAACATAGTCCCTTAAAAAGAAATTTTCAGGAATATTTCTGCAACAAACAAAACTAAAATTTGGTCTTGCAACTACCGAACTGCTTAAATGATGAAAATACTAATCTAATTGAGGAATCTGAACTAGCTAAAGTTGGCAATGGAACTTCACAAGTATGCTTCTCGTAGCATTGTCTGTACAAAAAAAAACGGAGGCATCCGCCTATTGTTTCCACCTGAACTTCTAACGTCGCCAAGAAAATGCTCTAAACAAACTACACCTGAAAAAATTGTCTGTTTTGTTGTTTTACAAAGTATTGAGTTACACTTTTGTCCATTTGCAATAACTATACTTAACCGGTTGCAGCGCATGTTGCGTTCGCAAATTATTTAAGTAAACAAAATAAATAATAATAAACTAATAAATCATTAAATAATATGTATTTGGTCAATTTTATTTTATTTAATATACATTTACAACATTTATTTGGATTGAAATTAAAAAGCTATACAAATCTTTAAGACCATGTCAGCACTTCAAATTCTGTTGGTAAAGATTGTTTAGTTTTTGAACGAGGCAATGAAGCATTCAAAATGAAGCATTTAGATGGGGCTGATTACTATAATGAAGCATTTTGATGGGCCAAAGCACTAATTGTGAGAATGTGTTTGGTTTTTTGCATCATTTCACGCACACTTTCTCACATTTAGTGCTTTTTAGCTTTTAGGCAAACCGAAATGTCAGTCTGAGATTCCGGTCTTGGTAATAGAGTGTTTTTGGTTCTGATTCGAAGTGAAATTCTATTCGGGCGAAACTCACAATAGCTTTTTAAATTCCGGGCGAACAAAAATATTTCGGGTGAATGATTTTCCGGGCGAAACTCACAATAAGGCTGAATAAGGGTAGTAATATCCCCTTGTGCGCTTATTATAAAAATATATAAAAAATGAAGCTGTATAGTATAATTACGTACTTTTTATTTCGTCGATTTGTATAATAAACATAATTTAATTTTTTGTGAACGATTCGCAATTCAGTTTTACCAGCTTGTGTACTTTTTATGTTAAAAATATTAAAAAGGTAAGGCAATTCAAGTCTGTTTTAAGATTTGTTTTTAAAAAAACAAACTTTTTAAGTAGAAACATGAAATCGAAACCAAATAATGAATCACTTTCTCATTTTTTGAAGTTATTTAAAATGAAATCGTTATTAAGTTATAATTATTTTGGTTTCAATTTGTTTTTACTGTAAAATAATTTCATATGCCATAATCCCAAAATTATTAAAAATTAAAGAAAAAGTAAAAACGCCTCAGCAATTTTCTATTAGAAAAGTGGCCTTAGTGTAGTTTAATATCAAAAATTTAGTATTACCACTTGGAGAAAAACATTCGCCCGTTATAATTGCCCTAATAAGAAAACAAATTTTGGAAAAAATCATTGAGCTAGCCGTGGCGGTCATATGTCAAAAATTATTTTTAAATTATTAATGTCAAATTATCTTTCGAACAAAGCAAATTTCATGATAACTTAAAAAAAATACTCTGTTTCAAAGTTGAATACTTCTAAAAAATAAACCTTTTGTATGCTTATTCGATGAAAAAACCTATAATAAATACAAAATCATTTATGACTACAAGAATGGTGTATACGCACTTTTATTATTTCATCGACTTGAATATCCTTACACTTTTCTGTCGGACGTTTCGTAATATTTTGACCACTTACCACTTACATGAAGTTGGACCAGCTTGTGAAAAATTTTAAGTGTAAAAGTATTTTTAAATATTCTGCTTTTCAGCAGACTAAAGTATTTTGTAAGCATTTTTCAGGTGAACAAACCGTTTTGAAAAGAAACATACATACATATTATGTACAATCTAAGTGAAATAATTTATTTATAATTTCCCCCTTTAATTAAAGAACAAGGATGAACAGCTTACGTTCGTTTAGTCAAATTTTCTATTTTTTTTTTCAATTTCAAAATTAAAAAAGAGGCTGGGATGTGACCCACACTGATAACTTCCCATCCCGTCTGTCGATTTGTCTTGCTTAAAAGTTTGTCTATAATATGTATCAATTTTTACCAAATTTGCGTACTATTTTTTGTAGATTTTATTTTTTTATGAAAAAACGGACTGTTGAATTTTTATAAAAAAAATTACTGAATATCGGAAACAATATTTTCTGTGAAATAAAATAAGTTTGAAGCCAATATTTGTAATTTTTGAAAAGCTGTTTGAGTCGAAAGTAAATTTTTACCAAGTTTTAGTATTTTTGTTTTTAGGCTTTTATTTTTTGTAAAAAAAACTGTCAATTCGATTTTTCTCAAAATTTTATCGAATGTTGAAATAAATATTTCTTATAAGTTAAAATTAGTCAGAAGCCGTTATCTCAAATTTTTGAAAAGATATTTGAGTCGAAAATCAATTTTTACCAACTTTTTTTAATTTTTTTTTTCGGTTTTTAATTTTTTGTAAAAAACCTGTCAATTCGATTTATTTCAAAATTTTACTGAATGTTGACAACAATATTTTTGAAAGATAAAAGTAGTTTAAAGCCAATAACTCAAAGTTTTGAAAAGATATTTGAGTCGAAAATCAATTTTTACCAACTTTTATTAATTTTGTTTAGGTTTTTATTTTTTGTAAAAAAAACTGTCAATTCGATTTTTCTCAAAATTTTATCAGATGTCAAAAACATTATTCTTCATTACACAAAATTGTTTTGGAGATGAAATCATATTTTAGTCGTAAAATTTTCGAGGTGACACATTTTTTTTTTCAGTTTTTTTGATTTATAAAAAAAACGTTAATTGTATTTTTTTCCAAAAATATAATTGTTTTGTTCACGTTACAATATATAATATAAAATTTAATTCAAGTCTCTAGCGTCATTGGTTCATGAGATATTTAGGTTTAACCAAAATGTTCACCTTTTTTTTAAACTGCTATGGTAAACAAACCACCCACGCAATTTTCTTGAGAGCCCTTTCTGCATCATTCTGTCTTATTATCTGTATAACAAAATTTATTTGAAGTCGATATCTCTTCTGGTTCTTGAGCTATGGACGACGAAAAAAACGTCGCGAACGTACGGACGTACGGACGTACGGACATACGGACATACGGACGTACGGACGTACGGACGTACGTACACACGCACGCACAGACATCTTTCTAAAAATCTTTTATTTCGATTCTAGGGACCTTGAAACGTCGAGAAATGTCAAAATTTTCAATTCGACACATCGGACCCATTACAATAACTTCCTATGGGAAGTTAAAAAGAGGCTGGGATGTGACCCACACTGATAAATTCCCATCCCGTCTGTTGAAATGAATTTGAAGTCAATACTTTCTATTTTTCACAAGATATCGAGAACCGAACATCATTTTTTAACAAATTTGCGTACTATTTTTTGTAGATTTTATTTTTTTTTATGAAAAAACTGACTGTTGGATTTTTATAAAAGTGTACTGAATGTCGAAAATATTATTTTCTGTTGGTAAAATTAGTTTGAAGCCAATATTTTTAATTTTAAAAAAGATATTTTAGCCGAAAATCAATTTTTACGAACTTTTAGTAATGCTTTTATAAGCTATTTATTCTTTGTTAAAAAACTGTCCATTCGATTTTTCTCAAAATTCTATCGAATGTTCAAAACAATATTTCTCATAAGATAAAGTTAGTTTAAAGCCAATATCTTAAATTTTTGAAAAGATATTTAAGTCGAAAATCAATTTTTACCAACTATTGCTAATTATTTTTTAGGTTTTTAAATTTTTGTAAAAAAAACTAATTCGATTTTTCTTAAAATGTTACTGAATGTTGAAAACAATATTTCTTATAAGATAAAATAAGTTGGAAGCCATAATCTATAATTATTAAAAAGATATTTGAACCGAAAATAAATTTTTACCAACTTTGAGTAATGTTTTTTTAGGTTTTTATTGTTTGTAAAAAAAAATGTCAATTCGATTTTCTCAAAATTTTACCAGATGTTAAAAACTTTATTCTTCGTTGCACAAAATTGTTTCGGAGATAAAATCATTTTTTGTTTGTATAATTTTCGGGGTGACAAATTTTTTTTTTGAGTTTTTTTGATTTATTTAAAAAACCGTTAATTGGATTTTTTTCCAAAAATATATCTGTTTGGTGTGACGTTACAATATATAATATAAAATTTAATTCAAACCACTAGCGCTATTGGTTCGTGAGATATTTAGGGTTAACCAAAATGTTCACCTTTTTTTTGAGAGTCCTTTCTGCATCTTTCTGCATTATTATCTGTATAACAAAATTTATTTGAAGTCGATATCTCTTCTGGTTCTTGAACTATGGACGACGGAAAAAACGTCGCGAAAGTACGGACGTACGGACGTACGTACACACGCACGCACAGACATCTTTCTAAAAATCTTTTATTTCGACTCTAGGGGCCTTGAAACATCGAGAAATGTCAAAATTTTCAATTTGACAAATCGGACCCATTACAATAACTTCCTATGGGCAGTTAATAATGTTCATGTAATTCGATGATGATTACAACCACGCTGATAACAATAATATCGGATTTTCCTATAAGTACTTAAGAACTTTCCATTTAGTTTGTGAACGCACCCTTTTCTTTATCATCAAACTTTCATAGTCAATTAATTCCGTAAACTCAACAATTTTATCGTGGTAAAGTATACGAATGTGTGTGCTAAAAGAATTTAAAGAACAAAACTCATTTGTCAGCTTAAAACTTATTATTCAAACTTATTTCATTCCTTACAAAATACTGTTGATAACATTTGGCAACATTTTTAGAAGAACTCAGTTGACAATTTTTCAAAAAATACATAAATCGTTCAATAGTGGACTGTAAGTTTTAACAGCACCAACGCTATCAATCGCGTCCTAGCTTCTATTTTTGAGTGATTTCATAATTATTAGTTTTCTTGACTTATGTTTAAATAATTCTATGCAAAGAAGGTAAACAAACTTAAGTCGACCCATAGCCAAAAACAATTGTCTTACATATTTAAATAGAGCAAAATATAAGTAAAGGGGTTTCCAACAATAACTCGATAACTTGCCCAATCGGAGAACGTACCAGGATCCTTACTCTAAATATGTCATAATGTGGTATAAGCGCTGCCCAATTTTTGAGAACGCGGTGGAATTCACTGATTTTGAGTTTGATCCGTAAGCTACGATCGCTTATAACGTTATTTTTGACTTTTCAAACAATCCATTGTTTCAACATCAAACAACGAATTTGAAGAGTTCAATTTTTGCACTAAACTTGTTATTGGCTTTCTACTAAGGCGAGAATTACGACCGAAAAATGGAGCTCCGAATTTCGGTAGAAAATTTGTATAGTTTGCAGACGTTGCTTATTCGACCACAACCCTTTCTCTTAAAAACATGAATTGATATTCTGTTGATCCCTAAACGTCGATAGTTGTCAAAATGTTCAATTCGACAATTCGAATCAATGTAAAGTTAACAATTGTAAACTTAATACCGATTTCATTTTAAAAAATCTAAACTATTTTAATCCCGTTTGGGTAAATTGAAAGCCCATGTATGAACTGCAGACTTAAACATGTTCAATTCAGTCAAAAGTCCAAAGAAACAATTTTGGCATCTGTACTTATTCAAATAATGTAATTTTTCTAAAAATGTATTTAAAAATGTATTTAAATGTTCACAGGAATTTTAAATACTAAATAATATTGAATAATTATAGTTATAGTTACTCCAATAATCTGAAATTTCCGAATTTATGATAAGCTCTAATCTAAGCATTGTTTTTCTTAGGGTATACCATCTCCTCATAAAGGCATTAATAGAGCTCTTAATAGCTTATTATTGTTTTCAATTAAAATATCTTCGAAATTAATTATTGCCTTATTTTGAAAAACAAAATCCGTCGCCAGATTCAGATCCAGATCCAGTACCTATAAAGCAAGCTACTCTATATGTACATTTATAAGGTTTGGACATGTTTATTGTAAATTGTATCTGTCAAAATATCTTAAATGTTATAAATTAGGATAATCCTTTTTCTTATATGACTGCACTATTTAAAATGTGTGTACTTATTTTGTTTTTATTTACCAAACAATTTCCATTCAGTCAAAAAGAAGGAGAACATTGTAAAAAGAAAAACTGAAGACAAATAATAATACAAAACTTAAGGCTATAATGGCGCCTCAGTGAGTACATATCGTAATATGCGATGCAAAAATTACAGTACACGGGTGCAAAAGATATAAAATGTTTGTTGTTGTTTTTTTTTTATTTATACATTTTCATTTCTTGTTAAATGCAAAATAAAAAAACTATTTTTAAAACAACAAATAAGCATAGTAAATTTACAGCTTATAGTAGAGAAGTCTGCTGATGATCATGGTTTTGACTCTCTGTGAGCTGTGCTTGTGCCTGGTCTGGCCCGATGTTGTGCACTTGACGCGACGACGACGAGCCACGCGACGACGCGACGCAAGCAGGAAACCGCTTTGTTCCAGTTCATACTAGAACCAAAAGCGAAAGTTGGTAGTAGGTACTAGGTACTCGGACTCGTACTTGCATACGATACGCTGCTGCTGGCTTAAATTCGCTGAATGTTTACTTCGGTTTATTTAAGCCAAGATCCAAGAGCCGAGAGTTGAGAGCTTGTGGCTTGTGGTAAATTTTGGGTTACAACGAGAAGCATGAGACTTAAAATTGAGAATTTATATTGTTTGTTTTAAGAGAGAATTGTTTCTTGAAACTAGAACTCTCAGCTTAGTGCACCATTGTCTTTACAAAGCCATATCTACACCAATCAGTTGGACTTTTGGATTAAGGTGGCTAAAGGCTGAAGACTTGAGACTCTTGAAAAAGCTTTTGGTCTGCAATTGTTTTGGTATTAATTTTCTTGAGAAGAAACCTGATTTTGTTGGTTAGTTGTACATTTTTTACAGAACGTTTGTTGTAAATCAATGATTTGTGGGGGTTAGGGAGGGGGAAGAGAGATAAAGAGAGACAATAAGAGAGATAGAGAGAGAAAACAAAGATATGTATGTTTAAATAAGTGCCAATTGGAATTTTTATATTTCATAGAAGGGTCTGGGGGTCCCCCGTAGTTCAAGATAATAAAATCAGCAACACCTTGCTTGTGGCATTCCATTTATTGATGTACAAACTTTTATAAGTCTTTTGTTTTGATGTTGAGCTATAGCTAGGTACCTTACCTATATTATTATAATCTTTTCAAAAAATCGGTCACGATTCTTTTTTTTTTTTTTTCTTCTATCTTAAAGGGTTTCGATATTTTTTTGGTATTTGTTTTATTGTTTAACATTTGTTAAGTTTAAAAATCATGTTTATTTATAAGGTATGTAGGTATACCTAATCAATATATCTGCACATGTATTTTATGTACATAAGTATGTTTTTTAATTATTATCGTAGGATTTAACTGTGTTTGTTGTGCTTTTTTGACATATAAAGTTTATAAGTTGTAATAAATAACTATAACTGCTTTAAAATGACTTTTGTTTACATTGAAAAAGGGTTCAAGTCTAGGTAAGGTAAGGTAAGGTACACACGGTGCATCTAATAAGATTGATTTGAAAAAAAAAAGTTAAAGCTTGTTTTTTATTAGCATGAACCTATTAATATTGATGAATAAATATTTGTTGTTTGGGTAAAAAATATTTTTTTCTTTTTTTTTTATTTTTGTATGAATTTATTATTTGGAAGAATAATTAGATCGTATATCGATTATGAGGTGTGATTGAGCAAATATTATAACCTTCATAGGTATATAATATTATAAAATGGTTAACTTTATGAATATTTAAAAATTTATTTATTTAGTTAATTTTGCAATCGATATAGAAGTAAATATTATTATGAATAAAATATTCTTTGAGGATGTTTAGAATTAATATAGAAGTATTTCGCGAGATAATGTTATATACGGCACCTTTTGTATAAGATATAAGTTTCTTCTTCCTTTTTGCATTGAATAAAGGTTTGTATATACATAATTATTTGAGATTCATTTAGTATAATTTTGTAGATTTAACATTTTACTGTGAAGCTTTTAAGTTATTCTTTTGTTTCTTTTGTCAATCGAAAGCGTAACGAGTTTGAAGTTGAAATTTTCCAGTAATACCTAATATTTATATGGCACATGATGTGATTGAGTGAAAATTAAACGAACCATATAACTTAACGTCGTATAAAGGCTTTGTTAGTTTAAAGCACAAATATGTATAGAGTATGGATCTAAGATTTGAATTACATATGAGTGTTAAAAACATTGTTTTTTTTGTTTTAGCTTAAATGAATAAGATTCTATTGCAAGGAATTCCAAGAAGCTTTTTTATTTCCAAAAAATACATACAAATATTTATTTTTAAGATTCATATACTTTTGATATTCAGATATCTGAAATTGATTAGGATGTTAAATCAAATATATTGTATGTAACACATTTTTACTGTAGGGTATCCAAATTTATTATGTGTGGTAGTACATAAAAAAAGGTATATTTGGGACCAAACTGCAACTCGTATTTTAAAATAGTGATATAGTTCAGATTTCAGATACTATTATTTTTCAATTATACTTCTATTCCTAAATTGGTTAGCTAAAAAAAGACTGGGATGCGACCCACACTGATAACTTCCCATCCCATCTGTCGATTTGGCTTGCTTAAAAGGTTTGCAGGTTTTCGTGTTTTGTTAAAAAAGTTGTCAGTTGAATTATTCTAAAAGCTTTAAAAATTACCATCAATATTTTGCATTTGATGAAATAGTTTGATTTCGAAATCTATTTTTGTAAACGAGATTTTTAGTCGAAAAGCAATTTTACCATATTTAGAAGCATTTCTGAAAAAAAAAATTGGATTTTTTTTTTTGACAGGAGGAAATCTTCAAAAGACACTTGGCAGTATTCGACACCAAGTAGTGTGGGACTCTTAACCACTAAAACCACCTCTTCATCAGGACCAATCTTGAAGGATCGACATCAGATTTTTCTTTCTTAACTTTTTACAATCACTTTGGGGGAAGTTTAAACTTTTAATACTTTCCCATGTTTTTTTAGACCATAAGCTCATGAGGCTTGGTTCTTCTTAATCTCCGAACATGGTTTCTTATATTCAAGACGGACTCCATTTCAGAATTAGTATGACTTTGCAGTCTCTGGTTGTGCGATACAGCGTATTTTTTAACAACTTCTGTAACCATTTATATTTGTAAGTCACGATGTAGATCGGTATTTCTTATGTACCAAGGTGCATTAACTATTCCACGAAGGACTTTGTTTTGGAATTTTTGGATGATTTCGGTATTTGTTTTCTTTGTACAGCCCCATAATTGGATTCCATAGGTCCATACAGGCTTTAGTACCTACTTGATTATACAGCATTATTTTGTTTTGGATTGATAAATCAGAGTTGTTACCAAGTAACCAGTACATTTTTCTATATTTCAAGTTTAGTTCTTCTCTTTTCTTTTTGATGTGCTCTTTCCACTTTAGCTTTGCATCCAAAGTCATTCCAAGGTATTTGGCCGTATTGGCGTAAGGTACAGCTTGATTATTAATGAATATTGGAATATTGTTTATCTTTTTATTTGTAAAGTTTATATGTGAAGATTTTGTTTTATTGAGTTTGATACGCCATTTTTCGGTCCAAGCTCTCACTGTGTCGACGGCATTTTGTAGTTTTACTGCTACCTTAGAGACACATTTGTCGGGTACTAAAATTGGGGTATCATCTGCAAAAGTAGCCATTATGGTGTGATTACCAACTGGAATATCCCTTGTGTATAGTAAATACAGGGTAGGACCTAGGACACTTCCTTGTGGTACACCGGCTTCTATTTTCTTCAATTCCGAGTATTCTTGATCGTACCTTACTCTAAACAATCGGTCTGAGATGTACGATTTTAATATTTCAAAGTACTGCCTGGGAAGATCCCTTTGCAGTTTGTACTCAAGTCCCTCATGCCAAACCTTGTCAAAAGCTTGAGCAACATCTAAGAAAATAGCTTTACATACTTGTTTTTCTTCTAATGCTTTTTCTATTACATCCGATATTCTATGAACTTGGTCTATCGTGGAATGTTTATTTCTAAAGCCAAACTGATGGTTTGGGATTAACCTTCTTTCTTCTATGATTTTGCTAAGTCTCTTCAGAAGCAGTTTTTCAAAAACTTTTGCCATAATTGGTATAAGCGATATTGGTCTGTAAGACGTCACTTCTGTAGGTGGTTTACCTTGCTTTTGTATGACAATTACTTCAGCAATTTTCCAATGGTGCGGGACATACCGGTGCTTAAGGCATCCATTTATTATATATTGGAGTTTTATGAAGGCTTTCAATGGCATTTCTTTCATAACCTGAGCAGTAATTAGATCGTAACCTGGTGATTTTTTATTTGATAGTTGATGTAAACACATACTTTTTATTTCTTTAAGTCTTACAATTGGTATTTTACTTTCATAAGCTATTTTCAGCCGCGTTTGATGAGTATGGCTTAAAAACATTCAACAAGATGTTCAGCGAAAAGGTTAGCTTTTTCTTTCGGGTTACCGATCCATTTCCCATCTTGAGATTTCAAGGGCGAGTTTTGTAACTGCGGTCTTTTCAGGCGCTTGTCTGCTTTCCATAGCGAAAAATCGGTTAAAGCATCAGTCGTTAAATTCCTCAGGAATGTACTGAGTGAATCATTTTTGAATTTGTAAATTTGTTTTTTAAGATTGTTTCTTTATACGGTTAAACGTTGTTTTATCATCTGGAAATCTAGTATTTTGCCATTTTCTTCGAGCTCTTCTTTTCTCTATTATCAACTCTCTTATCTCTAAGGGATATTTTATTTCATTTTGTCTTTTATTAGAAAATGTTGGAGTACTTTCTTCAGCGGCCTGTTGCACATCAGCAATAAATTGTTCCACTTCATGGTCAATTTGCTCGATTGTATCCATGGGAGATCTTAAATTTATAAAACTTAAAAGCCTTTCTCTAAAATCACTCCAGTTTGTTTTCTTATTAACAAGCTTTGGATTACTTTTTTCTAGTACTTCCGATTCACTTAGTGATAGAATCACTGGAGTATGATCTGATGACAGGTCATAATTACCTTCGACACTAATATGATATCGTTTAATTCCTTTAGGTACGAAAAAGTCAATAAGGTCTGGTATTTTGTTAGTATCGGAAGGCCAGTAAGTTGGCGACCTGGAGGAATAGAATTCGCAATTGTATTTACGGCATGCTTGGAAAAGTCTTTTTCCTTTTGTTGATATAAGTCTTGAACCCCAATGGGTGTGTTTCGCATTGAAGTCTCCACCAACAAGAAAGTTATGCCCAAGAAGATTAAATAGAATAGATCTGTATAGTCATCTTCTGTCGGGGAGCGCCTTGGTGGGCAGTATATAGCTGCTATCTTAAACTATTTCTTTTTCATACCAATACTAATAGTTGTTACTTGCATATTTTCACTAGTAAACTTGGTTACTTCATCATGTTTTAAGCTTTCTTTTATAAGAATCGCCGATCCACCTATAGCCTTGTCAGCTGGATGTGGAGCGTGGTAACATGAATAGTTTTCTATTACATTATCTAGACTTTGCCCATTGGAGAAATGAGTTTCGGTCACCAGGCAAATATCGATATGTTCTAGATCTAAAAAGATTTTTAATTCGGATGAAAGTTGTATAAGACCGTTTGCATTCCATGTAGCAATTTTAAGTGTTCTGTCCATCATTGTTTTTTAAGAGCGACTTTTTCGCTTAGCTGTTTGATATTCAAATCCTGTTTATCAATTCTTTGAAGAATAAGTTGTAACATTTCTTTTATGGAAGTCTCTTCATTCTTCCGCACATTTTAAACAATCTGAGAATAGGCTTTATTTTCATCGCTTTTACTTTGAACAGCCTTTTTAGGCGGTTCCTTCTTAGTATTGTTTTCAGCAGTTAAATCAGTATTTACTGTGTTTCTGGGTTTGTCTCTAGCAGATGTATTTTTGCTTCTGAACTCTTGGAATTTTTTGGCAACTGGGCAGCCTCTATAGCTTGCCAGGTGATTACCCTGGCAGTTCACACATTTTGCTTTCTGATCTTTGCTCATAGGACAATTTTTAGTTGCATGTTTTCAAATTGGATGACTGAAATTAATTTGAAGTCAATATCTTCTATTGTTTCATTTCATTTATTATAATTCGTTACATACTAACGTTAACAATTCTTATTAATATAATATATATATAAAATCTAAAACTTAAACTAGACTGTTGAAAAATATTAATTTGCAATTCATATTTTTTATATTATCATTTTGTTCACGAGATATCGAGAACCGAACATCAATTTTTACCAAATTTGCGTACTATTTTTGTAGATTTTAATTTCTTATGAAAAAAACTGACTATTGGGTTTTTATGAAAAATGTACTGAATGTTGAAAACAATATTTTCTGTGATATAAAATTAGTTTGAAGTTAATATTTTTAATTTTCGAAAGATATTTAAGTCGAAAATCAATTTTTAGCAACTTTTAGTAATGTTTTTTTTTTAGTTTTTTTATTTTTTATACAAAAATCTGTCAATTCGATTTTTCTCAAAATTTTATCAGATGTCAAAAACGTTATTTGGAGATAAAATCTTTTTTGTGCGTAAAATATTCGAGGTGACAAATATTTTTTTTTTAAGTTTTTTTTATTTATAAAAAAACCGTTAGTTGGAATTGTTTCCAAAAATATAATATGTGTTTGGTATCGCGTCATAATAAAAATATAAAATTTAATTCAACTCGCTAGCGTTATTGGTTCGTGAGATATTTTAGGTAAACCAAAATTTTCGACTTTTTTTAAATTGCTACGGTAAAAAAACCTCCCACGCAATATTTTTGAGAGTCCTTTCTGCATCTTTCTGCATTATTATCTTTATAACAAAATTTATTTAAAGTCGATATCTCTACTGGTTCTTGAGCTATGGACGACGAAAAAACGTCGCGAACGTACGGACACGTAAAGACATACAGACGACTCTAGGGGCCTTGAAACTTCGAGAAATGTCAAAATTTTCAATTCGACAAATCGGACCCATATGTTTGAAAATATTTGATTTTCAGTTTTTCTAACTTTGTTTCGAATAGTGAAATTTATTTGACTTTTATAGATTTAGGTTTGATAAGGATCGAAGGAATGGTGCCTCGGCAATGGCCGAAAAGAATCTTACTCGGATTCTGTGAATCAATTTTGCTATCCAGGATAAAAATTGGATGATGTTATGTATAAGTATGCAGAGGGTTGGGGTTGCCTCCCTGTAACATTCTGGCTTTTGAAAAGTAAGAGACCTCTAAAACAGTTAACGATATTGAAAAATTTCAAACATCAAAATGTTGAGCAAACAATTTTCTAGATGATGTTCGTTGTTTTTTTTTTTTATTTAATAAGTTTTTAAACTTTAAACATTATTTTGTTTAGGAGTCCCTTAGGCTACAGTGTTAATTTTTTAAAGGACCATTAATTTGGGCTATCTGCATGGATCAAATTCCACGGAAACTGAGTCCACTAAGGGTTTTAATTCCCACTCAGAGGAAACTTTATCCACTTTAGTAAATTGAACCTCAACCTCAATCGGTCTCAACCATGGTTTACTCCAGAAATTTCCTCTCTCATGTACCGTAGAAATCAAGCATACCTTCGTTGGAAAAGATATAGGTTAGAAGATCTTCACAGATCATACCGGTTACTTCGAAACCAAGTCGTTTGCAAGATACGCACTGAAAAATCAAAAGTTTTCAAAAATCGTCTTAATTTATCCATTAATGGTCGAAAACTGTGGAACAATCTACGTGATATCGGTATTGGTAAGCAAAAAAGTTCTAAGTGTCATGACATTGACATCAATGAGTTGAATAAACAATTTTTAACGTTGCCCTCTACATCTTCAGTGGATCTGTATGAAGTATTTAACGAAGGTAATTCTTTAGCCTCCCAATCTGCTTTTAAGTTCTCTAGGATTGATTGTACTGAAGTGGTTGAAAGCTTTATGTTAGTTAAATCCAATGCAGTTGGAATTGATGGTATACACCCTGTTTTTATTAGAGCTTTACTACCACTTCTTTTGACTTATATTACACATTTGTTTAATACAGTACTAACAACCGGTATTTTTCCAACGATTTGGAAGCAAGCAAAGATAGTCCCCGTACCAAAATCATCTAATGGCAAGGATTTTCGTCCAATCTCTATACTTCCATTTCTTTCTAAGGTTTTAGAAAGGATTATGCAAAGACAAATAAATACATACCTAAGTAGAGTCGATTTACTGACACCTTTTCAGTCCGGTTTTCGTCCAAAACATAATTGTTTGACAGCGCTATTGAATGTGTCTGAAGACATTAGACTAGCTGTTGATGTCGATAATGTAAGTTTTTTGGTTCTTTTGGATTTTTTAAAAGCTTTTGACACTATCGAACACTCGATTCTCATACGTAAACTTATTCATCAATTTAATTTTTCATCTTCTGCTGTTAATTTGCTTCTTTCTTATCTAAGTGAGAGAAAACAGGCTGTAAGTCTCTCCAAAAGGTTGTCTTCTTGTTTGCCGGTCTTGAAAGGTGTTCCTCAAGGATCGATATTGGGCCCGATTCTCTTCTCGCTTTATATAAATGAGTTGCCATCGATATTGAAATTTTCGCTTATACAAATGTATGCTGATGACGTGCAACTTTACTTGAGTAGTCCACTCGGTCTTATTGAAAATTTCGTTCATAACATAAATCAGGACCTTTTAAGTATCCATATTTGGTCCCAAAAAAATGGCCTGTTCTTAAATCCGTCGAAAACTAAATGCTTAGTTATCTCTAAAAAGTCTCTTGATCTTTCTTATTTCCCTCGCTTAATGCTCAATGATATCGTTATTGACTATGTGGAAACAGCTAAAAATCTTGGTGTCATTTTCAACAGATCTTTAACTTGGGAAAACCACATAAATTCAACTGTTGGTAAAGTGTACGGTGCTCTTAGGGTTCTTCAAGATTCCCAATACTTAACTCCCATTGAAACTCGAAAAATGTTAGCTAAGACTTTGATTATTCCAATCCTTACATATGGTTGTGAAATCTATTGTAACTGTGATGCTGAGAGTAGACGAAAGCTTACGGTTGCCTTCAACAACACAGTAAGATACATCTACGGTCTTAAAAGATATGACCATATCTCCGAGTTTGCTTCTTCTCTATTCAACATGCAGTTTAAGTATTTTCTACAATATCGAACACTTCTTCTTCTCTTCAGTATTAAACAGACGCATCAACCACATAACCTTTATTACAGATTACAATTTCCTACTTCAAATAGATCAAACAAGCTTAACATCCCACGACATACATGCCTAACATCTGAGCGGAAATTCTTTGTCAACGCCATTCGCTTATGGAACTCTTTGCCAAGTGATATAAGAAGGCTTGGAAATGTTAAAATATTCCAGAGCAAACTCATTGACTACTTTTCTTTGCTTTAAATGTGCGGTTTTACCTTTAATAAATTTATAATTTAAACTTTGCAGTTAACTTAATTTCTATAGCGTCATTAATTTGTAAACTACTCAGTTTTCCTTTTTAACTTAATTTTAATTATTGTTTTAATTATTTTGATCTTGCTTTTGTATTCCAACTAATGTTAACTTTTTTCTTGCTCATGTATACATTATAAAGCTATCACTTTTTAATAAGATATTATATCTTAATGTGTATAGCATATCGATAAATTGAATAAACTAAACTAAACTAAACCTAGCTCCCGAAAATAGGTCTGTTTGAAGTTCGCTCTGAATTACAAATTAATTCTTACTTATTTCTGATCAAAATATGTAAGTAGTGAAGGCTCCCGGGAATTGCGCCTGATTAAAAAAAAAAAAACAGTTTTTTCTGCTTTAAATCGGGATCCAATTATTTTTTGGATAATAAGCCAGAAATATTGGAAATTGTGTCCGACAGGCACATTACAGGATTTGGAGTAGGTGCGAGTTTAAAGAATGTATTTTTTCAAGATACGAATAAAGACCACACGATTTTTTTCTTATATTGAATTGACCGACTAATTAGGCTCACACCTATCAAAATTAAACAAGTTTCAAGACTCCGATAACTAATTGTAGTTTTAAGCTCCATTTTGAATTGTTGTCTAAAATTTGTTTATATGCTTGAGTGTGTGCCAAATACTCATAAGAAAAAAGAATTCGTTTCCACTTAGCATGGGAACTAAGGCCACTTTACTCAAGTGGATTTAGTGTCCACTAAGTGTCCTTACTCTAGAAATTTAAAGTTAAAAACTGCACTTTTTAAAAATGATCACATTATAATATGTGTAACTTAAAAAGACAACATTACTCGCACACAGGAATGGTTGAGAGTTGTAAGTCACTATAGGCCCTAGTTCTCAATAGACTGTTGCGCCACCTAATTTATTTTATTTTAACTTAAAAAGAGAAAAATTAATATTTTATTTATCATGAACTGAAAATCTGTAAACATTTCCAAAAATAAATAAAAAGTTTAAGCGCAATATACGAAAAATCGTCATTTTTGAGACCTTTGTAACTTCTTAAAGCTTAATCACCTTAAGAAAAAAACATCTTGAGCTTTTTTCTAGTAAATGACATAA
The DNA here is from genome assembly GCA_920104205.1 of Eupeodes latifasciatus. Classification (NCBI taxonomy): domain Eukaryota; kingdom Metazoa; phylum Arthropoda; class Insecta; order Diptera; family Syrphidae; genus Eupeodes; species Eupeodes latifasciatus. Next base: position 49,127,458 of record OV049926.1, on the reverse strand, counting down.
TCTGCAAAATTTACTTTGAAACTTTTTTTTCGTAAGTAGGTATTCACAGTTCAAAAGTTATAATTTGAAAATACATAGGTTTTTTTGACACAAAACCTTGAACTAACTTTTATGATCACCTGGCACTTTTAGCAGATTTCTGCAAATAATGCATAATTATGCCTCAACGATTGTGCCAATGTTCATTAACATGGGAATTGTTTCCAAAAATTTGACAGTTGTATGAATTTCTGTTTTGCATGTTTTATTCTTTGTATAAAATATAGACATACATATGTATGTAGGTCAAACAAAATTTCAGAAATTCAATCTTGTACGAAGATATTTTTTTCGGAAACATTATTGTAAGTGTTTCAATTTGTTTTTTTTTTTATTTTCTTTTATTACTTTTAAACCTTTTATATTAAATAATGTGTAGAAACATAAACTCATCGTGTTCATGATAAATTATAATTGGTACTGAATTCTTTTACAATTAAAAAAAAACTCTGAAAGTTTTGTCAAAAATTAAGTGCGTTTTTTTTCGTATTCCATATATAGTAAAGTGAGAAATTGCCAAAAAAACGATCCGCAGTAGTCCGGTTTTTATATTTGAAAGTTGATACAATTGAATATTTGCCAGAATAATTTATCAAAAAATTCCAAAACAAAATAGCGAAATTCAGACCAGGGGTGAAATCGTGTAAGCTGATATTTGATAGTTGACTATCAAAATCAAGAAAATACGTCTGTGTAATGTAATAGTCGATTTCAAAGTGTTAACCAAACAATTTGACATAAAATAAAAACTTCAAAAAAGGGGTTTGTTCGTAGACTACTACATTAACATGTAGTGTTGAAGCGAGCTTGAAGCTCGCCTAAATTCTTTATATACCTAAATCGAGTTGAAATGAGCTTGATTCGCCTTGATTCCGGTCGGGGATCGGAGTCGAGTCAAAATTTGTGAAGAAAAACCTGTGTGGAGGAGTTGGTTTTACAGATAAAGCATTATGGTCTGTTTATTTGCATGTTTGTGTACAAAAAATATATTTTTGTTTTAACAAATTAAAAAAAAAAATTGCATATGGAGTAGGTAGCATATTCTTATATGGTGCTGAACTATTCTGTTGTTCATTGTTTAACACGAATCAAACTATCTCACTTGCACTTCATAAGAAACATCGAAACACCATTTGCATTTCAGAAAGTGCTGTCAAACTTAATCATTTTTAAATCTTCTTGTGCGGTGGAAACACCAAAAAGATTTATCCAATCTAAACTGAAATAAACCTTTGGTGGAAACATAGCAAAACTTAATTATCTTTTCTATTGTTTTCTCTTGCAAAATAAGCCCAGTTAGTCCATTTTCACTAACAAAACTTAATAATATCAACAGTAATATATTGATTTTTTCCCCAATGGAAAACACACATGATTCCAAATGCACAACTACTCAACGAACACAGCTATCGAGATACAAATGCAATATCAATCGTACCAACATTTGAGAACGAAATCACATAAGATCCATTCGAGACTCGTATAAATGTCAAAAACCCATCCATAGTAAGACTCTACTCTAACTTTTAACGGTGTTATTCATACTATGGATATTGTTCTTGTTATTCGTGTAAAATCCTACTATACTATGGATAGATTTTCCGACAAAACACGGGTATTGTATGTAGATATTTTATAAGAAAATGTGTCCCTTACATTACAAAAACTAAAAAAAAACCTTTTAAAAGAATCCATTCTACAAAATAAATCTATGTGCGTGCATACATATGTGTATTGTGTAGTATATATGAGGAAATCACATAAATGCATGTTCTAAAATGTTGTTTTTAGCAAAAATAATAATTGTTGTTTGGGTATGGCTGCCCAAAGTTTAAGTTTTCAGGTACAAGAACCAATGAATTATATATATGTACTTGTTTTGTAAAAGAATCAGCTATGATACTGCTACGCATGAACTTCAACAATAAGTCTAAAGAAGTAGATACATTATTGTAAGTGTTTCATTTTTTTTCTTATTATCTCTTTTATTACTTTTAAAACCTTTTAATTTAAAATAATGAGTATAAACACAAACTGATCCTGTGCATGATAAATTTATACTGAATTCTTTTACAATTGAAAAAAAAAACTCTGAAAGTTTTGTCAAAAATTGAATCCACTGTGAAGAAACTAGCCTTGAGAAAACTTTTTAAATTCCCTATTTTTCTAATCTTCAAATCTAAGCGGATATAATATTTTTAGGAGGAATTAGGTACAATATTGTTATAAAAAGATTAATGTGTATAAAGATAATGACATCAAAATTCAAGTTCATTTAATTGACCCCAGACATATTGCACCCTAGAAAATTAATTAGCATAGTGCAAGTTTTCAAACATAATAATTTCCTTAGAACCTTGTTATTGTATTTACAAAACATGTATATTTTGTTTTCAAAACGAGATAAGAATAATAGTCATGAGTATTTTGGTATTTAGATCATGCACAAAAGCCCGCATATTTATTTACATAGTTTATCTACAATACCTGTTTTACTTTTAGTTAGTTAAAAGTTTTGAAATATTTTTTAATTGGCTTGAATGTGGTTCAGGTTGAAATTTTAATTTTAGAAAAGAACATCTAGTTTAGTCTTTATTATTGATTCTTATTAGTCCTTGTTTTAAAAAAAAATTGCAAATCCAAACAAAGACTCACCTTGTGAACTTTTAGAAAAAAAAAGAAAAGCAAAATGTATATTAAAATTGTTTAAATAAAAAAGAAAACCAAAATTGGGCAAGATTCATTTTAATGCACATTTTTTATCAAAAAATAATCTAAATGAAAAATATTAACCTAACCAAAAACTTTTGTTTAAGTTTATTTTCACTTTTTTCTACTATGAAATCGTTTTCAATTTCCATCAGAATCGGTGTGAAGAAATACTATTTCCTTTCTTTTTAATGATTAGCTCTAACCTAAAATGATTTGAATGATAAACATTTTTTCAATGATCGACATTTTTAATAGGGTAGTTAGACCGATAGCCTTTGAATTTATCTGTTATGTGTTCAACACATAATATCTACTCCAAAACATTTATAAAACTTTTTTTGTATTTTTTTAGCATGAAGTTAAGCCTCAATACAATAACTGGGGAGAGTACGATAACTTAGGCGACAAAGTTTAATGACGGATTTGTATGGAACAGTTAAAAACAAGCATTTTTTACTATGGGAAGGGGGAGTCTATCTCCCCCCGTTTAGGCGGTAGGGGCAGTTAAAAAAAATATGTACATTAAATGGAAAAAAAATAATTAAAAAATAACGGTAATACCCTCAATTAAGTGTTATACCTTTTTTTAAAGCCAACAATTTTGTCTATTAGCTTGCTTTTAAATCAAGTCAAAACTATGCATAGTTTTTGAAAAAAATTGTTTTAAAGTCAAAATTTGTGCAAAAAAAAGTTAAAAAAAAGGTTTAAAGTGTAATTTTTCAAAACTTTCAAATTATTTACTGTTTTTTTTTTTAGAATTCATTGCTCTTATTTGTTTTTTATCAAAAACTGAAAACTAGATGACTTTATGTCTTCTAGTTCTTGAGAAAATTGAAAATTACCAAAATAAATATTTTAATTAAATTACTTTATTAACGTAGTCTTATTTTGATAGTAATAATCGAATATGGATTAAGATACACCTAGGGTAAATTAATTTTTCTTAAATCCAACTTATTTAAATGCAAAAGAAACTTTGCATGCACCCCATCTTGCACCCTCCCCACCTTGCACACACTCCAACTTGCACCCACCCCAAATCCTATAGTGTGCCCAAGCAGGGGGGTTGCAGGGGGGCAGCATGCCCCCCCTTACAGATGCCACTGTTGCATACACCCAAATTCGCGCACACCTTACTGTTGCATAAACCCAAACACGCATTACGCATACGCAAATACCATTATTATATTACTATCAAAATAAGACCACTCAAGCAAAAAAGAAGAATTAAATTAAAATAGTAGTTGTGGTTATTTTCAATTTTCTCAAAAACCAAAAGACATAAAATCATCTAGTTTTCAGTTTTTGATCAAAAACAAATAAGAGCAATAAATTCTGAAATAAAAACAATGGTAGATAATCTTGAAGTATTGAAAAAGTTACACTTTAAACCTTTTTTTAACTTTTTTTACTCAAATTTTGAGTTTAAAATTAAATTTCTCGAAAACTACGCATAGTTTTGACTTGATTTAAAAACTGGCTAATAGAACAGAGTGTTGGCTTTAAAAAAATGTATACAACTTAATTGTAAGTATCATCGTTATTTTTTAAGAATTTTGTTCCATTTTAAGTAATAATTTTTTTAAATTGCCCCTCCTGCCTAAACGGGGGGAGATAGACCCCCCCTCCCATAGTAAAAAATGCTTATTTTTAACTGTTCTAAAAAATTCTGTTATAATATCTTGTCGCCTAAGTTATCGTACTCTTGCCCAATAACTAGTTACTGATAACTTCCCATCCCGTCTGTCGACTTGTCTTGCTTAAAAGGATTGTAGGTTTTCGTGTTTTGTTAAAAAAGTTGTCAGTTGTCTAAAAAAATTAAAAAATTACCAACAATATTTTGCATATGATAAAAAAAGTTTGATTTCAAAATCTATTTTTGTTAACGGAAATTTTAGTCGAAAACAAATTTTTACCAATTTTAGTAGAATTTCTTAAAAGTTTTTATTTCTTATATAAATTAATACAAATTACTTACTTACTTAAGGTGGCGCTACAGTCCTGTGTGAACTAGGGCCTCACCCAACAAACTTCTCCATCTAGCTCGGTCCCTAGCTAGATGTCTCCAGTTTCGCGCTCCGAGTTGGGTGAGGTCACCTTCCACTTGTGCGCGCCACCTGATTCCCGGTCTTCCTCTACTGCGCTGTCCTGTGGGTGTGGATTCGAAGACTGTCCGGGCCGGAGCATTGGTTTCCATGCGCTCTACGTGACCTAGCCATCTTAGTCGTTGGACTTTTACCCTTCTGGCTAAGTCTACGTCGCTGTACAGCCCGTACAGCTCGTCCTTCCATCTTCTCCTCCACTCCCCTTCGAATCATACGGGACCGTAGATCACACGAAGAATCTTTCTCTCGAAACGACCCAAGGTGCTTTCATCCGCTTTTGTCAAATTCCATGCTTCTGCACCGTATAGCAGGACGGGGATGATAAGGGTCTTATATAGCGACACTTTGGTCCTTCGAGAGAGAATTTTTCCACTCAATTGCTTTCTTAACCCAAAGAAACAGCGGTTACCAAGAGTTATTCTTCGTTTGATCTCAGCGCTGGTGTTGTTTTCTGCGTTTACAGCGGAGCCTAGGTAGACGAAGTCCTTGACTACCTCAAAGTTACGTCTGTCGATGGTGACGTTTTGACCAAGACGTCGTTGTTGTAGGTCCTTTCTTGATGACAGCATGTACTTTGTTTTGCCCTCATTAACCGTTAAACCCATTTTTGCCGCATCTGCCTCAATACTCACAAAAGCCCCATTGACATCACGCTGAGTTCTTCCGATTATGTCAATGTCATCAGCATATGCTAGTAATTGGACAGACTTTTGAAAGATAGTGCCTCTGGTGTTGACGTGTGAGCTTTGCACTATTCTTTCAAGTACGATGTTAAAAAAATCACATGACAGCGCATCACCTTGTCTAAAACCTTTTTTGACATCGAAAGGTTCAGTTAAGTTGTTTCCAACCTTTATGGAGCAGCGTGAATTCTCCATGGTCATCCTGCACAAACGGACGAGTTTGGCAGGGATGCCAAAATTAGACATGGCTCTATACAGCTCGTCCCTGTAGATGCTGTCATATGCGGCCTTGAAATCGATGAAAAGATGGTGGGTGTCGATTTGGTGTTCTTGGTTTTTTTCCAGCATCTGCCGTAATGTGAATATTTGATCGACTGTAGACTTTCCTGGTCTAAAACCACACTGATAAGGACCTATCAGGTTGTTGACGATGGGCTTTAGACGTTCACATATTACGGCAGAGAAGATTTTATAAGCGATGTTAAGTAGACTGATTCCTCTATAATTGGTGCAGTTTAGAGGGTCTCCTTTTTTCAGGATCGGGCAAACAATACTGAGGTTCCATTCATCGGGCATGCTTTCTTCCGACCATATCTTACAGATAAGTTGGTGCATGCTCCTAACCAACTTATCTCCAGCTGCTTTAAAGAGTTCGGCATTCAAGCCATCCGCTCCAGCGGCTTTGTTAGACTTCAGCTTAGATATGGCAATCTTTACTTCGTCTAAGTCGGGAGGACGGGATTGTTGGCTTTCGTCGTCTATGTTGAATGGATCATCCTGCCTGACAGCGGAATTCGGTTCGTCGTCGCCGTTATACAGTCTGCAGAAGTGGTCCTTCCATATCCTCAGCATTGACTGCGGTTCCACTATGATGTTTCCACTTTCGTCTTTGCAGCCTTCGGTTCTAAGTTTATATACTTGTGAATTTCGTTTCACCTGTTCATAAAACATTCGAACTTCATTCCTGCTTTTAAACCTCTCAACATCTTCGACCGCACGCTTCTCATGCTCTCTCTTTTTCCTTCTGAGAAGTCGATGTTCCTCTCGCCTCTTCTGCTCATAGAGCTCATGAGCAGCTCTCGTCCTTTTATGCAGCGCCGCCTTGCGTGCCTGTTGTTTGGCTGCATTTGCCTGCCGACATTCCTCATCAAACCAGGGGTTCCTTGTTGGTGGTCGCTTGAAACCCAGCACGTCAGAGGTGGCTTCTCTGAGTGCGTCTTGGCAATGTTGCCACTGGTTTTCTATACATTGTGTTGGCGGAACAGAACTTCGAGAGAGGTTACTTGTAACTCGGTCGGAGAAGGATTTGGCGATCTCTTGCGATTGTAGCCGTTCGACGTTGTACCTTCTACCAACATCTCCCTGTTTTGCCTTGGGCCTGGAAACCCGAAGTGCTACCTTGGCTACAACAAGGTAGTGGTCCGATTCGAAGTTAGCTCCTCGGAAAGTTCGGACATCCATGATGCTGGAAGCGTGTCTGGCGTCGATCGCAATATGGTCAATCTGGTTGACGGTAGATTGATCTGGAGATCTCCAAGTTCCTTTGTGGATGTTGAGGTGTGGAAAACGCGTACTGGGTACCATGACGTTTCGCCCTGCAGCAAAATCTATGAGCCTGAATCCGTTGTCGGAAGTGTTGTCGTGCAGGCTGTTTTTCCCGATTATTCCACCAAAGATGTCTTCCCTTCTTAGCTTGGCATTAAAATCGCCCAGGACAATTTTAATATCGTAGCTAGGACACTGCTCGTATGTTTTGTCTAAGAGCTCGAAGAACATATCTTTGGTGTTGTCATCCTTCTCATCTGTGGCGGCGTGCGCGCATATCAGGCTAATGTTGCCGAATTTAGCCTTTATGCGGATGGTCATGAGGCGCTCGTTGATGCACCTATAGCTTAAGACTTGTTGCCTAAGTCTGGCTCCAATGACGAAGCCGCATCCAAATAAGCGCTGTTGGTTTTCTCGGTAGCAGTCACCATAGTAGATATCGCAGGTTTTCATCCTCTTTTTGCCCGGCCCATCCCATCGTATTTCCTGGATGGCGGTGGTGTCTGCTTTATAGCAGTCTAGGGCCTCCGCTAATTCTTCGGCTGCACGTGGTCTGTTAAGGGACCTAACATTCCACGTGCATATCCGAAGTTCGTTGTCCTTAATTCGTTTGCGTTGGTTGTCAGCAGTAAATCCGTCCGTATCCGAGGCTTGTTGGTGCTTCGCAACTATAAGATTTTTAAGTGGTCAGGAAGTCACCCTGTAGGCACAACCCCCAACCTGGAGGGCCAGATCCTTAGTATAACTCCAAGGACGGGGAGCCGGATAAACCGCTCCTTATAGGCCTGGGCTCCGAAAAAGTCGTAGAAGCCCTATAAGGTGTTCACTAAGTAGTTCACCCTTACTGGAACTTTAGACGCCACCGTTGATTCCAACTCGGGAATTCCTCCGCTGCCGTCTGGATAAGGAGAGGTCAGAGGTGCCTTATAATTAATACAAATTGGATGAATTAAAATAATTTGGAGTCAATGTCTTCTATTAGCCACGAGATATCGAGAACCTAACATCAATTTTTACCAATTTTTTAAACAATATTTTAAAATTTTGAAAAGATATTTGAGTCCAAAGTAAATTTTTACCAAGTTTTAGTATTGTTTTTTTCTTAGGTTTTTATTTTTTGTAAAAAAACTGTCAATTAGATTTTATTCAAAATTTTACCGAATGTTGAAAACAATATTTTTTATAAGATAAAATTAATTTGAAGCCAATGTCTCAAATTTTAAAAGATATTTGAGTAGAAAATCAAATTTTAGCAATGTTTTTTTTAGGTTTTTATTTTTGTAAAAATACTGTCAATTCGATTTGTTTCTCAAAATTTTACCGAATGTCAAAAACGTTATTCTTCGTTGCACAAAATTATTTTGGAGATAAAATATTTTTTTTTCGTAAAATATTCGTGTTGGCAAATATTTTTTTTAGTTTTTTTATATATCAAATATTTTAATTGATTTTTTTTTTATTATACCTACACGGTTATCTATTTTGCGGTTTCAAAAGTAAAATACAAAATATTTGCTTGCATGATATTTCTTTTTATTATAAGGTTTGAATGCATCTATTCTTTTGAGAAAATTTTCAAACATTTTTTGACACATATTGGACGTTATCTCAGCCATAACTTGACAAATGTTGGTTTTTAAATGCTCAAACCTTTTAAACACGGTCTTTCGCGTAGCCCCACAAACAAAAAATCCAGCGGTGTCAAATCGAGAATGTTGTTTATTAACATACCCACAGAGTGAGAAATGCGCATCGTCGCTGAAGAAAATGTTGTTCGAAAAATCGCCGTTCACCGCCTGTTGTTCAAGCACCCATCGAAGTATCTACGACGACGTTGTGAATGAGCAGCTGGCTTCAGTTGTTGTGTGAGCTGGACTTTATATGGATGTAGGTGTAGATTCAAATGCAAAATACGCCATAATGTGCCGTCAGATAGTCCTAATGTCTGAGAACGACTTGGAATCGACACCTTCAGCAACACTTTTACTTAACAGCAGCGACATTTTCAGTGGTACAAGCTAAACGATGATTTACAGGCCTTACAATATCTGTAACCAATCCTGTGCCTTAAAATTTCTTCATAATTTTGCCAATTGCATGCATAGTTTGACGATTATGTAAACTATAGTCTCCTCTTAAAACAAGATATGTGGCTGTGGCAAAATCAAAATTTTTGCAGCCCCGTCGAGAGGGAGGGAGGGATTTAAACTCACTGAACCCTGGATTTTCTAGGGGCCCGTAAAATTGAAGGCAATGAGGAGAGTTTTTTTTTCAATATACTCTATATTCATCATCAACATACCTATTCCCACTTATTTTTAGGGGCCCGAAAATTTAAAATCATTCATGCTTTCGCAATCGGGCCTCTGTTTGCATGTTATCAACCAATCAATCAGTCACAAGCTTGCCGATCTGGGCCCCTGATTATTATTGGCGTACATTTTTGTTAATATTTAATGAAAAAATTGGGCAACTCTGATCTGAACTATTGAAAGACAGTTATAATAAATTGTTTCGCTTTTTTTATTTAATTTAACGTAAATTTCAAATTTATTTTATTTTGAAAATTTTTAAAGTCAAAATAAGGGGCCCGGTAACTTAAAACCAAACACAAATATTTAGTTTGATTTCTGTTTTAAAAAAGTTTCTGTTTCCAATTAGCTTTATAATTTTTGGAATGTAATAAATTTAAATTTGTATATATATATATTTTCCAACAAAGGAACAAAGAAAAATAACCACCTCTTTTGTTAATCGAATCTTTATTATAATGTCATGTCCTTTAGTTAAATTTCAAAGTCATTTTTTACATTCTCTTTTACTTTTAAGATGGTGGAATGTGGAACGTATTGTTTAAAACTCCAAGTTATGTTTGTTTAAATTATTATAATAAAATATGTGTTTCTTGTACATTCGTACATTCTCCCCCCACGATAGAATGATGATGTGAATTCTGCTCAATCAAATACCCAGTGTAAACGATTTAATTACAGCAACTTGGCATCATTATTTGATAACGAACTGCATTACCGGACTGCATTATCGGCAGGGCCCATTTTCGATGTTGTCATTCACCACTTTCCTTCTTATCTCATTCGTACATGAAAAGAGACAGACTATTAGTAAATATATTTTGACATTTAAACAAATACAAAAGACAAAGTCAACTACAGAGAATGCAAAACAAATAGGAGAAATTTGTAGTTTTTTATTCCTTTTATTCATGAGAATTGTTGTTGTTGATTTCATTCATGCTGCATCGGGTTGTTTTGGAATTGTAATTTGTAGTATAGTTTAAGTTTATAGTAAGTAAATGTGCATCCATCTTGGGTGATTTGTGTGCGCGTCTGTGATCGTTTTTGTTGTTTTGTTTTAATTAAAAATTAAATTAATTCGGGCGTTAATTAATCATTAATCTCATTAATCAATTCATCTATTAATTCAGGTAAGTTTGTTGAATGAATTGTGCGTGGTGTGTATGTGTATAAATAAATGGATTTCGCAAATTCCATTGCCGATATCGCGTATTTATTCGTACGGCGGCGGCGTAAGTTGGTCGCGACCGCGGTGTATGTTTGTACATATGTATGGCTGGTATATTATGTGATTTATGTGGTGTTATTTTGTTTTTAATATTAATTGATTTATTTTAAAAATATGTTCAGGTACATATGTACATATGAATTAAAATTAAATTTGTAGTTAATAATAACTGTATTGTATTGTATATACATAATTGTGTAAATCGCGGCGTCGGTTGCTTTATGTACACGTAAGTATATAACAACCAAAAATTGTTTCCAGTTGGAATTAATTTGATTTCCATTGAATGCGGGGAGTTTGTTTACGTTTTGAATTGGAGTTAAAGTGATTGTGTACATTACAAAAACAAAACCAAACAAAAAAATTATATTGGTTTTGTACCAAAGTGAAATATAATTATCATTAATTCCTAGAGTTTAATTTGCAATTGTTTGTGACAATCATTTTGTGTTAATTTGATTTAGTTTTGTTGACAAATTATAACGATGAATTATTATCTTGACTTTTAATTGATGTGTTTTTTATTTCAAATGTGATTCGGTTTTGATCAAGTGTTAACTTTTTTTTTTTTTGATATTAAATAAATTCGTTTTGGCATAAAATACACATTTATTCGGTTTGGAATTAAAGTGTTATTTCAAATATTTTATCAAATTATTTTGACGCGATATAATATTTTGGATTAAATGTAAATTATGATTGTTTGTTTTATTCTGTTTTGTAATTTTCGCGTTTTGGTGAATTTGACATATTTTTAATGCCAAGTGTTTGACAGCAGTTTGTTTATTTTAATTTGTGGATGGTGTTTTAAAACTCTATTGACACATAATTATTTTGTTGAAATTATAGAGTTGTTTGTTTAGAGTTTTTTATTACTAAAAAATGGAAAATTTATTTGTTTTTTTTTTTTTCGAATGAAACGTTGAATATGTGTACATTAATTCAGACAAGATGAATAAATAAATTAACAAAATTATAATTTATGTGTTTTTCTTTTATTTTTTTTTTCTGATTTTTGTAATGAATTTATTTGATAATTTTGTTATATTGATTTTGAATTATTAATAAATATTAACATTTTGATTGATAAATTAATTAAATATGTCTTTTAATTTTTATTCGGTATATTAATTTTACTGGTGTGATTTCATACGATGGCTAATTGTTCTGCAGTTTTATTCGATGGTAGCAGGCATATTTTTGTTATCGGCCGTTTCAATTGCCCGTTTTGTGTTTTTACCGTCACGACGCGTATCAATCCGTCCGATCCGGTATGGGTTTCTTCAATTCTTGCAAGATTCCAGTAGGTCGATGGAAGTCGTTCATCTTTAAGAAGAACTAAGTCTCCTATTTTCGGCGATTCTTTGACTTGTATCCATTTTGGTCGTTGCTGAAGCCTTGCGAGATATTCAGAATTCCATTTTCGCCAAAATCCTTCTGATAGAGCTTGGACGCGTTTCCATCGATCATTATGCGTGATGTTGTTATCGAGTTCGCCTTGTGGTATAGCGTGTAATGATTCGCCGACTAGAAAGTGAGCGGGCGTGAGTGCATTTAAATCATCTAGGCTGTCGGAAAGAGGGCAAAGGGGCCTCGAATTCAGACACGCTTCTATTTGTGCTAAAAGCGTCGCGAGCTCCTCGAATGTTAGCCTTTCTGTTCCTACAACTCGTTTTAGATGGTACTTGACAGATTTCACACCCGCTTCCCATAACCCACCGAAGTGTGGAGAAGCCGGGGGAATAAAATGCCAATCTGTACCGTGATTTGCTAATTCTTCCGCAATTTCCTTCCAATCGTGTTGTGCGTCTTTCAACATTTTTGCTAACTCGTTATGAGCACCAACAAAATTAGTTCCGCAGTCACTATATACCTTCACACAGCTTCCTCTTCTGGCAGTAAATCTCTTAAATGCTGCTAAAAACGCTTGTGTTGTGAGATCTGAAACAACTTCCAAATGAATAGCCTTAGTTGCTAAGCAGATAAAAATTGCAAAGTAACCTTTAAGGATTTTTGCACCTCGTGCCTTCCAGGACTTGATATCAATTGGACCTGCATAGTCAACGCCGGTATGACTAAACGGTCGAGACATACGAACTCTCGCTGCAGGCAAATTTCCCATTAACTGCTGCATTTCAGATGCCTTTTGACGATAGCATGAAGGGCATCTATGCAGTTGGTATTTAACGCTTCTTCGTATCTGTCCAATCCAGTATCGTTGTCGAATGTAGCTTATCATTTGTTGGATACCGCCATGAAATGTGTTCTTATGAGCATCTCGGACAACCAGACTCGTAAAGTGATGGTTGTTTTGGAGCAATATTGGATGTTGAGATTCGTAGGGAAGCAGAGAGTTCTCCAAACGTCCCCCAACTCGTAAGACTCCGTTAGCATCGATGAACACGTTTAACGCCCGTAAGGCCTTTGGTGTTTTGTTTTCACGAATTTGTTGAATTTCGGTTTCAAACATTTCCTTTTGTACTGCTTTGACGATGAATAGGAGGGCAGTTTCCAACTCTTTTGGTTTAAGTGATCCTGTATTAGGTCCCAACTTGGGTCGACATTTTGTTATGAAACGATAACAGGTGGCGATAATTCTAATAACTTTGAGAAGACTCGAAAAGTTGTAGATAGTTTGTAATATGCTATCACTTTTTATCGCATGTATAACGAATGCTTTTATTGTACGTTGTTCTTCTACAACGTTTATTTCGGTGGGTTGATCTGGAAGATCGAATACCCATTTTTTTCGCAGAAGCTCTGGACCGTTCCACCACGACGTAAGTGACTCCAGTTCCGATGGATATACACCCCTGGACGCCAGATCGGCTGGGTTATGAAGCGTTGCGACATGTCCCCAGCAATCGATCCCCACTAACCGCTGGATTTCCGACACACGGTTGGATACGAATGTGGTCCATTTGGCGGGAGTGGCACGTATCCAGGCAAGTGCAATTGTGGAATCTGTCCATGCGTACATCTTCACATCTGGAATGGCTAGAACTTCCTTGGTGTATTGTAACAACTCTGCCAACATTACTGCGCCACAAAGTTCAAGACGAGGTAGAGTTATTGTTCGTTGATTTGGTGCTACCTTAGTCTTTGACAAAAGAAGATTGACATGAATTTTGCCTTTACTATCCAGGACTCGTACGTACACTGCTGCACCGTAAGCCTTCATAGAAGCATCGCAAAATCCATGTAGCTCGATCGCTTTATTAGTCTTGCTCAACTGGATCCATCTTGGAATCCGCAGCCGTTCGATCAGATGGAGTTCTCGGAGAAAAGCATCCCAATCTTTCTTCAAAGCAGCTGGAATTGGATCGTCCCAGTCACAGCCAAGCTCCCATAAGCGCTGCATCATAAGCTTTGCAGTGATGATGCATGGTGAGATCCAACCCAAAGGATCGAATAATTTTGCTATGGTTGACAGCATAGACCTTTTTGTCGTTGATTCTGTTGCAGGTTGCAGATTTTGGTATGAGAAGAAGTCATCGATGGGGAACCATTTGATGCCTAAAGTCTTGACATGGTTTGACAAGTTGAACGGAAGTTCAAAATCAAGTTCCCTATCCTGAACTGGAATATCTTCTATGAGTTCTTTCGTGTTGCTTGTCCACTTTCTGAGGTTGAGTCCTGCTGTTGCTAAAAGTTGCTTAACTTCGTCACGTTTCTTTCGCGCTTCTTTAATAGTGTCAGCTCCGCTGATGAGATCGTCGACGTACATGTCTTCACGGACAGCCTTCGCCCCCTCAGGAAAATTTTCATTTTCATCATCAGCTACCTTTTTCAAAACTTTGATCGCAAGGTATGGTGCACTTGCGGTACCAAATGTAACCGTGTTCATTTTAAATATTTTTACAGGTGACGTCTTCTTGTCTCTCCACAAAACAAGCTGATAATATCGGTCTGATTGATTGACGAAAATTTGTCTATACATCTTCTCGATGTCGGCCGTGAAAGTTACTCGGTGAGTCCGCCATTTCAGAACAAGATCTATGATACTTGATTGCAATTTTGGACCCACAAGCAACCAATCGTTCAGAGATTTGCCATCGGACGTTTTCGCTGCGGCGTCGAATACTACCCTCAGTTTGGTTGTAGAACTCGCTTCTTTGAAAACTGCATGGTGTGGTAAGAAATAGTGGAATGGGGATTGAAGCACCGCATCATTGCCATCTACCTCTTCCATATGACCAAGCTCTTCATATTCTTTGATGCAGTTTTTGTAGGCTTCAGCCAGCTTTGGATTCGAATCCAGCCTTTTTTCAAGATGTAGAAATCGTCGAAAGGCGTTTTCTCTACTACATCCCATTGCTGGATACTTTTCACCTTTAAACGGTAACTTCACCTCGTAACGCCCGTTCGGTAAACGTGTTGTGTGTCGTTCAAAATGATTGTCGCACGCAGTGTTTTCTTCCGTATCTTGCTTCTGAAAAGGCATCTCCTCCATCTCCCAAAACTTCTCTAACTGCGAACTCAGGTCAGTAATTTGAACGAAGCTTCGAACTTGCTCAGGAATTTCGGCTGAAACTTTCCCGAACACAACCCACCCCAGTTCTGTTTTTTGTGCTATAGGTCCATCTCCATTTTCCGAACGTCTTATTTCAGGAAGGAGTATTTCGGCGCAAACTTCACTACCGAGCAGTAAATCTATGGGTGCAGGCTCATAGAGATGAGGATCAGCTAAAGAAAGGCCTTTCAAATGCTTCCAAATGCCAGGTATCACTCGATGGGTCGGGAGATGGCCAGTCAACGACTTGAAGACCAACGCCTGGATGGCAGTCTCGAACGTCGAGTGGCGTGAAGCAAATCTTACTTCGACGGAGTATTGCGCAGTGCCGTTGTTGACCAACCCTAACCCGGATACCTCAACATTTGTACGCTTTCTTTCTAATTTCAGAAGTTGTGCTGCTGCTTCAGTGATGAAGGACCTTTCTGACCCTGTATCGATGAGAGCGCGTAGAAGACGTAACTTACCATCTGCTGCCCGTACCTTTACTACCGCTGTCGCCATGAGCACCTGGTGTGCGTAACCATTTTGCGACGCGTGGTAGTTAAATGACTGTCCTTGTGTTGACTGTAGTTGTTGTTCAACCGATGGTTGAAATACAGGAGCATTCGGATTTATTGACGTCTGGAATGTTTTCGCCTGAGATGAAGCACTAGTTGCAGGAAATTGTTGTATCTGTGTGTTGCTTGAAGATTGCTGTTGCATGTGTGTGTTGCTTCCACTTGCATGCTGCTGCTTGTCATGTAGCAGCGAATGGTGTCTTTGTTGACAAAAATAACACGATGTGAAACTGTAGCACGTTGCCACAAGATGCCCGTAAGACAAACAATTTTCACACATCTTGAGTCTGGAAACAACTTCTTGTCGACCTTTGACATCCATGTTGAGGAATTGTTGGCATTTTCTCAATGTGTGTTTGCCTTGACTGCACAGCTTACAAATTAATTTCTCCACGGTGTTGCTCTTGTCCGCCTTTTGGGATGGCTGTTTGACGATCTGCTTTGCATGCATGACTTTTGTCTTAGCTGGTTGTACTCGTGGCTTTGGTTTTAAATATGGCTCCTCTTTAGTCCGGAATGATGTTTCATGCTCCTGTTGACCAATAACTTCAAGAGTTCGAAAACGGATCTCCAAAAACTCGGTAAATTCCTTAAATGTAGGCAAATCTTTTCTATTGCCTAATTTTTCTTCCCATAGTTTTTGACACGAGTGTGGAAGCTTCTGATAAAGGAACCATATCAGGACGGTGTCCCAACTGGAAACAGGTACATCCATTTTTTCAAGCGCGTGAAAACATTCTTTTGTTGTATACAAAAGATCCTTCAGGCCCGCAGCAGTCTCACGAGATAAAGAAGGTTGACCAAAAAGCGTTTGCATTTGAGTATGTACAAGAATGCGCTTATGATCGTATCGATCCTTCAACAAATCCCAAGCCTTATCGTAGCTGGCAGCCTCCACAGAAAAATTCTGCAAAAACCGATTTGCATCACCAGTCATGCACGACTGCAAGAAATGAAGCTTATCGATGTCTTCAATACTCTTGTTATTGTGGATAAGAGCCTGAAACCTGTCGTGGAATGCACGCCAGGTAGTATATGAACCATCGAATTTTGGCAAATCGATTCGTGGAAGTCTTATCCCCGAATACGTCGATGGTGCAGCTGTATTACTGGGCGGAGCCCCTAGGATTGGAGGGGTCGCAACGATTGATGACGATTTTTCGATCGTTTCCACCAACTCTGTGCGATATTCGAGGTATATTTCGTTAATTTGCTCATATACTACCTTTAACTCTTCAACTTTCATTCCTTCTTCCAGCATACCACCCCCAATGATGGCTTCATTATAAGTTTTTGCCGAAAGAACATCTTCTTCTAACTTGCTTAGACGAGCTGAAGCATAGGCTTTTACTTTACGGTCTTTTGGAGACTTTTTAAAATTTGTAAGATCCCTTATTACCTTAGCTAAAAGATCTTTTTGTAGCTCACCATATTTGTAATTTTTGGTTTCAGCCATAATAATATTTAATGTCTTTTAAAATTGACAGAAATGACGAAAAAATCAAATAGACAAGTTTACAACACACAAAGCAAGACTTACTGCTTCTCTGCAACTGCTACTGCTGCTGATGCTGATGCTGATGCTGATGCTGATGCTGATGCTGATGCTGCTGCTGCTGCTGCTACTGCTGCTGCTGCTGCTGCTGTCGACGACGTCACGATCGTTGATAATGTAGATTTGTTAGTGTCTTTGCTGGACACTTTGTTCATAAATTAGTTTTAAGTTAAATTTAAGTTAAATTAATTAGTTTTAAGTTAATTTGTAATATCAATTCGTGATTAAAAACGATTTGTTCAATGCACAATTTATATCACGTATCTATTTTATACGAATCGTAAATTCGGATTATATTTTATTTTAATATCGGGGCACACACCGCACGTATATTATATTGTTCTTTTTAAAGTTTATAAGTTCGTATTTAAAGGCTCGAAGGACCAATGTTTCCAATTAGCTTTATAATTTTTGGAATGTAATAAATTTAAATTTGTATATATATATATTTTCCAACAAAGGAACAAAGAAAAATAACCACCTCTTTTGTTAATCGAATCTTTATTATAATGTCATGTCCTTTAGTTAAATTTCAAAGTCATTTTTTACATTCTCTTTTACTTTTAAGATGGTGGAATGTGGAACGTATTGTTTAAAACTCCAAGTTATGTTTGTTTAAATTATTATAATAAAATATGTGTTTCTTGTACATTCGTACAGTTTCTTTTCTTCTATTTTTGTTTCTGAAATTAGAACTTACCATATCAGTAGACATGAACTTTGAAAAAAAATGGTAAATATGGGGGGGGCGAGATTTTTCCGTCCCGGGCCCGGAATTCCTCTCGACGGCCCTGCATTTTTGTAGTTGCTTTTAACAATTTCTATGCGTTGTGCGATAGTAAAACGATAAAACTGAAAAATAAAATTGGTTTGACAGATGTCGAATTCCAGCCCTATACTTTTGAAACCGCAAAATGGATAACCCGTTACTATTTTGTTATCACGACACATTCTATTAAATAAAATTTAGTTGAAGTCGCTTAAAGCGTTGTTGATTCGTGAGATATTTGGGGTCAACCAAAATATTTACTTTTTTTAAATTGATATATGTAGTAAAAAAACAAACAAAGCCTCAATTTTTTGAAAGACCATTCTGAATCTTTTTATGTTATCATCTATAAAAAAGTCGATATCTCTATTGGTTCTTGAGATATGTACGACGAAATGTCGTTGAAATGTGTAAAATCACGTTTGTTCGTCCATTCGCAGTTCGCAGTTCGTTGCTCATGTGCAAGGCACTTTAAGGCTAGGCGCGCACATGCAACTTTTAGTTTCGAAACTGTTTGGTTTCTAAACTGAGCACTTCTAAACTGAGACTTATATGAGAGTCCGCGCACATGCAGAAACCATTCTGTCGCCCATTCGAGCAACTTTTTAGTTTATGTTTTGACACAAACTAAACGATCACCTCAAACCAATTCCTTAGTTTGTGTCACAAGGAATTTTAGGTAACAGCGCGGACATTCAACTAAATCGTTGAATAATTTTCTGTACGTGCAAGAGAGAGAAAAATTTAGTCAAGGTGAATAAATGTTTCCTGTGTATTGGTTTATTTCGTTGATTACTTTCGGAGTTGCTTATGTGCGTGATGTTTGGGCAACTAACGATCGAACTATTTGGTTTCGAAAAAGTTGCATGTTAGCGCCTAGCCTAAAGGTTAATAATTGGTTGCTGAAATACACCAAAACTCCGACAACTAATTCATCAAAAATATTTTTTGATTAGGTTGTCATATGGATATTTTTGCTGGCAATTTTTTTTTAAATTTCCAAATTTCTGATAAATAATGACGATCTGGCAAGACTGATTTTGGAACACAAAAATGTAATGTAGCGCAGCTTTACGAACCTCTAGATAGTTAAATGTACATACAATTGTCCCAAAAGAAATAATGGAGATGTGACAAATATAATATCTTATGCCCTGATAAAAGTAACATAATTTGTTAAATTAAATATGAAAAAATGTTTGTTGTTTTCGAAACAATATTCAAAATCAATCCAAAATCATCCATTAGTCTGGTTATCAACTTAAGAATAACAGAAGTAAGTTTTGCCATGGAGGCAAATTTTAAAAGTTTAATTATTTGAAATTAAGATGTCGTGGTGTCAGAAGACAATAATATTTATCTTAGCGTAGGTACTCTTGCTAACATCTATTGCGCCTAAATTTAATTACATCTCTCTATATTTCCTGAAAATTATATCTGAATTTATGTATGTATATGAAAATTTATCATAATTAAAATAGACTCTCAAAACACAAATAATATCAATCTACATATAACAAATTTCCATGTTCTGTTAAATGCTTCCCATTATTCACCCATCTAACTTCTACATTAACTCACCTCAAAACCATCCCTGTAGAATCGAACTACCCGACATCTGTCTTCTGTCACATTTTTCCTGGCACACTATACTACCCCTTGTCAAATTTGAGATTTGGTAATTTGTGAAAAATTTTATTCTTCTTTTCTTGAATAAAAAAAAACTTATTAAATCCAATTCAAAATGACTAACGCATGGAGGGCTGCTGGTTTGACGTAAGTTAAAAATAAAAACTATAAAGTTTTTGAATTTTTAAAACCAATAAAATTGATTGCGTCCATTACGTAATAAATCTCTTTTCTTCTCATGTCCCACATAGCTACATCCAATACTCGAACATTTGTGCCAAAGTCCTTCGTCAAGGACTTAAATCCGAACTCCGTGCTGAAGCCTCCAAGAGGGAAGTGAGTAACGTTAAATTCAACCCATGGGAAAATGGCAAACCCATCCGTAAGTACACAGCCTCCTCTCCAATCATATTTTACACTTAAATAGTGTTAGCCTCTAGCCGCTGCTGTAGTTAAAAAAAAATATATATTTAATTTTATTTTATTATAATTTTTTCTTAAATAAAATTTCCAGATGAAAAGTCTTAATTAAGTCAAGCAACTCAATGCTGACGACAACAGAGTCGTAAGTGCAAATGAGCCCCAAGGAGTGTTCAATAATAATTAATCACACCTCTCTCTCGTCTCGGTATCGATGGCCTAACCTAGAGTCATTGATTCCGACCATGAGTTCAAGATGTTTTTATTCCAAAACTCCTTTTTAACTAACAATTTATACATAAATATGTGTATGCAACCTCTCAATTCCACTTTTTGTGTATTTTTGTTTCTGTTAAAAAACAAAATTGAAACGTAATTGGAATTAACTCGCATTTTTTGTTTCTTTTTTATAGGCAAGGCCCAGGCAGCGGAATAATTGAATTCCATAATCCAGTCACCATCAATATAAATTTATAATAAATTTAATGTTTTTTCCTCAAATAATAAACAATGTAAATTAAAAAGAAGATAAAACACGACTACGTTTTTGTTTTTGTGGGACAATTGAATTGAATTGATGTAGTACCTACTATTGGAATGTCAATGGAACTCACCTTTTTCTCGAGAAATGACCATCAGACTTCTTTTGAAGTGTTGTCAATGAAGTATTGCCATTAAATTCGTTTACCTTGCTTGGGTTATAACTAGACGGGTTGTTTCTAAACACAAAGTAAAACGACAGGATTAGAGATGACTCTAAATGCCTTTGCATTTGATCCTATATATTTGAACCTTCAAATTTAATGGTAGGTTAGGTAAAAGTGGCTGGAAAGCCAACACATCGTTGCGTTGTAATACCAAATAAATCTATAGGTCTTCCCTGATTGTTATTTGTTAAACCATTTGGAGCAATTTATATTCGAATTTGTTACTAAGAACTTTATATGCTCTTATATTTTTAAGTACATACAAAGAAATGATTCAAAATTA
The DNA here is from genome assembly GCA_920104205.1 of Eupeodes latifasciatus. Taxonomy (NCBI): domain Eukaryota; kingdom Metazoa; phylum Arthropoda; class Insecta; order Diptera; family Syrphidae; genus Eupeodes; species Eupeodes latifasciatus. The sequence continues at coordinate 49,106,395 of OV049926.1, read as the reverse complement.
TATAGAACTATACCAAAAGTGTTAAATGTTTGTTGTGCTTGAGGGGGGTTTAAAAAAAATTATTGTAAATGGAGTCTTTTTGATATTAAATTGAAAAGTTTATATTTATGTGGTTGCTTTAACGTCGTCCTTGAAAGAATAGTGCAGAGCACCCATATCAACACTAGAGGCACTATCTTTTAAAAGTCTGCTCAATCAATTAAATATGCTGATGACAGTGAGAGAACTGGAAGAACTTAGCGCGATGTCAATGGGGAAAGGCAAAGGGCCTACAATACCAACGCGATGTCTCGGTCAAAACGTTACCATCCACAGGCGTAACTTTGAGGTAGTTAAGGACTTTGCCTTCCTGGGCTCCTATATGAATGCAGAAAAAAAACACAAGCGCTTAGATCAAACTAAGAAGACTTACTCGTGCTAACCGCTGTTTCTTTGGGCTAAGGAGAAAGCAAAGCCTCCTATCGAGAAACCAAAGAGTCGCTATATAAGACACTCATCATCAAAAAACCTTGGGTCGTTTCGAGAGAAAAGTTCTTCGTGTAATCGTCGTACCCGATTGCACAGAAGATGACTGCTGGAGAAGAGAAACGACGAGCTGTACGGACAGTATAGCTACGCAAACGTAGCCAAAAGTATAAAAGTCCAACTCCTGAGGGCGTGAAAAGCAATGCTTCGACCCGGAAAGTCGAAGATGGTACTCACAGGTGGAAAGTGAACTTAAATAAATTGTCTTAAATATTGCATTTCAATAATCCATTAAAACGGTTTTGAAAGGAAGCAAAACTACAAGAACTTAAAGTTAAAATAATACTCAGAATTTTTACAATGCAGTCGATCGCTTATTCCAGAGGAAATGAAAACGTTTTCCCAAATTTGGGTTTATCGTTCATAACATTTCCTTCGCCTCTGTTTGTTGTAAATATGATTTGACTTACTGAAATCAGACCCAAAGCCCCATAACCATACCAAAAGTCAGTAGGACACTTTTATATGATAAGATTCAGTAAAATGACTACGCTTTTTCAATATCTGCACTAATGAAAATTGAATGCATTCGTGGATGGACCTCAATCATAAAATGGTTAGGCCGACCCATTTGAATTTTTAAAACACAAGAGATCTATCATTTTCATTTCAAGTTATTTAAATTCATTATATTACTCGTAATAGTAACGAAACTTTGTAATTTAAATGGAAGGAGAACTTTCGACTAATAATTAAGCTAGCTCTAATATATTTGTGAGTTTTGTATGATGTTGACGCAGTTATGACGCTATTGTTTTCTTTACGGGTTTCGTGTTTTAATTTTACCATAAATTTGATATCGTCGTCAATGGGCAGGTTCAGACGACATAAGGGACTTGAAAGTAAATCAAGTTTCTAGGATCTGATTGGCCAGCTGCTAAAAAATTGGGCAGGTTCAGCCGACATAAGGGACTTGAAAGTAAGGCAAGTTTCTTGCATCTGATTGGCCAGCTGCCAAAAAATTGCCTTCCAATTAAGGCAACTTTATTGGAAAGATGACTGGAAAGTTAGGCAAGAAAAATCTCCCTTACTATCAAGTCAAGTCAACTTTTGTCAAAATGACAATTGATCATATTTTTTAATTCAACTAAAAGCTGAACTTTATTACTCAATGATTTATTTATTATCTGAACAACTTCATTTAATGCTTTCTGTAAAAAGGTTCCTTGTAAATTTGGAAAAGAAATAAGTAATATTTCTTTAAAATACAAAATACAAATCATGATAGACGTGTAGCTTGCCTGAGGAGTGTTTTGTAGAAAATAATGATTTTGGTAATTTTTGTACTATGAACTTGAAGTAGAGGTTTGTGAAGTAAAGTTCTGAATTTTGAACTCATGACACTTGAAAAACTAACTAGTTGCCTTGGTCAAAATTTACGTTCAAAGAATGAAGTTGACTGCAAATGAAGTCCCTTATGTTGTCTGAACCTGCCCATTGCCTTCCAATTAAGGCAACTTCATTGGAAAGTTGACTGGAAAGTAAAGTCAACTTATGTCAAAATGACAATTGGTCATGTTTTTTCATTCAACTAAAAGCTGAACTTTATTACTCAATGATTTATTTATTTGCATAACTTCATTTAATGTTTTCTTTTAAAAGGTTCCTTGTAAATTTGGAAAAGAAATAATTAAGTAATATTTCTTTACAATACAAAATACAAATCGTGGTGGACTTGTAGCTTGCCTGAGGAGTGTTTTGTAGACAATAATTTTGTTGGTACTTTTTGAACTTTGAACTTCAATTAGAGGTTTGCGAAGTAAAGTTCTGAATTTAAAATTCATGACACTTTAAAAACTAACTAGTTGCCTTGGTCAAAATTTACGTTCAAAGAATGAAGTTGACTGCAAATGAAGTCCCTTATTTTGCTTAAACCTGCCCCTTGTCAAATTGGAAAAGTTCAATTAATATTCGTTTACAATACTACCTACATAAGTACAAATAAAGATGTGCTTGTAGCTTTCCTAGGGAGTGTTTTGCAGACAATAATGTTTTCGATAGTTTTTGTACGAAGAACTGAAGCCTCAAAAACTAACAAGCTGCCGTGGTCGAAATATACGAGTACGCTCAAAGAATGCAGTTGACTGCAAATCAAGTCTCTTATGTTGTCTAAACCTGTCCATTGCATTCAAATTAAGGTTTATTTATTGAAAAGTTGACTGGAAAGTTAGTCAAGAAAAATCTTGAGTCTACTGCACCTGCCCATTATTAGACTTCCATTGACATTACCATTACCATTTCTGTGAAAACTTTTATCATCTATGTATGTCATAATACTTGGAAATAAAAGAATTAAACACGTTTTTCTTTTTAATATACATAATATAATATTTCATTATTTAATATCTTTTAATGTAAGTAAATAAATTGGATACATTTTGTTTTTTTTTTTTGTTATAAAATAATATCTATTTATCTGCTAATTTAAATACAAGTGTGTTATTTGTTAATAATTAAAATAGTTTTAGTCTCTTTAATCTGTTTTTGTTATTTTATTGTTGTTGTTTTATTTATTTTAATAATAATAATATTTCTATAAAATAAAATATAACATGTAAAAAACATTGTGTACATTTATTTTAAGGGATTTTTTGTTGTTGTTGGTTGTTCTTGTTATTGAGTTTAAACGTATTAAATTTACATTAATATCATTTTTAATACATATACATACATTAATATTATTTTTAGTTAGTAAAAAATAATAATAGTAGATAATTTAAAATAATATGTTATCAACAATATGCTAAAGTAAGATTTTATTTTATTTATTTTTTAAATAAGAATAATTTATGCGGTCAAGACACTATATTTATAATGTAATTAAAAAATATATATTTTTAAGGTATATTTACAAATAATTTAAAACAAAATATAACGAATCATAAAGTTTCTGTTTTGGTATCAAATAATTCTACACTTTTTTTTTTCTAAAGTAAGCGTTTCAATTGTATAAAACAAAATTATGTAATTTAAAAAAACAATACAAAAATAAGGCAAGAAGTAGTGTGTATGCGCAAATTTAAAATAAAATTAAGTTAACAATATTTAAAAATGTAATTCATAAATATGTATATAATCAATTAAGCCTTAACTTAGCTAACACAAACAAAAAATTAAACGCATATTGGCTAAGAGTATATTATGTATTTTCTAGATGTAAATATAATTATATAATTTTAATTTTTTTAGTTAAGGCTATAAAATTAGAAAATGAAAAAGAAAATTTATAAATTTATGTTAACAAAGTGTTGTTTTTTTTTTAACATGTACAATATAATATTTATATAATATTTCAGGTAACAGACCTTTGAGGAGTTTATTTTTGTTTCACACATTTAAAAAATATTTTTGTTTTTATTTTATAACTTTTGTAATAATAATATTATTTATTTTTTTTAAAGCCCTCAATCGTTTTAGTTTATCAGTTTATCACACGTTGACAAGAATTCTTTTGCTATGATTCTTTACTTTTATGTATGTAGTTTATTATATTTTTATAAGAATATAATTATTTTAAATTTTATTCGTTTCTTATTTGTAGAAAGTTAACAATAATGTTGGGGAGTGTATCATGAGCATTTTGGTTGATAACATTTTATTGGAGAGGAACCAGCTGTGAAGCCGAAGAATACGCATTCATATTTTGACAGTTCATTCTTGTCTATTTATTCCAGGTCTAGTAGTAATAGAAAAGGTGTTTACCATCAGACACTGTCCTTGTCTGAGGACTTCACCCACCTGTACGCCAGAATAAGTTGATGTAACGAATATTAACTGTCAAAGCAACGCCAGCCAACAAAAGCTTAATAATTGTCTCAAGTTTTATTTGGCTCAATCACTCATTAAAAAGCTGAAAAGGAGACGTCAACAAATTTTACACAAAACTATTACGAACATCCATTAAAGGTCACGAGTTTGACGTTTATACACAAACGTCGTATTTTTTAAAACTCTTTATTTAAGAGTTAGAGTAAGGCAGACGTCAAATAGTGATTTTTATTTTATTAAATACATTTTTTAAAATGGCGGCAATAAAATTTAGCAATGGGCAAGTTCAGGCGACATAACACATAAAGGACTTGAAAGTAAGGAAAGTTTCTAGCATCTGATTGGCCAGCTGTGAAAAAATTGCCTTCCAATTAAGGCAACTTTATCGGAAAATTGACTGGAAGGTTAGTCAAGAAAAACTCCCTTAACTATCAAGTCAAGTCAACTAAAGTCAGAATGACAATTGATCATGTTTTTTGTAATTAGCTGACAGTTGAACTTTATTACTTTACGGTTTATTTATTTTTCGCACAATTGTATTTAATATTTTGTTTAAAATGGTTCACGGTCAAATTGGAAAAGAAATAAGTAATATTTTTTACTATTCGAAATGCAAATTGTGATGGACTTGTAGTTTGCCTGAGGACTGTTTTTTAGACAATAATATTTTTGGTAGTTTTTGTACGATGAACTGAAGGTAGAAGTTTGTGAAGTAAAGTTCTGAGTTTGAAGTTTATGACACTTAAAAAACTAACTAGTTGACTTGGTCAAAATGTACGTTCAAGGAATGCATGTCTGAACCTGTCCAATGTCAGGAGTATTAAAATTTTCAAAATAAATCAATAAATCAAAATGTCAAAACATTGCTCTAACGTTTTCCGTTCCATTTGGCAAAATACATCAAAAGTTAACCTATACAATACTAGAATATTCATCTGTCAGATTGATAGTCGTTGAGACGATTGTTTTCTCTACTTTTTAAATCTATCCAACAATTTTTTTTGTTTCACGTGATACGGACCCAGTATAAAATAAATTATTTGAAACATCAACTTTAAATTAAATTTGACAGCTACAGTGACACTAATTCTGATCAAAATAAAAAACACAATGATGTGTTTTGTTCGCATAGAAAAAAAAATCAATTTTTAGATTGAAATCCAATTTTACCAATGTGTAACCCCCTAACATTACAAATTGTAAAGCTTATAATGGTTTTCAAAAATTTGGTGGGGTTCTGGTTCTCTTCTTGAAAACGCCTAATGGTTCTTTAGATCTGATCTGCAAATAAAACCTCTCTTATCAGATTTTCAATGACCATAAATTAAGTTATCAATGCCACAATGTATGTAAAATGTTATTTTAACAATCTTCACTCTCACCCTCATTTTTGTTTGCAGATTCAGTAGATTTTTCACTTTTATACAAAAACACCTCCATGTGATCTTTTCCCTTCACATAAACTTCACCGCGAGGTTCAAACTCATATCTATCCTCTAAATATGGCAAACAATCTTTGCCAACTTGAAGCCTACCCGGAATTCCCGTCGAATCCATTCGACTGGCCACATTAACTGCGTCTCCCCAAATGTCATAGTGCAATTTACTAGTTCCAATGACACCAGCTGTCACATCACCAATATTGAAACCTATTCTCAGAATCAAATTAAACTCCAACAGATCCTTATTGAACGAATCCACCACAGACTGCATGGCTTTCGAGAATTCCATTAGTGCGTGAATGTGATGATTGTTATCGCCTCGATTAAGCGGATCCAATCCACTAGCTGCCATAAATGTACTGCCGATGGTTTTTATTTTCTCAACACACCGGAATTCCGGTTTCGATAGTTGTTCGTCAAAATCGCCTATTAGTTCGTTAAGTACTCGCAGATATTCCTTGCCACCTAAGTAGCTTTCGTCGTACATTTCGTTGAAATTAACAATACTTGCGAAGATTATCGCAACGTTTCGATGGTTCTCTGAGTATTTGGCCGTGTTTTTGAGGTGTTCCGCCACGTGCTTCGGAATGATGTTGTGGAGCAACATGTCAGCCTGGTTTTTCATATTCTGCACTCGGATTTTATCTTGATTGGCGACGGCATTGCCATAGAACGTCAATCGGTAACCGATCTCGAATTCCCGATTCAGCAACCACACCAGAATGAGGATCAATAGAAGATCAAGATAGATTTCTACGTGGTAGTCCTGGAACCACTTGACTTCCTCCGAAATGATGATGTGCGTATTTGGAAATATCGACGGTTCAGTGGAGTTGACACTATCGCTGCGGTTGACGTAGGATGTGAGCTGACTAACCGCAATTCCAACGAAACACATGGCAGCCAAGAATGCCAAAATATTTCGCATCCAGCAATTCAGCTGCGTAAAGTTGCAGAAATGCACAATGCAAACGAATATCAGGAAACCGTAGTGGTATTCGAAGGCCTGCAGCAGGTTCAGGTCAAGTAGGAGAAAATGTATAACGATCAAGACCGCTGGCATCGACATCAAAACAGCCAGACACGTGTGCCACGGGTACCAGCTGGAAATGGCTTCGAATATCCGATCAGCGCACGATTCCTTCTGCGTCGTTTTGTCTTTGCCGTTATTTCTTCGACACATTTGTCGCGTGAACAGAAACAAAGCGAAGAACTGTATACCCGTGAAAATGGAGAAGATACCGACCCAGATGTGAAAGTACGAAACGGTAGAGGGCGCCATTAGAAACAGCGACGCTGCGATACAAAAGTATACCGCAATGCCAACGAAGATGTCGATGTAGGTGTTGTAGCGGGGCGTGGCAAGGGTGGGTGGGCCTTCGGTTTCGTTTTCGTTGCCAAATCGGTGAGCTTTCGAGCGGAATTCTCTCTCCATTTGATGCGATTTAAAGAACAAGCTGAATCGTCTGAGCGGAGGTTTCACCAAGTAACTCCGCTGCGATTTAGCGTTATCTCGGACACAGCGTATCAATTGGAGATCGGATTGTTTCCTCAGTTGTTGCAAACATGCTGCCAACGGGTCGGCCACATGTTGTTGCGGATGTGTGGGAGGAGGGGGTGGAATGTGGACAGGAATTTGGATTTGCAGATCACCTATATTCGATATGCTCGATGTGGAACTGGTAAAGTACCCAGAAACCCGATGTTGCGAGATCGCTGCCGTCTGATTAAGGGCATATATCTGTTGCTGTATGCTAGACCTTCGACTGTTGCTCTTGATCCCAGAGTCCTTGCGGCTTGTTGCCGAGGGACATATACTCAAAATGTCACACGCCTGCAGTTGATGTTGATGCTGACACGGTGGCAACGGAGGTGGCTGATGTTTTGGATCATGTTTCGCTGCTGCTAAAGTGGACGCACGCGGTCTACCTTCAGGCGAGGCATCCCATTGACACGACTGGCCAGACAACCCCGATCTCCCACATTGCGATCGATAACTGCCAGATCGACCGAACGGTGAAATATCACTCCGTGATTGTGAGATATACGATCGGATGTCAATGATATCGTCGAACATGGAATGCTGCCCGGGGGAACAGCAACTACCGTCTGGCGACTTTATCATCGATGCGGAGGCTGTATGACCTGGTCTTTGTGGAATGTCTAGCGTGCAGGTGGGCTTCGTGGTCTCGATTAACAGTGGAATCTGTTGGTAGCCATTTTGCTCAAGGCATATGCTCACTTCTTCCGGTGGTCGAGATGGAGTAGAATTCAACAGTCCCGTAGATGGATCGGACTTCTTAAGGAATCGAGGAACTCGCCAGTTTTTCAGTCTTGCCTTAGTTTTGTTCTCTTCCTCCGAATTATTGGTGTGCGGCTTCAATGTCGATCCCGTATTCGAGGAGCCCTTGCAACAACCCTCGTCATCTTGGTCCGAATCCAGGCTTCCTGGTAAGGATTTGGTGGTTATAATTATTGTAGGATTTGCTTGAGCTGATGGATTATTGTTTGTGTTCTTCTCGTTCACATCGTTGTGTGTTTGATGAGCATTCGATTTTTTGCGTATTTTCATTGTGAGCGATGTTAGGCGCGGTCGTATCGAGAGCAAAGGTGATGGATTAAGGGAACTCGATGTTTGACCAACTGGTGAGGCTGGCGGAACGTTGGGATGGATGACAGACACGTTTGTTGCACTCTGTGACAAAGAGTGTTCGTTGTGGTATGCCAACAAGTAGTTTGAACCATTTCGAGCACTGGGACTTAAACTATTGTTTCGAGAAATCTCCTTTTGCCGTCCAACTACAAAGTATGTTCGTTGACCTATAAGAGGATATAGTTTATTAGTAGAAGAAATTAAAAGAGGCTTGTATAAAACTTACCCATGACTTCCTCGCCTTCCTCAACGAAATAGGCATCCCCTAAAAAGTTCAGTGTTGTCTCAGAGATGTGAACTTGTTCGGGTTTCCCAGATGACTCCATTCTTTAAAGAGAAGCATACAAATTATATTCGTGGTCTTATACAAATTTACAAAAACTTACTTATTAGCTAAAGTAACATCGTTGCTCCAGACGTCAAACTTCACCCTGCGCGTTCCAACAATGCCACACAAAACGGTACCAGTGTGAACGCCAACTCTCATCTTGACTCCCTCGTGTCGCTGAGCATCGAAGCATCGCATGGCATCGATCATCCCCAGACCCATTTCCACACAACAAATCGCATGATCTGGCCTCGGTTCAGGACACCCAGAGACGCAATAGTAGCAGTCGCCAAGTGTCGATATCTTCTCACACCCATTCAAAGTGCAGAGATCGTCAAACCTCTCGAACAGATCATTCAGTATCTCTACCAGTTGTTCAGCATTTTTTGTCGATGACATTTTTGTGAAGCCCACGATGTCAGCAAACAAGATGCTCACATTTTCCATGCTGTGCATGTGGAATGGCCGAAACAGAGACTTGACATCGTTGGACGATCTCGGCCTCATGTATTTGGGGCTCATAAGATCGGGCTGTTCCATTCCGCCCTCATTCAGCAACATGTCAGCAACTTTTGGCGGCATCACAGAATGTATCATCTTCTCCTTGAGCTGTTTCTCCATTTCCAGCTGCCTCCTTACCAAGAGATTCTGTCCAATTTTCATGAACGTACCACGCATTCGAACCACATTCATCACCAGCACATGCACCCCCACCAAATGCACGCTGAATTGCAAAAGTATCCGCAAAATCAGCACCTTATAGCAATGTTCAGTGGATGTCCCATGCACTGCCGTATTCCCCGCCACCAAATGACTAAGCGTCTCGAAGAGTATTGAATAGGTGACGGCAATGACTGCACTAAGCCATAGCTTCATTGGCACTGCTGTGTAAATGAGAAGAATGATTTCTAGGCAAATGGCAAAATGTCCCAAAGGACTAAATGCGTTGCTGGTGAAACTTAGAAAACCTAATGATGCCGTACAAAGAATGATGGCTGTTAAAGCTGATGTCAGATTCGAATGAGCTCGATACATGTCATAATGGGTGAAACATAGTCCTAAAATTGTTATTATCGATAGAATCGAGAAGGAACTTGAGATTTCCCGCCAATAGCCATTCGAACCACTGCCGAACATAAAGTATAGGAACCATGCCAGCGAGCAAATTAAAATGTATAAAAGCGTAAATCTGAAATTAAACAAAAAGAACAATTTAAATTTTGTTAAATTTCAATTTAAATAAAATTTAAAAATTCATATACGTATTATGAAACATATCGGATTTAAACTCAAAGACTAAAAAGTTTTGTATCGAATTAAATTTTTGTATTTTTGATTCTTTTTCTGTGTGATTTTAACTCGTTTACATCGCGGTCAAGTTTAATTAATTTTAACAGAAAATATTTCCACCACAAGCCAATAAGCGCATAGAACTGGGTAAGGCGTAGGGTACGTAGAGAGTTTCAAATATTAATGTTTTAAATTGTAAGCAAATTGAAATTGTTGCAAGCAGAATAATGCATATGGAACAAATGGTGCCCTCACGCAATTATGCAAAACAATCACCCTTTTTTATTTTTGTTTAAAAACAATTCATTCATGAAGGACAAATAAATTTAATTTACATAAATTGAACTATGCTCTTTTCAAAAAAGGGTTGTGGAAAAGTTGGATATATTTATTTGTGTTAGAATAAGTATTTTTAAAAATCGCTGTTGCCTTGAGAGAGTTGAAATTCAGTGCCTTTCTCCTAAAAAAGGTTGTATTTTGTTTTCTTTAAATTAAATCTATGAATTATTAAATAATGAAAAAGCACGTGCTTTTCAGAAGAAGATGATACAATTTAAAATGATTAGTAGGAACTACGACGTGAACTTGTGCTTAATTTTCAGGAAGATTTAATAACGTCACATATTTTCAATTAAACTCAAATTGAATTTAAGGGAAGACTAGTGGTCGTTTACAAAATTTTGAATAGTTTTGAAAAACCTTTATAAGTAAATATGGAAGAGTAAGGAACTTAGAGTGCAACTTGTGCATCAGGAACTGTGCTATAATTTTAATTCCGATTGTTTCTTTCAAAAGTTACAGATTTTGAAAACTTTGCTATGACTTTAATGAAGACCTGAACAAAGTTTGTGAATTGTCTAATTTTGTATCTAGGTTCCGATCACAAGTTTAGAAGTTTAAGATCTTTTATATTAGAAGGTAATTTATTTTTCTGTTTTAATTGTTAAGTACACAAATTGATTAGGAAATTTAGACTTTGCTATCAAGTGTACAAGAAAATATTCTTCTTGGGAAGATTTACGGCATGTAATTGGTACAACGTCGAACGGCTACAATCGCAAGAGATCGCCAAATCCTTCTTCGACCGAGTTACAAGTAACCTCTTTTGAAGTTCTCTGCCGCCAACACAATGTATCGAAAACCAGTGGCAACATTGCCAAGATGCAATCAGAGAAGCCGCCTCTGACGTGCTGCGTTTCAATCAACCACCAACAAGGAACCCCTGGTTTGATGAGGAATGTCGGCAGGCAAATGCAGAAAAACAACAGGCACGCAAAGCGGCGCTGCGTAGAAGTGAGATCATGACTATGAGCAGAAGAGGCGAGAGGAACACCGACTTCTCAGAAGAAAAAAGAGAGAGCATGAGAAGCGTGCGGTCGAAGATGTTGAGAGGTTTAAAAGCAGGAATGAAGTTCGAAAGTTTTATGAACAAGTGAAACGAATTTCACAAGTACATAAACCTAGAACCGAAGGCTGCAAGGACGAAAGTGGAAACATCATAGTGAAACCGCAGTCAATGCTGAGGATATGGAAGGACCACTTCTGCAGACTGTATAACGTTGACGACGAACCGAATTCCGCTGTCAAGCAGGATGATCTATTCAACATAGTCGACGAAAGCCAACAATCCCGGCCTCCCGACTTAGACGAAGTAAAGATTGCCATATCTAAGCTCAAGTCTAATAAAGCCTCTGGAGCGGATGGCTCGAATGCCGAACTCTTTAAAGCAGCTGGAGATAAGTTGGTTAGGAGCTTGCACCAACTTATCTGTAAGATATGGTCGGAAGAAAGCATGCCCGATGAATGGAAAAAAAATTTGAAAAAGGAGACTCTCTAAACTGCACCAATTATAGAGGAATCAGTCTACTTAACATCGCCTACAAAATCTTCTCTGCCGTAATATATGAACGTCTACAGCCCATCGTCAACAACTTGATAGGTCCTTATCAGTGTGGTCTTAGACCAGGAAAGTCCACAGTCCATCAGATATTCACATTACGGCAGATCCTGGAAAAAATCCAAGAACACCAAATCGACACCCACCATCTTTTCATCGATTTCAAGGCCGCATATGATAGTATCTACAGGTACGAGCTGTATAGAGCCATGTCTAGTTTTGGCATCCCTGCCAAACTCGTCCGTTTGTGTAGGATGACCATGGAGAATTCACGCTGCTCCACAAAGGTTGGAAACAACTTAACAGAACCTTTCGATGTCAAAAAAGGTTTTAGATTCGTTCGTACTTAAAAAAATAGTGCATATATATAGCATATGCTGATGACATTAACATAATCGGAAGTACTCAGCGTGATGTGAATGGGGCTTTTGTGAGTATTGAGGCAGAGGCGGCAAAAATGGGTTAAACGATTAATAAGGGCAAAATAAAGTACATACTGTCGTCAAGAAAGGACCTACAACACCGACGCGACGTCTCGGGCAGAACGTCACCATCGACAGACGTAACTTTGAGGCAGTCAAGGACTTCGTCTACCTAGGCTCCGCTATAAACACAGAAAACAATACCAGCGCTGAGATCAAACGAAGAATAACTCTTGCTAACCGCTGTTTCTTTAGGCTAAGAAAGCAATTGTGTGGCAAAGCCCTCTCTCGAGGGACCAAAGTGTCGCCATATAAGACCCTCATCATCCCCGTCCTGCTATACGATGCAGAAGCATGGACTATGACAAAGGCGGATGAAAGCACCTTGGGTCGTTTCGAGAGAAAAGTTCTTCGTGTGATCTACGGTCCCGTATGCATCGAAGGGGAGTGGAGGAGAAGATGGAACGACGAGCTGTACGGCCTGTACAGCGACGACGTAGACTTAGCCAGAAGGGTAAAAGTCCAACGACTAAGATGGCTGGGTCACGTTGAGCGCATGGAAACCAATGCTCCGGCCCGGAAAGTCTTCGAATCCACACCCACAGGACAGGACAGTAGAGGAAGGCCGGAAATTTTGAACTTCTTTTTTGGACTTTGCGGACATTTTGGACAATGTGCATCATCGCTAAAAAAAAGATTGATCGAAAAATCGGTGTCTATTGTAATTTGCGTAGTTTCAACATTATAAAGAGGGTTCTTAAAAAAGATGTTGTTTTTTTTTTAAATTGACATGAAATTTACTTTATTCGAAATATAATCTTCTGAGTTATCTTATAACTCAAATGTGAGGTCCAATTTTTGATGACTTTTCCCAACATTTGCCAATAAGGCGGCGAATGTTATCCTCTAAATGATCAATCGAACAATCGGCGTAGAATATCGACTTTATACATTTCCACAAAAATAGTGAAGTGGCATTAAATCGTACGATTTTTGAGGTCAATTCACGGGCCCGTGACGTTGAACTGTGCGAATACCAAAAGTTTCCTTCAATAAATCAATTGTGGCGGTCTTGTTGAAACCACAGCTCCTGCACATTCTGCACTCCTGTTTTTCAATTGATCAACGAAAAAGTCAGTAATCATGGCTCTATAACGATTGCCATTGAAAGTAACGTTCTGGTGGACAGCATCGTTAAGAAGTACGAACCAATTATATCACCAACCCATAAACCACAAAAAACATTAATTTTTCGTGAATTTAACGGTCTCTTAATAACATTTGAGGATGATCATGAATCCAAATACGACAATTCTGTTTATTGACGTATTCATTCAACAAAAAGTGAGCTTCATCGTCAAACTAAGTTCGATGATGAAAAAATAAAACCATGATTAGTTCAAGTGTCAATCTACTCAAGTTGAAATGTCAAATCAAACTAAAATAAATCACTTGACAACTGATTAAATGGCCGCCATTTAAAATAGTGTTACCAACTTAAAGCTTTATACAAAACCGTGATAGGGATAATGATGTAAATTGAAATGTAAAATATGGCATAGTGAAGTTTATGACTCGTTTAATTCCTGCGAACACACGAGGAAATCGATAAATTCGGATCACCAGTAACGCACTTACACTTAAAGCAGCAATATTTTCGAATGAGAATGTATTCCAATATGCACAAGTTCAATGATATCAATAAAGCTTGTCATTTCTTCAAAATGTCTTTAAAATTTTTCTATTGGCTTGAGTAGTCTAATTAGTCGATTATGACAAACATAATAATAACGAAAAGCGGCTACATTTGAATCACGACTTTTCTAGTAAATTAAAATGAATTTAACACTTTGTTTGGTTATCAAACGATCCATCATCGTAAAAAACCTACATTCAACTAATAGTAAGGCACTTCACATTATAGCTAAGTTTTGACAGTAGTCAGAATCACTACAAACTTGAAACCACGAAATTAATGAACATAATGGGGTTTTCCATGGGCAAAATGAATCAATTTATTTTTTATCTATATCTGTTAAAACAAAAATTCCCCTGTTTTGCGTTCCATGGGGCAAAATAAATTGATTTACTTTTGATTTAGGATCAAATCTGCAGATATGGATTTTTCGGCATGTTTACCCTTCTGCACTACAATTTAAAAAAAAATGTTTAGCTTGGAATTTGACAGCTCTGCCGCACTTCATAGCACTTACACAAAGTTACACAAATATTTTGACAAACAAGAAAAAACAGATCCAATTATGTTCCATGCGCAACGAAAAAAAATCAATTTTTTAAGAAAATCTGAATTCACCCATGGAAAACCCCATATGTTTTAAGACATTGAAAACCAACCATAATGGTTTTATATTTTGTTTTTATTAAAACATTTACATTTTCATGACATTTAACTTTCTCACTTATTCACGCACGTTCTCTCACTGACTCACTCTTTCACTGATTCGTAATTTGTTATTTTGGCAACTAAACTACTCACCGATAACGCATTCGTATGTGTGGAAAAAGACTCGTCAAATACTGTCCCTCCAAAACAGGTGAATCAAATTTCGGATCCATCCAAGACTTTGCTGCAGCCCTTTCAAATGCAACTGGTAGCATAACACTGCAACATGAATGCCTTCGTCCTGTTTGACTCAAATAGGACTGTATATGCGGTGCAAGTGCTATTTGAATGTCATCACTTGAATTTGCACGACTATCATTGACTAGAACTCCAGGTGGCATAGCCGTAAAAGTGACTGATTGCCTTCTTGACTGTAAATATACAAAATAAAATTACGAGTTAGTTAAACAAATAACAATAAGAATAAGAAGTCTATTAAAATTAAGAGGTTTGAAAGGTTATGTGTACAGTGTACATGTATATTTTCTCAGAATAAATTAACCTATAAATCTAAAGAATGAAGAAAGGAAAAACAAAGAAGGATGTTTTGATAAATGTGTCTTACATAGTATATTTTCCTGCTTCCTTGCCACAAGGACAAAGGCTTTAATGTCTTGAAGAATTCATAAAAACAATGTGGTAACTCATTTTTGTAGTAAAACCCCAATTATTTATGGGATTTTCCTTTAATTTAAACATTTTCAAAGGAACGCAAAATTATTTTGTATCTAAGAATTTAAATTCTTTTAAACCTAACTAAATGACTCTGAAATTCGAACTGAAATAATTCGAAGTCATTTAATATTGTTGAGATGCACACTCTTGGCATAAAAATTATTGTACACTTTTGACGTTTTTTTTTTTATTTTTAATTTATTTATTCATTTTTTGTTTTGTTAAGTGTTTACAAATGTTATTATATAGAAGATCAGAGCAATTCTATTCTTAGACTTGTCACACCCTCAAAGGCGCTAATTGATTTCAATTCCTTACATCTTTGGTCACGCACGAATACTTCCTAAAAATTCGATATAAAATTACTTTTTTTGAATAACAACTAATCTTGGCATGTGCTGCAATACAATATAAAAGAGAGTAGAACATTTTTTTTCGGCACAAGTTATAGGGTGTTTTTTTTTATTTGATGAGGACTTTGACGAATTTCATTTTTAAATAGATCGAAAGTATACACCTTTTTACTCCACTAACTGACATTTCCATCGACTGTACCGTGAAGTGAATTTGCATCATAATTTTCTTCCTAAATGTGGGGAACGGATCAATCACTTTTAAATGTCAAATATTCAGATGTCATATGGATTTAGCAAACAACTTAAGATCAAAGAAGCCAATTTGTGATTTAATCTTTTTTAATATTTTAGGAGATGTTAAGATCGTTACAAATTAGAAATATCATCTTTTTAACTAACTTAAATCAACTATACAGTTAACTTAATCGATTAAAATATGTCTGCCTTTTATTTTAACTGATTTTGACATTGACAGTTTGGTTTTTTAGTTTAAGGGTGTGTTTACATTGAAAGATATCAAATGCCAAATTTAATTTTATACATTTTTCTAATAGTCTTCAAAAAGACTACAAAATCAATATTACATTGTTCGCCTTTGTTTTAACAGATTTTTTTGACATTCATAGTTTGGTTATTAGTTTAAGGGTGAGTTCTTATTGATAGATGTCAAATGCCAAATTTAACTTATAATTTTATCTAATAATCCTCAAAAAGACTTTCAAATTAAACTAAGCTAAGCAAAATGTAGTTACAACTAGTTGAAAAAGACAAAACATTACAAAATACACAAATTACAGATTTTTGATTTTTAACACAAACAAAAAAAAATACACCCTTTATACAAAAATAAAAACAAAAGACATCTTCTGTAAATATTCAAATCATAAATGATCTCCGTACCATAATGAAATAGAATACGAGAAGATACAAAAGTCAACGTTTTTGTTATCCAGTTCATCATGAAATTTTCACGTCTTCTAAAAGCTATTTTGCCCGTTTCGCTAAATTGGTTGTTGGTTGTTTAAACGACACAGAGCTCTCATCAAACAATACAAATATGTACATATATACATATGTATATAAATTAAAGAAGGAGAAGAAGTGTAGCAATGTTCCAAGTATATGTACATATGTACTCTACAGAGAGATGACATTTTATTGCCGAGCATAATTGAGTCGTTTTCGTGACTGTTGAACATATCCTTTCCATTAAAAATGGCAACAAAAAACCAACGACACTATTTTTCATACAAACATACATCACATATTTATGTATGTGCAGTACATACATATGTATATAAAAACTTATACCAGCAGTGAGTTGTTTACTTTCGTTTTATGATATAATTTTTCAAGACCTCCCTTTTATAACTCCTTGAAAAAAGCTTCCCTACACAAGCATTTTATACTTACAGCTATGGCCAAAATAATAGGAACAATAAAATGATATATTTTTGTTACTATGTCCATAGCATTTGTGTAGGGAAACAAATCTAAAATTTTAATGTTAAAACTTTGTTAATGTTTCTTAATCAAAAAACAAGAAATTCTACCTAACGACCGACACAGTTCGAAAATATTTTCTTTATCATGGCGGCCATATTGTTTCTTTTATTTTCTGTCAAAGTATATTATCTTTGATCGAGTCCCTAAAGACAAATGATCATGGCAAGTTATAGCGTCGAGCAAATTATAAAATGGGTCAAATTTGAGTCCACCGGCTCAATTGAACAATCAATTTGGGACGCCACCAATCTACGCGAGATTCACGAGGTGCCAATGGATCCCAATAAAGTTACTTTTTGATGTGGATTTTAGGCTGGAGGCGTCATCGGTTCATTTTATTCGAAAATGATCCTGATTAGGCCATCACCGATATGAACACAGAAGACATATGGTTTCAACAGGTTGATGCTACGTGCCACACAGCTCACGACACACTCGATGGCATGAATATCTCGCGCCGAGGTGATGTGAATTGGCCACCAGAATCACAAGATAGTGTGATTCAACCCCCTTAGATAATGGTTCGGTTCGAGTAACACAAAGAAAAAATACATTCTTTGAAGAACTCTTTTGGTGAGCGCATTATCTAACGTTGTGCGACTTCAACACCGCTGGACTATTTTATGTGGGGTTATATGAAGTAGGTTGTCTAAGCAGATAAGCCCCATATTATTAACGCCTTTGAAGAAATTTTAAGTAATCGAAAATTGGGTCTCTTAGCTGCAATTCATTCGAGCCAGTCGCAAAGGCGACTATAAAAAAGCTTAACTCTTGGCCATAATATCAAATTTTATGCGTTTTCTTTCTTCTTGAAAACCATGAGTCTATAAAAAGCACCATAATATGTTCCTCTTCACGTTTTCATCTTAAGGATATAATATAAGTTCATCTACTTTCTCAAAACTTTGCGGGCAAAGATTTTCTTCTAGAATTAGTGTGGAGTTAAGTAGAGAATATCGTGATGTCCAAAGCCAATAACGGATGAATTATCCGCTATGCGAGTATATGCTGCGTATGCCAAATAAAGGGTGTCCCAAAATTAACGCAAGATTTGAATTAAATAGAAAACGCCGTTTTTAGTATTTTGATAGTTATATTTTTATTGACTCGTAAAGTACATAGGATAGGGTTATGTATGGAATAACACATTGAACAAATGGCCTCCACGGCTTTGCATGCACATGCGCACTCTTTTGTTGAAATTTTCCATGACCATTTTGCATAAATGTGGCTGAATTTCGTTGATGCAGCGTTGAATCTCCTCCTTTAATGCACGGGTGGTTGTGGGCTTGTTGACATAGAATTGTGATTTCAAATAACCCCATAAAAAGAGATCTAATGGTGTTAAATCACACGATCTAGGAGGCCAATTTTGATCACCGAAACGAGAGAGTACACGACCTGGAAATGTCTCATGCAGTAATTGAATTGTTTCACGGGCTGTATGACATGTGGCACCGTCTTGTTGAAACCACATATTGGACACATCAATATCATCCAATTTTGGCAGAAAGAACTGTGTAATCATGTCGCGATATCGAGCACCAGTAACAGTCACTGCTTGACCAGCATCATTTTCAAAAAAATATGGCCCAATTATGCCTCCAGCCCAAAATCCACACCATACAGTCACGCGTTGTGGATGCATTTGTTTTTCGACAATCACATGTGGGTTCTCCGAACCCCAAATGCGGCAATTTTGGCGATTGACAAAGCCATCAAGATGAAAATGTGCTTCATCGCTTAGGATGATTTTGCTCGAAAAATCAGGGTCCATTTGTTGATGTTCAATAATCCATTCAACGAGCTCTCTTCTCTGTCCATGGTCATTAGGCTTCAATTGTTGTGTTAATTGAATTTTGTAAGCATGAAGACACAGATCTTTAATGAGTATACGCTGTAGAGAGGTTCTTGAAATTTGCAATTCTTGTCCACGACGTCGAATTGAGGTTCCTGGATTGTCAGCAACACTCTCACGCACTGCTTCGACATTCACATTTGAACGGCTTGTTTTTGGACGACCAGTGTGTTTGGCGTCTCCAACGGATT
This sequence comes from Eupeodes latifasciatus, assembly GCA_920104205.1. Taxonomy (NCBI): domain Eukaryota; kingdom Metazoa; phylum Arthropoda; class Insecta; order Diptera; family Syrphidae; genus Eupeodes; species Eupeodes latifasciatus. Next base: position 49,087,080 of record OV049926.1, on the reverse strand, counting down.
CAGTCTCCATGAATTTTTCAATTAATCTCTTCACAGTTGACGAACTTAAAACACTATTCCGACCATATTTTGTATGAAATTTTCGAACTGCAGCCGCCAAGCTTTCACTATTTTTGAAATATTCTTTAATAATGAAGACACGTTGTTCTCTCGTGTAACGCTCCATTTTTAATAACCCTATACTGTTAGCTGTCAAATTGCTTTTTTTTCAGGGTTGCCAACACTTCACTGCACAAATGGCGGCAAATTCAAATCTTGCGTTAATTTTGGGACACCCTTTATATACATATGTAAGCGTTTAATGTTTGACCGCTGGCTGATACAAATCTTCATATATTTGGTGTGTAATGCTTATGTGTCAAGTATATAGGTATCGAAATTTGACCGTTATTGAAAATGTGATCATACTTGTCTTGAAGGCAATCGAAAAGTTCTTTTTTTTTATATATATGTACATATATATGTTTTATGTTTTTAACGTTATGCACATTTAAAGTCAATCGAGAACTTTCACTTTTTTTCTTTCTTTTTGTGTTTTTTTTCTCAGATCGGGGTCTCCAATATGTTCGAAACGGTTGCTTGGTGTGTTGAAACTACCTGACGGTGATCTGGTATGTCTATTGACTTTCGAACGCTGGCACTGAATGCACGAAAGAACCATGACTTTGATGTCCGAATTCATTCTCGGACAGAAAAGCTTTCTAGATCCTCGAATTCCTGGATGGGAAAGAGAGTGTACTCTTATAATAGAGAACGCTGCTTTTCTGAGGCATTTTGGTAAAAATGGTCTATTTGTATTAGTTGATGTTTCACACCAGATTGGCTGAATAAGCGTCGGAAAATGAATTTGTTCTAGTTTAAATGAAGCATTAGATTTTCTTGATAACAAAGACTTCAACTCTTCGTCCGCTTGGTGGGTGCTAATGATATTTTCTGGTGTGAATGAAAATAAACTTTTTTCGTGATATTCTAATAAAGCGCTTTCTACTGGTCTTGATAACCATTTTATCTCTTCCCTTCATGTGCCTAATATCGCTTGTGTATTGTGCTACACAATCACGATGCCTTGCATGTCTCGGGCTCCGGACAGCTTTAGTGAATAAAGCGGTCATAAGAGGCTTATGATCGGTATAGACAACAAAGTTCCGTCCTTTCAAGAAGTAATGGAAATGTCTATTAGAGAGATAAATAGCAAGAAGCTCCCTATCGGAAGCGGAGTAGGATTGCTCAGATTCACTTTTTGAAAAAGAAAGCCAAAGGTTTTCATTTATTTTCTAAAAATTGCATCAAGAGGTCCCACCAGGTCCATGTGAATATGTTTGATTTGGAGTCCCTGCTAGGATAACAACTGATCAGGGAACTCAGTTCGAATCGAAGCTTTTTTCAGAATTGACCAAGCTGTTAGGCTCACATAGAATCAGAACCACGGCCGGGCGGGCGTACCATCCTCAGGCCAATGGTTTAGTGGAAAGGTTTCATTGTGTTTAAAAGCAGGTCTTAGATGTCGCCAAAATACTATTCATTTGACAGATGATTTGAACTAAATCCGACCGAAGGAAACTCGTAAGGAAGATTCACAGGTCCACGTTCCAAAATCACTCCAAAACTGCGATCAAGTTTTTGTTCGGGCACCACCTAGCTTTAAAAATCCATACCAAGGCCCTTTTGAGGTTATAAAAAAGCTTAGGAAATTTTATATCGTTGAAATTAAAGGAAAAAATGTTTCCATTTCGTTAGATCGTCTAAAGCCTGCATGATAGAACCATCTGACAATATCGTAAAAGCCCAAAAACATGTATCGTTTTCAAACTTGAATAAATAATTATCATCGCTTTCGGCTGGAAAGGGGGTGATGTAGTGTTCTAAGATTTATAATTATTTCCGCGACTAACTGTATCAGTACTAACTGTTGAACTCAACTTTAACTTAAGTGCCAATTCCCAAGAGAGGATTAGTTGGTGTGAGTTAAGAAGAAGCTGCTGTAGTGTACAGTTAATATACTTTAAATTTAATATTTAATTTTTTATATTACGAATAAATATTGAAGTTAATTTGAAATTGAACTCAGGCATTTTATTCATTGTCGTTATTCTTAACTCCACATTAGTATTAAATTATGAATCTTCATTTCAGTCATATTTGAATTGTATGAGATGGAATTTGAACCTTTTTAACTTTATGCAGCGTATTTTAAGACAATTCTCTTTAAACCATGCAACGGTTACTTTTCTATTAGTGATTGATTTTTTAAAAAGTTGTGTTTTTATACAAAAATCGGTGAATAAATGTCTTGATTTTTGTTCGCATATCACTCAACATTGGAAAAATCTGAGTTAGACAAATAGATATAGACAAATAGAGTTCAGTGCCCAGTACCCAACCAATAAATTTAATTTCGTTGACATACATAACTCTTTGTTGTGTACCCTGAACAAGTTTTAATATAACTTATTTGCCCGGTTCACGAATCCGAATGCTTATATTTTGTCAACGTTTGTAGTATAAATCTGTACTTATATTTCAAAAAAAGATGTATTTTCTTGAGACACATAAGATATTTCAGTTTCTGACCAAACAAACATGTCTCTTATATTGGATGGGGGCAGTTTAGAAAAGTTTAAAGCCTTTTCTAGGTAGAGTTGCACAAATCAATTACCGTTATCATTCAATTGTTATTAATGCACTTAAATTTTGTAATTTAAACGATTTAAATTTGTTAGCATTTGGAGTTATTTGAAATAGCTTTTTAAATGAATTCCTTAATGTAAATACTCAAAAAATAAAAATGGGTTTAATATTTCAGAAAAGTTATTATAACTATAAAAAGTTTTGACCATACCAAGTACTTTGACACCTAAAGTTAAGATTTTTCAAAAAATCACTGTGCACTGAACGGCTCATACGAGTATATAGTCAGTGTACTCAATTCTTAATTAAATACTTTGGCAACTTAGAAACTATTAATATAATATGACGTGTTAGCTTTTTAATTAAATAATGAAAAAAAAAAACAATTAAACTCAAAAATAAGAAATGTTCCTATTACTTTGACCATAGCTGTATCTACTCATATAGTAATAGCACGAGTAGCAGTTAGGTAGCTAAACTAAAGTATAGTAGTTGTTCTATTTTAAGCAGTCCTTTCCTTTGTGTTTGATGTTATCGTCAGTCATGTCACAGTCATACATAGCTCGTCTCTCTATACGACTTGGCGGTCTCAATGGGTTAAAGGACGACGACGACGAAGGAGTATAGTAGCTATCAAATATTATAAAAGTAAGAGTCAATTGAGTTCATGTGTAGATATGTTTTAAGTTTATGTACATATGTTCTAGTAAGGATACTTAGACTTAAATGTGTGTGTTTTTGTGTATAGAAGTATGCGTTTAGCGCGGGGTCAATGAAAATAAAGAGTAATTGCTGCAGCACCAGGGAATGCACCCATTTAAAAGCCAACAGCTTTTATAACATTATATTAGAACAAAAAATAATAATAATACGACCTGAAGGTACATACAATCCTTCTATATGGAGAGCAGGGAGTAAGGGGTATTGGGAAAATGGTAATGGAACAATGTAAGATTTAATTACGTCGACCCTCTTTGGCTTGAGTGCGGGGAATTATACCCGCCATTGTGTCTCAACTGCTTTAATATAATAATCGTGCGAAATGTTAGCCGCACATAAATACATACAGTACACTATAACCACACACATACACACAAGAGCAAGTGAACCAATTTATTTGCCTTTCGTCAGCTGACTGATGATGATGATGAGGAAGGTTGTTCAAAAAAGGGAAGGAAAAAACCAAACCAAACCTTCCACACCTCCCAATCTCAACCCTTCCTCAAGAATAAATTAGGTTTTGTTCAGGATAGGATTTTCTTTTTACTTTCCTTCGATTTAAAAGTGGAAGGACTATTGGATCAAAGGATTTTATGTTGAGGTTTTTGTTTTTTTTTTCTTCGCTTCTTTTTGTCGTTTTATTATCTCATGAGGGGTTAAGATAACAACTTAAAGGGTTTTTCTTTATTTCGTGGTTGTGGCTTTGTGGATTATGTGCGGTATAGAGTACGATTTGAATTGATTTCTTATTTATTTGAAGATGTGTGTTTTCAACATATCGTATATATGTATGTAGGTATAAAAATCAGTTGTTGATAAAATAAGAAAAATGAGAAAAACGATTTTATAGTAATCGTTCGCTAGCTCGATTGGGCTACTGTGGCGTATGAGTGACATTTTTTTCGTTTTTTTTGGTTGATGTTGTGACATTTTTATTTTTACGATATAATATAGATGATTGATTTTAAGTGAAAGCATGGTAGTAATGAATTCATTTTTAAGATCAACATCCGTTTTTATGGGTTTTTGGATTGCGATAAAATTGTTTGTTTTTATGATAAGAGCTATATATTGCTATGGGAATATGCTTTAAGCATTTAAGTATGCGTTATGGTTAAAGAATAAATTTATGAGTAATCGAGTGCAAAGAAACTTGTGGCATCAAATTTTAATTTTAAAATATGGTTTAATGTTGTGACAAAATGTTAATAAATAATGTAAGATAAAGGAAAGAGACATTTAAACCGACGACATGTTTATGAGAATTTTAAGTAGAGTCCGTTCGCTTGTCCCTTTGTTTTAAGAATTTTGTATCATTTTTTAGTTAATTGCATAACTTAACAGATTCATTTAATTAATTTATTAAATTTAATTGATTTTTTTATTACTCGGACTCAAGACAAAATGTTTTATAAACGTGGTTTTTACTGCATGTAATCCCCAGTCATCTAAAGGGTTTATATAAAGTTCCGAATTTCTATTATTGAAATAATTAATTAAGTACTGTGGCTGGCAAGAGTCCTTAGAGATCTAAACACACATAAATCCGCTGGTTCGAATAGTATCCCCGCTATTGTTCTGAAGAGGTGTTCTTCAATGCTGGCAAAACCACTGCGTAAACTTTTTCATCTGTCCTATTCCTCAGGTCTCGTTCCGAGAGGATGGAAAACTGCATTTGTCCAGCCCGTCCCCAAAAAAGGTCCATCCCCTTCTAATTACCGACCGATTTTACTTACGTCCCTTATTTCCAAGGTCATGGAAACGCTGATTAATTATCAGCTAAAGAAATATCTTGAAGATCGAAAGCCTCTTAATGACCGTCAGTACGACTTTCGAAGCAATAGGTCCACTGATGATCTTATGGTTCATCTCACCGAACAGTGGAGCAAATCTTTACATCGCTTTGGAGAAAGTAAGATTATTACACTTGATATTTCAAAAGCATTTGATAGCGTTTGGCATCAGGTCCTCTTATCGAAAATGCGTACTTTCGGTTTTCACGAATCGCCCCTTCATTGGATTAGTAATTACCTTTCGGATCGTTCAATACAAGTAGTATTGGATGGGTTCAAGTCTGAAAACCACAAAATAAATGGTGGTGTGCCCCAGGGCTCTATTCTATCTCCAACACTCTTTCTCATTTTTATTAATGATCTCCTGTCTGCAACTTCTAATCCAATACATTGTTTCGCTGACGATAGTGCTCTCAGCTTTTCATATTCGTTTTTAGACTCACATCCCTCTTCTTCGGATGTGGAACTGCAACGACAAAATAAGCGATAAGCTCATTAAATTCCGACCTAAACAGCATTGTTCGATGGGGATTAAAAAACCGCGTGGAATTTAATGCTTCGAAAACGCAATGCTGTCTTGTATCGATAAAGCGAGATATACCCCTTTTGCCATTATCCATGGATGGCACTTGCATCAATGAGACTGAGCACCTCGATATTCTCGGTATGTGTGTCACCAACCACCTCTTGTGGAACGATCACATACGCGATGTCGCCAAAATTCCGCAAGGTGTTTGGGTTTCCTTAGGCGATGCAAGAAATATTTCACCCCTTCTGATCTGGCTGTTATATCTACAAGACTTATTATATACGTCCAAAGCTTGAGTATAACTCCCATATCTGGGCTGGTGCTCCTGCAACTTACTTAAGCCTCTTGGATAGTATTGAACGTAGAGCATTTAAACTAATAGGTGGTAATATCATCATAAGTTCATTTACTTCGCTTGAACATCGTCGTAAGGTTTCTTGTCTGACCCTTTTTTACTGTTATTTTAACGGTTAATGCTCTAGTGAAATAGCCAGCTGCATTCCTCCTCTTAAACAGTTCAACCGTAATACTCGCGCTTCTAGGAATGCTCATCCGTATACCCTCGAGTCCAACTTCGGCCGTACTGTCAAATACAGAGATTCGTTGTTTAGCCGTACTACGCGAATGTGGAATGCCTTACCACACTCTTTTTTTCCTAGTCATTGCAATATTCAGGAATTCAAAACCAATCTGCACCGACATCTCCTTTCAAACCCTCTCTCCTCTTCCTAGTGCTCACACAGTGCTGTGTCTGCATAATAAGGGTAGTAATATCCCCTTGAGTGTGTCCTTATTACAGAATAAGAAGTATAAAGTATAAAGCAAAAGGTCATTTGATCTTAGGTTATGGCACAAATGTTTTGTTTTTGGCAAACATGAGAAAAGTTTAAAGCGAAAACCAAAAAGGTCCTAACTTTTAATTATGATTGCAACCAAATTTAAGAAGAATCTTCTTTCTTTATCAAAATCAATAAACATATTTATGTATGTAATTCAAAAAATAGTTAAACGACAAGATAACGAGATTGACCAATTTTTAAATCAATAGTTTTGGGAATTAAAATCTTCCAAAATTAGCAATTGAAAAATTTTATTTTGAGTGTTGCCTAAATCTCCAAGAAAGTACTTTTGTGAAAATATTGATTTGTAAGTCAATTTAAGGACCAACAATATAAAAAGTAAAGGGCGATTTTTTAAAAGCTATAGGAAAGTTAAAAAAAAAACACATAAAATTCAGAAAAATGCATAAAATCTTTATTTGAATCGATAGTACGGTCCATATAATTTAATGTTTGAAGATTATTTCAAGCAAATGTTGACCTTGACTGCGCCTCAAATGGTCCATCCGCTTAGTCAAATTTTGGCATACTCTTTCCAACATTTCGGCCGAATAAATGCTTCAATGTTGTCTTCCAATGCGTCAATTGAAGCGGGCTTGTCTGAATAGACATGAGCTTTAACATAGCCTCACAAAATATCGTCTAAAGGCGTTTAATCGCACGATCTAGGCGGCCAATTGACCAGTCACGAACGTAAATAAAATGTTCAACGAACTCGCCTTTCAATAAGTTCATTGTTGCGCATGCTGTGTGGCTTGTGGCACCGTCTTGTTGAAACCACATGTCATGAAAGTCAAGCTCACGGTAGCGCTCACTATTCACAGTTACGTTACGATTCGCATCATCTTTGAAGAAGTACGGTCCAATGATGCCACCAGCCCATAAACCGCACCAAACTGTGACTTTTTTGGATGCATTGGTAGCTCTTGCAATGCTTCTGGCTGATATTCACTCCAAAATCGACGCTTATTTACGTTGAGACAAAAATGAGCTTCGTCGCTGAACACAATTTTTCGGAAGAAGCGCGCGATGAACTTTCTTAACATTTTGATAATAAAATTCAATAATTTTCAAGCGTTGTTCGTTTGTAAAACGATTCATGGTTAAATTATAGACCAAACTGAAGATGTTTGACAGTGAAACAAAACACGAAACGTGCGTCAGCTGTTTACACCAGTGTTGGCAAAAAGATAATAGCTAAAAAATCACCCTTTATATGTTCATACCAAAAAATGATCAATTTTCTAGTCGAAATGCAGCACATCAAATAAAAAGGGTCGCACATGATTGGGAATAATATTTTATTATATTACGAAACTTATTTATTTGATAACTTAATGAACTTTAAACTATAGAATTTATATTAAAAAAATCACATTTTTTTTCTCTAATTTATAAGCCCCATAAATAATTAAGTGATATCATAAAAATCCATCCCATATTTTGATTTTATCAAAACAATATATTTCAAAATCTTTTCGTGTGATATCAAAAAAAAAAAATTAAAGCATGACCAGAAAATACATGCAATTAAATAATAAAAGTATAATAATATAAATAATTGGTCATACAAAATATTCATAAAACAAAAATCAGAAAAGGTAAAACCATCTAACCGATTTTTAGCACGTTTTTTGTTTAGTATCATAAGCTTCATACCTGTCTCTATGACTTCTAACCGAAAGGTAAAAACTGTTGGATTGATTCAATTCACGTTAATTATTATCGCTATTTCAGACATATTTCCCTTTAATTTTTCAATTTTTTAGTTTGTTTTGTCCAGTATCTTCTTCCTGGTTTTATTTTATATATTTATGTAGGTATGTACATATTTGAAAAAATAGAAATATAAGGTAGGGTGTGTTTTTAATTCTATTTCATGTTTAATTTAAACGCCAAGTGTCATTTTTTTGTTATGGAAAGAATTGTTGCTAGCAACATTCTGCAACTTTAAATGAAGTGGATGTTTCCTTGCAATATTGAATCATGTGTGACACGTATGAAATACATATATAATATTTAATTAAAAAAATTCTTTTATAATGGAATATAACTTTGATTAAGTAGCTGCATCTGTTGGTTTAAAAATATCACATTCTACCACTTCAAATTTCCTTGTAACGGGTGTTTTTTAGAGGTATAGGAAGTACTTTACTGAATACTGACAAAATAGACACTGTCAACTGCACCAACTATAGAATAATCAGTCCACGTCTTAGGCCCATCGTCAAAAACCTGAAAGGTTCTTATCAGTGTGGTTTTAGACTAGGAAAGTCCACAGTCGATCAAATATCCACACTACGGCAGATCCTCGTAAAAACCCAAGAGCATCAAATTGACACCCACCATCTCTTCATCGATTTCAAGGCCGCATATGACAGCATCTACAAGGATAAACTGTTTAAAGCCATGTCTAGTTTTGGCATCCCTGCCACACTCGTCTGTTTGTGCAGGGTGACTATGGAGAATTCGTGCTTGAAAGAAAGTGCAGATCTTCCACGTCAACACTAGAGCCACTGTCTTTCAAAAGTCTGTCCAATTACTAGCTATGCTGATGACATTGACAGAATGGGAAGAACTCAGCGCGATGTCAATGGGTCTTTTTCAATTATTGAGGCAGAGACGGCAAAAATTTGTTTAACGATTAATGAGAGCAAAACAAAGTACATATATGTTGTCATAAAGAAAGGGCCAACAACACCGAGCGTCTCGGTCAAAACGTCACCATCGACAGACGTAAATTTGTCGATAGAAGGATTTGGTCTACCTAAGTTCCGCTATGAAGGCAGAAAACAACACAAACGCTGAAATCAAACGAAGAGTACGTTTGAGCTAGTCGTGACGGTCATATTACAGAAATCATATTTGAATTACAATGTTAGAAGATTATCTTATAAATAAAATAAATTTAATTTAAATTCAAAAAATTAATCTTATTACTTAAAAAAAAAAAACACTTTTTAATATGACTTAAGTAAGGTCCTACATTCCCATTGATTTATGGAACATAACTTCGTTAAAGTGTCTTCGTAGTAGCGCATTCTGTTACTCCAATAATTTAGCAAGACATTTCAGATTGTTTTGTTCTGTGGCTCAAAGATTGCTTTAGCGGATGATATTAGACTTAAACTTGAATCGTTATCGACCCTTCATGGTTCCCCACAAAAGAATCTGAACGAGCAAAATCACAGCTTCAAGCAACATCACAAAAACGGCTGATAACGTGACTTATGCGCAAAATATCAATTGTGGCAGGGGCTTTTTGGCAGGGGCTTTTTGGTCTTTAATTTCAGTAAAACAAAAAGTCAATTAACATGGCTTTATTACGCACAATGTTGTTCCTAGCTAACGAAAAGTTTATAGCCGGCGAGATGAAAATACACCTCCTCAAAAATAATGATTTTTCGCTGAATATCGTTCTCAAATAAATTCAATATCGAACTGCATGGTCATGCGCCTTCAATTTCTAAACCAATTAAATCTGAGCGCACCGTATGACAATAGGACAATGAGTGTTGTCCTATTCCTGTCTAAGAAATGTTGTGCACAAGCTTTCGTAAAAGACATGAGGAATTTTTCCTCATCTTCGGTTCCTCGTTGTCATTGACACTCCATTTGTAAACTCTAAAGATAAAGCTAATCTCTTTGTTATAGGCAGTTCGCCAACAATTCAACGCTTCCAGAGAGTGTTTTACTCTACCTGTACAAGATTTTATGGGACCAATCTTTTTTCGCACCAATGCAGTAGCCAAAGTCTATCTATCATCTATTGTTCTGAAGAGATCAACAGTGGCAAAATCACTACGTAAGCTTTTTCATCTATCCTACTCGTCTCGTTCCGAGTGGATGGAAAACGGTTTTTTTCTAACCTATAATCAAAAGAGGCGAACCTTTCTTCCCCTTTAACTATGGACTTACGCAGATTAAGTATCAGCTCCAGAATTATCTTGGGCTTATCCGGCTTTAGTAGCAATAAGTTCACCGGTGGTTTGATGGTTTATCTCACAAAACTGTGGAACAAATCTTAACATCGTTTTGGAGAAACTGCACTTGATATTTTTAAAGCATTTGATAGAGTTTTTCATCAGGCTCTCTTATCGAAAATGCGTGCCTTCGCTTTTGACGAATCCCTCCTTCGTTGATTTAGAAATTCTTTTTCTGACCGTTCAATAAAAAAAAACTGGTGTGCCCCAGGGCTCTGTTCTGTCTCCAAAACTATTTTTATTCATTTTTATTTATGAACTCCTGCCTGAAACTTCTAATCCACTTAGATAGACAGCATTGTCAAATGGGGAATCAAAAAATGAATAGAATTTAATGCGTCGAAAACTCAATGTTGGCTACTGTCATTAAAACTTAATTTAACACCTTTGTCATAAGTGACGCTTGCATCAAAAAGAATAAAAATCGCAAAATTCTTTATATGTGTAGATTATTTTTAATCATTGGGGAAACATCTCAGACGCGATGCAGTCAAAAATTCCACTAGATGTTTAAGTTTCCTACGGCAATGCAAGAAATTTGTCTCTCCCTCTGATCTGGCTATTATCTTTAAGGCTTATATTCGTCCAAAGCTTGACCTACAATTTACTTCAGTCTCTTGGATAATATTGAACGTAGAGCAATCAAATTGATTGGTGATATGATAATACTAGCGTTAAATTATTTACGGAATGCCCATCGGTATAACCTCGAACATATGACCAAAAATCAGAACTACCGGTTTTAAAGTAAGGTCTCCATCTATTCAAGTCCTTCTCTATTTTTCTAAATACTTGCACTTTAATTCTTTTACTATTTAAAAATATTAAATAATTCATATCCTCTGAAATCTGAATAAATATAATTATTTTTATTTTATTAATAAAAACTTAAGGATCACTTGAAATCCATAGTACCTGAGTATCTTCATTTAAGTATTATTTTTCAATCAATATATTTAATATTTAAGCGGTTAAAGTTAGAGCATTAGCTACTTTAAACTCAAATGGTCTTGAACTATAATTGCTTTTATATATTTATTTCTCCAAACGCCTATTTATATAATATTTTGTTTTGTTTGTGTTGTTAGTTTAATTATGATTAAATTGAAACCTTTTACGGTAAGCTGCGTAACGAGGTAAAGAATAAATATTGTGGTTATGCCATATTAAACATAGTGGATTGACTACTTTTTACCAAATGAATATTGTTTAAAGGCTAATTGCATTTGTTTTTCTTTTTTGTTTTATTTTAATTAATCGTTATTACTTTTTTTGTTAAATTAAATTAAACATTGACTAAAATGTAATTTTATACATACGAGTAAAATGTATGACAAATGAAATTATGTCATTTATGTGAGATATAATATAGTTACATTTTATTGATTTTATTCATCTTTGGATAATTAATTTCACTATTTTTTTGTCTACTTTATATGAATATCTACGATGGATGGATGAATGTACTTTTATATAATTTGAAGTGTGAATAAAAAATATGTTGTTTACATTTACACGTGTTTTTTGTTGCTTATTTTAAAGTGATTTTTATTATAACAACACAACAGAACTCAACAAAAAGTGTGTGCAATGATGTCAATCATTTTTATCAAGGTCACAAAAACATTGAGTCTTTAATAAATGTATAAACTGATGTCATAGAGTTATTGACTGTTGCTATTACTAATAATTTTTCCATTTTTATTAATTGATTTTAATTTCGAGTATTTCAATAAATAAATGATAAATTATATTAAGCTAAATAGACCCAAATCTACATAGAATGGTTATTATATTTTAATGTAAAACTAAATGGTGTGTATATATACGCATAGAATATTAAATTTATTTGGATAAAAGAGAGTTTGTTTTTATTTCAGAAATGAAAATTTAAAACAAGTTTATTACTTGGAAACGAAAAACAAGAAGTTTTTCCCTCTAATGAAAATATATTTTAAAATGAACTTAATTTGGTTTCAGATGCCTAATGAAAGTTGAATACAGGGTTACCAGATTGCAATAATAGTTTTTCTAATTGTTATGTAAAAGCAACTGTCAAAACTAAAAATGGCATATCTTGCTGTCAAAATGTTCTGTACGTTTTGTATTACTTCGAGCTTAGTTTGGCGATTAGTTGGAAGTTTTGTGAATTTTTCAAAAGTCCTATCGAAAGGTGCATACTTATTTTTCAAAGCTTCAAAACAGAACAACACAAGAAATACATTGAGAAGTTTTTCAACTTGATCCACAGCAATATATTTAAAAAAGGAGATGCAGGGGAGGTTGAAAATTACTGGGAAATTTCTATTCTCAATTCACTGAGAAAGATTTTCTCCACAATTTTATATAGAAGACAATAAGAAGCTCAGCAAATTCCAAGTTGGTTTCCGCACTAGATTTTCAATCATAGATCATATTTTTACAATAACTAGTATTACTAGAAAATTGATCGAGAAGAATAAGAAGCTGTATGTGTGTTTTGTGGACTTTAAAGCTGCATTCGACACGCTTAATAGGCAGGCATTGATTTATAAACTGCCATAGATTGGAGTTTCAAAAAAGTTTTTAATGTTGTGCATGGCATTTCTGTCGTCATCAAGTGCAGCTGTAGGGGAATGGTTCTATGTTTTCAGAATGGCTTAATACGTCTCCTGGTGTACCAAAGGGATGCATTTTGAGTCCTATTTTCTTAACATGATATTCTACTGGGACGTAAACCTTGCGGGAGATCTCATAAAGGTTCTTCTCTATGCAGATGACTTAGTGCTGATATTAGATAATCCCTTTTAACTTTAACTTCAAATTAATCAATTACAAACGTTCTGCAGGACATGGTATCTAAATATTAACATATTGAAAAATTGAAAAATTATGATCTTCGAGAATCGACAGAGAGTAAGACTACGGGAAGAACATTGGCGACTTAATAATAAGCGGATAGATGTGGTGACCAAATTAAAATATTTCGGTGTATCATCAAACTTTAACTTTGGCAACCATGCAAATGAAAAAAGCACTGAAGTGAAATTGGCAATCAACATGATGGATGTGGTCGAAATTTATGACCAGCACTTAACTGGAGCATCATCATCAGCCTTTAGACTGTTGTACAAAAGCATCAACCATCAATATTATTTCAATGCTAACTACTCATCTGAGGTGATAAGTACCATTTTTAAAGCAAGGGTCGAGTTATCAAATCTGAATTGTATACCTTCACCAAACCTGTAATCTATGCAACAGAAGAGAACCTGAACATTTCTTCCATTTTATGGCAAATTGTTCTATTTTCGAAAAATCCGAAGGTTATACCTGCAGGAAAGTTTTTTGACTTTAAATATAGTCTATATTAGGTTCTCGGGGTTGGTTCATTGTGTTTAGTTTTTGCAATCCTGCACAGACTTATCTTAATAGTTTCTAAGTTATTATATAGTATTCGATCATTTTAAATTGATAGCCTTTATGTTTTAAATCGTTAAAAATTACAAGAATTTATGTTTCAAACCATCAAAATTGTAAATAAGTAAATAATTTAAATATTTCTACTATTTATTTTATTATATTTTATTGTTATGAAATGTCATATCCGGCAGACAGAAAATTTTGTCATGTCCGTATCCTTAACCAAAATATTGTAATACTTTTTTGTCAAATAAAGACAAATCTATCTACCTTAAAAAGTTAAACATCTCTAAGCAACAAATTGTATAATAATTTTGAAAATTCCAATTTTGTATCTTCTAGATACAGTTTAAATGAATTGGATACGATTGAACGCATTTTAAAATCTCGTTTTAAAAATCTCACATTAGGAAATCTCTTATATCAAAATCTTGCAAACTAAAATCTCGAAACTTATAATCTCGCATTGAAATAAAATATTTATTAATTCACCCGTTTGGTTTAATAAATATTTGGTTTCAATGCGAGATTATAGATCTGTCTTATATTTTGTATGCGTAATCTGCTACGAGATTTTGATACAGCGAGAATTTAATGCATTAGTGAGATTTTCAAATAAAAGATTTAAAAATGCGAGATTTTGTGATGAGAGATTTAAAAAAAAGCGAGATTTCGTTACAAGAGCTTTTAGTTTGCGGTCAATCGTACCGCTCCCGTTTAAATTATCTTAGTATCTTACTTAGATCTTAGAAATTTACATTAGTTATGAGTTTGTATTTTACTCTACCTATGAAGTTTTGAGCAAACCTTGAATACCTTCATATAGTTTTGAAAAATATGTTTTAAAATTAATTTTAAAAGCTGGTCTTGAATCTTAATCTGAATTTTGATTTTGACTATCTGGTCAAGTTTTGAACATACCCGTTTTCAACATTGTTTTATATTTTAGAATATATTTAAAAAAATGTTTGATATAATACAATTGTTAAAAGACGGATTCGTAATAAGAACAAAAATTACTTGAATGAATTCAGATAGCTTCAAAAAGCATGGTAGGTACATGTGATTTTTTTCGAATTTAAAAAATATGTCAAAAACATTACGTGGTAGAGCGACTCTGAAATCGTATTTATAATTAAGGCCATTAAAACCAATTGGAAAAGTGCAATTTGACTGCCAGAAACAAAACCTTGTTAACCAGTGCAATGATAGACATTAGACATAAGTCTGTTTTCCACAAATCATCAATAGTACAGACAAATCAAATAAAAATTTCGGAATCATACGTCACTTTGCTATTTTCCACAAGTAGAAGGCTTTTTAGAGAGTGCTAAGGACGTTTAATTGAAGCTCTCCACCAAAATTCAACTTTACGGAATTTTAGATAGATAGATAAATCTTTATTCATTAAAAACGATACATAATAATTTACAATAGAAAAAAACTTACAAGCATGGCATTAGAGCCGTCTGCCGAATATTATCAAGACATTTACATTGAGAAAAAAAGAGTATACAATTATGGAATATAAAATAAAGAACATATGTACGTACATATATAAATAATATTACAGAAATGTGATCAACTTTTTAAATGTTATTTTGTTAAAGTGGCAAAGTAATGTAAAGAAGAAAGAGAATAGTTAACAATAAATATGTGTTACAATGAAAAAAGAAAACAATTAACAATTAGGTACTTTAAATGATTGTTCAAAATATTTAAGTTTAATTTTTTTTTAAACTAATAAACCGAAGATGGCGAAGAAGTGGAAAAGTTTCGGAGAATAAGGACTTTTAGTTTAGTTAAAACGGAAAAAGGCGAACTCTAAGAGGTTCAAGTTATGGAATATTGGGGCTTTTAGTTTAGCTAAAACAAAACTTTATTTTCTTTTTTTACTTAAGTAGATACTTCAAAACAGACTCAAATAAGAATTTCTGTAATTATTTGCATGGGAGACATAGCGTATTCCATATTCCAGCAATTTCCAACCATACTCCCCGTTCAAAACACGTAAAAATTCTTCCGACGAAAAGAAGCTTTTATCAAAATGAAGTCTACGGATTCCTTGTAAAATAGGACAAGTTGTTAAAAAATGATAAACATCTTCGTTTTGGGTTGAGTTGCAGAGTGAACAAATTGCATCTAAGTCAGTTCTATGTGGCCTGTAGTTGAGCTCAAGAGTTTCAGTCCGTATTTTGAATATTAAACAGAAGCAGTCCTCACAGAAATAATTATAATCGCCCAAAGTCAAATTAAGACGGCTATAGTGATTCCCTAGCCCTTTCGAGATTAGTTTTGTACATTTCCTCATCAAACATCGAAATGTAGTTGTAAAAGGCATTTCTCCATTCTTCTTTGTTGTTTGCATTTAGATTCATTGCTAAATTTTGTACTGTGGCAAGAGCATGCCAATTTCTAAAAGGGGAATATCCACAATGGAAAGATATAAGCAGGATTTGCTTGTGCAGATTACTATCAGGTATATGCATAACTTTAATACGATAGTCTGCGTTGGCCTTTAAATTTCTAACATATATTTGCGGAAGCCCGGACTCAACATATATGGCGTAATTAGGCGTGCTACGTGGCAGCCGGAAGGTTCTTTTGAAAAAGTATCTTTAAATAACCTCCATATCCTCTAGAAATTGGTATCCATTCCATACACTTGATTCCCATAACAAAAGCAACCTAAAAGCCTAAAAAACCTTAAATTTCGACGTAGGGTCCACGAAACTTCTTGAAAAAAAATGTGACCACATCGAGTTTATAGCTGATTTGGCTAGTACCAGTTGCTCTTTAATATGCTTGTTCAAATTATGAGTGATAGTAAAACCAAGATATTTATACTCGCTGACAACTTCAATAGTGGTACCATCATTGCATAATTTTAAAAATCATAATTTTAGATTTAGAAATGTTGATTTTGAGATCCCACGAATCGCAATATTGTTTAAGTTTATTTATCTGAAGCTGCAATGTCACTAGGTTATCAGAGAACACCACCAGGTCATCAGCATAGAGCAACATCTTTAAAGATAAATCGCCATAGTTGACGCCTCCCGGTAATTTATTTTCAATATCATTGATAAAAAGAACGAACATCAGCAGACTCAATATACAGCCTTGTGGAACACCTGTTTCGGTATTAAAGGATTTTGACATAGATATACCATTTTACAAACCATTGCAGACGTGTTTAATAAAAGTTGTTCATAAATCCGAATAAATTTGGTTCAAAGACCAATAACTGCTAGCTTATATAAAAGTGATCTTCTGTTGATGGTATTCAAAGCAGCTTTAAAATCGACGAAAAAAGTGTATAAGGGCTTCTTTTTGTCGATAAAACGCCTGGCAACGCTCGTAAGGGCAAAAATTTGATCAATCGTTGAAAGGACCGCCCGAAAACCAGCCTGATATCGACTTATCAAATTATTTCTTTCAATCCAGTTCACAAGCTTAACGTACAACATTTTTGCAAACAGTTTTCTTAATGAGCTCAGAACTGAAATGCCTCTATAATTTTCTGGTGAACTCGGATTACCATTTTTAAATATAGGAAATATTGTAGCCAAACGAAAGTAGCTCGGTAATTTCTCTTCTGTAAACATTTTGTTTAATAACCCCAACACACACTCGAGAAATTCAGGAGTTGAATTCTTATAGAATTCGATAGGAATGCCATCCAAACCCGCTGCTTTGTTATTTTTCATTCTGCTTAGAGATGCCAACATCTCAACCATGGTAAAAGGAGAGTCTAGCTCATCGATTGAAACATTTTGCAGGGTAAAACTGATGGAACTCTGGTCAGGATCTGGCAGTAGTAAACCTTCAAAGTAAGTGGCCAGGTCGTCAAAACTAAAACTTAAAGACGATGACTTGCTGCGACCTCCCAAAATCCGTATATTGTACCAGAATTACTTTGATTACTTACTAGAAGTTTCCCAGCCGCTTTGATTAAATATAATTGCTTTTTCCGTCTACACAAATCTTTATATATTTTATTCTGTTCAAGGTAATTTCATCTGTGAGTTTCGTTGTTAGATTGTCTAAGCAATTTTAGGTAAGTCAAAGACTTTTCCCTACATTTCTTACATTCATCGTCATACCACTTCGATTTTGGTATCAGTGATGTAGGACGAAATCTGTGCGTTGCTGATTGTCTTATTAGTTCAAAAATAGAAACTGTAAAAGATTCTATACATTCTGATAACAGACCATCCGTATAGCGTATAAGTTGACTTAGGTTTCGTCTGTACATACCAGCCTTGTTTTCAACCCATCTTAATTTATTGCTAATTGGATATTCTTCAACTTCTCTATTATTTTTTTCTGAAAGGAACTCACATGAGACTAATATTGGTAAATGATTTGAAAAGTTCGCTGGGTGTACTTCAAAACTTTTGACTAAATTGAGCCAATCTCCCTTCACTACGCACAAATCTATAACAGAGCATCCTTGATTTGAAATAAATTTATAGTTACCACTAGAATCTTCGTTCAAACATTTCTAAGAGTAACTTTCGGTTACCGTTAATACATTCATCTAGTGTGTTTCTCGTGGAGAAAAACCTCCCATCGCATCGTTCTGAAGCTGAGAGTTTTGAAAATTGCTAATACGACCATTGAGATCACCGATAATCATGAGGTTTTCTAAATTACTATTTACTAAAAAGTTTTGTAGCTCATCATTATTCTGAGCTCCAATTATTATAATTTAAATAAACAGGACAAATTTGAAAATGTTTACGGAATTTTGTATAAGTGAATATTTCATTTTCCTGGATTACAAAGGATCCACAAAAAGATTATAGTTTGGCTTATGACATGACGGTATGATAGGACCCTATTTCTTTTGAAACGAGGAGGGAGACAACGTAACCTTAAGTGCTATCAAGTAGAGGGCAATGTTAACCGAAATAGATACTAACCATAACATTTTTAAATTTTGCGCCTGGGACATCTCAAGAAATTCCATTAATTCTCTTCCACCATTGTGACACTTGATTATATTTTATGATATAAGATTTTAAGACTTAATCTAAACTTTTGACAACATTGAGTC
Organism: Eupeodes latifasciatus; assembly: GCA_920104205.1. Classification (NCBI taxonomy): domain Eukaryota; kingdom Metazoa; phylum Arthropoda; class Insecta; order Diptera; family Syrphidae; genus Eupeodes; species Eupeodes latifasciatus. Next base: position 49,068,124 of record OV049926.1, on the reverse strand, counting down.
CAAAAATTCAAGGTGCGCTGTTGCTGGAACGCTTCCGAGTTCGATTTTTTTCAAACTGAAAAGCTTACAAGAAAAACAAGAAAACGAAAGGAAGAAAGAGATAAGAATATATCACCACTGTCACTTTAACCCTGATTTTTTTGGTGTTTATCAAGACCTGATCCAGATCAGATCAAATCAACTTTTTTTTTTACAAAAATACCACGAAGAATTTTGATAATTCTGTTATTCTTCAAAATGTGAATAAATTTTTATCATGAAGAAAAATCACGAAAATACATATTTCCTTTGTCTAGCATTCATACATTTATCACAATATTTTGTTTTATTTATTCAAGAATTTTGAAATGTGGTGAAACCGTCTTAGTTTATTTAATACAAAATTTTACAAGGTGGCAGCGGATTTCTAGCCGCTGCTGCTATAGCTGATTGTATGTGCAGTTCAAATTTTTTTGATTTCAAATTTTTGAAAAGATCATTTTTAGGAGCTGAAGGTATGTACGAGTACATATAACTTCAAAAGCAAATTATTCAATTTCAAAAATAAAAAATTGATTGAAGGATAGGTCAATAAACTATAAATACAATACAGACAGTAAACAAATTCCTTAAAAATTCAAAACTCACTTTTTAGACCCATTTTTTTTTTTGTTTTCTAATAATAATTATTTCGCAGCTGCATCCAGATCTTCGAATAATCGTGTGAAATTTATATTTTATGATCCACTTGGTGAAATGTAAACATTTTTCAACACCCAAATAATTCTTTTGCAAAATTATCTTTCAACAAAATAATAATTAACTAATCTTTGAGTTTGAAATAGTCCGTCCGATAAATTGAAAATAAATGAGAAACAAGAGTTTTCACAATTTCAACAACCAAATTTAAATTTTAAACTTAAGCACTGCATACAAATTTGAATAAAAAAAAAATTATCATGGACAGTTTTAAAACAACACCTTAGTATCTAAAAACGTCGTCGCGTACAGGCGTGAAAAGTACACAAGTTGATAAAATTCGATAAAATAATATGATAAGATAATAACGAAAATGCAAAATATCTACACATACCCATCTCATACATCATGGAAAAAATAAATATTTCAAAACATATAATATACTTTGTCGTAGGTATATAGTTTTTGTCTCTTTGGAAGATATAATTTAAATTATACAATAACAACAACAACAACAATTCAAAAAGACACAAAAAGACTAATTAAATTATAAAAAATTGTTTTAGTTTTATCTATGCGCGTCTAGAGCACCTTTTGACGATTGAAGATTAATTTGTAGAAAATTGCTCTCTTTCGAAAAGATTAATTGAGGGTTGTTTAGATAGAAAAACCTCAAATATTATTTTACCGCAATCAGTCTTATTTTAGTACATGTTTTTTTTTTCTTGTTTTTGTACTTTTGTTAAATTTCAAATTGTCTGTAAAATTGAATTTAATATAAACAAAAAACGTGAGGGAACCTATATCTCTTCTTTTTCCTGGAAATTGCTTATACAGGGTGATTCAGACTTAATTTTTAATTCACATAATTGTTACAAATATGGAACTTGGTCTAACTGAACATATGTTGACGACGAGACAAAAATGTCCACGAGACAAGACGCAAAATAGCATTTTTTGCTACTAAATTTCATTGAATTATTATTTTTTTTGACGACTTGAATTATCATCTAAGAAAATCAACAAAACGAAACCTGACGTAAAATGTATGTTTTTAAAAGAAAAACGTGACTATAAGATAAACAGAGACAATTCTCGTCTGTTGTAAAATGAGTACGAAACACTAGCTTCCGTACAATTTGATACTGAATTTCAAACTTTAAGTAAGTGACCAATCTCGGCAGAAGAAGGATACTTTCCCGTTCAAACTTGTACTGTGCCCAGCATGACGTCCAGCTGAACCCTATTTGTCCTTAAAAATTAGTGTGACAAAATTAAAAACCAAAAATTAATAAATATGGAGGATTTGGAAGAACCCAAATTCATTCCTAATATTCTAGACCAATGTGGTTTGACGTCAAGTTAGGTACACAAAATGTTTGAAAATAATGTGTTTTAGAATTTAATCAAGATAAGTTAGTTTAAAAACTTGGGTTTGGTTCACACAGTCTTACGAAGCTCAGAAACTGACGACTTTTAATTTCTAAATTCGATTGTTTCACATTAAGTCAAAATTATAAAGTCTCTTCCTTCCTAACCATCTCTATTTGACAAAATTTGTCCTGTTTTTTTTTTTCTAGAAACACCCTGTATATTTTTAAATGAATAATTTTTATTTTTATTGCAATAAAACTTTAACAAGGGCAAGTAATTTATTCGTAGATGAAAAAAGAAATAAATTAAATTCAAAAATTATATTTCCAGCGGTTAAAAAGTGATGATGTGCCGAATTATTTCAAATGGAATGAAGCTCATGCTTGATGACTTAACTATACTCTTTAACCAAACCATTTAGAAGTCTCATCTCCAGCAAGAAAGTAAAATTAAAACTTTTTATTAATATCATAAAAATTGTGTGAACAAGGAAATTTGCTTTGAAGTAGTTTAATATAGACAAAAAATAATATAGTCTCTTAACCGACTAAACGACGGCAGTGCCGGAAGTAGGTAATGACTGATAAGCTAATTTTGAACTCAATGAAATCCTTGGCCCACGAAAAGAGAACATCTTATTTGAAATACAAAACTTTGGTTGAATATACTAGTATAACACAAATATTATCCCATTTATTTGAAAGACTTTGAAATAGAAAACTTGCTTTTAATATATTTGTGGTAAACTTAAAAATGTTGTCTATTTTTTTAATTATGGTATTTAAAGCTCCCATTTTGTTTCTACCATCTCAGCAATTACTGATAATCACCTTCAATACCAGACACACTTCTGTTAAGGTCAGTTTCATCAATGTTACAAAAATGTTCTGTACTTTCTTCAGTTCTAATTTGTCCACCTCTAAAAATTCTAATTGGTTTTTCCAATAAGAAGTTTCATTTTGATATTAAACACAAATATTTTTGTAGAGGAATCTATAGATCATAAGTTTATTGTTAAAAGTAATGTACACATTTTATGAGAAATGGAAACGCTATTATTGTAGCACCGTATAACTTCCATACAATTTCCCACGACCGATTCAAACACACGAATTTTATCTTTAATAAGCTTTAACAAGATCTCAGTGGTCAATTTTGATCTTCGAGAAATAAGACGGTTAGCAAAAAAACTGCGAGCTGTGAAGTGTGAAGTGTGACTTCCAAATGTTGTAATAAATACATTTCGTTTTTGAAGAACTTAAAATTAATTTTTTAGTAAAAGAGTAGTTTTTACTTGATAAATGTCCAAAGATAAAAGGTTTAAAGTGACAATTAATGGGATACTCAAATAAAACCTTTTACTGAAAACCTCTATGCGTAATTTAAACTTCACATTATAATTTTTAAATATTATAATTTTGAAAACAAGAACTTAAAATCTACTCATTTACCTTATTTTTACTTGCGACACATTTTCCGAACGCAAGATTTTAATCAAGTAAGGCATTACGATGGTAGAGAACTCGATTCTAACGATTCCGTCTGTCTGTCTATCTGTCCTCACTCCTTCAGATTTAACCATTGAGTCGATTGCATTTAAACTTAGAAATTAAGGTTAAAAGCAGATTCGAGTCAGACGTCATTTACATTCTTTTTAAAGACCAAAAATTACAAAAGCCTTCCAAATATTATTTTAGTAAAAATTCGAAAATTCAAAAATGATCCGATAGATTCTTATTAAATGTTCTCTAATTTTGTTTCTTAAATTGGCTTTCAACATAAAAAAAATATGTTTTTGTATTACTGCAGGAGGGAACCCCTCATAGAACCGTTATTTTATTTTGGAATTTTCTCAGGAACTAATGAACCGATTTTAATTTAAAATATTTTTGTTTCTGAACAAGTTCTTATATTGTCAAAAAGTTCTTATATTAAGAAATTAAATGCCATCGACATTTTTGAAGATAAACTTATTTTTCCCGTAAATTTTTAACTTCCCCTAGAATTTGTCAAGTTGACATTTTTACATTTCTCGACATTTCAAGGTCCCTAGAAGATACATCAAAGATTTTAAGAGAGATGCCTGTGTGTATTGTGTGATAAAAATTGGCGTTCGACCAAAAATGTCGGTAACAGAAACAGATATTGAAATTCAACTTATTTAATTATACACTGCCGGTCATTATAGGTTAGAAGCAGCCATTTTCGAGAAGTAAAAACGATATTTCTCCCGTTATATGATGGATTAGAAAAAAATAACTATGGTAAATGAGGGACTATTTTGTTAACAGCAAAAAATAAAATTTGGGTAAAGGAGAGATTTAGCTTACGGAACTTTCATGGCAAATTGTTAATTGTGTCAAGAATATGTGAACATAAATCGGGTCATTAGATTAGAAGCACATCAAATAAATGGAAATAAAATGCAAGTATTTTGTTATGGTTTATAGGTCTCATTAGGTTTTTAACAATGTGTACTACCACCAGCCTTCAAAATAACTTCAAATATTCTATCTTTTAAGGATTTATAAAGAGATTTCAAGTAGACCAAAGAAATCTCACTCCAGGCCAATTTGATACCATGAATTAGCGCTTCCTTGTCATCGTATTGCTTTCCTCCTTCATGTACCTTACTTGTAAGCTAGCCCCACACATTTTCAATTATGTTAAGGTTCGAGGAATATGGTGGCCAAGGCAGCAAGTGGAAGTTTTGGTTCGCAATAATGGATTTTACCTCTCGGGCTTTGTGTATGGGAGCGTTTTCCTGCTAAAAAATCCATGAAATTGGTCCAAAGAGCTCGCTAATATTGGGGAACACTGATTCTAGCTAGGCCTTGTATGTTTTCCTAGTCATTTGGTATTTTGGGCTACCAAGTCTACAGCGCTAAACAATAAAATTGAGCTTCAGATGATAACTCCTTCTTCTTTGCTATGGTGACGGCTTAAAAATCACTACTGTCTCCTCAGGTGATGGAAATAATAATTATAACCATCTGGCCCATCTAGGTTAAATTTTTCGTTGGACAAAAAATAACCTTCCGCCAATCATTTGCGGTCATTCCATTTTGCACATCTCAGCTCATGTGATCTTTCTCGAAACACAAGCGTTCCTTCTTTCTTGCGTCATAAAGTGGTGGGTTTTTCCTAAGCTTTAAGCGGTTTAAGTGTTAAGCATGGCGTATTGTGCATTTAACAGTGGATAAGCTGCCTTAACATTAGTTTTCTACCTAGTTTTAACTGCCCTGCCGATAAAGCTGAATTTGACGCTATTCTAAGGACGTTTCGCGTTTCACGAAGTCTTAAGGCAGAGGAAGTGTTTTTTTTATAATTTTTTGAGTAAGACTATGGTTTTTTAAATAATTGCTGACACAATGATCACTTCGATTTTTTTTTTCAGGCTATAGCAAAAATCATTTAAGACCTTTAGAATAATAAACATCTTTTCTTATCCTTTCCTCCACTGTCAAACATTTTTTGTAGCCCATTTCTGTTAACACTCAATCAAGAACAATTAACTTATAAATTGTACCATTTTTCCGAAAGAAAAATGTATGCACTTTACAAAACAACGTTGATTTATTCACTGCTTCTAATCTAATGTCCCGAATTATTTTCACATATTCTTCACTCAATTAAAAATTTTGTCATGAAAGTTCCGTGATTTATATTTTGGTGTTAACAAAATGGTCCCTCATTTACAATAGTTGTTTTTTTCTAATCCATCATGTAACGGGAGAAATATCGATTTTACTTCTCGAAAATGCCTGCTTCTAACCTTATGACAGGCAGTGTATACAAATATTTTTAGTAACTTTATTGAATGGCTAATTTTTTTTTACAAAACACTAAAACTTATAAAAACAACGTTAAAACTGATAAAAATGTTTTTAAACATTTAAAACCTACTCTAAACCATTTTTAGATTCCAAGTCGACTCTTAAATAAAGTTTTAGAATGAGGGTTGACTCTCTGATAATTTTAAACGGGGTTGGGGATGATATCCCGGTTTTTATATTCCCGTTTCCTAAAATCCCGATTTTAAAATCCCGCTTTTTATAATCCCGATTTTTTATAATCCCGATTTTTTATAATCCCGCTTTTTGTAATCCCGTTTCTTATAATCCCGTTTTTTATTATCCCGATTTTGCAATCAAAACTAGTTGTTTAATTTTTAAAAATCGCGCGATTTTTTAAGATTAAACAACTAGTTTTTATTGGAAATCGAAATTAGAAAAAAATTAAAACAAGTTAAAAAATGAGACATTTTTTTAGATCCGTTTTATTGTAACATTTAACAAATATTACATATCAAAAAATAAAAATATAAACTAAGGTAGTAGTCTTTTAAAACAAACTCAAATCAATTAACAAAGTCAATGATAACGGTAAAACCGTTATCGAGAGGTAGATATGCTGTAGGATGCATATTGTTTGTGCAAGAGTTAATACAAAAATTAATGTTTTTGTACAGTAAAAACAAAACAAAAGGGGAGCGTATCGGAATCCCGATTTTTAAAATTCCGTTTTTAAAAATTCTCAAAAAAAAAGTTTTCTAAAATACCGATTTTTTTAAAATTCCGTCTTTTAAAATCCCGATCAATTACAATCCCGCTTTTTAAAATATCGTCAAATCCCGAAAATCCCGTTTTTTTTACAAAAAACATGCATTAAACTGAATAATAATAAGAGTCAAAGGTTTGAATGTTAAATTACTTGACTAATATACATATAATAATTACAAATAAAACTAATATATAATAATATCGTAATTTGTTTTGTTTGTACTGTACACAAACAATAATTTTTGTTTACAATATTAATTCTTGCACAATCAAAATGCATCCTACAGCAAATCTACCTCTCGATAACGGTATTACCACTATCGTTAACTTTGTTAATTTTTAATGTGAGTTTGATGTTTTATTTTAAAGGAATACTCTTTACTTTATATTTTTATTTTTTTATATGTTATATCTGTTAAAGGTTACAATGAAATGAATCAAGAAAAATACCTCATTTTTGAATTTGTTTTAATTTTTTATAATTTCGATTTTGCGGGATTATAAGAAACGGGATTACAAAAAGCGGGATTATAAAAAATCGGTATTATAAAAAGCAGGATTATAAAAGACGGGATTTTAAGAAACGGGAATATAAAAACCGGGATATCGAACCCAACCCGATATAAAGTCTACTTTAACGATAACTTTAAATCAGCTAATTGGTTCTTTATCTTTTTTAAAGTATAAATAAATGAATTATGTGGCGCAACAGTCCGTTCAGAACTAGGACCTAGTGACTTACAACTCTCAGCTATTCCTGTGTGCGAGTTAAATTGTCAGGGATGGAGAGGACCTACAGTTTTAAGCCGAATCCTAATTTGAGCTAATTTGGGAACTCACTTTTCATGACAAGAATTACTCTCGGAGGATTTGTCAATTCCGCACAAGAGGCAGTACTCGTGAAAAAAAAAACTTTAGATGGCACAGGCAGGGTTTAAACCCAAGACCTCTCGCACGACAATCCAACGCATATATGTATCTACATAAAAAAATGTTTTTTGGAGATAAAAAGATGATTTTGGGCTTGTAAATCAACAATCACGAAAGCTGTCTTGGCTTGAATTATTGGTACATGGACCAAGTAACTATAGTCACGACAAAACAACAGGTATTTTTATAGGTATGACTTTTCAAGAAGACTCTTTGAATACAGGAACAAGTTCGTGCGACCCAGTAATGCATTTTAAAAGTAATCCATTAACAATGAATAAACATTATTTTAAGATATAATTATATATTTGTTTAAATGTTTTATATTTTGAGTGAGCGCACAAGGTAATTTTAGTTGAAGGAAATGGTTGCACTTTAAGGATGATGATGGTTTATTTATTATTCCATTTGAATAGATATATTGAGGAAGTCAACCGAACTGGAAAACGGCAAGATTTAAAATCTAGCAATTTTTCCATTTTTCTTTTTTTTTTTTGTTAATCATATTTGTGGCTGTTTTGTTTGTTTATTTATTTGTTCAAGTTGAAAGTTCATGGTCATAATGGCTATCTTTATTTAACGTTTATTTTGATTTTGTGTGTTGCCTCACACAAAATTTGTTTAGATATAAGAAAAGTAACTTTATGTTTGTTTGTTTTTTCTTCCCTTAATAATGATCTACAATACAAAATGGGAAAATTCATTTGAGAATAATTTTTGTGTTTTTGCTAGAGGGTTCGTTTTTGTAAAGAAACTTATAAAAACGCACAATGAATGAAGAATGAAAATTTCAAGACTTCAAAGAAGATTAAAACAAAAAAACTCAAACCTGAAATATAAAAGAACACAATTTATTTTCACGACTTATACCAAGATTGATGTTCATAATTACTTGAAAGTAATGAAGTAAGTTTTTTGTATTAAAATTTGAATACAAATACAAAATAAGACAAAAAGTTATATATAAGTCCATTTAAACCTAACAAATAAAATAAAATTAATGCCCTGAAGTTATATATACAAAAAAGTACTTCATTAGTATTTAAGGTTTTGCTTCGGTTTGAAAATCTACTTCTTTGGTTTCATTTTTGGCTAATTATACATTATCTCATTATCAAGGCAAACTTCTATAAATAGGTTATCAAATAAATGTCAGGATAGTCCTTATTCTTCTTGTCTTTTAGCTTTAAGATAGACATTGGGCGGTTTTTTTTAAAACAAACAAACAAACACCTTAAGAAACATGTGGTCCTACTGGAATTAGCCATGATGTGTGTTGGCGTTTCTATCGAATTAATATTGGATTTTAAAGAAGTTTTATTTTTAAAGTGTTTATGTTCAGGGTTTTCCAATTAGAGGTTTCACTTTGGATTTCCCGCTATGTTTTTCTAATTTTAGTGGGAGCTTAACTCCCATTCATTTCGCTTAATTAAAGCTATAAATATAAATTAAAATAACTGACTTACATGAAAACTTATAACTATGAGTGGGGATGGGTCAAAAGGAGTTTGAGGTTATAAGTGCTGATGTTAAAATCAAATGAATTGACCAACCGAAGCATTCGCGTCAGAGGTTCGTTAAGGCCATAGGAGGTGTGGTAAATTGGTAAATAGAAGAGACGAGAATTTCTTTGGTTGCGGGTTATAGTGTTAAAAGAAATCGAATTATAAAGAAAGGAGCTGTCAACTGAGCCAGAGAGTAGCCGATTTATGAACAGTATGACAGCACTTTATCTACGTTCTTATAATGAGTTGAAGTTTAACAGACGGAGGCGATCACGATAAGGGAGTTAGATTTAAGGACTTCATCTTCATTGGATACTTTCCATTCTTCATATGTGTATATCTTGATATGGAGACCAAAACCTGCGACGCATATTCAAGTAGAGGTAGAACAAACGTCATGTAAAGTGAACGGACCATCTTTTAACAAAACCCAATGCAGAGTTGGTCTTATGAATTATTTCGTCAATATGAAGCAGAAATTTTAGTTCGAGGTCACATAAAAGGCCGAGATCCCTTATGTTTTCTACTATATGAGTAGTGCGTTTACGCGAAAAGCTAATTTTCTGGGATTTTATAATTTTGAGCTCGAAGCAATTGTTGGTACATCACGTTGATAAATTTTCAAGATCTGTTTGGAGGAGCAATAATTTTGAAAAATTTCGTACCATCAGCGTAAAGGGATATTTGCCAATGTTTAATGACCATTTCAATGTCATTAATTATAATGATAAAGAGCAGAGGCCCTTAATGACTACCTTGGGGAATACCAGAAGGGGCTGGAATAGGATTGGAACTAGCAAATCTAAATCGGACATAATAATGCACGATTTTTAAGGTTAGAAGTAATTTATTTCGTTAAAACAGGTTTAAGAGGGAAGGAGCTTGATGACTACAAGATTATGAGAAATTTTGTCAAAAGCTTTGCTGAAGTCAGTGGAGACCACATCAACTTTATTCCCGTTTTCTAAGGCTTCTAGAGTGAATTAAACGAGCTCTACAAAGTTTATTAGATCTATTTTTTTTTTTTTTTTTTTTTGAAACCGTGCTGGGGTAATTAGAGTTCTGCAATGGAAGCTGAGGAGTTCATATAGAATGCTTTCAAAAAATGTTGGGATATGAGAAAGTTCAACAATTGGTCGATAGTTTATCACCTCCCTTTCGGTCCCTTCTTGTGAATTGAAGTTTAAAAAGATGTTTTTTCATATTTTAGGAAATGTTTATTGAGATAAGGATAAATGAAAAAATTTAGATAGAGGAGTTGAAAAAGAAGAGGAATATTTTGGGAGCGTATCGGAATCAAGCTTTTTAAAATCCCGTCAAATCCCGACAATCCCTTTTTTTTACAAATTACGTGCATTAAACTAAAAAACAATAGAAGTCAAAGGTTTTTATGTTAAATTACTTGACTAAAATATTATAATTTTGTAATTTGTTTTGTTTTTACTGTACATAAACATTCATTTTTGTTTACAATATTAACTCTTGCACACAAAATATGCATCCTACAGCAAATCTACCTCTCGATAACGGTTTTACTGCTATCGTTGCCTTTTATAATTGATTTGAGTTTGTTTTAAAAGAATACTATTTTACTTTATATTTCTTATTTTTTGATATAGAATGTCTAATAATATAATATAGAAAAATATCTAGTTTTTTTATTAAAAAATCGCGCGATTTTTAAAAAATTAAACAACTAGTTTTGATTGCAAAATCGGGATAATAAAAAACGGGATTATAAAAAACGGGATTATAAAAAAATGGGATTACAAAAATCGGGATTATATAAAGCAGGATTATAAAAAACGGGATTTTAAGAAACGGGAGTATAAAACAGTGATATCGAACCCAACCCGAATATTTTTTGTGAAAATGTCAGGAAGACCATCAGGACCGGAGTGTACTATTGGGCAGCTGTCAGTTTTGAATTTTTCATATTTTGACAATTGACAAGTAAAAACTACGCCAATGGCAAAAATAAAATGAAGCTATGCACACTTCATATGGGAAAATATAAATGTAGAATTTGAACTGCTTTCTTTACAATTACTTTTTAAGAAATTTATCATAGCTTGAAAAAGGGAGCGTATCGGAATCCCGCTTTTTAAAATCCCGTTTTTTAAAAATCCCGAAAAGAAAGGTTTATAATCCCGTCTTCTAAAATACCGATTTTTTTAAATCCCGTCTTTTAAAATCCCGCTAATTCAAAATCCCGATCAATTACAATCCCGCTTTTTAATATCCCGTCAAATCCCGATAATCCTATTTTTTTTTTACAAAATACGTGCATTAAACTGAATAACAACAGGAGTCAAATAATTACAAATAAAACTAATATATAATAATATCGTAATTTGTTTTGTATTTACTGTACATAAACAATAATTTTTGTTTACAATATTAATTCTTGCACAAACAAAAAATCTACCTCTCGATAACGGTTGACTTTGTTAATTTTTAATTGGAGTTTGTTGTTTTGTTTTAAAAGAATATTGATTTACTTTATATTTTTATTTTTTGATATGTTATATTTGTTAATGGTTACAATAAAATGAATCAAGAAAAATACCTCATTTTTTAATTTGTTTTAATTTTTTATAATTTCGATTTTGCAATCAAAACTAGTTGTTTAATTTTAAAAAATCGCGCGATTTTTTAAAAATTAAACAAAAAGTTTTGATTGCAAAATCGGGATAATAAAAAACAGGATTATAAAAAACGGTATTATAAGAAACGGGATTACAAAAAGCGGGATTATAAAAAATCGGGATTATATAAAGCAGGATTATAAAAGACGGGATTTTAAAACCGGGATTTTAAGAAACGGGAATATAAAAATCGGGATTTCAAACCCAACCCCTTGAAAAATGGGTAAAATGGTAAATCTCGGGATTACACGTTTCTTATAATCCCGTTTTTTTATTATCCCGATTTTGCAATCAAAACTAGTTGTTTAATTTTAAAAAATCGCGCGATTTTTCAAAATTAAACATCTAGTTTTGATTGCAAAATCGAAATTAGAAAACAAATTAATAAATGAGATATGTTTCTAGATTCATTTTATTGCAACCTTTAACTAATATAACATATCAAAAAAATAAAAATATAAAGTAAAAGAAATCAAAGAAACAAACTCAAGTCAATTAACAAAGTCAAATAAAGTGGTAAAACCGTTATTGAGAGGTAGATTTGCTGTAGGATGCATATTGTTTGTGAAAGAATTAATATTGTAAACAAAAATTAATGTTTATGTACAGTAAACACCAAACAAATTACGATGTTATTATATTTTAGTCAAGTAATTTAACATTCAAACCTTTGACTCCTATTGTTATTTAGTTCAATGCACGTATATTGTAAAAAAAACGGGATTGTCGGAATTTTACGGGATATTAAATAGCGGGATTCTAATTGATTGGGGTTTTGACTAAACGGGATTTCAAAAAATCGGTATTTTAGAAGACAAGATTTTAAAACTTTTTTTTCGGGATTTTTTGAAAACAGGATTTTAAAAAGCGGGATTCCGATACACTCCCTTGAAAAATATGTTGAAAATAATATTTGTCCTGCTAAACTTTTGACTTTCTAGTTAATTGTCTTCTGCTCTAAGCTAATTTCAAAGTTTTTAACAGAGCCCCTAATAATCTCCAAAAATGTTAACCTAATTTTGTTCCCATTTCATAGGTTTTTCAAAACCAAAATTTTAAACTTCAATTAGAACAATCTTCTCTAGAACAAAATTGATGTAATTTTCTAAATGAAATTGTATCCTTGCGCAGACTTTATTTGTGTGTGTTCTAAAATTCTAAACTACATATGTACATACAAATAAATATGCATATGTATACAACTTTATAGGTATGTACATGAATGTATGTAAGTACATATGTATATAAAAGAGTTAAGAACTTTTAGTAAGTTGGGATAAAACCACGTTCAAGAGAATATGAAGCTTAAGTTTAACATGAACCACTAAGTATAAGGATATTAAACGTGACTATGTCATATAAATCTGGGTTAATTGGTGGAGTTTTTGTTTTCTTCATTTTTGTTTTAATAACGATGACGATTGCAAAAAGATGACTACAACGACGCGACGGGACGACAAGAGACGATACGATTACAAAAACAGGGTGAGAATGTCTGCAGTATACTTTGCGCCTTCTAAGAAAAGAAACTCCCTTACTGTAGGTATAGGTACTTGTACATACCTACATTAAGTTTGACTTTGTGTTCTTTAGGGCAAACATTGGTTTCGTGGTGAAAATAAATTTAGATGGAAGAAGAAATTTTCTTGAAAGTTTCTGGTTCAAATGCGGATGGAGTAAGGTATTTTAAATAACCAACTTTAAAGCCCTTTGGTTGACAGAAGACTGGTTACTGGCTTGAAAATAAAAGCCAAAGTCAAATTTTGTTTTCAAATTAAAAATAAATCAATAAACTCATATCTTAGCCAATGGAAACAAGACATTGAGTTTTTGACAGATCTAAATCAAAAATAAATTGATTTTGTTTACCAATAGAAAATAATAAGAAGATCTTGCATTCAATGACGGTATTCATATTGAATTCTTTTCAGAAGTCTCATTTGACGTCTTATTATCATATCTTACTCAAACTTCATGGTTAATTAGAGATAGGGAAGTAAGACAGTTTTTAATGTTTAAAAAAAATGAGCGGAAGCGAGATAAAATGATGATGTTGAGTCGCGTTCAGAGCATTAAAGTTTATGTCACTTTTTTCGAGCACGGCTAACAAAACCAAATGTAAAGACCGAGCGTTCTGAGTAAAAAATCTGAAGATAATAAATGTCAAGTGTGTGCGATGAGAGCAAAATGTATAAAGAAATCTAAATACAACAAACTTGGCGGGTGAATTTGTTTTGTGAACTTGATTATTCAAATGAACAAAATCTATGATCATATTTTTGATTCTGAAAATTATGGAAAATGTTCATATACCTAATCTAAATATTTTAAACTCATGTTTTTTTTCGCCAGAAACTATAATGGCTGAATCCCAAACACGCTTCAGCTTCGGTTTCGCCTGACGTTTACGAGTTCAGCCATAGGAATTCAATGCATGCTATCACAATGGCGCTTCGACCTCACGTTTCGTTTGACAATCGTAAGGAAAAGAACGTAATGTTACGTAATGTGACTCCAAACGGAAGCTCTACTTCAATTTTATCAACATTTGCTTTGTCTGACAGCTCAACAGCTGTAAAAAATGTCAACAAACAAAATATTTGCTTTTGGAGGGATTGCCATTTGTAATTAGAAAAATTTAAAAGGTAAGTTAAAGAAATATAAATACTTACATATCTTTAAATTTGTTTCTTGAAAATGGTTAATTTTTTAGAACAAAAAATGAGTTTCGCAGAACTACTCACTGAATTAGTGAGGGAACGGGAATTCCTTTTTAACACCAGGTCTAAAACATATAAAAATGTTTTAAAAAGAAATGCTGCTTGGGAAAAACCAAAACAAACTTTTGAGAAAAAATAACAACTGCTAATGACAGAAGTGTAATTTTAGAAATGTCATAATATAAATGTCATTCAAAACAACTTCGAAGCAGGCCCACCGTAACGCAGACGAAATGAATTTCAATTCTTGACAGCTAAATGTCAAATGCATTTCAAAAGGAAATTTGAGTGTTCAGACAACGTTAAGAGCGTTTTCAAAGTGCTCAGAGTTCAGTGAGGTCTAACGCCTAATGTGGTACCAAACTTCCTCAGTCGTTTGTTTTTTTTTTGCCAGGTCAAAGTCCAGCTCTTTATTGTATCTTATTCTACAATCCCCTTCTATGTAGACGATATCATAAATCGCCCGAAGAATTAGGTTCAAACTTCCAATTGACCCAACAGAATTAAATGGAGCCAGCACTGACAACCAAGGCACGTTGAATTGAATTGTTATTTTTGAAGGTTTGTTTTGTTATGCTTTTTCTTTTATCTTAACCACAACGACGACGGACGACTACGACGACGTTTTCAAGGGTGGATTCAGATAAAGAGGGTTGGATGTATGTAGATGTTGGAGGTTGGAAGGTGTTTTTGGATAGTATGTCAAGGGAATCTTTGTTGACTTGGTCAACATCAGCAGTATGAAAAAGTATACAAACATATTCGTATAAGACACAAATATGGAATACGTTTAAAATGATACGAAGGGTATATTGTTGAAAATGAATTAATTATAATAAAGTGGTTGATTTGTCAGGCAACAGACAATGACGACCGACGATGAGAGAATTGAAATTATTTAATATACAGTAAAAGACAGACTTTTCGAGGTTAAAAGCAAAGACGGCGACGTGTCGCGAAATTATACAAACTGACAAGTACGCATTTCTATTTAATGAAAAAGTTATAAATTCAAAAAAAAAAAAAAAAAAAAAGGAAAACATTTTCCTCCCTTGAGGGACGACATGGCGAATACTTAAACGCGTATAAAATATAAAAATAAAACACCTCTTTCCTTTTTATGATTCGTTTCTTGTTGGTTTTGGTTATAAGAAGTAATTTTGATGGCTTTTAGTGAAGATTAATAAAAAAAAGTATAAATAATTAACACGTAAAAAACGCAAGAATATACTCGCCGTAAACGAGTATATGCTCCAAAATACTAGACTTCAATTTTATGGAGATATCGCATGTTACACATTGTATTTTATGGGAAATTATTTTTTATCGACTGATTATAGTTTTATACTAGTAAAAAAATGTTCTCAATTTCATTCGAAAAATTATTTTGAAGTGTAAACAATTCAACTAAAAGTAGACGTTGAATTTGAATATTTTAGTCATATTTTTAGTTTTTGGGGTAGGTTATAATGAATTTAAAATGAAAAGAAAGTTTGACAATCATGTGTGCATGCTATTATTGCTACTTATAGTGAAAAGCTCAAGTCATAATCATATTAGTTAGATTGCGTAGTATATCACAAACACGCGATTTGAAATTTCTACAAATACCAACACAATTGTGTTTTAAGCTGAAATATAAAAAAGGCAGATTTTTTTTTTATATTATGCGAGCACTAAAGGGGTTGAAAAGGGTGAATACCCTTATGATGATTAAACACAGTGCGAGCAATTAGGAAAGGAGGATAAGATTAGAAAGGAGAAACCAATGCACATTGGGTTTAAATGTCTGCACATTGTAATGAGTGGGAAATATTGAGCCTGGTAAAGCATTCCACATTCGTGCAGTGCCGCTAAAGAAAGAATCTCTGTACTTAACAGTACGTCCGAAATTGGGCTCAAGGGTAAACTGATGGGCATTCTTATCAGTACGGGTATTACGGTTGAATTGTTTAAGGGGAGGAATGCAACTGGCTATTTCACTAGAGCATTGTTTATAAAAATAACGATAAAACAATGACAGGCATGATACCTTGCGGCGGTTTTCAAGAGAAGCAAATGTCTCGGTAAGAAAATGATCTCCTATCATTTTTAGAGCTCTTTTTTTCAATTCTATCCAGAAGACTCAAGTACGTTATCATACGCTGCCGTCGTTGGTAGTCCACACCCGAAGAACAAGGATGAGAATTTAAAAAAGAATATGAAAAGCAAAGGGTATTGTCATCAGCGAAACAATGTAGTTGGTTAGGAAGAGAGTTGGAGACAAAATTGAGCCCTGGGGCACACCAGCGTTTATATTGTGGATATCAGATTTGAACCCGTCCAATACTACTTGAATTGAACGGTCCGAAAGGTAATTTCTAACCCAAGAGATTTATCAATACCAAAAGCTCTAATTTTCGACAAGAGAGCTTGATGCCAAACTCTATCAAATGCCTTAGAAATATCAAGTGCAATAATCTTACTTTCTCCAAAACGATGTAAAGACTTGTTTCACTGTTTTGATGATTTTAATTCTGTTTTCCTTATTTTAAACCTTACATCTTCTCTATTTTTCTTTTTTTTTTGTCATATGCAGCTACATATTAAATAAGAAATCTGAACTCACCCCAAAACAGAGGCCGTTTTGTAAAACGTCAAATCAACGTCAACTTGATTCCCATTTGTCAAACATGCAGTTGTTCTGCTTTCAAAAACATTTTCATCATAGTCAAATTTTGTGTAAACACAGCGCAAGTTCAGACAACACAAGCGGCTTCATTTACTTTTTCAGATGTCATTTATTTCAAAGTCGGAAATTTACTTCACTATTCCTGTTTCAATTTGACAATTAATCTTTTTATATAGAAATTTAAATGAAATAGGTAACAAAAAATGTAATAAATTACCGATTAATAGAATGCAGCTTTTGGTTAAGTGACAAATCTGAACAACTGATATTTTGACACTGGTGAATTTGAAAATAAGGGAGATTTTTATTTACTTACTTTCCAGTCAACTTTTTAACAAAGTTGTCTTAATTGGAAAGAATAAACTTGCTTAACTTTCAAGTTCATTATGTTATCGATTACATACATGACATTCTCAATATGATAGAAATGTCAAAATTGACACTTGTCAAGCTTTCCATTGGATTCTGTGATCGGAGGGAGGTGTGATGTGGGCCTTACGTCTTCGAAAACGACGATGGAACTACTGTCACCGTCAATTCGGAGCGTTATGGTCATATGATACCCGACTTTTTGTGCCAGCTATTGAAGAATATGACTTGGAGAATATGTGCCTATGTGGTTTCAACAAGACTGTGCCATATTCCACACAACTCAAACATGGCTTTATTGCAAGAGACATTTCCTGGCCGCGTAATATCTCGTCGTGGCGATATTAACTGGCCATCAAAATCATGTGATTTGACAACGCTGGACTCTTTTTTTGTGAGGCTACGCGAAAGACCTTTTTTATGCAGATAAATCTTTAACTCTTGAGCACTTTAAAAACAACATTCGTCAAGTTATGGCTGAGATACCGCCCAAAATGTGTCAAAAGGTGGTCGAAAATTACCTCAAAAGAATCGATGCTTGTAATAATTCGTGCGGTGGTCATTTAAATGATGTATTATTTCACACATAATGTCAAGGTTTAAACTTTATTATAAAAAGGAAATATCATGAAAAAAATATATTTTATATGTGTTTTATTTACGTTTACCTTTGAAACCGCAAAATGGATAACCCTGTACAGTTTTCGCCTAAAAATTAGCTTTCGCCTTAAAAGCAAGATCTATTAATTCTCGTCTTCAAATTGAAGTTTGTTACTTTTTTTAGATTTATTTTAAACGTATGCCTCAGAACTTCAAAGCCCATTTCACCACAGTGTTTAAACGCCACGGTCAATTTACCGCAGCATTAAAAACGCGACCAATCATTCCTAAGCACTAAAACGCTGCGGCAAAACACGGCATTAAAACAACTTCTATTTATGTGCTGATGCCTTAAACCATGAAAATAGCTTCTTTTTTTAACCGGAAAGAGGATACAAAAGTCCCGTAAACTCGTATCAACAATTCATGGTATTTGATTGCAGGATGCAAATTTGTAGTTCAAGCTTAAAACTGACTGATAGCTATGATGCTATGATTGCCAGTGACATAAAACAATTTTTCAGAAAAATTTTGTCCTTCAAAATTCCAGTTAAAAAAAAACTAAGCCATGAATATGAAGAACAAGGTTGAAACTTATAGTATTTGAAAAGCAAGTACCTACATTAATCTCTTAAACTATACCGTATAAATAAAAAAGGGAACGTTTATTTATGGAGAAACATTCCATGACAGAAAATGTTAAAGCTCTAATTTTGAACTTTCATATTTTATCCTAAAAATGAAAATCAATATGAAAGAAAATATCATCATCAATTTTAAAAGCAACAGCTTTCCTTTTAATTCAATTGATATAAGATAATTTAATTATGTCATTATTTCCCAACATTAAGTTATAAAATTTAATAAATCAAATGTTAATTTATTATTAAAAAATCCGCATATTGAAAGTGAAACCATCCAAGCAAGCAAAATTTCAAATTTTCTCACTCCAATGATATTAATAACATCTCAAGACAATGAAGAACATCTGCTTCGTATTCTTATTGATTAGAACCTTTAAAAATATAAGAAATTCAATAGAGAACCTCTTGGGGTGTTATGAGCCAACTACAAAGTCCAAATAAATGTAAGGCGATTCATTTAAATTGATATTCATTTATATTTATTTCCTAGGGAAAAAAGGCGCAATCTGCCGAACGCAATCTCCTATACAACTAACGCGTATTTTAGCTTTCTCGAGTATTCCTTGGAGTACCTATTTGCACTTGTTTCAAAATTTGCTCACAAAATTATAACCCTGAAAATAAATTATTCACTATTTTTTTGTATTGTAACACAGAGATAGCAAAGGATGTGGTTAAGGTTAAAAGTGTGGGCAGAGGTAAAAGTATCATTCTGGTCAGGAGGAGGACGACGACAAAGCTTACTAACTAAACTGATGCGGCAGAAAATTATTCTATATAATTTTCTTTTTTTCGTGGAGTACACTACATCGGGCACTACTTGTCCCGTGAGCCTGCCAACAACATCCTGTGGGTATTACAATAGAATAACATTTGATTTTGTTTTGTTTTTATTTTTGGAAGAGGGTGTTTCGTTATTTAAATTGAAATTTGAATTACTTAGACTCTCTCAAAAAAAACTTTTGTGATTTCAAAGTAAAGAATTGGAGAGGCTCTAAACATTGCGAAACACATCTGAAGAATTTGAAAATTTCTAGGAAGAAACAGTGGTCTCGGGCGGTTTAGGGATTCGTGAGAATTGTTTATGAATATTCCTGGGAGTTGGCAGTTGGGACACCCTGTGTATGAATAAAATATTTACTTGCATATATGAGTCGAGTATAATGCGAACATAGTCGTATATAAATTTATGTAGGGTATAACAAACATTTTGTTGGTAAAATACTTTTCATATTTCTTTTATATGCACACAAAGGATGCCAAGGGAACAAAAATCGATTTTATTTGTTCGCCTCCACCGCCGCCGGCACCGCCAGCCTCATATTTTGTGGTCGTCGTCGTATGCTGCGATTATTATAGAACGGAAAACAGAAATATTATAAAGGAATATAGGAACTGCGGCAGGAACAAACCACAGGTACATATGTATTATGTACATATAAAACAATAGCAAAAAATGGGAATGCATTTACTAAAATATCAGCGCGATTATGATTAAAATAGACGATCCGTGCAGAAAAATAATTGTTTTGTAACAAAAATGAAATTGACTTTGTCGTCGGAGAAGCTTCTGATTTTTTGTTTGTTTTTTTTTTGCTCTTGTTTAGCTTTTCCAGAGGTAACATGAATGTGGCAAGCAAAGAAAAGTGTTATACTCTGGAGGTACAGTTCGTTTCAGTCAGATGGACTCAAGTTTTTGAAATATCTTTTTTGTTTTTCACAAAAGTCTATTTGTTATAAAGAGGCTAAAGTACCATTCCAAACCTTTAATAATAACATAAATTGTCATTCCAAGAACTTTGAATTCCATATAATCAATAAATAGAAGTTTAAGCCCCGGTGCACACTTGAGTCATTTTAACTTTGCGGTGACACTGCGGTGCCGCAATCGTTCAATGCGCATATTTTTTCGTAGGAATCAACCCGCAATTTACGTTTATCTTTCAGCAACCGAATGGGCGTCAACGCAATGAACTCGCAGAAACCTGAGAGTGTTTTGCCCGCAATAATGAAGAGCTATCCAGAATCACCACCGGCAGATGTGTGTACAGAACTTAATTTATTTGTGTGTACTGTAAGAAGAAATGCATTGCAGCGAGTCAAAATGAAGCAAGTGTGCACCATGGCTAAGCATTTTGGTGTCGAGATTATAAAATGGATTAAAACAATTTAGTAGTATTTTGGATAGATTTTTTTTTCTTAAAACCCCTGTCAGTTTAATATTTTAAAAAGTTTTACGAAATATTAAAAACAATATTTTTTACAAGATAAAATAATTTTGTTATAAATATCATTCATTTTACTTAAGCTATTCGAGTAGAAACTTAAAATTTTTATTTTTAATAATATGGGAACTATATGGCAAGTTTTGCATTCGTACAAAATTTCGAACTTGAAATTTTAATAAAACGTGACATTATAATGTTAGAGAGGTAAAAAAAAGTGGGTCCTTTGATTCCGCCGTTCTGTTTGTCTGCCAAATCATTGGGTCAATTGAGTTCAAACTTGGAAATTAAGGTCTTAAGGGGGTTGGCGTCAGGCGTTTTTTTTTCATTTTCATAAAAATTTGTTGGTTAAAAATCGAAAATTCTAATTTTCTCAAAAATGAACCGATAGATTTTTATTAAATGTTCTCTATTTTTGTTTCTTAACTTTTCTTCTTTCAAAAAAAAAATACAATAAACAAGCCAAAATAAAGTTTTTGTAACTTGGAAGCACTGAAATTGTCAGCACTGCTCACTTCATAACAAATTACAAAATGACAGCTCCCTGTTATTTGTTTTCTGTCATTTGCAATTTCAATTTTGATCGTCGTGTCGCTCGTCTGTGGCATTAATTGACATGAATATTATCTTTTAATTGGCCAACTGGTGCAATTAACCGGTTCACGGGAATTCATTTATTGACAAAATCAAATCTGACAAAATGGAAAGTGCAATTAAGCGGGGAATATGTATTTTTGTATTGCTCCATAAGGGTACCTTCTTAAAAATGTTACTTTGTTTTTAAATTTCTTCAAGAATTAATAAACCGATTTTAATATTATTTTTTCTGCACTATCTCTAAATCTCAATAATATTTGAGAATCAAAAATGTCAACATTTTTGTTTTGTATTCTTAAAAAAATATGAGTTTTTTCTCAAAATTCGATATCTTGAAAACAGTTCAACATTTTTTACGAAAATCAAATATGAAATGTATGTATATTAATATAAATAAAAATAAATGTAAATAAATACAAATTGAAAAAATTATATACCTATACAAAATTAATTAAAAAAAAACATCTCAAACGATTTTCAAAAAAAAAAAATTTGAAAAATTAAGGTTCTTTTGGGATAATCAAATGGTGTTACCAGAGCTGGCAACACTCAAGCTAAAAGCCCTTATGCATTGATGGCAGCACTAATTTAATAAGCTTTGAATACCGGGAATACGGCGGCCATTTTTTGTATCAAAAACCATTTTCGAATATTCCAGAGCAGAGCAGATTATCAAATTAATAAAGTTTAAAAAAGAAACCGAAAAATAAAGGTTTAAGTGTAAAAGAAAAACTTAAACCTAAGATAACTAATAAATAAAAGAGATTTGTATGAATAAATTACCTAATAAAACTACTATTAGAATTTAAAATCCTCAAAACACGAATTCAAGACTCTTTTCTTCGTGAGGGTTATTTGAGAATCAAAAACCAAAAGCTTCCGAAAAATGTTACCTTTTCTGAATTTTTACAAACAGCATTTAAAACAAACTTATTTTGCAGGTATATTTTTAAATCTTAAACTGTAGGTACTTTTTGGGAACAGACTCTTTGGGTACAGGAGCAAGTTCGAGCAATCAAGTCTTGGATTTTATTTTTTAATTTTACAAATGTAAAAGATGTCATTTAAATTTACACCAATTCTTTATGACTTCATAATTTGATTGAAGTCGATAGCATTGTTGGAATGTGAGGTATATTTAGAGTTAACAGATTTTTTATTTCAGTATTAATCTAAAAACCACAATCTGAATGGTTGAATATAGCAAAAATCCTTACTTGTTTTTGAGATATGGCCTATTAAAAAAGCTAGCTCATTTTAGTAGTATTCATTTTAGTAGTATTCTCATCTCTCTAAAAGCTAAAGACTTAGATTTTACGGATCCTTAATCATCGAAAAATGTTAAAACATAAATAACTTACAATGTCAAGATATTAAAAAGTGTGAAAAGGGATTATTGTATTGTATAATTTATGGACATTTTTTCCCAAACCAAAAACACTATATGAAGATATAAATCCTCGGTAGACATCTTGGTTTGCCTACAGGCTAAACCGGAAATCAGCCTCATAAACTTATTCTTAGTGTGCGTGTAATTTCTCCTCTAATTTATGAAATTTCCCCAAAAAACTTAGTAGTTGATTGTATGTATACGTGAAAACACGTCAATTTTTCTCGTTGAATTCGTCCACATTACAAATACAACAATGTAAACAAATGGGTTTTGAAGGGTGATACGTACGAAGGATTTATATCTTCATTAGAGTGTTTTTGTCCCAAACCTTACATAACAAATACTTTTGATCAGTGTTGGGACTTCTACCACTTAAGTGGTATTTCTACCACTTTTTGGTGTTCATGAAAATCTACCACCTAAAAAGCAAATTCTACCACTTTTTGCAACTCACCGTTCACCTATCATTAAACTCTACCTTTTAATATTTATAGTACATTTAAATTTTTTGTCAATAAATCTTAAAATTATAAACGAGTTAAATAAAACATTTCAATCTGAGAACAAAAAATACACTTGATATTCGAAAGAATGACTACATTAAAATTAAATTTATTGAAAAATTTTGTAAAACCAGAAAATATGAATGTAAACACAAATATAAAAAACAGTGAAAACTATTTACCATATTCTCAAATGTATTTTGGCCTTTACTTTGAAAGGTACTTACTTGAAAATGATATTGTTGAACAAGATGTAATGCAACTACGAAAAGTTATGTGCAGCTATTATATTGAATTATGTGTTCAAATTGGAGAAAGGTTTAACCTTTCAAACGGTGAACTAAAATTTTTCAAATATTTAAACCCGAAAAACGTCATTGATGGAACAATGCCATCAGTTTTAGGTCTCACGAAATATTTTTCACCAACTATAAATAACTTAGAACTAGAGTTAATGAGTGGAGAAAATTAATTGGAGAAAATCAATTACTCCAAATTTGTAATACTGATGACATTGTTTCACAATGGCTTTTGATAAGAAACTTAAAAAACGGAATGGACAATTTAATTTTTGAAAACATATCTTCTTATATGTTGGAGCTTTGTTGCTTACCGCATAGCAGCGCTATTTTCAGATTTAAAAAATATAAAAAATGAAAAAAGAAATAAATTAAAAACTACAACCGTTCACAACATTTTGGCTGCAAGGGAAATTTCAGTAAATTTTCAGAATTTTAATCCTCCGGAAGCATTACTGAAATATGCTTCAAAATTTAAATTTTCCGGCGGTCTATATAGCAAAAAATAATTTTAAGTTTTTCTAACTAATTTAATTATTGTGCATTGTGATATTTGAAACTTAAAGAACTGAATTATTGTTTATTTAATTTTTTTTTATTTTTTAATAAGTTATTGAATATAAGATTTACTACATAAAAATGGGTTTTAATTTCTACCACTTTTCTACCACCTTTTTGACATCATTTCTACCACTCTTTTGCTTCTGCGAGGTCCCAACACTGCTTTTGATATTCATTTTTATTCTCCGCCATATATACAAACAGGGTTTTTCAACAGGGACGCTACAAAAGTAGAGCGACAGGGACAGCAAACGACGCCATATTTCTTGCCGCTCTTTTGACATTTCTCTTCAGTAATATTTGCCTTTTCATGATGGAAATATATAATAACAACGAGTCAAAATTATTAAAATTTACAACCGAAATTCGGCCAGTGAGACAAAAAAGTGTCCGTAGTGTCAAGAATATTGCTGTCGCTGAGGCTTCAGTTGCAGAAAGCCCAAATGTGTCTCTCACACGTCGCACAAGCGTTGGGCATCTCTTTGACGTCGTCGTTGTGGCGAATTTTGCGAAAAGATCTTGACCTACATCCTTACAAGATTAAATTGACGCAAGAACTGAAGTCGCTTGGCCACCAGAAGCGTCGTATGTTTGTGAATTGGGCTGAGCAACAACTTAATTTGATTCGGATTTTCATCGAATAATCATCTTGAGCGATGAGGCTCCTTTCTGGCTGAATGGCTTCGTCAATAAACAAAAATGCGGTATTGGTCAGGCAGCAAACCATGAGTCATCATTGCATTCCGAAAAAATTACGGTTTTGGTGTGGTTTATGGGCCGGCCGGCGGCGTCATTGCGCCGTACTTCTTTCGTGATGATCAAGACCGGCAGGTTACTGTGAATGGGGATCGCTACTGTTCAATGATAACCGAATATGTTTGGCCCCAATTGGATGATATGGACTTGGAGGACATGTGGTTCCAACAGAACGGCGGCGGCGGCGCCACAAGCCACACAGCGAATGTCACAGTCAATTTATTGGAAACCAAGTTTGGAGAACGTGGTATCTTACGAAATGGTCCAGTCGCTTGGCCACCTCGGTCGTGCGATTTAACGCCGTTAGACTATTTCCTGTGAGGCTACGTCTATGGTCTATGTCATCAAGCCAGCGACGATTGATGAACTTCGTACGAATATCGAACGTGTAATTGCAGTAGTATCGGCCGATTTATGTTTGAAAACCGTCGTCGAAAACTGGTTCAACGTCTGGATTTCTGCAAGCGTGCCCGTGGTGGCCATGGAAAATAAATCAAGTTCCATACATAATGGCATCAAACGTACTTTCCGGGAATAAAGAATTTTATTGATATCCAAAACCGTTTTTTTTTTATTTAAAAAAACTTTTGTAGCGCTCTTATTGAAAAATCTGATATATGTATGTACATATATATTTTAACACAATTGAGTGTTTCTAATACAAAAAATAATCCCGGTTGCAAGTGGTCGTCCGAAAGGTTTTTAAATGCTGTCCAAAGAGCTGTATTGGTGTCTAATAAAAGTTTTATGTTTTTAGAAAAATAGAAATTTTGTTATCAGAATCTAAAGATCCTAGAACTTTCACATACAGGGTGGGGCGTGGTTACTTCCTTATTTTAAAAAATCATAACGCAAAAAGTATTGGCAATATTGATTTAATTATTTTTTCTGTGTATAGAAGTACATTTAAAGTTTTATTTTATTTGGTTTTAAAAACGACATCTAGAAGGTGGCCACCGTTCTCATCAATGCACTGTGATAGTAGGAATTTGAAATTGTTTTCCACTTTTTCCAGCATATCTGTGCTTATGTCGGCGATAGCAGCACGAATATTATTTTTTTTAAGATGACGAAGGTTCTTTGGACGATCAGTGTATACCAAGGATTTAAGGTAGCCCCGTAATTAACCGTAATTGCTCTTTCGTTCTCTTCAAAGAACCATGGGCCAATAATGCCGATTCTGGATATTGCACACCAAACAGTCACACGTTCTGTATGCAGAGGCTGCTCATGAAGTTCTCTCGGGTTAGTGAGGCTCCAATGTCGCATGTTTTGTTTGTTCACACATCCTGAAATATGGAAATGTGCCTCGTCATTAAAGAAAACAAGGACGTCCTGAGGTAGGTTTTCGAGGAAGGCTTCACATGCATTCAAATTCGTCTCACTGTGCGACTCGAAATTTGTTTGTGTGCAGATCGCCTAGGGGATTTCAAAATCGCCGCCCTTACCCTGTCGATGTTTTCTGGCGTCCTGACGGTTCTGGAAGGTTCATTATGTTTCTTCTGCACACTACCGGTATCCATATGAACGTGTCCATCCACAAACAAATCGATTTCCGATCAGGCACAAGATGGCTGAAAGAAAAGTAGGCTTCCACGGCGAACGCGCGCTCTTGCTTTGTCCACTGCATTGTTAACACTAAACTAGTCATAACGAAAACCTTATAGATAACGTGCTTTCGAACAAGCCATAAACCAACGCTCTACATTAATAGCCGCTCAGTTGCGAGAGTTTCAAATAAGGAAGTAACCACGCCCCACCCGTATAATAAATATCAAGCTTAAGTTTAAAAATCAAAATTAATATGTATTGTGTTGATTTTTGTTTTCATTGGCTGACATTTTGTAGTTTCTAGACGTTGTTGACATTGGGCTCTTTTTAGGCAATTCATTTTGACGTTTTATAATTTCAGTTTCTTTTTCCCACTTAGTTCTGGCAATTTTTCTAAGATAGTCTTTCCAAAAGCTGTCACTTGATTTATAAACAGCGTTTGAAAATCGTGCAAATTTATTACCAAAATAATGGTTTTTGGTATTGAAGGAATATTTCGGTGAGCGCATTATATCACATCGTGCGCCTGTGGCTTGACTTATAAGATCGTTTATTTTTATATGCATACATATGTAGATTTAACATCACTGGACTATTTTTTTATCTACGCAGATAAGCCATATATGCCTTGGAAAAGAAAACGACCCAAAGTGTTGCCAAAAAAGGCCCTCTCGTCTGCAATTTATACGAGCAAGACGCCCGCCCGGCCGCTGACATAATAGCAAACCATTACCTTTATATTAAAGCTAAATTCTTGGTCAAAACATTAATTTGTATGCGTTTTATTTCTTCTTGAACATCCACACATCCAAAAAAAACACCCTTTGCACACATTTATTGCAATCACTTCAAGACCTTTATTTTTATCACAACTAAAGCAATTGACTTAATTTTAAATTTCTGTAGGCCATATTCACAAAATAAGGAAATCACATTTCACTATATAATTCTGTCTTCACCAATATTCGACTTTTAAGTCTTAGTATTGTTTTTGCAAGTGAGTTTTTTCTTCTAACTGGGGCAATTCAATGAGTTATCTTCTCGTCTACAAAAGGATCCTCATGGGTTTTTTTTTTAAAAGAAAATCTTTTAAAAAATACAAATTCAGGACATAAAATGAAACTCCCGTTGACCTCCCTTAGTTATGGCCATGATTTCATCATCATATATTCTCATATTTTATGAAAGAATGCATCGTTAATTTCGGAAACTCTGTCCTTTCTATATCTGTCTCGGTATCATAGACTTAACTCTCTTGTGGCGAATGTCATAATTGGATGGAAAAAAGAAAAATAATAATCCCAGCTATTTTCAAGACTAAACTGAAAGATTACGATGATTGAGAATGCCAAAATTAAGTTTCTACAATACCGCGTTGTTGGCGTCAGTCGCGCCATTGTTCGGTAGGTTGTGTGTATGTATTTGTGACTTGTGAGCTTGTGCGTCCTTATGTTAATCGACTTTCTTTCCTATCTCCCTAGAGCATATTGCCTAAAGAGCTTTAAACCAAAATAGGCAATTTTATAGTCGTGCAATTTAATTTTTAAATGGTTGATCAGTGTCCTGAAATTCAGTGTTATATTCGAAGAAAATATTTTTTTTTTTTTTTTCTAACTTTTTCTTTATTATCGTTTGAATTGATATGATTCAAGTAAGTGTTGCCAATTAGCCAGTTTTTTTGTTTTGGAAATATTTTATTGTTTTTTATCATAAATATGTCCCTGTTTGCAAAATGTCAAGTAACTTGAAAAATGACAATGAAATTTATCAAAGAAACAAAAAACTTAAGATAATGACCATATTCATTTCCAATTATATTGTTTTTTAGTAAAATCTTGGAAGTTACGGTACACCATTTCTTGACTTTTCCATTGTCTAAAGAACAATTCTAAAGGGTTTTCCAATAATAAGTTTTATTTTGAATATCTCGTCGCCGTCAAGAGTTTTAATCAAAGAGGGATCACACATTTAATATAAAGACGAGTTTTTGGACACAGTTTAAAAATGTTCTTTAATAATCTGTGAAGAAGCTGACAAATTTAAAATAACATAATATGTATCTTATCCTAAAATGAACATTTTAGTTATTAGATTTTTGTAGAACATTGTTGTGTTGTCTTACAGCGCATGGTCTAACTATTTAATCTGGACGACTCCCTACATATGAACGCATTCCAAGATTCCAACAGTTTTCTAAATATGTCCTATTTAAGGGCTAACATACAAAATTTTGGTTGCAATTCATGCAGAAATGTTTTTTTCCGAAAATAATAATTCTGTTCTTGTTGCCATTTCTATAAATGCAAAAAATGCTATAAACATAAAAAAGATAGAAAATTATAAAGTTTGCCAGAAAAATTTGATTTTTTTTTTTTAGGAAAATAAAACAGAATTTTATATGAAGAATTTTCTAACTTTTTGTTGGAGTACTTTCTTCTGACCCAGTTTCCGGGAATCTACTATAACATTTTTACCTGAAATTATTTTGATCAAAAAGAAGTCAACAAAACTTAAAAATTGGAGAAAACAAATGTTTTGTTCTTGAATTTAATAATAATAAAATTATTATCGCCAACAACTCATAAATGAATTTAACAACTAGAATTTGAAACGTACCTATCTTAATTATATTTTTGCCTTAAAAATAATTATAAATCTAGGGAAGTTTTTAGAAAAAATTGTATTGATTGCGACAGACGACAAAAGTCATTGTTGAACCTTTCTGTTTAAAGAAATAATAACACATTTGTTAAATTATTACTAATTCTATAAGAACTGAATCAAATCATAAAAATATAAGAAACAATTTAATGTATGGATAAAATGAAATAAACAACATTACTTACTACTTACTACTTATGTACTTACTTCCTAAAGCTGGATTTACACCACTTAGAATTTTAATTTACACAATTGCGATGATTAATTTATATATCAGCTTCTGACAGATAACTATGAGTAACAGAAAGTCGTGTAAGTGTAAATCTAGCCTATCTGTCAATTGTCAAATTGACATTAGATGTAGACTAAAGTGAAAGAATATATAATATGTCAAACCTTAAAACAGTTTCACTGTCATATAATAATAAAAACTTATCAACTGAACTGAACAACTAATAATAAATTTCTCTAAAAAGTATATGAAACAAATTAACGCAATCAAATAAGTTGAGAAGAAACTATATTGTGGCAATCACAAATTACACGTGGCAGAATCTCTTCTCACTTCAATATTCGAGAGATTTAAAGCTTTTAGATTAAATTAATAATTTCATTCTGCTTTTCAATTAGCCATTAACTATCACTTTTGCTTTTTCAGAAAAGAACGGTGCTGTGAAATAAGGCCAAGTAAAATAAGACCAACTTTCAAAAATGGCCTTATTGCACTGTACAAAATTGAAATATTGCAAATTTTCAGCAGTTGGTCATATTGCACTTTGACAAAGTGAAATAAGGCCAAATTATTTTTAAAAAAGAGGCTGGGGTGCGACCCACACTGATATCTTCCCATCCCGTCTGTCGATTTGTCTTGCTTAAAAGTTTGTCTATATGTATCAATTTTTACCAAATTTCCGTAATATTTTTTGTAGATTTTAATTTTTTTCAAAAAAAAACGGACTGTTGGATTTTTATAAAAAAAATTACTGAATATCGCAAACAATATTTTCTTTGAGATAAAATAAGTTTGAAGCCAATATTTTTAATTTTTGAAAAGCTATTTGAGTCGAAAGTAAATTTTTACCAAGTTTTAGTATTGTTTTTTGTTTAGGTTTTTATTTTTTGTAAAAAAAACTGTCAATTCGATTTTTCTCAAATTTTTTTTCGAATGTTGAAAACAATATTTCTTATAAGTTAAAATTAGTTAGAAGCCATTATCTCAAATTTTTGAAAAGATATTTGAGTCGAAAATCAATTTTTAACAACTTTTGTTAATTTTTTTTTTCGGTATTTAATTTTTTGTAAAAAAAACTGTCAATTCGATTTTTTTCAAAATTTTACTGGATGTTAAAAACAATATTTTTTGAAAGATAAAAGCAGTTTAAAGCCAATATCTCAAAGTTTTGAAAAGATATTTGAGTCGAAAATCAATTTTTACCAACTTTTATACATTTTTTTTAGGTTTTTATTTTTAGTAAGAAAACTGTCAACTCGATTTTTCTCAAAATGTTTCCTAATATTGAAAAAAATATTTTTTATAAGTCTAAAGTAGTAAGAAGCTATTATCTCAAATTTTTGAAAAGATATTTGAGTCGAAAATCAATTTTTACCAACTTTTTTGTCAATTCTTTTTTCGGTTTTTAATTGTTTGCAAAAAAAACTGTCAATTCGATTTAATTCAAAGTTTTACTGAATGTTGACAACAATATTTTTTGAAAGATAAAACTAGTTAAAAGCCAATATCTCAAAGTTTTGAAAAGATATGAGTCGAAAATCCATTTTTACCAACTTTTATTAATTTTTTTTTTGGGTTTTTATTTTTAGTAAAAAAAACTGTCAATTCGATTTATTTAAAAATTTTACTGAATGTTGACAACAATATTTTTTGAAAGATAAAACTAGTTAAAAGCCTATATCTCAAAGTTTTGAAAAGATATTCGAGTCGGAAATCAATTTTTATTAACTTTTATTCATTTTTTTTTTTGGGTTTTTATTTTTTGTAAAAAAACTGTCTATTCGATTTTTCTCAATTTTTCAGAATGTTGAAAACAATATTTCTTATAAGATAAAATAAGTTTGTAGCCTTAATCTCAAGTTTTTGAAAAGATATTTGAGTCGAAATTCAATTTTTACCAACTTTGAGTAATGTTTTTTTTAGGTTTTTATTTTTTATAAAAAAAACTGTCAATAAGATTTTTCTCAAAATTTTATCAGATGTCAAAAACATTATTCTTCGTTGCACAAAATTGTTTTGGAGATCATATTTTAGTCGTAAAATTTTCAAGGTGACAAATTTTTTTTTTCAGTATTTTTGATTTATAAAAAAACCGTTAATTGGATTTTTTTTCAAAAAATATACTTGTTTTGTATCACGTTACAATATATAATATAAAATTTTATTCAAGTCTCTAGCGACATTGGTTCATGAGATATCTCTTCTGGTTCTTGAGCTATGATGGACGACGAAAAAAACGTCGCGAACGTACAGACGTACGGACGTACGGACGTAGGGACATACGGACATACGGACGTACGGACGTACGAACGTACGTACACACGCACGCACGCACAGACATCTTTCTAAAAATCTTTTATTTCGACTCTAGGGACCTTGAAACGTCGAGAAATGTCAAAATTTTCAATTTGACAAATCGGACCCATTACAATAACTTCCTTTGGGAAGTTAAAAATAAGACCAACTTATTTTAACGGTGAAGTATGCAAAGCATTATTTCACTTTGTTTAAGTGTAAACAGACCGACTTTTGGAAATTGGCTTTATTACACTTTACAAAAATGAAATCAGGCAAATTCTTGAAACTGGGTCTTATTTTACAGCACCGAAAAGATCTTATTGAAATAATTTAAAGCATTACTGAAATTTTTTTTCCAAATTTTAAAGTTTGTCAACACTTTTAAGATTATTACAAAATATTTAAGTTGTTTTTGACAGACAAACCGCTTTTTTGGTGAATATCGTTACATTACTAAAAAATCTTTAGATGAATACTTTGCTTATACAATTAAACTGTATGAGCTTTATTGCTCATATGACCCCACCTGGATCCTCCATTGGTTAAAAGTTGATGTATTTAAAAAAATACTCTCAAAAGGGAGGGTGGTCAATGGTCATGACGCCTACGATCGCCTCTCTGGAACCTCCATTCGTTGCTGTCACATTTGCCTAGTAAAAATTATGACATTACTAAAAATGAAACACAATTCAACACCAAATTGTTAAAACTCAGTATAAAATTGTTGAAAATTTTGCAGTCACAGTTTTAACAGAAAAGTTTCGAAACAAGTATCGAGGACATACAGCCTCAAAATTTTTGAATTGGTCATGAAAAATTACATGGAAGGAATATGGTGGTGCAATTTTACTAATTTAAGTTTTGTTATTTACTGTTTTTTTTAACAATGAAATATATTACATGCATTGATTTCTATTTAAAAATACTCGTTATTTAAATATCAAAATGAACCCTTTTTTTGGAAGAATTTTTGTAGTTCGGGTCCTATATTTTTAACTTTCCATAGGAAGTTATTGTACTGAGTCCGATTTGTCGAATTGAAAATTTTGACATTTCTCAACTTTTCAAGTCCCTAGAGTCGAAAAAAAAAATTTTAGAAAGATGTCGTTTTTTCGTTTTTTCGTCGTCCTTAGCTAAAGAGCCAGAAGAGATATCGACTTCAAATAAATTTTGTTAAACAGATAATAATGCAGAAAGGGCTCTCAAGAAAATTGCGTGGGTGGTTTTTTTACCATAGCACTTTAAAAAACAGGTGAAAATTTTGGTTAACCCTAATAATCTCACGAACCATGACGATAGAGACTTGAATAAAATTTTATTTTATATATTGTAACGTGATACCAAACAAATATGTTTTTGGAAAAAAATCTAATTAACGGTTTTTTATAAATCAAAAAAATTGGGAAACAAAATTTGTCACCTCGAAAATTTTACGAATAAAAAATGATTTCATCTCCAAAACAATTTTTTGCAACGAAAAATAACGTTTTTAACATCTGGTAAAATTTTGAGAAAAATCAAATTGACAGTTTTTTTTTCATAAAAAAAAAACCTAAAATAAAACATTATTCAAAGTTGGTAAAAATTGATTTTCGACTCAAATATCATTTCAAAAATTTGAGATTATGGCTTGCAACTAATTTTAACTTATAAGAAATATTGTTTTCAACATTTGGTAAAATTTTGAGAAAAATCGAATTGACAGTTTTTTTTTACAAAGAATAAAAACCTAAAAAAACAATACTAAAACTTGGTAAAAATTTACTTTCGACTCAAATAACTTTTTAAAAATTAAAAATATTGGCTTCAAACTTATTTTATTTCACAGAAAATATTGTTTTCGATATTCAGTAATTTTTTTATAAAAATCCAAGTCCGGTTTTTCATACAAAAATAAAATATTCAAAAAATAGTACGCAAATTTGGTAAAAATTGATGCTCGGTTCTCAATATCTCTCAAATTAATTTCATTCATCCAATTTGTATTTGTTTATATAAGAAATACAAAATTTTAAGAAATTCTACTAAAATTGGTAAAAATTGTTTTTCGACTAAAAATCTCGTTCAAACTATTTCATCAATTGCAAAATATTGTTGGAAATTTTGTAATCTTTTAGAATAATTCAATTGGCAACTTTTTTAACAAAACACGAAAACCTACAAATGGGATGGGAAGTTATCAGTGTGGATCGCATCCCAGCCTCTTTTTATTTTTCCATTGATAAAATGTCAAATCCCATCAAATGACTGCTAATCAATAAAAGTCAAAGCTTTAAAAACCACTTACTGAACAAATCATGCTGTTAATTTGTTGCCAAAAGTTAATAAAAATTCAAAAACGAATGGTTACTCAACAGCCGACAAGCTCGAACTAATTCCAAAATTTGTGTGATTTTATTAAAAAGCAGCTTAAATACTCTTTAGGTAATAGGTTTTCAAGAATAAAACAAAAAATAATAAACTTCAATTTTACAATCTTATTTTCTTTACCAATAACTTTTACCATCATCAAAAAATATATTTTTTTTAAATTGTTAAGATAATTACCTACCTAACTATATTACTGTCCAACTTTACCAAAGATTAATAAGTTTTACTTTTGATATTTTCTTCTTCTCCATGACTCCAACTTCTCGAGATAATATTATATTATTTTTATCTTATTTGCGATTTTCTATACTTCTTCTACATAGAAATAAAATAATTAAAAATTTTCTGTTTGACCTTCTGTCATTTACAGGATCTGAATTATAATCTGTAGTAGTTTTAGTTTCATAAGTCACAAACTTCTTGACATTATCGCTTTTGAAATACCGTTGCAGCACATCTTGAACGAACCCTCTTTTTCGCACTCCAGTTATAGTTAAACCATATATCCTTTTGTGTCCTTTTTCGATATGCAAAAAAAAAAAAAAAAACAATACTCAAACGTCTCGGTCATCGTCGTCGTCACACCTATAACTTAAGTTATTCTATTTCAGATTAAGTGTTGACGTGTCCTTAAGACAGTCATAATTATGGTGAGGGTACATCGGGAAAGGAAAAGGCAATGTCATTTTCTTCAATAACAATTTATTATTATCAATGCCAACACATCGCAACATCGACAATGAATTTCTCAAAAGAGACTCTTCAAAATCAATACAAAAATGTATCCTTGCCATTTTAAGAAGGCTATTTCTGAAAAGGAAGTAATTTCTTTTTGTCATAGGTTTTATTAATTCACTTCTGTTATGGTCTCGGTCAACGATTTTTCTTCTTTTTTGTTTGATGATGAAATCTGTGAAATTTTAAGCAAGTGAACTTTAAGAGGATTCTTTATTTCTTGAGAAAAGCATCATCTATATTTAGAAAATTGTTCATTCAGTTAGAAAATGCCCTCTAGATACATATATGCTTTAGCTAGGAAACACAAGTAGGTAGGTAATACAAACCTACATAAGTATGTATAGCTACCTTACCTTCTTAGATTCTAGATAATTTCTATACCATTGACGTACTTTTTCAAACTATTCACCAGCGTTCCAAAGTCGTGTCGTCGTCGTCGTCTTCATGATTCCAACACCCATGAACAACAACATTTTCTATATCTTATGTTTCTTGGATCATTTTATTCTATGAGTCAACAACAGATGAGCTATAGAAGCGCGAACAAGGCACACCACCAAGATTTAAATGACGATACTTATGGGGTGTAATAAAACAATATTCCACGTCAATTGCAAAAGTTTTAAGCTAACACAAGCGTGGCTTAAAGTTTTGTTTTACCGCACTACCGCACCTTGTACGTCATAAATAAATAACTGGGTTGTTATATAAAAGGTTTTTGTTTTGTTTTTGTTCAGAACAGAATCACGTCAAGTGGAAAAAATATACATATAGAGGAAAAATGTCAAATATATCTCAATACATTAACTGGGAAGATTTGACATTTTAATATGAAAATGTTAAATTGGAAACGAATGGGGAAATATACATAAATATAAATACATTTCTAAAAAAATTTAAAACTACGAATGTAGTATATGCATACATTGTAATGTCTAAAACATATTTTGATTTTAACGGGAAAATTCCCAGGATCTAAATTGTTTTTTTCTTCAACATTTTAGTGGTTATGACAGTTTTAACGTTTAGTTCAAATTGTTAACTGATATGAATGTCAAATAGAAATCATTTTTATGAATAAAGGATTTTGTTAATATAAGACATACATATTTTCGAGGCGAATAATTTTGACATTTCATATCGTTTGTTATGACACGTGTCACCATTTTTGGAAACATCGATGTCATTTAAATGAGGAAACAGAACGGCTAAAGGGGAACACAAAAAAAACAGCCTTACAAACAGGACATGTGACACTGTAGAGTACAAAATTTAGCGTCTACATTTTTTCCCAACACAAATAACATTTTTGTGGACTAATTTCTTACTAATTAGTCGAAAACTTAACATTATTCTGTTATTGTTAAGAGTAGTTACATTTTAAGGGCCGATGATGAATGTGAACCACACCTAAACGTCTTGCATTTCATTTGACATTTCTCAATTTCAGACTAACTCAAATTGAACCATGGAAAGATACACAATCTAGAAACACGTTAAAATTTTGTAGGCTTATAAATGGGTGTTCAAATCAAATCACAAAGAGCTTAAGTCTTTTGACATTTAAAAAATTGTCAATGGTCAGCATGAAGGCAAGAAATGGTAACAGTGGATGGTCAATTTTCGAAGAAAATCATCTTCAGTGATGAGGCACATTTTCACCTCAGTGGATTAGTCAATACGCAGAATTGCCGCATTTGGGCAAATGATAATCCAAAAGTAATTATAGAAAAACCAATGCACCTACAAAGAGTAACTGTTTGGTGAGGTTTATGGGCTGGTGGCATCATCAGGCCGTATTTTATCCAAAATAAGGCCGGTCAGGCAGTTACTGTGAATGGTGTAAGCTATCGGGAGATGATAACGAATTTTGTATGGCCCATATTGGAAAATATGGATATGGACGATATATGGCCGTGTTACCTCATGTGGTGGCGATGTAAATTGGCCGCCAAGATCATGTGATTTAACACCGTTGGACTTTCTTCTTTGGGGTTATTTGAAATAAAAGGTGTACTTCGATGAGCTAGCAACAATTCAAGAGCTAAAAGATGAGATAATTCGGCACATTAACGCTATAGAAGCTCAATTATACCTCAGCGTTATCGAAAATTGGGAACATCGGATGGAGGTGTGCCGCTTAGGTCAAGACGGCTATTAGGCCAAAATTTTGTTCAAGACATAATTGAATCATATAAAAATTATCATAATAAAAAGATATGATAATAATGTCCTAGATAATTTGTATTTTATTCAAAATCAACATCTGTCCTTAAGATTTAAACACCATTTACCTTATGTTACTCTAAAGTCTAAAGAAAAGAGATTATATTACACTTGTTTTAAGTAGTTTCCAAAAGAAAATGGTGCCATCTTAAGTATTGTTCAATATCAGTATAGAATTATCTATATTATGATTTAAGGGTTTTGGTAGCGCTGGCATTTGACAGCTGTCAAATACTAAAATCCAGGATCTACCTTCTTGCACCAAAGCTTTTCGCCACTCGGTAATTGGAATATCATTTCAACGTCAAAAAAGAAATAAAAGTGTTAAAATTTTTTATGAATAAGAGACTATTAAAATTGTAAGCAATATTACCCGTGTTTTTTTGGCATTCTATAAATAGTATAGTAGAAAATTCCCAAGAAAACCCATCGGTAGCCAGATTTTTGTATTTAAAAATTGGTACAACTGAAAGGAGACCTGTCAGAATATTAATAAAAAAAACACAAATAGAAGAAAGTTTTGTGAAAATCGAAAGTTAAAATTAAAAAAAAAATAATAATAATATATCCAATAATATAATAATGGCGGTCGATTTCAAAGTTTTAACCAAACAATTTGACATAAAATAAAAACTTCAAGAAGGGGGTTTGTTCGTAGACTACTACATTAACATTTGGTATTGAAGCGAGCTTGAAGCTCGCCTCAATTCTTTATATACCTGAATCTAGTTGAAATGAGCTTGATTCGACTCGGTTCCGGTCGGGGATCGGAGTCGAGTAAAAATTTGTAAAGAAAAACCTGTGTGGAGGAGTTGGTTTTACAGATAACGCATTATGGTCTGTTTATTTGCATGTTTGTGTACAAACAATATAGTTTTGTTTTAATCAAATTAAAAAAAAAAAAACTATGTTACTTGCACTTCATAAGAAACATCGAAACACCATTTGCATTTTAGAAAGTGCTGTCAAAGTTAATCATTTTTAAATCTTCTTGTGCGGTGGAAACACCAAAAAGATTTATTTAATCTAAACTGAGATAAACCTTTGGTGGAAACATAGCAAAACTTAATTATCTTTTCTCTTGTTTTCTCTTGCAAAATAAGCCCAGTTAGACCATTTTCATTAACAAAACTAAATAATATCAACAGTAACAGATTGATTTTTTCCCCAATGGAAAACACATGATTTTAAATGCACAACTACTCAACGAACAAAGACATCGAGATATAAATGCAATATCAATCGTTCCAACCTTTGAGAACGAAATCACATAAGATCCATTCGAGACTCGTATAAGTGTCAAAAACCCATCCGTAGTAAGATTCTACTTTAACTTTTATCGGTAGTATTCATACTGTGGATATTGTTTTTGTTAGTCGTGTAAAATCCTATACTATACTATTGATAGATTTTCCAACAAAATACGGGTATTGAAAGAGAAATGTGTGCTTGTGTACGTACGTTCGTACATCGCGTATGTTCGAAAACCGTTTTTTCGTAGGTAATGCCTCAAGAACCGTCGGAGATATCGACTTAAAATTAATTTTGTTTTACAGATAATAGCACAAAAGATGCAGAAAATACTTTTGAAAAAATTGAGAAGAAATGCATGAAATGATTTAACATCCAAAATAATTGTATGTATCAATGAATTGCGTTTTTTAAAGCTGGTAAAACTGTTGGAATAGTCGAAATGACGGTTTTTTTTTTAGAAAAAATACAGCACAAAATCGGTAAAAACTGATGTTCCATTCGAATGTCTCGAGAAGGTATTATTTTTAACGTAATATAATGTAATAATGAGAACAATCCAACAGGTACGAAATGCTACTAAAATTGGTAAACATTGGATTGGGAAGGTAAAGACTGGTGGTGGAAAACTACCTGAGGAAGCTTCTAAGGTCGATTATGAAATTGCTGAAATGTTCGCTCTTGGTTTTATGGAAGATGCAACTGAGTTCGATTGCGTTCCAAAATAGATACGTTGTTAATTATGATGACAAGTTGCATTAAATTTAATTATTTATTTTAATTAATTTGCATTAATTTTACTTCAATTATGTCCTTTTGAAAGCAAATCTACTACATATTGCAATAAAAAATTTAACAAGACGACACCTGAACGTATGTTCAGCCATTCAATGCTTTATGTGTTTCTTAAAAAAAAACCTTTATATGATAAATTTTTCAAGCGTTTATTTAATATTAGTTGTTAGGTAATTCTTTATGAAATACAGTGTCCAAGGCACAGGCTGTCATTGGTCCTAGAGCCCTGGCTCGAAAATGGCCTAGGTTTTGACTATCATGGCAAGAACACCACGTTTAACCCTTTTTTGTTGTTCTTTTATTAACTAGCTATGGCTAGATGTAAAAGAGCAACCGCCAGTAGCACAATTAAAATGTCCACATGTCTTCAAAATAAAATCTGCTTCAACTTATGGATTGATTCAAAACATTTAAAGCCAACATATAATTGTGTTTAGGAGCTAATTTTCACATTTGGAAAATGTTTTGAAAGAAATATAACAACTCTGTTTAAAAATCCTTCTATCCACCGATGATGGTAATGGTAGACGGAAAAGCAACTTATAAGAAATTTTCCAAATGGCGCCAGCACTATAAGGGTTGTGGTAGGTATAATATAATAGCTGGCGACTTTGAGGTTATTGGGTCGAGGAACGCATTCAGGTTATATAGTACCTACGTACGTAGTATATAACCGGAATAAAAAAAAAAAATATTATGGTCGTGTACCCAACGTGTATAAGAAAATGATACCTTTAATCGTCGCACTTGAAGGGCGCATATATCCTTCTTTTATACTGAAAAATATTGGACAACGCCCTTATGCAGTGATACTCGTACCTTTATAGCTTCAGCTTTGAGGGTGTTTTGGGTGTTTATTTTAAAAAGTGAGACAATCCCCCCGTAGCATTATATCAAACACTGTCATACCACCGTGTCGTAGTTGTCGCGTCAGTCTTTAAACTAAGTGACAAACTCCCATTATTCACTGAGGGTAGAAATAAAAACCGAGTAAACTACACCGCAAAATATGACCGAAGGAAAAGAAAAAATGGAAGTAGGGGAATTGAGAGTTTGTAAACAGTTTTAAAGTGAAAATCAATTTCCTTTTTTTTTAAACGTATTTTTCAAGAATAAAGCTGTCATATCCGGTTTGTATGTCAGTAAAGTAATTTTTACAAATATCTGTCAAAAAAAAATGTAAATGTAAAAATTTAAAACTCAAAGGAATTGAAAACTTTTCTTCTTTCTTTGTTTATTATGGAATTTTCTACCTTTATTCGTTTTCTTTTTGTGTCTTTTCTGATTTAATATTCCTTTTTTTTTTATCCAATCGCATTTACGACGATGGAAGAAATCTCGTAAACCACCGATTCTTTTGATTTCTTCAATTGAAATTCAGTTAGAATAGTTTTGGTTTTTCTTTTCTTCTTTTGTCATTTTCATTTTTATTTTTTTGTATAGCAGTCGAAGATTTGAAGTGTGCAATGTGCATATTGTCTGTGTGCAATCACAATGATAGAAATTCCATCATATTGCCATTGGCAATGAAAATGCCATAAAAAAAATTGGCAACCCTAAACAGATCTTTGACAGAATTTTCCAATAAAATCAAAGAATTTGTATGTATGTAGCTTAAACGTGATTTTCCTTCTAATCTTATTTGTGTAGCTTTGTTTGTAACAAGGCACTTTACATATGGTAACTTTGATGGGTACTGTAGGGCAAGTTTTGCTTGTGCTTAAAAGATTAAATTCTTTTGAGTAAGAACTAAGAACATCGTGAGCATTCAGTATAAATTTTAAGGGAATAATCGACTTAGACTCACATTATTAAGGGTAAGAATGAAAAAGTAAAAAATATGGCTGTAAGTAGATCTTAAGGAGATATAAGAATCTTTTAGGTTACAATATGAAATAGCACATATCCCTAGATTACAACCCGAAATAGTAGTCACTTAATTACAGTCTCTGTTAATAAGATTACAGTTTACGATACAGAAATTCTTAATTACGGTGGGAGATATTCAATGTCACAAAATTACAGACTGATATTGGTAGCATAATTCCAGTAGATTACAGTGTGAGATAGTTGACAAAACTTAATTACTGTAATAGCAGAATCCATTAAATGACATGATTCAAGCAAACGTCACCAAATAATATAAATGACAAAGTTGCAGTTTGGAATAGCAGAATCCAAATTACAGTCTGAAATAGCAGATAACACTTAATTATTGTCACCACTATATTATGGGGTAGAAACCTATTTATATTTCATTTTAAATTGCCCGTGGTACCCGTGGCGTGATGGTTAGTGCGTATGACTGATTGGCAGTTCCGCTTATCTACCACGTCAGACGACGAACCGCGGATACGCGACTCCTGTACAATCGGGGCGTCATGGCACAAGACGGAGCAGAGCTCCTTCGGTTCAGTAGGGCTGTGTCCGAACGGGACCGAACTGATAGGGTGAAGCAGGAGAACCAGTTTTGGTGGTTTCAATCGGCACTTGATATTGGGTAGTCGGGATGGGGTTTTAAGCCTTGGCAGGCTTACATACTTGTTTTATAGTTTTAGGGTTTAGTTTTAAGTAGAATAGGCATGGTGGCACAAAAAAAAATTATTACAAAAAAAATAATAATAAAAAATAAAAAAAAAACATGGAATAAGGAATAAGGAAAAACAAAAAAAGGAAAACAAAAAGTGAAAAACAAAAAATGTTAGATGGTTACATTTGCTGCTGTGGTTGTTCTAGTTCTAAATAGTTTATAGGTAGAATAGGTAGTTTAAGTTAGCTTTAAGTTTTATATTAAGGGCCTTATTTTAAGCAGTTTTTAAGTAAAAATAGAAAAGATATTGAAATTAGTTCTTTTTTTTAATTTACTAATAAATAAAAAAAAAAATGAAAGTACAGTAAAATAGATCTAAGGCATTAGAAAGGCATTAGAATTAAGTATTATTGTTTAATTTAAAGTGTCCGTATGGGACAAGTAAGTTAGTTGTAAGTTATGGTTAATTAGGCTAGTTTTATAAATTTTTGTCTAGCTTTAAGATAGTTTTAAGAATGAATTGAACAAAAAAGTGGGTAGGACTGTCATAAAGGTTTTTTTTTCACAGTTACTGCCTCTTGCGAGGAATTGACAAATCCTCCAATAGTAATTCTTGTCATGAAAAGTGTTTTCTAAAATGAGCCATTTGGATTTGGCTTTAAAACTGTAGGTCCCCTCCATCTCTGACAACATTACTCACACACAGGAATGGTTGAGAGTTGTAAGTCGCTAAGCCCTAGTTCTCAAGGGGCCTGTTGCGCCACCTAATTTACTTTTATTTTGACACTGACAGTTGGCCCCTGTTCGATGTTTTGAAAGAAAGTCATTATGAAACTTCGTGTACGGAAATATGTCGCTTAACTCATGAAATACTTTGGCTAATATTAAAAATGTATTTTCAAATTAAGTTCTGTATGGCCTAAACAGTGCGTTTTTTAAAAGAAATTTTGACCGAAATAAACCATCAACCGGGACTACTGTAAGGCAAGTCTGTTCAAAAGAGTTAACGAAACTGGTATGCTAATTCCACTCGCTAGGCTTGGGAGAATTGTGCACAAAGTTATTCGTTCTCGAAATATTTGCTGACAAGATCGAATTGGCTTCTCAATTCGTTATGGATTCGCAGTTCAAGACTAAGAGCAACACAAATTAGAAAACAAAAGTGGGCTAAAAATCACGGCGAGTGGCTTCGTTAACAAACAAAATTACCGCATTTGGGCTCAAAAATTCCGCACGTTATTCACTTTGTGGAGAAGCCAATGCATCCACAGAAATGTGACAGTTTGAATTGTAGATTTGTTTTGGGCAGCAGTGGAAGTTACAGAACCATGTAAATCCGATTATTTTTAACTTCCCATAGAAAGCTAATAATCAGTCCAATTTGTGAATTGAAAACTGAAATTTCTTGACGAATCTAAATCAAAGCTTTTTAGAGACATTTCTGAGTGTGTGTGCGTACGTTTGTACATCTCTACGTTCGTACCGCAGCTTTGTCAGGTAGCGGAGGGATCCAATGGACTTTGATATCCTATTTAAAGCACCTGGATTACGCGGACGATGTTTGCTTACTCTTTCATAGGATCATGGATCTCCATCAAATGACAACAAGTGTGGAGAGAGAAGTAGAAGTTGTGGGGCTGAAAATTAATTCTGGAAAAACAGAGATGATCAGCCCGGAACCCGACCATCCTCTCAAATAAATATTTCCTCGCAACCGTTGGAAAAAGTGGAGAGCTTTCAATACCTTGGAAGTATCGTCTCCATCGAAAGCGGAACCAAACAAGACGTTATCTGCCACATCGGCAAAGCAAAACCGGCGTTCAGTATGCTGTCGAAAATTTGGAGGAATAACTCTATCAGCTCAAGAACAAAGCTACGACTGTTTCGGCACAAATGTCGAATCTGTGCTTCTTTATGCGTGCAGCACTTGGAAGGTTACTTCAGCCATTACAAGAAAGCTCCAAACCTTCGTGAATAGATGTCTTCGTAACATCCTAAGAATTTTCTGGCCAAACCGTATATCAAATGAGGTCCTTCATAGAAGGACAGGTCAGGAACCTATAGACTCAATAATGCGAAGGCGTAAGTGGCAATGGATTGGACATACGCTTCGAAAAGGTAACGACTGCATTGCAGGCCAAGCAATTCAGTGGAATCCGCTCGCACAAGAAGGAATAAGAGCTGAACGACCGAGAAGCACATGGCGCAGGACAGTCGAGGCGGAATCAACGTCACTAGGCAAGAGTTGGAGGGAGCTGAAACACATCTCCGGAAACCGTACCCGATGTCGCGTAGGCGTAGTAGAGGCCCTATGACCCTTAAGGGGTTCCCAACGGACTTAACAGGTCTGAGGATCTAAATAAGTAAGTACGTTCGTACCTGTATACGTTTGGAATATCTTTTTTCATCCTTCATATCTCAAAAACTAGCAACAAAATGGAATTTTGTTTTATAGATAATAATTTCAAAACAAGTTAAGAGGGCGTTCAACCAAATCTATCCAGTAGTTTTTACAATATCATTAAAAAATTGTAAGTATAACAAAATAACATGTCTTACATCTGGGTAAAACTTTTAGAAAAATCCAAGTGACAGTTTTTTAACGAAAAATAAAAACCTGAAACAATTCCTTTTAAACTTGGTAAAAATTAATTTCTGACTTGACT
The DNA here is from genome assembly GCA_920104205.1 of Eupeodes latifasciatus. Lineage (NCBI taxonomy): Eukaryota > Metazoa > Arthropoda > Insecta > Diptera > Syrphidae > Eupeodes > Eupeodes latifasciatus. The sequence goes on along the minus strand of OV049926.1, from coordinate 49,023,771 downwards.
ATCTTGGTAATACATAATTTACAAAATTTGTTTCAACTTAATTTTTTCTTATAACAAACAAATTCTGTTTCTTATATGATTTATTTTATTTACTAAATAAATACATAGATTAGGTGGTGCAACAGCCCGTTAAAACTCTCAACCATTCCTCTGTACGAGTAATGTTGTCGGAGATGGAAGGGACCTAAAGTTTTAAGCCGAATCCAAACGGTTAATTTGAGAAAGCACTTTATATGACAAGAGGATTTGTCAATACCTCGCAAGAGACAGTGTCCGTGAAAAAGACTTCAGGGATTGAACCCAAAACAGCTGGCACGACAGTCCTATACGCACTAACCATCACGCCACGGATACTTATTTAATGTTTTGAATTAAAACAAGGTGTTGTATTTAAGATGATTTTAGGAACGTTAAGAAAACTAATTTCATCATTCTTCCTATTTTTTTTTTATAAAATTATAGATTCAAACTTAAGTATCTTGAGAACAAAGAAAGATATTGACATATTGTGTAAAATTCATAAAATGTAGTTTTTATTGTTTTGTTAATTGGGAAGTTATCAGTTGGGTTGCATCCCATCCTCCTTTTTTTACTGAAATTGAAAACTTTGATTTGGATGACCTCTGGTTCATGCAGGATGAAGCACTATGCATCGGAATCAAAGCCAAATCCGAACTTTTGCACAACAAGTTCCCAAATCGTATTATCAGTGGTATTGGCGATTAAAATTAGCAGGTAAGGAATTGCAATTTCAACCATATCAACCTTTTTTTGTGGGAAACCATTAAGGGCTGATGTTATGCCAACAATCCGAAAATAATTCAAGCACTAAGACCAATATCATCTAAGCAATGCATCAGCTGCAAAACGAAACCATCAAGGCCCTAGAGAATTGGAGTGACAAAATACGCTTTTACGAAGCCAACCTTAACAGCTACTTGAACGACAAATAGCTCTTATAATTTTAAGCTAAGAACAATAATAAAAAAATTAAGAAATAACCATAAAATTGTTAGGGAAATATTTCCCTATAATAGTATACAATTTTCATTGCAGCAAGAAAGAATCTTATTCAATGATTTCCAAAACCAAATTCTAAAGAGTTTTTTACTGATCCAATTATTATTCCACTGTGACTTTTATTTTTTGTTGAAAAGTTTAAATATTTTTCATCAACACAAATAAAAATTTAAAGTTAGAAAATTAAATTTATCTCCAAAGTATATAAGAGAAAGTTTTTCCAATAAAAAAAAAAGTATCTTTATTCAAACACAACAATACAAGTTCCAAACAATTCATCAAATAAAAAAAAAAACCAACAACGATGAAGAAATAAGAAAACTTAACTTTATTCCTTGAATCAATTTGTTTCCTTTCAACTAACTCAATCAAATTTGTCAAAGTACATATACGAGTAGATGATGATACTCAACTTAACACTCATAGCTAGAAAATGAACCAGAAAATCACTAAATAAAGTGTAAGGAATTCACACAGAAATTTGTTCCTGAAGACCGATGAAGACCGAAACTGACAGAGTACAATACTCGTATATAGACGTTAAATAGAAAGATGACCTTACAAAAATGTTGTATCTCGTCCGTCTTCTCATCGCATCGTCCATGATTGATTAACATTCATGCTCTGTAAACAGCTTATTGGTCATGGTCATGGTCATGGCCGAAAATTCTTCATTTCCGAAGTCTTTTTATTTTTGTTATCATCAATTTTAGAATCAGGAAGCCAATCTTTTCCAAAACTGGGGGAAAAAAAAAACAAAAACTTTAAATAGAAAATAAAAAGTGTATCTAGCAATAAATTTAATTGACTTCTCTTGTTCTATATCATTTATTATAAACCATTAAATGCCTCTGTACCAAGATTAAGTTGGTCCTTCTAGTTTTTTGAATGTTATCTAACAATGAAATCAATCTTCTCTTCGTTCTCACTAAAAATATTTTACGATGCAAATTAATTTTCAAAATCTACAGTCTAACTCTCGTATACTCGATGATAATATACTCGTATGCACGTTATACGAAATTGAAATACACTTTTAACGGTAATGAAATTTAACTCGTATGGGTTACATATACCCAGATGTAGTATCTGTAGAATATTTTTTTATTGTAAGAACTGAAAACTTTTATTCAAGACTAATGGAAGGAATAACGTCATATCATACTCTTACTCAGTAAATACATGGCTTTATGTAAAGGATTTGAAATTCGTAATAGACCAGGAAGGATTGTTGTATTTGAAATACAAATGTGTAGTCAGCATACAAAAATATGCAAATTTCTAAAAAATGAGTTATGTTCTCTTAAATAAGAAATATTTTACTTAAAACTTTCTTCTTGGTATTTTTAAAACATACCTGAATTCACAATTTAAGCACAAAATTAAAACCCAACATTTTGAAGGACCCATATAAATTGTATGACGAAAAACCTCACTAGGTATTTCTAATCGATTCCTTCAGAACTTTTGCTATTTATAAAATATAAATCTGGTTGAACAAAGTTTCAAAATTGTAAAAATATAGAAGGGAATGTGAAAGCTTTGATCTGCTGATCAAAACATTTGCAATTAGCTATTTTTTTGTCAACTTTTTGATTTAAATAAATTCGTTTCGAAACTTAATTTTAAACACACTGATCTTTTCCAGAGGCGACAAAAATGGGTTTAGCGGTTAATAAGGGCAAAACAAAGTACATGCTGTCGTCACGAAGGGACTTACAACACCAAAGACGTCTCAGTCAAAACGTCACCATCGACAGACGTAACTTTGAGGCTCCGCTATGAACACAGAAAACAACATCACCGCTGAGATCAAACGAAGAATTATTCTTGCTAACCGCTGTTTCTTTGGGATAAGAAAGCAAGCAAAGGAAGTAAAGCCTCCTCTCGAGCATATATAAGACCCTCATCATCCCTGTCCTAATATACGGTGAAAAAGTATAAACTATGACAAAAGCGAATGAAAGCACCTTGGGTCGTTTAGAGGAAAAAGTTCTTCGTATGATTTACGGTCCCGTATGCATAAAAGGTGGTTGGAAGAGAAGATAGAACAACGAGCTGTACGGCCTGCAAAGCGACCAAGGCTTAGCTTGAAGAATAAAAGTCTTGGTCACGTAGAGTGCATGGAAACCAATGTTTCGGACCGAAAATTCTTCGAGTCCACGCTCACAGGAAAGTGCATCAGAGGAAGGCCGCGGATCAGGTGGCGCGCACAAGTGCAAAGTGACCTCGCCCAACTTGGACTAAGCACATGGAGCTAGGGACCGAGCTAGATAGAAAGTTTGTTGGGTGAGACCCAAGTTCACACAGGATTGTAGCGCCACCTTAAGTAAGTAAGTTATAAAAATTTATCTTTATAACTTTTTAAAGCGATGTTTTTGTTTAGGTTATTATTTCTTTTTGAGATATTAACTAGGCGTTAAAATAAATAAGTTTTATAATATTTCATAAAGAGTAAAATTAATACAAAAAAAAAGAGGCTGGGATGCGACCCACACTGATAACTTCCCATCCCGTCTGTCGATTTGTCTTGCTTAAAAGGTTTGTAGGTTTTCGTGTTTTGTTAAAAAAAGTTGTCAGTTGAATTATTCTTAAAAATTTTAAAATTACCAACAATATTTTGCATATAATGAAATAGTTTGATTTCGAAATTATTATCTATTTTTTGTTAACGAGATTTTTAGTCGAAAACCAATTTTAGTAGCCAAATTTAGTAGCAAATACAAATTGGCTGAATGAAATTAATTTTAAGTCAATATTGTTCACGAGATATCGAAAACCGAACATCAATTTTTATCAAATTTGAGTACTATTTTTTGTAGGTTTTATTTTCTTATGAAAAAAACGGACTGTTGGATTTTTATAAAAAATTTACTGAATGTCGAAAACAATATTTTCTGTGAGATAAAATAAGTTTGAAGCTAATATTTTTAATTTTTGAAAAGATATTTGAGTCGAAAGTAAATTTTTACTAAGTTTTAGTATTGTGTTTTTTTAGGGTTTTATTTTTTGTAAGAAAATATTGTCAATTCCAATTTTTTCAAAATGTTATCGAATGTTGAAAACAATATTTCTTATAAGACAAAATTAGTTTGAAGCCATAATCTTCAATTTTTGAAAAGATATTTGTGTCGAAAATCAATTTTTACGAACTTCTAGTAATGCCTTTTTTTAGATTTTTATTTTTTCCTAAAAAAACTGTCAATTCGATTTTTCTAAAAATTTAACAGAATGTTGGAAACAATATTTCTTATAAGATAAAATTAGTTGGAAGCCATAATCTCAAGTTTTTGAAAAGATATTTGAGTCAAAAATCAATTTTTGTTAATTTTTTTTTCAGGTTTTTAATTTTTTGTAAAAAAAACTGTCAATTCGATTTTGATTAAAATTTTACCAAATGTTGAAAGCAGTATTTAAAATAAGACAAAATAAAATTTAAGCCATAAACTCAAAGTTTTAAAAAGATATTTCAGTCGAAAATCAATTTTTCCAACTTTTATTAATTTTGTTTTAGCTTTTTTATTTTTTATCAAAAAACTGTCTATTAGATGTTTCTCAAAATTGTACCAAATGTTGAAAATAATATTTATTATAGGAAAAATTAGTTTGAAGCCAAAATATCAAATTTTTAAAAAGATATTTGAGTCGAAATTCAATTTTTACCAACTATTAATTTTTTTAGGTTTTTATTTTTTAGAAAAAAAACTGTCAATTCGATTTTTCTCAAAATTTTACCAGATGTTAAAACGATATTCTTCATTGCACAAAATTGTTTTGGAGAAAAAAACATTTTTTGTTCGTAAAATTTTCAAGGTGACAAATTTTTTGTCAGTTTTTTTATTTATAAAAAAACCGTTAATTGGAATTTTTTCCAAAAATATATTTGTTTGGTATCACGTTACAATATATTATATAAAATTTAATTGAAATCTCTAGCGTTATTTGTTCGTGAGATATTTAGGGTTAACCAAAATTTTTACCTTTTTTTGAATTGCTGTGGTAAAAAAACCACCGACTCAATTTTTTTGAGAGTCCTTTCTGCATCTTTTGCATTATTATCTGTATAACAAAATTTATTTGAAGTCGATATCTCTGCTGGTTCTTGAGCTATGGACGACGAAAAAACCACGCGAAGGTACGGACGTACAAACGTACGTACACACGCACGCACAGACATCTCTCTAAAAATCTTGAAACTTCGAGAAATGTCAAAATTTTCAACTTGACAAATCGGACCGATTGCAATAACTTCCTATGGGAATTTACAACTTGTCTTGAAATTGAAATTATCCGATTTAGAACTTTTGACCTATCAGAATATCAGTGGAAGTCGACTCAAGTACTTTTTTACAAAATCTTTTGGGAACCTCTAGATTGGGCATTTTTTTTTAAAGTCTTGTTGCAATGCCAACATCTTTTAAATTTTAACAATACCTTACATTTTGTTTGTCGAAAACTAGCTCAATGAACCAAGTTTTTCAAAACCTAATAAAAATAAAAAACTTTCTTATAAACTGTTAACAATGACAAATGGGTTATATTTGTGCGACCAATATAAGAATATCACAGTACTTATGAAATTGATTTCAAAAGTTAATTGTTGGACATACCTAAAAACCCAAGATAGAATTGTTTAAGACTAAAAATAAGGTCAACGTTTTTTAACGAATTTTAAATGTAAAACGTAACCACAAATTAATTGCATACTCAAAACCTAACTGAGAAGAATTGAATAAAATGACATTTAAATTTTTGAATACAAATTTATTTTGAAGTTACATTTTTGAATTTAAAAATGAGGGCACTATTTTTGAACAGACTATTTGTAAATTGGATCGAGCTCATGCGACCAATTCGTGAATTTTATTAGTAAAAGTTTAGCTATTTTGTCAAATTTCGAAATATGACGACTTTAAAAGTAACAGAAACCCTTGCTTCAAAAACCTTTATTTTTTCCTTTAAAAAACATCCAGCGCGAATCTGCTTTAACCAAGTTTGAAATCAGTCGATCAAATGGCCTAGCTGAAGCGGCGAGAGCAGACGGAATCATAGTTAAGTTTATTTATTATTTAGAATACACTTTTAAGCTTGTGAATAGTTAATAATTATTATTTACAAAACTAAGAATCACCCATACAAAAGTGGTGAAAAGTTAAAAGTCACTATTCGCAACAATAAAAGAACTGTGGTTAATCGTGAAGCACATTCTCAACCGTCAAGAACAACTCAGAAGATTGTAGATGTAGCGTTGTAGAAACCATATTTTGGCTGAAAATGGAAGATATTTATGTAAACGACGACGTTCATTTTAAACAAGATGGAATGCTTAGTGTCTCACAAACAACGCAGCAGTTGCAATTAAGCATTAAAAGTTTTAAATCTCAAAGCAAAAATCACAATTGGCTTGATTCATGATTTAACACCTTTAGTCTTTAGAACCATGCTAAATGTTCTACAACCGATTCAAGACATTAAAGAAAAAAGAGACTGGGATGCGACCCACACTGATAACTTCCCATCCCGTCTGTCGATTTGTCTTGCTTAAAAGGTTTGTAGGTTTTCATGTTTTATTAAAAAAGTTTAAGTTATTCTAAAAAATTTATAAATTACCAACAATATTTTGCATATGATAAAAGAGTTTGATTTCAAAATCTATTTTGGTTAACGAGATTTTTATTCGAAAACCAATTTTAGTAGCATTTCTTAAAAGTTTTTATTTCTAATATAAACAAATACAAATTGAATGAATAAATTAATTTGAAGCCAATGTTTTCTATTATTCACGAGATATCGGGAACCGAAAATTAATTTTTACCAATTTTGCGTACTATTTTTTGTATATTTTAATTTTTTAACAAAAAACTGACTCTTAAGATTTTTATAAAAAAAATTACTGATTTTTACCAACTTTTAATAATTTTTTTTAGATATTTATTTTTTGTTAAAAAACTGTCAATTCGATTTTTCTCAGAATTTTACCTGATATCAAAAACGTTATTCTTCGTTGCACAAAATTGTTTTGCAGATAAAATCATTTTTTATTCGTAAAATTTTCGAGGTGACAAATTTTTTTTTAGTATTTTTGATTTATAAAAAAACCGTTAATTGGATTTTTTCCAAAAATATACTTGTTTGGTATCACGTTACAATCTATATATATAAAAATCAATGCCACTTTCCGTTGTAATGTTATAACTTAACAATGCCTTTACGGATTTGGTTAATTTTGGTCTTGAATTATTCGTGGAAGTCCAGAGGAGGTTTGTACGTAGAGAAAATTAAAAAAAAAATCTTGAAAAAGTGTAAAATCAACATCATTCTATACTCCCATATACAAACAATTTGTACTAATACTTAAAAGCCAATTTTAACCTTTAGCAAAACAATCGAAGACAAAAAAAGTGACGTTAGTTCTGTCAAACAAATTTAATGTCATCATATGTCATTTCATTTTATCAGCGATAATTATTACTTTGCTGCGTGCTGCTTTTAATTACAATAGTCAGATTGATTATAGTATGTACGGTTACATTGGAATGATGTCCACATTGTGATGCGGCTAACTTTCTAGGTGAAACGCCCGGCATGTGTTGTACTAATGGTAAAGTGAGATTGCCAACATTAGAAACTCCACCCGAACCATTGTATTCATTTATTTTTGGGACATCTCAAACGTGGAAGCAGTTCTTGAGTAATATTCAACAATACAATTCGGCATTTCAAATGACTTCTTTTGGTGCTACTAAAATTATTAGAGATAATTTTATGCCGATTTTTAAGGATTGTCCTATGTTTATATCAATCTGAATCATAAAGTCTTAAAAATTCTGATTCAACATCTACCTAAAATTGCATACATGTTACAGATTCAGGGCCAGATTTATCATCAAGCTGGTTCGTTATTGCCATACCCCGACCCTGATCATCAATTTTTGCAAATTTCTTTTATTGGTGATGAAAATCGTGAATTGGATCAACGTTGTGCAATTGTTTCAAATACAAGACGAAAAATTATTCGTGAGCTACAAAGGTTTTTCCATCAGCATAACGCATTCCAAATTGGTCTTGATCGTATGCCATCTGATAATCACAAAATTGCAATAGCACCAAATTGAATATTCAACAAAAACATGTATGTATATGACACAATCATGCAAGCCGTTTCCTATAATGCAGGTGGATTATATTTCATGGATGCACTTGGTGGTACAGGCAAAACTTTCGTTGTATTATTGATTTTAGCGACTATTCGTTCGGAACAGAAAATTGCTTTGGCACTTGCATCTTCGGGAATTGCTGCTACATTATTAGAAGGTGGTCGGACCGCACACTCTGCATTAAAATTGCCATTGAATGTACAGGTGATTGAAACTCCAACTTGTAATATTTCGAGAAATTCTGCTATGGCAAAAGTTCTGCGATTAACGTCAATTATTTTATGGGATGAGTGCACAATGGCGAATAAAAAATCAATAGAAGCATTTAATCGAACAATGCAAGATTTACGCGGTAATCAACAGCTTTTTGGTGGTGCTCTGATATTACTGTCAGAGGACTTTCGTCAAACATTGCCTGTCATTCCTCGATCAACTCCTGCTGATGAAATGAACGCCTGTTTGAAGTCATCAGTTCTTTGGAGATATGTACGAAAATTGACACTGAACATTAATATGCGTATTCACCTACATAACGATGAAACTGCCCATGAGTTTTCAAAACAATTGTTAGAAATTGGTGATGGCAAAATACCATTCGACAGTACCAACGGATTGATCACTTTACCGAACAATATTTGTACAATCGCGCAATCTGTAGATGAGTTGATTGAATGTGTTTTTCCGAATATTCTTCAGAATTGCAGAAATCATGATTGGTTTAGAGAACGCGCCATTTTAGCACCGAAGAACATTCATATCAATGCCATTAATTTTCAAATTCAAGCGAAACTGCCAGGTGTAGTCACTACATATAAATCAATTGACAGTGTTATGAATCAAGATGAGGCAATAAATTATCCAATTGAATTTTTAAATTCATTGGAACCGGCTGGTATACCACCGCATTGCTTAAATCTGAAAATTGGTTATTTGATTATATTATTGCGAAATATTAATCCACCTGTAATGGCACCAGATTGGCAGTGAAAAAGTTATTGCCAAATTTGATTGAAGATACAATCTTAACTGGTAAATCAAAAGGAAAAGTGTGTTTGATACCGGGTATCCCTATGATTCCAACTGATATGCCATTTGATTTCAAAAGATTACAATATCCTGTGCGTTTATCATTTGCTATGTCCATAAATAAGGCCCAAGGGCAAACACTTCACGTTTGTGGTGTCAATTTGGAGGAATCATGTCTTTCACATAGCCAACCCAATTCTTTTTTATTTTTTAGTTCTTACTCTTTGCTGATAAATATAATATAAACAATATATCATTTGGGTCATTTGGACTTTTAAATAGCTAGCAATTTAAAATATTTTTTTGTTTGAATAAATGAACTTAATAATATTTTTTTTTATTACAATGTCTTATACGTAGCGAAGCACGCACCAGGCCGCTAGTATATAATATAAAATTGAATTCATGAGATATTTAGGGTCAACCAAAATGTTCACCTTTTTTTAAACTGCTATGGTAAAAAAAACCACCCACGCAATTTTCTTGAGAGTCTTTTCTGCATCTTTCTGCATTATTATCTATATAACAAATTTTATTTGAAGTCGATATCTTTTCTGGTTCTTGAGCTATGGACGACAAAAAAAACGTCGCGAACGTATGGACATATACGTACACGCGCACGCACGGACATCTTTCCAAAAATCTTTTATTTCGACTCTAGGCACCTTGATACGTCGAGAAATGTCAAAAATTTTCAATTCGACAAATCGGACTCAATGCAATAACTTCCTATGGGAAGTTAATAATATTTTGCTACAAGCTTAGACTCTTCTGTTAAAGGCTTAAGAATTAAACATCTATTGATTTCTGTTAAGAAATACCCATTTTGCACTTATTACTTCGAAACCCTTCCAAAAAGAAGAAGAGTTGTATTTTGACGATATTTGCAACGCTATCAGCCGGTTCTATAACAATCACTACATGTACATTGGTTATTTGCAATTTCAATCTTCATTGCAATTTATTTGTTTTAATTAAGCATGACATTATCCTTTTACGTGATATTCTTCTTAAACCATCACCATCAGTTCAGGGCCGTCTTTAGATTCATACAAAAAGTCCTATTGGGCCTATCGAATTTTGTTACAACATTTTACAAACTATTAATTAATGCTTAAGTCAGCAATTTGAATCATCATTAGTCAGTTGCCTATTTTCAATTAAAAGCAATCCACATTGCAGAGGCTTCAGAAAAAACGCCACATATATATTCATTCAGTATTCAAATATTGTACTAACCGCTTAAGGCGCTCCCTGAAGCAGAAACGTTCTCATACATGTTTTTTTAGGTGAAGAAGTTTTTCATATTATTCTACTTTTTCATGTATGTAGGTTATTTAAATGCTTTAATTTCTTGATATATACACACAAAAAAGTACGTTTACGCCTTAGTGTACAATTTTAATTTTTGTCTTATAGAGAGAGAGAGAAAGAGTTTGCGAAAACTTACGTAATAATTGTGTAATTTGACCTTACATTTTATTTATCGTGACGAATGTTCCCTCAAGGAATTCAAACATGGGTTACAATTTTTTTATAACACTTAATCAAGTGTGAAAATGATTCATCTTCAATTTGTAAAAAATTTGACTTTGCATTCAAGTCAAAATGGGGCGCCTTCAGTTCGTGTCCCGCATAATCCTTAAACTCACAGCACAGCAGTGCATTCCTTCGATATTTTTAAATTGTTTTCCAACTCGTTCAGCATTGAAGCTACACGAGGCGACGCGACGCAAGGCGCGGTGCAGTGGTGTGGTACCTTCCATTAATCCTGATGAACGTATACGAGTATATAAAGTGCACGTCAGCTAAATAAGTTACCTATACTCCTCCCACTATACTTCTCGTTTATAACCTCATATCCTCGCTGAAACTTTTACTGTTGAAATTTACATTGAATAAAAGAGAATCTTTTTATACATACCTCTAGCATCTATACCGGGATGATGAAAAATAAAAATATGACACAAAAACCAGCCCATAACTCGATAAACGGTGAGAATGTAGAAACTTTTTCAATAAATAAACCTAAAGAAATTTAATAAACTGACAACAAGAATAATATCGAAAACACTATAGTGTTTTTATTTTATATAAAATTTCTAAATGGATTTTTAAAAGGGCGACAATATATTTTTGCGGGACGCGACGACGACGACGCTGATGACAAACGTTGTTATTTTTATGGATTTATTGAAAAATATATGTATACAGGCATACAAATGGCACAAAGGTACATACATATGTAGTGTATATTTTTATTGCGATAAAAAGCAAACAATAAAATGTAAATTCAAGCTCAAGCTCAAGGACGAAAAAAAAAACAAAAAATAATAAAGAGCACATTCTTGTGTGTCCTTTGTGCTTTGTCTCTCGTATATTATCCTACTTGATCGTTGTCGTTTTTTTTTTTTTTTTTTTTTTTTTTTAATTTTATTTCTTAGATGTCTGTATAGTCTGCTTAAGTTGTATAAATTATAAAGAACAATCTTGTTGAACTTGAACCAAACTAAACGCAAACTATATGCATATAAAAAGACATAGCCATACATCAGCTTGTATATCCTAGTAATGAATGGAGTATGGGAAAGGTAGTTTATCCTTGAAAAGAATTTAAAAAAAAAATAAAAAGACTATAGTGTGATTTTCAATGAACCTTATAGCTACGTTATTTGTCGTGTATTATATACATATGTGCATGCAGAGATAATCAGCTAATTGAAAGGACAAACCATTTTCCAAAAAAAGCGTAATTTCACATTAGTTTGAGATTTTGGATTCTTTTTATGCCACTTTCTGATGACTGGTTTTTGAAAATACATAAAAACAAACTACTGAAGTTTTTATAGCAGCTTGAAATCTGTCTAGCGTCTAGTCCAAGAAACTAACTACCACTCCCAGAAATGTGTGTTTTTGTCCTTTTTTTAAATTGGTTTTCAAACTATTGTAAGTATGAGAACTTCTTGTATGGTTATTTTATGTTCCTGTACTGTTTATTGTACTTTAATATCATAGCTATATTTTAACTGCCGCAATATCGCTTAAAGTCCTTTTTATATATTTATACATTTATGAGCATTATAAAATAAAATCATCTCAGAGGGAATACATGTGAAGTATATGTATACTTAATCCTTAAGACGTGTAGCTTAAGGTATCTTTTAAAATTAAAACATATATTCGCACTCACTGGATGAATACTAATATTTTAAAATTGAACCTTTTAGCTTCAAACAATTGATTATGCTTCGCAAAAATTATAAAACCAGTTTCTCGTATGTTAAAATATTCATAAAACCATAAATAGTACATTTATTATTTATTTAAGTTCAATTTTGAACCTTTTTAACAAAGCTTTTATTATATATTGGATATAAAAAGGCAAAGTCCTTACCCATTATTATTGATAATGCATTTTATAAACTATAGCAATCTTGATAATAACTAACTGAATCTATGAAAAGTCATGTCGCTTTAAAAGGGTTCATATTACAATTTAATGATCTTTCAGAATTTAATAACTCTTTTATCCCGAATCATAACATTTTTTGAATAACAGCTGGTTTAATGAAATTTTCTAAAACACCCTCTTTAAGTCAGTTTTATACTCATCCTGTACCTACTATTTTATTCAACACTTAAGTAAGTTTCTTTAAAAAAAAGATAGATATTAAATCAGATAAACCGAAAAGTCGAAAAATCGTAAACACCAGAACTTGCATACTTTCAGGGATGGCATTTGGTGATACATATTTAAAATATATTAAAAACCTTAGAATTATAAACACAACTAAAAAGTGTAGGTCCTACGATCCCAGGCGCATGTTTGGCTTCCGTAGAACAATAAAACACAAATTTAGCGGTCTTCATTCCACTTAAGTTGAATTCAAAAACAAGGAAATGAAAGCGTTATTACTAAAACTTAACAAGAAGTCCTAGAAATATCTCTTGTCTCCGATACTATTCACCATATGATCTTCGACTGGAAAGTATCCGAAGAACACTCGTTCTTTGATCATAGATATATCAAATTCAATTTTAATGTGGATAAAAACCCTAGTCCATTGACTTTTCGAAAATAGCGGGAAAAAACTGACTGAGCTACATACAGAAACATACTACAAAGTTTAATAAAACCGGGACTATATTTAGTCCTTCCTCTAACGCTAGTGAACTTGACAATAAAATCAATTATCCCGCCTAAGCCATGAATAGATCGTTAGAAATTGATTGTCCACTAATACTCATAACAGGAAAGAAGAAATCACAATGGTGGGCCTCAGAGCTTGACTTGCTCAGAAGAGAATGTAGGAAAGCCACAAGACTAACTTCTCCCTGAAATTTTTACAAAGAATCCCTGAGAAGTTATAAGAAGGCACTAAGGAAATCTAAGCGATATTCCTGCAGTCCTTCTGTAGCACGATAGAAGAAACTTCCGAGGCCTCGAGGCTACGGAAAATTCTTTCAATTAATCCAGCGATACCAAGCTGTCTGAAAAATGCAGATGGCTTCTGGACAAATTCAAGTGAAAAATCGCTGAACTTACTACTGGATACTCACTTTCCTGGAATTTCTCTAACAGCAACTCCCAAAAATCATATTCGTTCAAGTTTAAATATAACACATCCACAAGGTCTAATCACAAGGGACAAGCTACAATGGTTTCTCAACAGCTCCGAACTATTTAAATCCGCAGGACTAGATGGGATAATATCAGCCGAACTACAAAGAGCTTCATTATTGCACCAATCGTTGAGGAAATTTTTAACAGCTGTCTATATATGGTCCATATTCCCTCGGCATGGAGAGATGTGTGAAAGTTGTTTTTATACCCAAAGCAGATAAATGCTCGCTGGTAAAACCATAAGACCTACCTATAAGTCTATCATCATTCCTTTTCAAGACCTTAGAAAGATTTGTTGATAACCATTTAATGAAAAATATTGATACAATACTTCTGTCTATGTCACAACACGCAATATACAAGGAAGAGTCAAAAAAGCTACTGAAGCTTTTCTTGCAAAAAAAGTTATTGGTAATAAATGGGGCTTTCAACCCCGAATCACTCCTATGTATAAGCGGATTGCTTCACACGACCCCATCTGCGCGACTGGACACCCTAGTCTACCTAACACCTCTTGATATACCTAGCAAACAAATAACTGGAAACTCTGCTATTTACTTCATAGCAGTAGGTTAACAACAGCTGTCGATCATCTCTAATGGAGATGGCACAACAGTTTAATATTCACCTTTGTTGGGTGCCGGGCCATATGGAGACATTCCAGGAAATTGTAAGGTAGATGAACTCGCCAGAAATGATAAAGTACAACCCATTCTACCACGTTTGGCTAATGCTGACACACAAATCGCCACATATAAACTATTGCTAATGCAAGACGCTATGAAGAAGGCAAATATCAGGTGGAATAACATCACTACATGTCAGATCACAAAAAACATCTGGCCTATACTAGATTTAAAGCGCTCAAGGTTTTGATATCCCTAAGCAGATTTCATATAAGTTTAATAGTTCGTGCCATAACCGCACACTACCTAAAAGAAAAGCACGCCACGTGCAGAAGCTATAAGGATGAGGAAGAGGAGGAAACAGTTCTTTCCTTAGTCTGTGCATGCCCTGCTCTAGCTCCGCAAGACAAGAATTACCTAGGAGAATTTATCTATAATGATCTACACGATCTCAATCATATTAACATAATTTATCTTTAACGGATATCACGGATATTCACTTTAACCTTAGGTTAAACATCCATTAACTTTTTTTTAATAATGAAAAATATAAAACTTTTTTTAACACTTTTTTTTAGGTATTCCGGTATTGAAAGTCTTAAGATAAGAGGTTTCACTTTAAATACCCTACAATTTGGGCAGCTGTCATTTTTTGACATTTGACAAGTAAAAACTATAAACTACGTCAGAACTAAAAATGGAACGATACACGAATTAAAATGACTGAAATTCAATACAAAAATGGTGAAAATGTAATGGCTGAAAAACAAACACGCTTCAGCTTTGGCTTCGTCTGCGTTAAGATGGGCCTGCTTCGAGGTTGCTTTGAATGACATTTCTAATATGACATTTCTAAAATGGCACTTCTGTCATTAGCAGCTGTTATTTTTTTTTTCAAAAGTTTGTTTTGATTTTTCGTGCAGTAGAAAATATGAATTTTGAAATCGGAAAAATTAAATTTATAGCGGAAGTAGCTTACATAGCCTATAATACTCGTAACCAATGTGAATCCCTCCAAAAGCAAATATATTTTGTTTGTTGATTTTTCTTACAGCTGTTGAGGTGTCAGACAAAGCAAATGTTCAGCAAGTTTGAACTAGATCTTCCGTTTGGAGTCACATTGCGTAACATAACGTTCTTTTCCTTACGATTGTCAAACGAAACGTTAGGTCAAAGCTTCATTGTGATAGCATGCATTGAATTCCTATGGCTGAACTTGTAAACGTCAGGCGAAACCGAAGCTGAAGCGTGTTTGTGTTTCAGCCATAACAGTCACAGTTTTTAGTTTTGCAAGATAAGTTTTCCGACTGCGTTATTTCTCGAAGAAGTGATCAAAATTGTTCTTTAAAATCTTGTGATTGAACACCATAAACTTTTTTCTTTGGGGCACGTGAAAGATTGGGTCAATGCTAATGTTCCACATAATCGATTCAAGACTTTAAAGATGTGTGACTCAGTCATGGAAAATTTCATAAAAAGGAAATAGTGCTGCAATTGTATCCGTAGCAGCCATTTAACTTAAACATGTTTATCGTTTTCCATTCTGAATTGAAAACCATCGTCGTCTTACAATCAAAAAGAACTTATACATACATTGATTCTAGTTATTCGTTAAAATACTCGTTTTTGTCCATATCAATATGAAACCTCTTATTGGAAAAGGCTATATGTACATATATATATTCTATCCTTTCACTACTATAATTATTATTATAAAACAATTTGATCTTGATTACTCCCATTATTGATTTTTTCATTTTCGAAAAGACTACAATATCGATTTGTAATCAATTAAACGAATAATGTTATTGACTTATTGGCAGAGTGATTTTTAAATTTCATAAAATTCTCTTCATTTATTCATCCTTAATTTATTCATTTAAATTTGTATTTGTATTAATTTATTCATATTTTTATCCCTCAAATAATAAATCCACTTGAACGATTAATTAGAGAAATTGCTTGCGTTTGATTGCCTTTAAATTCAAAAGATTTTTAAATTTCAATACCGTTACACAAAAAATTAAACATCCAAGGGAATGAATATTGAATATAAATTTACTTTCTTCGCCTAATAAATAAATAAATTGTTTGTGTCTGATGTTGATGGCTTTTATACTTTTCTATTTTTAGTAGGAATAAGAAAAAAAGAAATAATAAAGCACAAGGACAAGGAAAACAAAAAATGAGAGACGTATTATTTAGTTCATATTTCTTTTATTTTTGCATTTTCTTGTTTCAAGTTAATAGAGCGTGAGTTGAAACTTTTGACTGACTGACTGACTGAAATAAAATATTTGTTTCTTTTTTTTATTTTGTTAAATTGACCGAGTTTGAATTTGTGTCAACTTAGCTTCTCTGTGATTTGTTCAGCTTTTTTTTTTGTTATGCTCTTTTAAGTAACATTTTATTGTAAAAGGACAAACATCTTTCAAGAACTTTCAAAATGTTTATATACAGTGATGGAAAAAATAATAGAAACAAGCTTCGTGTTCATTCTTATTAACATATAAAAAAGGTATTTGTGAAGAGCAGGAAAATAAAAACTACACAGATATAAATAATTTATTGCTTAAATGCAACAATTTTTTTAAAATATAATAATGGGAAATAATGAAACAAAATAGAATTGTGATTATTATTATGTTATATCCTGGAAAAAAGAATAGAAACAAAATTAGAATGGTACTCTTTTTGTAGCGAGAAAGTAACTTTACGGCATAATTATTTCAAATTCTTTGAGTATTGTGCAGTGGCACCTTTATTATTAATAACGGTCTCCACTGTTCGCCCCATCGAATTCACCAATTTGGCACATGTCTCTACGGGTATGGAGTACCATTCCCCGTTGAATTTTTGACCACAACTAGTCTTTATTTTTGGTTTTACAATTTCCGATCCTACGCTTTAGAATGCCCCATAAGTGCTTAATTGGGTTTAGGTCGGGGGATTGTGATGGCCATTCCATAACATTGATTTTGTTTTGTTGGAAGTATTTGTTAGCCAATTTGGAGGCGTGCTTCGGGTCATTATCCTGCATGATCTCCCATTTGATTGGCACCTAACTTTTAAATTAATTAATAATGTTAATAAAAACTTCTTTGTTTACAGAATAAAAAAAGAATAAAATTAAAAAGCTTTCTAATAAGTACAATGAAAGAAAGTGATAGAGAAAGAGCAAAAGCAAGTAGGAAAGAGAAAGAGAGAAATAAAGAGAAAAGAAAATAAGAAAGTGAGTGAGAGAGAGTCTAATAAACTATTCTTAGAGAAAGAGAAAGAAAGAGGGAGAGAGTAAATGAACAAAGAAAAAAGCTATGGTTAAGATGAAAAAGGTTCATTTGAGGCTTTTTGCTGTCGTCCTCATTTGATCCTAAACATCGTATTTTGTCCGATAACTGCCACTATTAGGTTCAAATGACGAGCAACATTTTAACAGTAAGTGATCCTCTTTTGAATCTCTTTGAACCTCAGAGAACCTGAATTTTGGGGACGAAAATAGGGCCAAAATTTCGACTCGGGGCATAACTTAATTTAAGATGTGGACATAATCCACAGCGCACATCTTATCTTTGATCCAAAATATTGGACCTACACCAGATGCTGAAAAGTACCCTCAAATCATTATATTCCCACCACTGTGTTTCACTGTCTTCTTTGTATTTTGAGTTAAACTTCTTGTTTTTTTAGTTTTATTAATTATAAAATGATACTTTACGTGGACTTCTACCAGAAAGACTTGTTTCTATAAAATGGTTTCTTTTTTTTCTAACTGTCACTGATCCGTTTAATTCATGTTTGAGTTCTCTTAAAGAAATAAATGGTTTCTTCTTACATATTCCTACAAATTGTGTATCAAAACGCGAAGAAGTTTATCTTTTTCTTTATCTTGTTTCTTCTTTAGGCGTGAATGTAAAGTTTGTATAATACTTTTTTCTTCGAACAGTTTAAGGTTTTTGCAATTTCAACCATCGTATTTCCAGCTTGTCTTAGTTTTTTTCATCACATCGCGTTCAAAGGGAGTGAAATGTAATCCACGACCCATATTTATTAAAATTATAGATGACTTTTAGAAATTTTGTTTAGCATCGAATATAAAACATCTGACAAACTTATAAACAAACTCAAAACGCCTATTTGCATACAAAAAACATTGATTCTTACGTTAGAATAACAGTTAAAGTAGTTTGTTTTTATTATTTTTTCCAGGCGAAAGCATATCCACTGTTCAGCGAGCTATTTCGAGCGCAGACCATCTGAAATTAAAAAACTTAAAAAAACCCACTAAACGCCGCCGGCCGTACGAAAAGAACAGCGGTTGGAATTCGCACGCCTTCACATGACGTGGGATACCGAGCTTGGAAGGGTGCTGAATTGGCGAAATGTTTTTTCAGATGAACAAATGGATGGCCCTGATGGGTACAACTATTATTTCCATGATGTAAGAAAAGAGGAAACGTTTCTGACACGTCACCATTCGAGGCAAGGAAGAGTAATGGTTTGGGGAGCCATTTCGTACTATGGGGCGTTCGATTTGGTGTTCGTTTCCAACAAAATGACGGGACTTTCCTACAAAGCTCTTTTGGAATCAGCCTTCCCCGCTATAAAAGAACTGTTTGGGCCTATACCTTGGACTTTTAAACAAGATAATGCGCCAATCCACAACGCTCGTGTTGTCAAAACCTTTCTTGCCGCCGAAAATGTGGAATTGTTGTCATGGCCACCTTATTCACCTGACCTCAATATAATTGAAAATGTTTGGGGATGGCTCACGCGTCAAATTTACGAAGGAGGTAAGCAGTATGAGACCTGTGAAGAGCTTATTGTCGCCATCAAAGAAGCCTGGAAGAAGATTTCCTTAAAGTATTTAGAAAAATTGTACGATTCACTAAAAAATAGAATTTTTGATGTGACTTTAACACATGGTGGTTCTACAAAGTACTAAAAATATTAAAGAAACATACAAAAAAAATAAATGAGAAAAAAGTAAATCAAAAAGTCTGTGTCTCATTTTTACTACCATTTTACAGGTGCGTCTAATCATGTGAACAAAAAAAACTGCACTTTCTCTTACAGAAGAAAAAATAACCGTTATCTTCCACTCACCTGCCATTTGTTGGTGTTTTTTTGTTGAGAACTTAATAAGCTTTCTAAAAAATGCAATTGCTTGATAATTCTTGCACACACTTATAAAAAAATCAAATTTATGTTAAAAAAAAATGTGTGCGTCTAATCAAGTGAACAGAACTGTATTTACAAATCTAGTGGAAAAAATCAGATCTTCTTTGTGTGTTTTTTTAAAGCCTTTAAATAGTTAAACAGGAAAATATAAAAGAATATAGGGTATTTTTACACTAGCCCATTAAGGAACCAATAAAAACTTCATAAAACATCGAATAGAGAAACATGAGTAAACTTTCTTTGGATATTTTTTTATTCTTTAAGTTTTAATAAAACTAAACAAAGTTTCTGAGGTAATATTGATGTGATTTACTAATTTTTACTTGTGACATATAGGAACTATATGGCAAGTATTACATTCGTAAAAAATTTCGAACTCGAGATTTTGATCAAACATGACATTACAATGGTAGGGAAGTCGAAAAAAGTGGGTCCCCGATTCCGTCCGTCTGTCCTCGACCCTACAGATTGAGCTCATACTTGGAAATTAAGGTTTTAAGCCGATTAGCGTTAGGCACTTTTTTAACAATAAAAATAATACCTACAAGTATTTCGGTCAAAAATCCATAATTTGAATTTTCTCAAAAACGAACCTAACATTTTTTCTTCTTAATTTGGCTTCTTTCAATAAATATAAAACGTATATTGATAAGCTTTAAATAATTGCATACAAAAAATATTTTTAAGCTCAAAAAAATTGCATACATAAAAAATTTATTAAAAAAAAAATCGATATAACGATTTTCAAATGAAAATTTTGAAAAATTTTGTTTTTTTTTTTTTTGAGAAATGAAATGGTATTTAAATTTTCAAGAACAAACTTTTTTGCAGTTACATTTTTAAATCTTAAAATGAAGGAAACATTTTTAAACAGACTCTTTGGATACATGAGTAAGTTCGTACGACCCACTGAAAAACGACTTCAAATTGTGCAAAATTATTACCAAAATAATGTGTGCGGTCCACGCGACACAACAAAACAAATAATTTATTGAAGGTAAAGTTATCACGGTCGGGCATTGACCAGATACAAAAAAGTGCATACGCAGCACACGAGCGACGGATGTCGTCGAACATTGCCACCGGGAAATCTGAGGCGAAGATATGCATGGGAACTGCATATCAGCAGAATAAAAGTAGAATTAAGTCAATGCAATGTAATTTAGAATTTAAGTTAGGCATTCGATTTTGGTACCTTGAACAGTGCGGTAGCGCTGGAATAAATATTATAAAGTGATAAGAAAAAGTTGCGTTTGATTTATATCCGGACCAGTGGTGGTCCGAAGAAATTATTTTTTGAACTTTGAATAGTTAAAGTTCGTTATTGGCGCCCGAGCAGGGACCTTTCCCTTATTAACAAAAAACAGTGAATATCTAAAACAAGTGAATAAAACAGTTATTAATAAAAAGCAGTGAATGCAAAACAGTGAATAGCTTACAAAAGAAAAGCTATTAATAAATAAAAACAGTGAACAAACCACAAGACAGTAAATAACTTGTGAAAGAACAAATCGAAAATTAATGAAACTAAAACTCATTAAGTGACAAAGGAAGGAGGCTGTTACCCAATTGATATAAGAAGGAGCGACTGTAATCCTGGAGCCTGTCGTTAATAGAAGGAAGAACCTTAGACAACAGACATCAACTCTAAAACATAAAATGAAGTGGCTGGTTATATCTATGTAAGAATACTTAAAGAATTTTATGGTCGTGAATTGACATACATGCGTATATAAATACTTTTACAAACATTTTTTTTTACTTTAATGATTGACAATTTCCTTCTTTTCTCGTACATTCCTAAACATCTTTGCAAAAATTTTAATTTTTATGATTGATGAAAAATTCCCCTTTAATCTATGCATGTACATATATATCTATGAATAATAAGAAATAAGTATTAAAAAGGGAAGGGATTGAAAATTGAAAAAAAATAATAGCAATATCAAATATATACCCATACATATACTTACACACAAATTCCTGGTATCACCCTTGAACGAAATGGATGAAATTAGGGCATCAGTAACCCAATTAACTGGGGCTGTTAATAGTGTTTTAGACCAACTAAGAGGTTTCGAAACCAGAATTGTTCAAATCGAACAATTCGATAATAGGCAGCTTATACAACCGTTTATTGGACAGCTTGGGTCCTTAGAAAATAGGCTGAAATCCGTCGAAACTAATGGTTTTGGTGGAATTTCGGGGCTGGCTGAAGAACCTCAAGAACCACTTCGAGGGCCGAACAACGAAGTCGAGTTGAGAGAAATCTCTAGGCTTCCGGACCCGGTAAAGGAGTTACAGGTTTTTGAAGGCAATCCAGTACAGTTTGTTTCCTGGATACATAGTGTTGAGACAGTGCTTAAAGACTATGAAATAGTTCGTAATAAGCCAATCTATAGGGCTATCCTGCAGCACATCAGACAGAAAATTAGGGGGAAGGCTGATTCCGCTCTTGTCTCCTATAACATATTTGACAACGAGTGGAAAGAAATAAAAAGAGTTCTTTCGCTGCACTATGCGGACAAACGAGACATAAGAACTCTCGAACACCAACTTAATCAGCTCAAGCAGGGAGCATCCAGGGTGGATGACTTTTATGCCACAGTTAACCACCAATTTTCACTTATAATAAATAAGGTGAGGGCAGAAACATATTCAACTGAAACGATTAATGCCTTGGTAGATACCTATCGGAATCGAGCATTGGACGTTTTCGTGCGGGGTCTGAATGGTGAACTTTCGAAGCTTTTGATGATTCGAAAGCCTAGAACACTCCCTGAGGCCTATTCCGCCTACCTTGAAATACAAAATCTCAACTTCAGAAATAGTTCGGTACATGTTCAAGCACCGAACGCAATATCTACACCTGTGCACTATCCCTTCCATAACGAAGCTGGAATCCCTTCGCATTCAAGAAATATAGACAGGTTCAACACTAACAGGAACCCCCGACGCCCATATTCATCTTGGAACTCAGGTAACCGAAGCCGACAGTATCCACCACCGAGACCAACCGGCCCGAAGCCTCCGGTCAAAATGGAGCTAGGTAGCGTCCAAACCGGCAACGTTAATTACATAAATCGCCCAACCAACCCGTTTAAGAGGGAAGCAAATTCGGACAGTTACCCGAGAAAACAACAGCGGCTATTCAATATGATTGCAGACACACCTGAAAACAATATTACCACGGACACACATGAGGATACTGGGGAGCCAAACAGTTCTAATGTTCTCAATATCGAAAGAAACCAGGATGAGGCGAATTTTATGATAGGTGCCTCGATTCCAGCGTACCATATATAGAATATTGTACGCGGGACGGGAAAACATTACAATTTCTCGTGGATACGGGCGCGAACAAAAATTTCATTAAACCCCACTTAGCGCAAGTATCCCATCCCGTCCATACTCCTTTTCATGTAATTAGTCCGGCAGGCAAAATCCTCGTGAAAAACAAGATACGTGGCAAATTCTTTGCCTTCGTTGGCTGTGATCTTGAGGTAACCTTTTTCGTGCTTCCGAGTCTTACATCGTTCGATGGAATAATCGGCGATGATACTCTGAAGGAATTAAAAGCAATCATAGACAGAGATAGGAATGAGTTAACCATTAACTCAAAGGTAGTAATCCCACTTAAAAATAAATCCTCTAGTATAGTAAATAACCTTATTAAAATTGACCAGAACATTTCTGAATCCTCAAAGACAGGGGTTGAATCTTTATGTACTAAATTCAAGGAGCTTTTCGGTCCAGTGGGCAGCGAGAAAGCTAGAACCAGTGTGAAGGCCGAGATACGTACCTCCACAGAAGAACCAATCTATACAAAAAGTTATCCATACCCGGCTGGCATGCGAGAAGAGGTTGAGAGACAGGTTAATGAGCTTTTGACGGAAAATATCATCCGACCGTCGAAAAGCCCATACAACTCGCCTATTTGGGTAGTACCCAAGAAAGACAGACCAAATGGGGAAAAGCAGTACCGAATGGTAATTGACTTCAAACGCTTGAACTCAGTTACCATCCCGGATACATACCCGATTCCCGACATTAATAATACTCTCGCAAGCCTCGGAAACGCAAGGTTTTTCACCACTCTTGACCTCACGTCTGGTTTTCATCAGATTCCCATGAACGATAGGGATATTGCAAAAACGGCCTTTTCCACAATGAATGGAAAATATGAATTCTTAAGACTCCCCTTTGGGCTTAAGAACGCCCCCGCTATCTTCCAACGGATGATAGACGATGTGCTCAAGGAATTGATCGGGAAGATATGTTATGTCTATATCGACGACATAATAATCTTCAGTAAAACTGAGGAAGATCACCTTAGGGACATAGAAACGGTTTTCTTAAGAATTCATGAAGCGGGCCTAAAAATTAATTTAGATAAGACCCATTTCCTAGCAACCAGTGTCGAGTTTTTAGGGTTCGTTATCACCTCATCTGGGATTCTCCCGAATCCTGACAAGGTAAAGGCTATCGAAGCCATACTCCCTCCTAACACATTGAAGGAATTGAAAAGTTTCCTTGGACTGACCTCATACTACCGAAGATTCATTAGGGACTACGCAAAAATTGCGAAACCCCTAACGAACATGACGCGTGGCGAATTTTCACAAGTGAGAGCCAATCAGTCGAGGAAAGTTCATATCCAACTTGATAATGAAGGACTTAAGGCATTCGAAACCCTTAAGCAGATGCTAACCTCTGCAGATGTGTTGGCCTTCCCTGACTTCAGCAAACCATTTAACCTGACGACCGATGCCTCCGATTATGCAATAGGGGCCGTTCTGTCTCAAGGGGAACCTGGTAAAGATCGACCTATCTCCTTTATATCTCGTTCACTCAGCAAAACGGAAGAAAACTATGCAACTAACGAGAAAGAGCTCCGTGCCATAGTTTGGGCACTGGACAACTTAAGAAATTACCTCTATGGAGCCAGTAAGGTTAGAATATATACCGACCACCAACCGCTTACATTTACTCTTAGTAATAGGAATTATAATGCTAAGCTTAAGCGTTGGAAAAGTAGAATCGAAGAGTACAACTACGAGCTGATTTACACGCCTGGTAAATCAAACTTTGTGGCTGATGCTCTCTCGCGGCTTCGAACGGAGGTAAATCACCTCTCAAGTGCAAGTTCTTCTTCTAGTACAGAAACTGCAAATTCTCTTGTTGTTGGTAGTTCAAGTACAGAGACAGCGGATGAATTACGAACTGGAACGACGGACAACGGACTGACTGGCACAGCCGACGAAGGACTATGTGAACGATCTTTTAACGATTCCAACACTGTACATAGCGCTGAGCAGGATGGGTCAGATTTAATACATCACGTAGAGGTCCCCTTAAATGTTTTTAAAAATCAACTTGTCTTTAAAATTGGCATTGATTTATATGCCCACGAAGAGCCACACCCTGGCTATCATCGGCACTATATTTCTTACAAAACCTTAGACGATGTCAAGCTTATGGAAGCGTTAAGGGAAAATCTGAACTCTAATGTTATTAATGGCATAAAAATTCCTGAAGAATATATGGGAATGCTTCAAAGGGTCTACCTAGAAAACTTTAGTAAATACAAAGTAAGGGCAACGCAAAGGGTGGTTGAGGATGTTGCTAGTGAGGATCGAAAGATTCTGATAATAGAAAAAGAACATAGGCGGGCTCACCGAGCGCCTATAGAAAATAAGAAGCAAATCCTCGAAAATTTCTACTTCCCACAAATGATGGCAAAAATTAGGAAGTACACCAAATCTTGTGAAATATGTCATTCCAATAAATACGATAGGCGCCCGCATAACCCGGAATTGCAGTCAACACCTGTTCCCAGATATCCGTGTGAAATTATCCACATGGATATAATGGAAATACAAAACGAAAAATTTCTAACAGTTGTTGACAAATTCTCGAAATTCGCAAAATTTTTCCACATAAAGGACAGATCATCTATCTATTTACGGGAGAAAATGGTTAAGATCTTACACTATTTTACAGTGCCCTTGATTTTAGTTACGGACAACGAACGAGGCTTCTTAAGCCCAATAGTTCTTAACCTATTTAAAAATTTGGGAGTAAAACTGTACCTAACGCCATCCCACAGAAGCGAGGTCAATGGCCAAATAGAAAGAGTTCACTCTACGGTTCTCGAGATATATCGATGCCTTAGAGTAGAATACTCAGACTTGAAGGTGAAGGAACTCGTCTATGTGGCTGTCGATAGGTACAACAATACTGTACACTCGGTTATTAACAGAAAACCCACAGATGTATTTTTTAATAGGTCACAGCGAGTGAACTATCAGAATCTTTTGAACATTCGTTCAAAAATTAATAAAGACCTTAGGGGGGTAATCAAAAGAAACATGGAGGCTAGGAACGTAAGGAGAAATTTAAGAAGGGTGATACCACGAAAGTACAATCAGGGCGATGTTATATACGTTGCGATAAAAGGCATAAAAAGCAAAAATAAGCCTTTATTCAGAAGGGAAATTGTAGCCAAGGATAATCGGGTAACTGTCACCACAGTTAGTGGCAAAAAGATACACAAGGCCCATTTAAAAAACATTAAGTAACAACGAGTTAATTCATACCCTTCTCTTCTCTTTATTCAAAAAAAAAAAAATAAAAAAAGGGGAATGTGCATACGATATAAAACAAAAATTACATGTATGCAAAAATTGCGCAAAATATTAATATTATAAAAGATATAACTAACTAAGAAACCATTAGCTTACTAAACTATGTCTATGGAGATTAGCCCACTAAACAAGGGGCCGGTTCACTTATAATTATAAAAATATAATTTCGAAGGTGAAGTCCCTCGTACCTTAGTAGGCTGTTTGAACTTTAAACCTTACAAGCCAAAGCGGATAAATACGAACCTTCCCATCGGAAGTGACTACCCCGAAAATTTAATGGGGCTAACTCATTCAGACATCTAGGGACAAATAATTTGGTTTCAAAGAAAATAAAAAAAAAAAGAAAAAATTAAAAAAAAAGAATATTAAAATATTAACTATTATGTACACAAGAAAAAAATAAAAAAAAGAATATATAAAAAAAAAAATGAATTATTATATACAAAAAAAAAAGAAACTCTGAGTAAAATGTATAAAAGGTTACAAAAGCGCACCCATCTATCTATGAATGAAATCATAAAAATACTGTACGCCTAAAAGGGCAAAGTACTCATTAATATTATAATATTAGCCATTAAGAAATAAAACTTGAAATTCCTGATTAATAAACTTTGATTATGTTACAGATTAATAAATTATTTCAATTCCATGCGAGCTTTGCATATTTTCGCTTACGATTCACCGGTGGTTACGGTAAAAGAAGGTAACGCTTGGGTTACAGACGGGGACTTCAAGCTAGTACATGTAATCGATTTAACTAGGTACGACACACTACTAAGGGATACAGAACAACTAATGGTCAAGTACGTCAAGAACGAGGAGAGTAGATCTATCATAGACTATCACTTAGGGCTTATCAAGACTCGCCTTGCTGAGCTGAGGGATGCGAGGGCTAGGAAGACTAGGTCAATAAACTGGATAGGTAGCGCTTGGAAATGGATAGGGGGTTCCCCTGACGCGACAGACTGGGACAAACTCTTAGAAAGACAAATCAACATTGAAGATAATAATAATCAACAATACGCAATTAACACAAAACTTTTCGCCACGACTCAAGAGATCGCGGACAAATTAAATAAGGTAATAGACGGGTACAATAACTCTATACATAAAGGGGAAACCGACAAGGTTAGCCAGGACTTGCTCAATAAGGTACTTATTTTGAAGGAGGAAGTAAACGAATTAATAAGAGCTTGCCAGATGGCTAAAAATGGTATCGTTAATAGTAATCTATTAGATTCAGAGGAAATCAATATTATAATTAACGAGCTTGAGACATTACCATATCAGAATGTTATAGAAGCTGTCGAATATGGTCAGCCTTCGATCTATTGCAACGGGACGTCGTTGCTCTATATATTGTCCTTACCAAAGGTTGATCCAAAGACTTACCATCTCGTGATTGCCCGCGCGGCAATCAGACAAAACAGACAAGTCGACTTAGAATTCTCAAAACTTCTGATAACTCATGACAAAACATACGGTTTGAACGGACATTGTCTTAACATTGGAAACAACTCTGTATGCCGAGAACGTGACCTGAAAAAATTGACTGAAGACTCATGCTTGCCTAGGTTACTTAAAGGTGGCAACGCTCTTTGTGATTATAAGACAAATACGGACGAGGTTATTGAACTGATTGGCGAGAACACCATCTTTTTATCGAACTTCAGGGGAACTGTAATAAATAATAATTCTTCTATTCCCTTAGAAGGTACCTACCTTATTCAGATGGCTAACGACACGGTTCAAATCAAGGGTAAAACATATCGCAGCCGAGTTGCAATCATCCCGCAGGCACTGCCCCCCGCGCTGTCTAACATCACCAACAAAAAGACGATTCCCAATTTGGAATATGTGCACCGTCTTAGTGCAAAAAACATTGAATTAATTAACGCCTTGCGTAGAAATCTTGATTCTTCTATATTCACAGGGATCCCGATAACTATAACAATTGTGGCCATAATTTGTCTATTTTGGAGGAAAATTTATGGAAGAGTCAACGTTCCCGAACTCCGCCTATCCTTCCGCCGAAAACCAATTCCAGCGACAAGACCTACCTCAAGGGTCGATGACCTCAACGGAAAACCAAGTTGCTGTCCTCGGTCAACATGTGATCTGCGGGACGCAGATATTTGAGAGGGCGGCAGTTATCACGGTCGGGCATTGACCAGATACAAAAAAGTGCATACGCAGCACACGAGCGACGGATGTCGTCGAACATTGCCACCGGGAAATCTGAGGCGAAGATATGCATGGGAACTGCATATCAGCAGAATAAAAGTAGAATTAAGTCAATGCAATGTAATTTAGAATTTAAGTTAGGCATTCGATTTTGGTACCTTGAACAGTGCGGTAGCGCTGGAATAAATATTATAAAGTGATAAGAAAAAGTTGCGTTTGATTTATATCCGGACCAGTGGTGGTCCGAAGAAATTATTTTTTGAACTTTGAATAGTTAAAGTTCGTTATTGTAACTCGCGTCGTCGTCGTTGGCCTGTGGCCCACATGCAATTTAACAACATTGGAATATTCAGGTGGCACACTCTCGGCTGTAATCTTTAAATGACCTCAAGTAAGTCGAAATAATCAAAAAACTTGCTGTTTCCGATCAAGAGGCGTGTCAATCGACCACTTTAAAAAAAAAAACATATAAATTTAAATATATTTAAATACAGTAAATTGTAGTAAAATAGTCAAATTAAGAACACAACGTAAACATATAAAGGCAAATATCTGTCATTATTATGAATAGTTCCGACATCACCCTTTTAACGTTTTTTATGTGAGTCAAATTAGTTAAAATAAAAAAAATAAATTAGATGGCGCAACAGTCCGTTGAGATTTAGGGCCTAGTGACTTACGACTCTCAACAATTTCTGTTAGCGAGAAATGTTGTCAGGAATGGAAGGGAACTACAGTTTTAAGCCGAATCCGAATGCTTAATTTGAGAAAGTTCTTTTTAGGACAAGAATTACTCTTGGAGAATTTGTGAATTTACTCGCAAGAGGACATTGGATGGCACAGGCAGGCATTGAACCCAAGACATCTAGCATGACAGTCCAACGCACTAACCATCATGCCACGCGCACAAATTATTTAAATGCTTAAGAGAATTA
Organism: Eupeodes latifasciatus; assembly: GCA_920104205.1. Lineage (NCBI taxonomy): Eukaryota > Metazoa > Arthropoda > Insecta > Diptera > Syrphidae > Eupeodes > Eupeodes latifasciatus. The sequence continues at coordinate 48,994,374 of OV049926.1, read as the reverse complement.
TTTCCAAAACATAAAAATATAAGATTTTCTTTGTACATTTTTCTTTAACAAAATGTAAAAAATGCAGTCTTTCGAGAATGTAATCTTTTATATATCAGGAATAAATTCAACTTAAAATGAACTCCCTTTGATACTGGGACATTAAATCGTTAATCAACCTTATATTTTCAAAATCGATGCATTCTTTTGAATTTTAAATGAAAATGAAAATTACTTAAAATTATTTTTATTTCAAACGCTTGCTGATTATAAAACTTGAAGTCTGAAGCAATTTTTAAATTGAATGCGTAAACGATTGCATTCACAAATTATTGTATTCTTTTACTAGATTGGAGTTGTTTGGAAACACTCTTTAACATAGCACTACTTCATATAGGGTGTAAGAATAATTTTCCACTAAATGTATCTTTTGTTGCAAATATTTTTCAATTAAAAATATTTCATAGCACTTTATTTCTTGTGATTTTGGTATCAAAACAACCCACTTTTTGTTTCAAAATCATAATTTCTATTTTAGAATCAAAATAAAAATAAAGTTATATACATATGTATGCAATCTCTATTTAAAACTCAAATAACAATATATTTAGCATCATCATCATCGTCGTCATCATCATTATGTACAACTTCCTTGTTCTTGAAAACTAAAACTTTTGTTACATAAGAAATTTAGTTTTCTTTGTCAAAAAATCAACGTCAAACATTTTCCATGTAGAAAAGTTATGTGCATGTGTATGTAGAGTAGATATACACATACACAAATATATACATAGTAAATTTTAACATCTTATCCTTTCTGTCACTTACAGAAAATATTTTCAAGGCAAAAGTATTATGGCCAAAAAATAAATTTAAAATAACTTCGAGTAGTTAATATAATAGTTTTTGATTTTGATTCACCATCAACCTACAACATTAAGTCTGTCTTGATTATAATATGCGAGTTAAAAACAAAACCAAAATGACTTATTTAAGTAGTATTTTGATCTTGAATAATTAAAATATTTGAAAGTTTAACGTAATTAACTGGGACGCAGTTGAATTTGATATTAGATTTCGATAAATATTTTGAACTTGTGAGAATATTGCCAGAATAGTCAATTTAAGTCATTGTCAGGCGACATTTAAAATTGTCAAATGTCGTTGTTAAAGGCATCTCACATATTATGTATTTCTTCCTTACAGAAATCTGACGGCTAAAATTTTGATCTGTCAGTCAAATTTATGTGATATTTTAATTCGTACGTATTTTTAAGCATTCTGACATTTGAATATTTGCCAATGCCAAATATGCATTTATTTTAAAGCTGACACTTTAATTAGCTTAGCTGTCAAAAATTTATTTAAGTTTGTATTTTGCTTGAAATTTAAACCCTTTCACAACAAAACTATCACAAAGCACAATTAAGACGAAAATTATATTGATGCTGATATGCCTTCCAAAAACTTCATTTTACAAATTTTATTTTAAATCAAAAACAAATCAATTTATTCCACCCAACGAAACACAAAAAAGTTGATCGAAAATCTGTACTTTAACAGATTTAAACCCATATATAAATTGATCTATCCTACCAAAAGAAAGTTCAATACATTTTTCATTAATCTGCGGTAGGTAACGAAATTCTTATTTGTAGAAGCTTAAATACTTACCTATCTAACAAAACAAAAATAAACTTTACTTAGTATCATGTTGAAGGTATACTATATTATATTTCCCAATAAAATAAATCTATAGACATTATAATTGAAGGCAGTCACGCAATAGAATGAAATTCAACATTTCCAATAATAATAATAATTAATTGTTTGGATTCGGTTACTATGATGTTCTGTGCGGTAAAATATTATAAAAACTTTTCTATACGTTTGTACATAATATTGTTTGCACTATGTCAATCTGTCACCTCACATTCAATCAAACTGTCAATTGCTCCTTCTTTTCTTTTGAAGTAGTTGTATACTTCTAGGATGCGAATGACAGAAGAGAGTGTCGAAAGAAATTTAAATTGGATTCCAATTGAATTCCAGAGTTGATAAGTTTTTGATTTTATTTTTGTTTTGTTTCATGGGTTTTGAATATTGCGGGCTTAAAGTAGTTAAATAAAGATAATAATCCAAAAAGTTGGAAACCATTTCTTAAGATCACAAAAGGGTCACTTACACTATAGACACCAGTGCTGTCAATCAATTTATGAAGTGTGTACTTTACCTTCCATTCTTCTTCTGAGGTAGGAGTGAATTTAAGATTGAGTGCATTGGAACGATATACATAAACTTCTTGAAATTATTGGGATTTTCCCAATTCTAATCGATTTCTTATCTGATTGTTTTTTCCTCAGAAGTCTTAAAGTGATTCTTTGTGGAGGATATTTGAGTTTGTTTGACAAAGTACTGAAATTATGGAGCACGTGTATGGAATTCAGTGTATTGGAAAGGAAAACAATCAATTCTAAGGATTTTTTTTTTTATCAAAAATTCTAGCTCAATATGATTTGCTTTACATAATATAAGGGAAAGATAAATAAAACAAGTTTATCAGCTTTAAGTACCCATGAACAAGTGTGCTTCAATAAAATTACTATACTCGTATTATTGTAAAAATTATGTTTTTTTCCAAAATAGTAACATTCACAAAGTTTTGTTTTTCTTGGTTGGAATATGATATTATTTGAGGCAGGTATATCATTTTGAAAAACGCAGAAAATGTAGGAATTTATCTTAGTAAATGAACAATAATTTTTTTTCCACAAATGTCCTTACGAGCTACATTTGAATTAAGTTACTGTGGTAGGTTGAAAGTGTGTAATTTATTAGTGAGGTGAAGGTCACGTATAAAGTGCGATGTGTATAAATTTACATATAGCCGTATTCATGGGTAGGTACTAGAACAATAACTTAAGCATTACATAATAATTATGAATTCTTGGAGAGGGACAAAATGCAAGAAATTACAACTATACGAGTATGTATAAAAAAAAGGTTATCTTTTGTCTTCATTCAGAGCCATTTTCTGATACCAAATATTAATATTTAATTTATATAATATGTTCACATAAGTTCTTATATTTGTTTGTTCTTAAGTAATTTAGTATCGTTTCAGAAAATGAGCTTTTATTAGCTGTGAGGGTAATTCAATAAAAGTACTTAAAATCCAAACAAAATAAAACGACGGCAATTCTAGATTTGGCAGTGAACAAGTCTTGAAAGAGAAACATTTAGAGGGCAATCAACTGTGTTGATTGGTGATAAATGTCCATGAAGAAAGGGAAAGCTTGGTCATAAAGATAATTACATTTTGACTGTCAAATATGTGGCAGTCACTTATCCCCTAAGACGATTCCACTCCAGCAAACATTATATTCACAAAAGTAAACATTTTTGGTTCCTGAGGTAATTTTCTCGATATCGTTCAACTTTCAACCTATTAAGGTTTCTAGATTTTCTAGACTCGTTTCTTTTACTAGTTCAAACGAATTCAAATTATAAATATCTTTTTTTTTTGACTTTATTGATTATGGCAATCGCACTTGTAAAAAATGTTGAACTCGAAATTTTAATAAAACCTGACCCAACGATGGTAGAAACGTCAAAAAAATATATTTTTTCAAAAATCGATATCTCAAAATCAGGTCAACATTTTTTTTTTTAACTGAAGGGTGTTTTTTTTTTAAAGTGCGTTTTCGAAGAAAAAATAAAACGCATACAATTCGATGTTTTGTGACCAAGAGTTAAGCTTTATTGTAAATATAAGGGTTTCCCTATATTTAGAATAAATTCCTTTCGAGAAGCCCAATTTTTAACAATTTTACAGCAATTGGAGCAATATATTGGTAAAAAAAGGCGTCGATTACTCTTTTTCAAGGCGTCAATAGTCTCGAGCTTATCTGCGTAGACAAGCTACTTTACGTAGCCCCACAAAAAAAAATAGTACAGTGGTTTTAAATCCCAAAATCATGAAGGCAATGCCACAGGCCCACAACGACGCACCAAAGAACAATTCCCAAAGAATGTTTACCAGTTCGAAAACCACACGTCTACATTCAAATGTAAGACGTATTTATATGTATGGAGTTTTCGGGTTCTATATCTAGTGATTTGCAAACTATCTATAATCTTTTTGCAGATTATTTTGAATCTGTTTACGCAGTTACGTCTCCTAACGAGCTTCCTGAATTTACTCCATCTAATGTAGTTGATATAGGAATTATTCAGTTAGAAATATCAGATGTACTTGAAGCGTTAAATGGGATTGATGAAAACAAAGGACTTGGTCCAGATAGTATATTCTCCCAAGATAATCAAAAAATGTGCAACGTCCCTTGCGTTACCTTTGTTGCTAATTTTCAATAAGTCTCTGAAAACAGGTGAATTTTTAAATGAGTGGAAAACATCGTACATATCTCCGATTTTTAAGTCTGGAGCAAAGCAAAAAATATGTAATTACCGACCAATATGTATGTTATCTATTATTCCCAAAAATTTTAAAAATTTACAAAACAAATAGTATCCGATTCTCAGCATGGATTTGTTTCTGGCAGATCTACAGCTACAAATCTCACTATTTTGTGCGATTTAGTTGTTAGTGGATTTGAAAGTGGTCTCCAGACCGACATCATCTTTACTGACTTTGCCAAGGCATTTGATAGAGTTAACCATTAAATATTATTACATAAATTGTCCAAGCTTGGTATCCACTCCATACTTTTAGAATGGATACGTTCGTATCTAACTGATCGAACCCAATTCGTTAAGATACACAGATATGTTTCTAAGTGCATAAAAGTAACCTCGGGCGTCCCTCAAGGAAGTCACATTGGTCCTTTGCTCTTTAATTTGTTTATCAATGATATTCCTGACATTTTCCAATTTTCCAGGTATTTATTATATGCTGACGACGTAAAAATATTCAGAACTATACATTCTCTAATTGATTGTTATTTATTGCAAGAAGATTTATGTGAACTTGCATCATGGTGCAATAAAAATCTTCTTTTCTTAAATGTAGCCAAATGTCAAAGCTTTATATGCTCAAGGAAAATTGCACCAATAGTATTTGATTACAATATCAATAATATAACATTAGATAAAGTAACTGAAAAGAAGGATTTAGGAGTCATATTTGATAGGAAGTTCACATTTAGTAGTCACATTGACTATATAGTTAATAAAGCATATAAAATGTTGAGTTTTCTAAAAAGGAACACTATCTCTTTATATGGCTTTTGTGAGATCTACCCTGGAATACTGTTGCGTGGTTTGGAATCCGTACTATGCAACTCATTCATTGAGAATTGAAAGGATTCAGAGAAGTTTCACATGATATTGTTTTTTTAAGCTAAATTGGAACATTATTATGCCCGCATATAATGTGAGATGTTTGCTTTTTGGTATGCAAACGCTTAAGGTCAGAAGAAAGTATTTTTCTATTATGATGATAAAAGATTTAGTAAGTAGTCACATTATGTGTCCTTACTTGCTTGAGCAAATAAAATTTTATTTTCCCAGTAGAGGCCTTCGTATAGGCTTTCATTTACGGGAGAAGTAATTATGGTAGAAATGTACCGATTATGCGTTGCATCAGAGAAACTAATGCTGTAATTGAAAAGATAGATATTTTTATGCACAGTTCACGAGAAACTTTTAAAAAACATGTAATGTTAATTTTGTTATTTCATTAACTATTTTGATATACATATATGTTAAATTTGTGTTTTCTGGATTTATTTTAAATATTTATTATATCTTTAAGTTACTATTTTTCGTTATTTTTATTTATATTTATGTAATCTAAAAGAGAATGTTAATCTCAGATTGATGAAATAAACTAAACTAAACTAAACTAAACTAAACTAAACTAAACTAAACTAAACTAAACTAAACTAAACTAAACTAAACTAAACTAAACTAAACTAAACTAAACTAAACTAAACTAAACTAAACTAAACTAAACTAAACTAAACTAAACTAAACTAAACTAAACTAAACTAAACTAAACTAAACTAAACTAAACTAAACTAAACTAAACTAAACTAAACTAAACTAAACTAAACTAAACTAAACTAAACTAAACTAAACTAAACTAAACTAAACTAAACTAAACTAAACTAAACTAAACTAAACTAAACTAAACTAAACTAAACTAAACTAAACTAAACTAAACTAAACTAAACTAAACTAAACTAAACTAAACTAAACTAAACTAAACTAAACTAAACTAAACTAAACTAAACTAAACTAAACTAAACTAAACTAAACTAAACTAAACTAAACTAAACTAAACATATAAGCACTAAATAACTGCATACCAAAAAATTTTCTAAACAAAAATTGAAAAATGTTGTTCATGTAAAATTAATTTTAAAAAAAAGAAATTACTAAATCAAGGTTTTTTGAGAAATTAAATGGCAACTTTATTTTAATCAATTTTTAAATAATAAAATATAGCAATATTTTCGAACAGACTCTTTGAACACAGAAAGAAGTTATTGTGACCTTATTTTATTTTATTTTATTTTATTTTATTTTATTTTATTTTATTTTATTTTATTTTATTTGTCTATTTATGTACGTAAAGGGTGGTTACATTTTAAGGGCCGATATTAAACGTGAACCACACTTAAACGTCAAGGTTTGTTGTGCATTTCATTTGACATTTCACAATTTTAAACTTACTCAATTTGAACCATGGAAATATACACAATCGAGCAATGCGTTAAAGTTATTCGGGCTTATTCCAAAAATGGGCGTTCAAATCAAAATGCATATCGCGCACTTCATGATTTTTTTAGTCAATTTAATCGTCCAAATGTGCGTAGAAACTGAAAAATCGGGCAGTTGCTGTAAATGGTCCGAATTGGGAGATATGAATGTGAACGATATATGGTTTCAACAGGACAGTACCAATTGCCACACAGCTAACGAAACAATGGCTCTCCTGCGCAACAAACTCAATGGCAGTGTTATTTCACGTGGCGGCGATGCCAAAATCATTTTTTCTTTGGGGTTATTTGAAAGAAAACGAAAAGGTGTACGTCGATAAGCCAGCAACAATTCAAGAGCTAAAGGATGAGATAATTCTGGATAAAACCGCAATTATTCCTCAGCTTTATAGAAAATTTGGACAATTGCATCGGATGGAGGTGTTTGGCGATATTTTGTTTTATATTTAATTGAACCATACCATATTATCATAATAAAAAGAAATGAAAATAATATGATAAAATCAACACCGGCTCTTAAAATTGAACCACCCTTTATGGGTGGAGGTTTAATTTTGAATAGACCACTATTTGGGCAGCATTGACATTTAACATGTAAAATCTATATAACTAAAAATGAAAACAATTTAAGTAATTGTATGAATGCTTTCCAAATGTCAATAGAAAACCAAATTTTTGGACTCCGTAAAATCACAAAACATTGAATAGGTACTCCTAATTCAAATGTTTTCCCTTAAGTTTAGAATGGAATTGTTTAACTAAGATTTGCTATAAAAAAAGTTCACTTTTAGTATAATAAATTGTATACATTAGTTTTTTTTTCAAAATTGGATTAAAACCATGAAAACCCTTCAAACACAAAGCATATAAGTCCTTTCAACTACGAACAAAACTTTACTTCGAACAATGGGTCGTTTGAGATTTGACTTATTTTCCCTCCAATGAAGTAAAACAAAGCAAATCTTATACATTTTTAAAATACCACATTTCAATCTAATCAACCCCTTAACTAATAGAAAATGTAAATTACTTGGTAAATTTTCGATAGCATTATACTCGCCACATAAACCCAAAAAACTTCTTCTATTATATGGTTAAAGGTATTTTGTGTGTAATGTTGTACATTTTGGCATAAAATTTCGCACAACAAAAACTCGGACACACACAAGTTTTCTTATACATAGGTACACCTTATTTACATTTGAAAGCAATCCTTTTTTTGTCTATATCAAACCGCAAATCCAATTTGCACATAAACAAACCTTTTACGGTTATAGAGTGGAATAAATTTTCCAGCTTAGAATCTCAAACCGTACTCGACTATAGGATAGTCCACCCATACCCATTCCCTGCAGTCTCACTCTCACTTTCACTTTCACTAAACTTTAATACATATTTCAAATATTCCAAGTACTTTTTTACAAGTAGTGTTCTCAAGAGGGCGCTAAACTATACAAAAAATCACTGAGAATAAACGTCAAGTGAGGCTAAAGTATAGAAAACAACAACAAAAATAATTATAACTCACCTCGGCCATTTTGTAAAATATTTAAATATTCTTGGTATATCTCCTGGTTACGGGTTTACCGTCCGTCGTGCGTTGCTTTGCGTTGCGTTGTGTAACATACGTCGTCGTCGTTTGGTATCCTAATCCGGATGTAAATGTAAATTGGATTTTTTGGATTTTGACGTTTGGCCTACTGATAAAAATTGTATGATGTGTTTCTGATTTCTTTAAATATATAATTTATATAGAATATGAGTTTGTTTTTTAGTCGTTGGTCCACGTCGTATATATATATGTATGTAGTTTACTCTGGATATTTGGGGCTTTAATATTTATGTGAATAGACCTGCATCCAAGTATATTTCACTTTTTATGGCTTCTCTATCTTTGAATGTGAATGACTAGGAAGGAATATTCTGCCCTCTATCTGATTGTCAAATGCTGATGGTAAATTGTTTCGTTTTGAATTTGTTTTTATTTTTGTTTCTATTTCTTTTACGATTTCTGTTTTTATTTCTTTGAAAAAAGGAGCCACAGGAATAGCAGGAGCCAACAACTCCTACTACTAAAAGATTATTATTTGAATCCTTGTTTATTTGAGCTTGAGCTATCTTATGAAAAGAAGAATGGCGATGTCGTTGTTGTCGTGATTCTTTTGAGGGGCCATTCATTTTGACACAAAATGTCCGCTTATAAAATCCACCACCAACAACGGTAATTTAAAATGAAATTTGTCATTATGTCAACGACGTGGATGATATTATCGTCTTCGTCAGTAGAAATAGAAATGGCTCTTTCGATGTCGGTTCCTCCGAATGAATTTGATTCAATTTGTCGCATAATTTGGTTTGATATTTGTTTCATTTCAATGGTGGCGGCGAATAGATTTCCAGTAAACTTCAATTACTCGTCTATTAGTCATTCTTCATCATCATTATCATTATCTTTATCATCATCCAAGATCATTCGAGACTACCTATAATACAGGAAGAGGTTATCTACCGTGAGACCTGAAACCGAGGTGGTGTAAATTGAAAAGATTGAAAGCAACAATGATGGCGATGCCACGACACGAGCGACTCTTGGCTTTTTTGTTGGGTTTTGGGATTGCGCTTGGGCTTCGGCTTGGGCTTGGGTGGATGATTGAAAATCTTCCGAGTATAAATTCAATTTAAAATAAAAAAAAAAGACAGATTACTGTCGTCGTTGTCGACGTTGTCGGTTGACGGTTGTCTGACGAAGTGACGAGGAGAAGGACTGTTTTCTTCTGTATTTGATGTCCAACGGATGTGTTTTTCTGTTGTATTTCACTCTGATTGCATTGCAGATTCAACTGATTTCATTTGGATGAATCTTTTTAATGTCGTTGCTTGGTGTTTTTATAAAACTGTTTCCATTACTCCAGATGACAATTCTGCAAAAATAAAGAAAATAAAATACGTTTAGTGTCAAACAGTTCAAGTGATATAGGATAAGTGTTAATAAATTTGTTTTGTTCGTATTTTATAGTTGTCATTTTTTATTCAACATACAATTTCATTATGTACATAAATTAATTTCTTAGGTTTATAAATGATCAATCGTATTTATTCTTTGGTTTTTATTGATTGAGTTATTTTTAGATTTGAATCGGAAAGTTATTTCAACTTTGTACATTTACATGTGTAAATAGTTTGACATGACAGACTGCAAATCGATGTGAACTATGTAGTGGGATGATACTATTTGAAAAATAATCTTTCAAATGAAACAGTGGCGCCACCACTCGTCGAACGAGGTAAAAATGGTAGGTGTCATGGTGAAGTGCTATCCCACAGAGATAACTTTTGAAATAAAATAATTGCCATAGGTTATTTTTTAGGTGGAAATAAGAGTTTTTGGTTTCCATTAAATTTTTCTATTTAATTTAAATTTTCCAAGTAATTTTTCGTCGTAAAATAAATTTGAGATTTTACTCTCTACAAGAAAAGCGATTAGATGATTAATGACAATGCAAACCTTAAAATTCAACTTATTTATAGGAAAATAAATTATTATTGTGAATGCATTGCATCAGATGAATATTTATGATGAATTATTCCTGTGCACTTTTTTTATAATGATTTATTTATTTTTAGATTTCAATCGAAAAGTTATTTCAACTTTTACGCCAATAAATGAGGTAAGTTTGACTTCAGAGAATGCAAATGCCCTGAACTTTTATGTAGGTGGATGCTATTTTCTTTTTTAAGAAATGTATTTTGGCAACTACTCAATCGTTTTTTTAAATAAAATGGTAATGGTTGCGCCACCGACTGAGTTAAAAACCATAGGTATGATAATACGGTGTAATTCCATGGATGGACATACATCCTATATAACTCCCAAAATAGAAGCTTATAATTCCAATGGGTTTATTTATATGTATTTTATATTTTTGAAATGGAAATAAAAGCTTTGGGTTTTCATTATATTTATTTTGTCTGTTCTGTTTTAATTCCTACGTTAATTTTATAAAATATTTCAGGACTCAACTTGAAAGTCATCGAATATTCAATAACAAAATTGTAGGTCAACGAGACCGGTATGTAGTACTAGGTTATTATCAAGTTAGCAATTAATTCAAGCTTATTTGTTGTAAATCAGTTGTGGAAAGTTGTTTTATGCCTGGAATTATTATGTCTTGTTATCTTTATAAAAATAGAAATATAATTTGTTGGTATTATTTTTCTTTCCACAACTAATTTATCGGGTTTTCTAATAGTAACTTGACAAATTTGTATTTAATTTCTGAGCGCACCCTTTCATTAATGATCAATTTTTTCAGTAAACTCAACACTTTCATCATGGTAAAGTTCACGAACAAGCTACTTTTGCAAATTATTAAAATTTTCTACCGACATTTGGAGTCCGTGACCGAAACTTCAAGAGCGTTACCTTCAATTTTCCGACGTAGGCATAGGCAAAATTATTATGTGTGCAATTTTGCCGTGTCATTGACAAAACTTAAAAAAAAAGTCATCAAACTGCAAAGTATTCCTTGTACAATGACCAAAAATTTTCGAAACATATAAATATCTTTAAAATACGGCGTCGATATAAAAAAATCTGTTTTATTGTCTCTAAAATTATCATGACAAATCGTCAGCTTCCATCCAGTTAAAAATGTCCTACGTCATCTATAAGACTTTGAGTTACATCATCTTAAAGTCCGTATAAGTTAAATATTCCGGCAAATTTAAAACAGAACGTTTTTGAGAAAACTTATACAAGGTAAAAACTGCGAGTGTCCGTTCTTTGAAAAGCCAGCATTCGGAGAATATTAAATAAACGATTTTAAACTAAAATCCAACCAAAATGGCAATAGAAAAATAGATTTTTTAGAAACTGTAAACTGTATGGCCCCTTTAAATATTTTTGTTCGAATTTCATTAAAAGTCATAAAAAACTTCCTTTTTTGCTTTTACTCTGAGTTGGAAAATTTCATAACTTAATAATCTAGCATTAAAATTCTTAAATTTTCTTAAATTTCCTTTAGCTAAATAGCTGACAGAACTCCAAAGCACATACCCCCCAACTACAATTGGGCAAATACTTCCAGATTTCTATACGTACATTCTCGATCTTCTAAGGGGGATAGGGCATTCCTAGAAGGCGAGTCAATCCACTTTTATATCAAAAACAAATGAAGTGGTTGGATGAGGTGTATAGTATAGTGTGTACTCTGAACAACTGAAATTAAGTCTCTCATTCCGCCTTCCCAATCAAAGAAGCGTGTTCCAGGGTGGATCTTTTGGCGAAAAAGTCTTGTCCTGGCTTAAGGAAAACGTGATATCAACATCTGATATCCGTATTTTCTCAGATAGTCAGACACTGTCTCTACAAACTCTCAGTCCATAACTGTCCATCATCTCTAATTGAGATGACACAACAGTTTAATATTCACCTTTGCAGGGTGACGGGCCATAGAGACATTCCAGGAAACTGTAAGATGAACTCGCCACAAATGGTACAGTACAACCCATTATACCACGTTTGACTAATACTGGCATACCAATCACTATATGTGTAAGCACTTTCTAAAACAAGACGCTATAAAGAAAACCATCCGGTAGAATAACATCACCTCCCGTCAGGCTAGGAAAAATATCTGGCCTACCCTACATTTAAAGCACTCAAGGTGTTTGATATCCCTATAAGCAGATTGCATATAAGCTGCCTAATAGAAAAGCATGTTACGCGGCTATGCGTATTCTTAAATGACTATTGCACAAGCTGTACGGATGAGGAAGAGGAGGAAATAGTTATTCACCCTCTCTGTACATGCCCTGCTCTAGCTCAAAAACGCAAGACCTATATCTAGGAGAAACTTCTATAACGATCTAAACGATCTAAATCATATTAACATAATCAATCATTCACATTTCGTAACGAACTCAAACTGGTTTCATTGAGCTCAGAAGAAAGCCCTCAAGATTTTTGTGATATCACAATGGGCTATTAAATTAAACTTGCCTAAGTGCATCCTACTCCATCACGGTCAGCCACTTTTACCTCACCTAACCATAACTGATAGAACTTCACAGATTTTTTGAGAATACAATACTTTAAAGCGACAGCATTGACATAAACGAGAAAAAGATATTTTTAGCACTTTTACTAAAATTCATTCAAATTTTATCAGGTCCTTAAACCTTTTCGGTGTTGCCAATCTTTTTTTTTTTTTTTTAGGTGGCGCAACAGTTCAAGAAGAACCAGGGCCTAGTGACTCAACCATTCCTGTGTGCGTGTAATGTTGTCAGAGATGGAAGGGACCTACAGTTATAAGCCGAATCCGAACGGCTAATTTGAGAAAGCACTTTTCATGACAAGAATTACTCTTGGAGGATTTGTCAATTCATCGCAAGAGGCAGTACCCGTGAAAAAAGTTAGATGGCACGGACAGGGATTGACCCCTTACATGACAGTCCAACGCACTAACCATCACGCTACGAGTACTACAGTTGCCAATCTAAAAAAGTAAATTTTCAGGATTTTTGTTTGTTAAAATTGAGGTTTTTCTTTACACCCCTGAATCGTTTAGGTTTCAAGTTTCGCCTTAAAAGGGTACATTTAAAGGAAATTTTCTTAAATTTGAGTTTGGGTTCCCATCCTTGGCTTATGAGCTAACGTCAAAATTTTACACTGAACATTTTGAACAGACACTAATGTTTTTTTTATTTCAAATGCCGTAAAAAATAACGTAATTTCACCCGATGTGACAGATCACAAAACGCCGCCGTTATTATATGACAATTTGTTTCAAATAAAGCTAAATTATAAAACAAACTGGCTATTATTATAAAATGTAATTTAATATTTCTTGTATACTGTAAATGAGGCATGAAAAGCGAGGCGTGTCTTTCTTTAAACTCTTTTAGTTATCTGTAAAATGTTAAATAAACACTTAATTATTCCTAGAGTTGTTGTCATTCAACTTCTTACGTCTTTAGATCATAACCTAGAAGAAAATCCGAGACTCCATTTTTATTACGTGAAGTTTATCATTTTTATGGCTAATACGAGTATATTGCACTTTTTTAACTGCCTGCGAGTTGTGTACATTGTTAACTTTAAAAATGTATATAGATTTACATTTATAAAATAAATGTCTTCGAAAATCCAACACATAAAACCTACCCCCAAACCCCCCATAAACAAGGAAAACAAAAAGGTCATAAAACGTATTAAGTATACTTCACTCTTTTGACGAGTGCACTGATTTGCAAAAGACTTTTTTTATGGTGACTTATGTTATGACGTTTGGTTTTCATTATTTTCAAACATCTCTTTAAAATTGCGTAACAATGCTATTATCGTCATCATGAAAGAAAAATAGATTTATTTCAGCATTAAATATAAAACAATCAAAAAACATATAAAAAGACACTTTTTGTTATAAAGAATCTTGTAAGACTTTAGGTATTGTTTTACATTAGCAGCAAATAGAAAGGGAATTATTATGTAAATGTTTAAATATGAATCGTAAGCAAATTTGTTTTAATTTGTATGAATTATATTTCTAATACATTAAACAAAGTCATTGTCTAATATTTAAATATACCATAATAATAATACAAATATGGTATTATGGCAAAAACAATTGCTTTCAAGTGACACTGCAGATAATCATTTAAAATGTCAATTTGAACTGAAGTGGAAAATTATAATTCTACGGATGGAAAAAGAAAAGGATGGAAAAAGTACATATAATGCAAATATGCAACCTATCTACGCTTTGAGAAATAAATAGGGGTTTATTGCGGAGTGACTTTTTAAAATGTGACAGGCACATAATAAAATTTTAAGTTCATATTTGATATTTTCTTTTTTAGTTTTTAAACTTAAACTGCGTTGAATTGGAATCATAAGTTAATTTTAATCATATTGCGAGTGTCAACTATCAATTGATAGTTGATAAATATAAAAACTAAGATTTTTGAAACTTACTTACTTACTTAAGTTGACGCTACAGTCCGGGGCGGACCTGGGCCTCAACCAACATGCGTCTCCAACCAGCTCGGTCCCTAGCTAGCTGTCTCCAGTTTTGCACGCCAAGTTGGTTGAGGTCTTCACCCACCTGCGTGCGACACCTGAGTCGCGGTCTTCCTCTACTGCGCCGTCCCTCGGGATTGGATTCGAAGATCTTCCGGGCTGGAGCGTTGATGTCCATTCGCTCTACATGACCTAGTCATCTAAGCCGTTGGACTTTAATTTTAACTAGGTCAGTGTCGCTGTACAGCCCGTACAATTCGTCGTTATATCTTCTCCTCCATTCTCCATCTATACGTACGGGACCAAAAATCACCCGAAGAATTTTTCTCTCGAAGCATCCTAAGACGTTCTCATCTTTCTTTGACAGGGTCCAGGCCTCAGCGCCATAAATGAGAACCGGGGTGATGAGTGTCTTATAGATGGTGATTTTAGGTGCTCGAGAGAGGACTTTACTTCTCAATTGCCTTCTAAGTCCAAAGAAGCAGCGATTTGTAAGAGTTATTCTTCGTTTGATTTCAGCGCTGGTGTCGTTGTCTGTGTTAATAGCGGTGCCTAGGTAGACAAAGTCCTTAACTACCTCAAAGTTATAGCTGTCCATGGTGACGTTTTGTCCAAGACGTCGTTGTTCAATGTCCTTTTTTGATGACAGCATATACCAAACCCATCTTCTTCGCTTCCATCGCAATACTCAAAAACGCTCCACTGACATCACGCTTTGATCTTCCAATTATGTCAATATCATCTGCATATCCGAGTAATTGGATGGACCTTTGGAAGATTGTGCCTCTAGTGTTGACGGTTGAGTTTTGCACAATTCTTTCCAGAACGATGTTGAAGAAGTCGCATGACAGTGCATCGCCTTGTCTAAAACCCTTTTTGACATCAAATGCATCGGTGAGATCTTTTCCGACCTTGATGGAGCAGCGTGCATTCTCCATCGTCATTCTGCACAAACGGATAAGTTTGACAGGGATGCCAAAACTAGGCATTGCTCTGTAGAGCTCTTCCCAAAAGACGCTGTCATACGCGGCTTTAAAATCGATAAAGAGATGGTGGGTATCGATTTGAAGCTCCTGGGTTTTTTCCAAGATCTGCCGTAGTGTGAATATTTGGTCGATAGTGGACTTTCCTGGTCTGAAGCCACACTGATAAGGTAAGGACCTATCAGGTTGTTGACGAACGGCTTCAGACGTTCACATAGTACGGCAGAAAGGATCTTATATGCAATGTTAAGGAGACTGATCCCTCTGAAGTTGGCGCAATTTAAAGGGTCTCCTTTTTTATGTATCGGGCAAACTATGCTGAGATTCCACTCATCGGGCATGCTTTCTTCCGACCATATTTTGCAGATGAGTTGGTGCATGCTCCCTACCAATTCATCGCCTGCTGCTTTGAATAGTTCGGCAGCGATTCCGTCAGCTCTAGCAGCTTTGTTTGATTTCAGTTTAGATAGGTATAGCTATCTTCACTTCGTCGAAATCGGGTAGGCGGAATTGTTGATCTGCGTCGCCTAGGTTAAGTGGTTCTATCTCCCTTATAGCGGAATTCGGTTCGTCATCGCCGTTATATAATTTGGAGAAGTGGTCTTTCCATATTCTCAACATAGACTGCGGTTCTACTACGATGCTCCCCTGATCGTCCTTACAGGCTTCGGTTTGTGGTTGGAACCCTTGGGAGGTTTTTTTACCTTTTGGTAAAATGTACGAACCTCATTCCTGTTGTGACATCTCTCTATCTCCTCGATCGCACGCTTCTCATGCTCTCTTTTTTTCATCTAAAGAAGCCGGTGTTCCGGTGTTCTGCTCGTAGAGCTCGCGAGCAGCTCTGGTCCTCCTGTACATCGCCGTTTTGTATGCCTGTTGTTTCAATGCGTGTGCTTGCCGGTAGTCGTCGTCAAACCAGGGGTTTCGCTGTGGTGGCCGTGTGAAACCTAGCACTTCATAGGCGGCATCTCTGATGGCTGCAAGGCAATGTTGCCACTGGTTTTCAATGCTTAATGCAGGCAGCATAGGACTCCTTAAGAGGTTATTAGAGACTCGATCGGAAAAGAACATAGCAGTCTCTTGCGATTGTAGCCGTCTAATTTTTTGATTTTTGAAACATCAATCATTATAACACCAAGCAACTTTTAATTAATAACTATTGATTTGTTTGTAATTTACAACAGTTTGGAAAATTTTTAATAATCAAAATTCTTATGTTGCACTTTGATATTTATCAACTATCAATTTATAGTTGACAAACGCAATAGGGGTGGTTATGTAGCACACTTGGAAGTGTTTTGTAAAAATGTCAAACAAATATTCCATTTTCTAATCCATAATCAAATTTTTCACTTTTATATTCAAAACCAATAAAAAACAGGAATCAAGACACAACAAAAAAAAAGACAAATAATTCCAAATACCAAACGGAGCTTATGGCGAAGGGAACATATTGAGAAGTCAAATGAGGAAAATTTACTTTTTTCACAATAATATGTACAGGATAATGAAACATAATGTGCTAAGTACCTACATCATTATGTCCTTTCAACAATATGTCAAACTAATAAGATTGTCTCAAGTTAAAGCCCCCATTAAGGTCAATATTATGAATACTTTTCTTGGAATACAAATAGACTTATTTTTGTTGCTATACGAAAATACGTGAATACATGCATAATTATTGCTTTTTAATAACAAAATTGTTTGCTTCAAAATCTTCATGTATGTACATATACACATCGAAATTCGTCGTACAGAAAATTATTAAAAAAAAAAAAACAATTAATACTGAATAAACAAACTATCAGGCCTGAAACTCATGGCTTCATTAAAATACAACAGTCAAGTCTTTGGAGTTAGATGAAAAACCAATTAAGAGACTAAGAAGCGATCTAGAATCGTTTTATTGGTGCTGATAAAAAATAATAATTGTCAATTGAAAACATCGAAAATTATAATATAAAACAATTCTGTGAAGGTAATTTTAAAAAATAATAAATGTTATAAATAGTATTTTTAACAGTTGAATTTTGTTAATTTATCTTAATTCTTTAAAAATTTCTTAGAAAGTCCATATGTCACATTTTAATCTTATTATCTGCAAATTAAAATTAATTTGATGTGGATATCTCTGCTTGTTTTTGAAATATGAACCAAAAACGGTATACCGAACGTCCGGACGAATGTGCAAACGCACACACAGACATTTCTACAAAAACAATCGATTTATAACACTAGGGCCTCTCTTAACAAACTTCTCAATCTAGATCGGTCCCTATCTAGATGTCTTCAGTTGCGCACTCCAAGTTGAGTAAGGTCACTTTTCACTGTCGCGCTGTCCTGTGGATGTGGATTCGTTATTCGACATTTCTACAAAAACAATCGATTTATAACACTAGGGCCTCTCTTAACAAACTTCTCAATCTAGATCGGTCCCTATCTAGATGTCTTCAGTTGCGCACTCCAAGTTGAGTAAGGTCACTTTTCACTGTCGCGCTGTCCTGTGGATGTGGATTCGAAGACTTTCCGGGTTGGAGCATTTGTTTTCCTGCATTCTACGTGTCCCAGCCATTTCAGTCGTTGTATTGTTATCCTTCTGGCTAAAACTCTCGAAAAGACCCAAGGCGTTTTTATCCGCTTTTGCCATAGTCCACGCTTCTGCACCTTATAGCAAGATGGAGATGATGAGGGTCCTATTTAGCGACATTTTCATCGCTGGAGATAGGGCTTTACTACACAATTGCTTTCCTAGCCTAAAGAAGCAGCGGTTAGCAAGAATAAGTCTTCCTTTGATCTAAGCGCTGGTACTGTTTTCTGCCTGCGTTTATAGCGAAGCCTAGGTAGACAAAGTCCTTAACTACCTCAAAGTTACGTCTGTCGATGGTGGCGTTTTGACAGAGGAGTCGTTGTTGTAGGTCCTTTCTTGATGACAGCATGTACTTTGTTTTTCCCTCATTAACCTTTGATGCCTCTGCCTCAATACTCACAAAAGTCACGTTAAGTTCTTCCAATTATGTCAATGTCATCAGCATATGGACAGACTTTTGAAAGATAGTGCTTCTAGTGTTGCGACGTGGGAGCTCTGTATTATTCTTTCAAGAACGATGTTAAAGAAATTTCATGATAGCGCATCACCTTGTCTAAAGACTTTTTGACATCGAAAGGTTCTGTTAAGTTTATGGGGCAGCGCATCCTGCACAAACGGACGAATTTAGCGGGCATGCAAAAACTAGACATGGCTCTATACAACTCGTCCTTGTACAAATGTGGTCTTGAAATCGATGTAGATATGGTGGGTGTCGATTTTATGTTTTTGGTTTTTTTTTTTCAGGATCTGCCGTAATGTGAATATTTGATCGACTGTGGATTTTCCTGGTCTAAAACGATAGGCTTTAGACGTTCACATATTACGACAGAGACTGATTTCTCTATATAGTTGGTGCAGTTTAGAGGGTATCCTTTTTTCAGTTCTTGAGATGTAAAGTAAAGTGGGTGGCGCAACAGTCCGTTGAGAACTAGGGCCTAGTGACTTACAACTCTCAACCATTCCTGTGTGCAAGTACTGTTGTCAGGGTTGGAGGGGACCAACAGTTTTAAGCCGAATCCGAACGGCTAATTTGAGAAAGCACTTTTCATGACAAGAATTACTCTTGGCGAATTTGTCAATTCCTCGCAAGAGGCAGTATCCGTGAAAAATGGGATCGATCCCAAGACCTCTGGCATGACAGTCTAACGCACTAACCATCATGCCACGGGTACTACGGTTTTTGAAATGTAACCCTTTTTAATTCGAAATAAAACTTATACTAGGCTTTTTGAGGCTATAAAAATTAATGAAGTAGTTTTATTTGCCAATAAAATATTTTGATATTTTATTTTGTTTAAAAATTTCAGTATTTTAATAGTTTTTCAAGAAATCTTTATTAGTTTAAGTCTTCACCTGACATACCTTAATCTTCAAAGAACGCAGAAGCATCAATGCTAAAACGGTTCGTAACAGAATAACGCAAAACGATATAAAAGACATTTTTGATAAATATACAAATTATGTTGAAAACGGGTATTTCGGAGTTTGAGCACATAAAGCTAAAAACAGAGTTTGTATTCGAAGTCAGCATTAACAACTAATTTTAAAACGAATTCTGCAAATAAATAAAGGAATTAAATTCAAGGTTTTTCAAAAACTTCACATAGAGTCAATCAAAGGCGCATAAGTCATCTCATAACTAATAAAAATTACGCTTACTAAGTTAAATACTAAAATGATTTAAGATGTATCTAGAAAATAAAGATTTGTTATTTCCAAAATGAACATACAATATATTGTTAAGGGATGCATGAAATCTTTATTTGAATCGATAGTACGGTCCATATAATTTAATGTTGGAAAATTATTTCATGCAATTGTTAACCTTGACTGTGTTGACAGTGTTGCTAAAAACATAATAGCTAAAAAATCACAATTTACATGAGAAACCTAAATTGTTTTCGAATCCTTAAAGATTTTATAATACATATGTTTAAGACCCTTACCTAAAAGAAAATTAAAAAAGAGGCTGGGATGCGACCCACACTGATAACTTCCCATCCTGTCTGTCGATTTGTCTTGCTTAATAGTTTGTCCATATGTATCAATTTTTACCAAATTTGCGTACTATTTTTTGTAGATTTTATTTTTTTTATGAAAAAACGGACTGTTGGATTTTTATAAAAAAATTACTGAATATCGAAAACAATATTTTCTGTGAAATAAAATAAGTTTGAAGCTAACATTTGTAATTTTTGAAAAGCTATTTGAGTCAAAAGTAAATTTTTACAAAGTTTTAGTATTGTTTTTTTTAGGTTTTTAATTTTTGTAAAAAAAACTGTCAATTCGATTTTTCTCAAAATTTTTCCTAATGTTGTAAACAATATTTTTTATAAGTTAAAATGAGTTAGAAGCCATTATCTCAAATTTTTGAAAAGATATTTGAGTCGAAAATCAATTTTTAACAACTTTTGTTAAATTTTTTTTTGGTTTTTAATTTTTTGCAAAAAAAAACTGTCAATTCGATTTTTTTTCAAAATTTTACTGAATGTTGACAACAATATTTTTTGAAAGATAAAATTAGTTCAAAGCCAATATCTCAAAGTTTGAGTTTAAATTTTTTTTAGGTTTTTATTTCTTATAAAAAAAAACTGCCAATAAGATCTTTTTCAAAATTTTATCAGATGACAAAAACATTATTCTTCGTTGTACAAAATTGTTTTGGAGATGAAATCATATTTTAGTCGCAAAATTTTCGAGGTGACACATTTTTTTTCAGATTTTTTGATTTATATAAAAAAACCGTTAATTGGATTTTTCCAAAAATATATTTGTTTGGTATCACGTTACAATATATAATATAAAATTTAATTCAAGTCTCTCTCTTGAGAGCCCTTTCTGTATCTTTCTGCCTTATTATCTGTATAACAAAATTTATTTGAAGTCGATATCTCTTCTGGTTCTTGAGTTATGGACGACGAAAAAACGTCGCGAACGTACGGACATACGGACGTACGGACATACGGACGTACGGACATACGGACGTACGGACATACGGACGTACGGACATACGGACGTACGGACATACGGACGTAGGGACATACGGACGTACGGACATACGGACGTACGGACATACGGACGTACGTACACACGCACGCACAGACATCTTTCTAAAAATCTTTTATTTCGAATCTAGGGACCTTGAAACGTCGCGAAATGTCAAAATTTGCAATTAGACAAATCGGACCCATTACAATAACATAATATGGGACGTTAACAAGGGCTCAAAAATTACGAACCGCACATAAATGGCCGATTAAATTTAATTCAATTAATTGAAATCTTTTATTTAAGTTAATCTTTTTACAGGATCTCTGTGAAATGAGTAAATACATTAAATGAATTATTTATAAACGTAAGAAAACCCCCCTTTCCCGCTTATGTACCCACTTCTTTTTTTTTTCTTCTAAAAATCGTTCAACATTAATTTTTTTGTTTGTCTCAATTATTTGCATTTCATTATAGATATTTTTAAGCACTTCAAATAAAAAACATCAATTCAATTATATTTCAAAAACAAGTAGGTAAATACCCCAGCTATTTTTTTTTATTATAATTTCTGACTTCTCAAATACAGTATCTTGTTGTTGAATTTGAAATCCTGGAATTATTTATACTAATTACGGGTAGATAACCTCAAAGGAGTTCTAAATGAAATTCTATAGTACCTACCCAACCTATCCATATACTCACCATAATCAAGATCTCTACCCTGAAATCTTCCACCCTTGTTAATAAAAGAGAAGAAAAAACATAAAAAATTAAGTCAAGAGTAAAATAACTCCTGCGGGTCAATGGGTTATAAGTTGCTATGGAAGCTGCTGTGGGACAGGCGAGCTTCAACGATGACGACGAGACACATGAAGGCCCTACGAATATAACTCAATTTGCTTACAAAAAAACAACAGTAACAACCCTTGGGTTATTTTATAAAAAATAATTGGAAAATAAATCCTGAAGAAAATAACAAAAACACTGATAATTGAATTTTCGTTTAAGTGTTTTTATTTTATAGTAGAAAAAAAAAGGATATTCCACAGAAAATAATATAAACCTATAATAATAATAACTTTAATGAATCTTTGATTGCCTTGGTTCTTTATTAACATTGATGTGTCTGGGTGGGTCGTAAATGATTTATAAAGTTATAATTTCATTAATTGCAATTTAAAATAAATAACACATTTTTGATATAATGTACAGTACATAAGGTGTTTACAGTGAACTCTTTTGAGGCTACTTTTTTTTATTTTATCTCACTACTATTAATTTTTTAATTAAAATTGTGGGTCTCATGTTCATGTCTCTTTTTAACTATCAAGTGGAAAGGAGATACAATAATGAGACGTCAAAATGAGATGCTTCAAAAGAGTCCAATGCTACACTTTAATCTGACAGTTTTTCTGTCTCACCATAAGACGATGACAACCAAATTGACTTGGAGAAAAAGGATCAATTATAACAAGTGGAACAGACAAGTCACCCTGGAGAAAAGGTGTCGAAAAAGTTACAAAATAAATTATGCAACTTTTGACCTAAGGGCATGGACGGACACATGTGTTTGTCCCAATGGGTATATTTATTTATTTAATAAATATTTTCTCCCTCTCGAAATAAAGTCAAAGAGAAGTTAATTTCCTCAGGATTTGGAATATTGCCTTATGTTGTGATGTTATGTGGGTTTTCATACAAATTTCCGTTCTCTTGAGTAATCAAACTTTATTTATGGTGCAAAAGTCATCCCCCTATCGGCGGAAGATTCCAACATTTTTATAAATGGCGGAAGTTCTACTTTGACATTTATGAAGTAAATAAAATTCACTTCAATTACTCCGTTAAGAGGATGTCAACGTTTGAACCACCTTGCCATTTCACCTCTTTTTTGATTTGTACCAGAAAATTAAAATAAAAAAATAAAACAAAATTGCTAAAAGTATGAAAAAACAAGGAAGGAGGAGTAAAGTCTGGCGCATTCATTTGTATATAATGAAAAGAGGTAAAGGGCAAATTAAACCTGAAATTGCATTTAAACGGTGCAGGTGGTGTCAAAAGGATTCTGCAAGGCATTCAAGTTATTTCATTCACTTTGAGATGAATTGAAGTGAAATAGAGAACATTTTAGAAGCAAAATGTAATTATTTTTCATGTAATTTAGAATTATTTAATAGGAAATTCTACTCTGTTTCATTTAATTATTATTACTTTAGATCTCTTAAGGTAGAAACATTAAAATGCACGAGTGAGTCGTACGAACTTGCTCATGTATCCAAAGAGTCTGTTTACAATTATTTCCTGTTTGTTTGTTTTGAAAAATTTAAACGCCATTTTATTTCTCAAAAAAATCTTAATTTTCAAAATTTTTATTTGAGCTTTTATTTTGAATTATTTTTTATATACAAAATATTTCAATTTTAGTTTAAAAATATTAAATACATGACATATGTATATATATGACACATTTTGAAGATATCCAATTTGAAAAAAAAAAAATTTACATTTTTTTAAAAATCAAAACTGAAAAGAATGACATTTTAGATCTATAAATAACATAGAGACAATATAAGAGCTTTTACAGAAAAATGATTGAAATAGGTGGAGTAGTTCTTGAGAAAACTTAAAAATAAAATAACGGTTCTCTGGGGGGTACCCTCCTGGAACAATACAAAGATATTTTTTTATATTGAAAGAAAACAAATTTTAGAGAAAATTTTTAAAAAAATCTATCAGTTTGGTTTTGAGAAAATTCGAATTTTCGAATTTTCGATTTTGTAATACCATAATAATAAATATGATATGAAAATTGACTCATGTAAAATGCAAAATGTAAACGTCCTATTATTTTGGGCGATCATCTCGAGCTGTCAAAAAGAACCCGAACTATTCAACCAATGAGATCACTCGTTCCATCGCCCAATAGGATAGCTCGTTGTATTTGATTTGAATAAAAATAAAATAACGACTGACACACTCTTAAAGTAAAAGTCGATAAGTAAAGTTCTATTAGTAAGTAACTATACGAAAAAATATAAAGCATTTTATAAAATAAAGAGTGTTTTAATTTTTGCAAGTATTAAAATTTTTGACCAACAAAAATGTATGGGGACTACTGTTATTTGAATGAGCTCTAAAAATTAATTTCCAAATTTAAAGTCAATCGACTTAATGCTTTAAACTGCAGGGGACAGAACAGGCAGAAAAAAAGGCAGGCAGACGGATGGAATTGGGGACGAAGTTTTTTCGAATTCTCTTTAATTTCCCTTAATAAAATAAGGTGGCGCAACAGTCCTTTGGAACAAGGGCCTAGTGACTTAAAACTCTCAACATTAACATGCGAGTATAATGTTCTCCTTGATGGAAGGAACCTACAGTTTTAAGCCAAACCCGAACTTCTAATTTGAGAAAGCACTTTTCATGAGAAGAATATTACTTGTGGAGGATTTGTCAATTCAACAGATTGCACACGCAAGGGTTGAATCCAAGACCAGGGCCGGACAAAGCATATGTGCAAGATGTGCAAATGCACAGGGCGCAGAATTCTGGGGGCGCATTGCCAGGAGCAAGAAAATGTAATCTGATCTTGCAAACAAATATGTACTACTACATATTTGCCATTCTTTAACCACAAACATTCTTAAAATAATCTCAAAAAAACATCCATCACTACTGTCCTAAGTTATCTCTTGCGCACTAACTAACATCACTTTCATTGTTGCATTCAATGAAAATTTAACTCAAGATATCGCAGAACTAAAAATTCTACCTACCTCATTTCCAAATATTTCACCCTGTTCGTACAAGAGAAAAAAAGAAAAAAATCTCAACACAAAAAAATTCCATGCAAGAGAAAAGAAGAAAAAATCTCAACACAAAAAAGTTCCATGCCACCTCATATGTGCAAGATATATTTTATGCACACCGAGTCCCAAAATTAACATAGAAGTATGACGAAGCAAAATACTTATTCATATTGAATCGTATGGGCTAGAACGTGCAGGTTTTGTATCACGCACAGTACCCTGTATGTGAGACTCACATGAGACATTGTGAGTTCTCATCTACAAAGAAAACAACAAAAAAATGTCTCTGAAAAAAGAGAGCAGGTAGGTTTCTGTATTCTGTGCTACCTTCTACTACAAATCAAAGACACAGCAAACAGCATATATTTTTTTTGTTGTTTTCTTTGTAGATGAGAACTCACAATGTCTCATGTGAGTCTCACATACAGGGTACTGTGCGTGATACAAAACCTGCACGTTCTAGCCAGGGCTGTCGTTTCACTTTTTGATCCTGCAGTACTTTCAGAAAAATATAGCAGTACGGGGCAGTACAGCAAATAAGACAGGAAATTTGTATACATTTTTTTATTAAATATTAAAAGATTAAAAAAAGGTAAGAAGAATTTAGTTTTTTGGTTAAATTAAGTACATTATGTTTCAATTTTAAAACAAATACCTTATGTATAAAGCTTACAATTTAAAATTAAATAAAAGGAACAAGTTTTGACAAGGCTTTTAAAATGTTTTACATTTTTTTAAAAACATATATATTAATATTATTTTTAAAAACATATATATTTTTGATTAGGTACATACTAACGCATTTATTAGAATTTTTGTATTCTTTGAAAAAATGAATAAAATTGTACTGCAAAACTCAGCAAATTACTATATTTTTTTATTTCATTAAGTTTTCGAATATTTTTTTAATAAATTTGGTGAAGGTTGCCATTGATGTGTGCTATAATCACCTAACAAAGACTTTGCTGAAAGAATTCCACATACGGTGGAAACATTGAGGCAGTTTCAGGTTTTTGTTTTTATTAAATTAACACTTGAAAATATCCGCTCGCAGGTTGCACTGCTGTGTGGTAGAGCAAGTAAATTTCCAACAAAAACCTATAAGTTTGGAAAAAGGAGTTCTCCCAATCCATTTTTTGCCAAAAATACATCGTGCCAAAACTTTTCCAAATCATGTTCTTTTGACATCTCATTGCAATTTAAAATAGCCCTCCATTCAGAGTCCAAATCTTCTACTTCTAGATCTCTAGCAAAGTTTGGAAATAAGGCTATTAAGTCAACTAGACTTTCACCTAAATTTTTAGGGTTAAGTTTTTGCACTTTATTAAGCACTGTGTCATCAAAATCAAACTGTTTCTTAATAGCTTTACAAAGACTTATGTATATAATAATTCAAACAATTAGATTTCTAATCTAAGAATTTTCAATGAAATGTATCAAATAATATATAAAATACAACGAAACTTACTTGTCCATGATATTTTTATTTTAAATAGATATATGTATTTCTAAGTAATTATATATAAGTTTTTTTTCGAAAAATTTGCAAAACGATACAAACAATATGCAATGGACTTGAAATTGAAAATGATAATGAAGTTTGTATATTTAAGTTTACCGTTGCAGAAAATCCCTAAACAACAAGGAGATAGAACGGAATGACGATAGTTGATAGACATGAATAGTGATCGGACTTCTCTTTTTACTTAAAATGTGGGATTTTTTTGAACATTCCGGGTTGAAAGATAAAAATTCTGGGAATTTAAGATGGATCAGTTCAGCAATCAAAGCAATTTGGTGAATTTAAAAAAAAGCAGTACTTTTGGCATGTGAGCAGTACGGCAGTACGCAAAAACAAATTGCAGTACAAATACTGCTATTGCAGTACTTCGACAGCCCTGGTTCTAGCCCATACGATTCTACATGAATAAGTATTTTGCTTCGTCATACTCTCTATCATAGAGGAAATATATTATCTAGAGTCCCGACTTAATGGGTTTGCTCTCTTTCGGCCTACAAACTAAATTGAGCGAATTTTGCCCATTAGCATAAGCATGTGTTAGTTGTCCCGTGCATTTCTAATGGGAAAATGCAGATTCTATGTAGTTGTTACGGGCTTTTAAGAGAGTTACCTCAAACAAAATTTGAGGGTGTTTCAGGCAAGACGGGTACCAGTCGGGACTCTAGATAATATATTTCCTCTATGCTCTCTATGTTAATTTTGGGACTCGGTGTGCATAAAATATATCTTGCACATATGAGGTAGCATGGAACTTTTTTGTGTTGAGATTTTTTCTCTTGTATGAACAGGGTGATATATTTGGAAATTAGGTAGGTAGGTGTCTTTGCTACAAATGGTGAATGGATGTGCAAGTTTTCTTTTTTGCACACTGAGTATCGAAACTAACATGGGAGATATTTAAAAAAAAACTTATTTATACGGAATCATATGGATCAGAGCGTGCAGGTTTTCTTATTGCACACTGTGTAAGAGTTAAGTGCCTGATTACAGGAGATGAAATTTTTAATAGAATGGAAAAGGAGCATAGAGCTTAAAAATTAAAGAGGGATGATTCTATTTGGAGTCGAATTGTTCTTGCGCAGGCAGTTTGTTTTTTTTTTGTTTGAAAGTTAATGACTATTGTAACGGCTACTTTTAATGTATATCTAGTCTGGTGCAGAATGCAGATTGTTTCAATTGTTTTTTCGCTTTGTTGGTTAATTAATATTAAATAAATAGCTACCAGTTTTTAATAGAAGTGACGTATTTTGAAGACAAGACAAGCCAAAGTTATGATAATGGTTCGAATATGAATATGAAAGGAAAAGAAGCGGGTGTTCAGAATCGAATTCGAACCCTGGAACCAAGAGCATTTTTGGTTCCATGTTGCCCGCATTCCTTAAATTTAGTGGTTAATGATGCTGCTCGGTTCTCATTTTATGCAGTTAAAATTTTCGATACAATTCAATGTTTGTTTAACTTTTTTTCAATTCAAGAAATATATGAAGCCCTATAGAATTAAGAAATCTAGAGGCAAAAAACATTGCAGAATCGTTAGGAAATAAAATTTTTGATTTTACATTTATTTGCTGCCTGCTAATTTGGTTTGATATTTTAGAAAATATAAATTAAACTAGTAAATATTTGCAAAGTTCGTCCGTTAATCTGTCAACTGGCATAACAGTTTTAGAAAATACAAAAAACAGTTTGATTTTAATGCGTTCCGATGAAAAATTTAATGAGTAGGTATGTTCAATTAACCGAGCGTATTGCTAGTTCCCTAGAAATACCAAATATGTTTCTTGTAGCTTCATCATTGCGATCTCAACGGAGACAAATACTTTATGCTGATGAATGTCCTGAAACTATATTAGCCGAAACAAAGATTCAAAGTTGAATTTTTTTTTCAAATACTTGAAAGGTTTGATACGTATAGTATCAATTTTACATTTTTGAGTAACATAAGCGAATGTTTAAAAAATAAAAATGTACGTGCTTCATGCCTTAATTTGCAGAATGTTTTAACATAAAGTAGTTTTAAATATTTAGATGGAGAAGAATTGTTTCAAGAGTTAACCGTAATATCCCAGCTTGTTACGCCACAAAGCTCAAGTTTAGATATGTTAAATTTTATTTTTAGTTCAAACCTTGAAGATTTTGCTCCGAATTTAGTAACTGCTCTCCAAATCCTTAATACAATCCCGGTCACGGTAGCTTCAGGAGAACGTAGTTTTTCTAAACTTAAAATTATTAAAAATTATCTTAGGACAACCATGACTCAAGAGAGATTGGTAAGTTTATCTATAATGTCCATTAAAAAGAAATTATTTAATTCTTTAGACTTTGATGATCTCATTTCTGAATTTGCAAAATGTAAGGTTTCCCCTCTGCTCATTTCTTCGCTGCGTTTTAGTTTAATGGTTTAGGCCTCCTGGGGATACCTCAATAAAAAAAAACGCATTGAAAGTCTACCTCCTGGGTAATCTGGGAAAGGCTTATGCTTGTGTATCAGTTTATGTGTAAAAAACATATAAAAAAGGGGCGCTTTCTACAAATCTTGCACAGGGCGCAAGTTTGGCTTGGGCCGGCCCTGTCCAAGACCTTTGGCATGACGTACTAACCATCACACCACGGGTACTACAATTTCAATTACATAACTTGTTATTGTGAATGCAAAAAAGTACAATACTTATAAATGTCGAATCTGTGGATAAGTTTAAATTAAAGAAATCAATTTTGCAACCAACAGGTTGTTACGTCTTTAGTTACAGGAGTTCATCGTTGGACCAATTCTTTTTCTATTCTGTTTTGAATTTCTTTTAAATAATTCCAAGCTCTGTAATTTTTTTTTTTAAGAATTTAAAACCTGTCATTAACTCCTAAGACTTGTTATATGTATATACCACAAACAAAAGTTAGCAAATTTTATATTCAAGTGCTCCACCCTATCACTTTATATGTGATTTCTTAATCTAATTTAAATAGTTTATTATTATTTTTGTTTTTAATTTAACAAATCACTATCTGTTAATTGATATGGAATATATAAACTATCTAAGCAATTATAAATAAGCGAACAAGACTAGGTTTACGCGTTAATTTTTGGACAATTACATACATAATGTTTTTAATACTCTCGCCTTTTTTCTTGTGGGTCCGATTACACTGCAGTTATAGATAGCAAGAATTTGTTTTTAATTGTCAAATTGTTAATAACATATTCTGTCACTTTTTGCTATCTACATATCGCAATAAATATAACAAAGACAGATATCCCTAAAGCGCGTGTCATTTTATCAAGATATCATGTCTTGAGATCTTGTCATTTTTATCATTTGCCTGCAAGATGATAGCTACTCGGTGTTTTATAAAAATCAAACAAAAAAACCAATTGAAACATTTATAAAACATAATAAAAGATGGTCCTTAAATAAGTCATAAGAAACAATTCTTAGGCATACATAAACACAATATTTTCCATTTCTGTATCGTAATACTTAATCTGAACGCATCCTAAATTTGACAATTGCTTTTCTTCAAACGAATGACGTTTATTTGATATGGTTCAAACAAATATGTATTTCTGGCAATGCCCACTTTTTACTATTAAATGTGATTATGCTGAAAAAACTGTTTAAAAAATAAAAATGCACATAATTTCTGAAATTATTTTTAAAGATAAATTTTAAAATCTTCACTTTGATGAAGTTGACATTTTTACACAAATTTTTATATACTTATTTGGTTTCTGATCTGCAAGTTTATATCAAAAAGGGGTTAAGTCCGGCTTAGCACACTTGTTTGGTTCAATGTAACACTACACCCCGATAATCAAAATTTGCAATTTTTATATTCCAAAATTTATACCAGACTTCTTTCCTTACTTATAAATGTGGAGGCATTTGCAACGAATTGGCGGACACAAGCTGCTTTCCCTTAATTTGTCATTTCAAAGGTTTATTTTTCAAAACTCATACCGATTCCTGTTACAACAAAAAAAAACATTACTCCCTCAAAGCGACCTCAATCAAAAAGATATAAAAGT
Source organism: Eupeodes latifasciatus (assembly GCA_920104205.1). Taxonomy (NCBI): domain Eukaryota; kingdom Metazoa; phylum Arthropoda; class Insecta; order Diptera; family Syrphidae; genus Eupeodes; species Eupeodes latifasciatus. The sequence continues at coordinate 48,963,716 of OV049926.1, read as the reverse complement.
CCATACACAGTTGACGAAGACCACAGCTCATGTGACAGTCCCAAAAGGACAGCAAAAGCCTATAACTTGATTTATTTATAATTCATTTATACGATTTCGTGGAACGAATCAACTCAACAGAATACAAGCATATTACACGAATTAAGCTTCATTCAAAGGAATCCTTAAGGCAAATGATCATTCCATTCGCTTTTCTAATTCAATCTTCAAATGTTATATGTATATGTATACCTATGCGTCTTATTTGATTAACGATATATTTTATTTGTACAGATGTACTGTAAATATGTATGTATGCATGAATTTAGATGTGATTAAGTCAAGTTAAATTTAAAGCTGATGACGGGAATAAAAAGTAAAAAACCTTTACAAAATAAAAACATAACAATATTTTCCATACCAATAAAGTGTAGGTTCGTCGTTAATTTTTATCCTTATATATATTTTTCCCTGTTTTGTGTGATGTAGGTATATCTGAGAGTAAATTATGTAAATATTCAATTTATGTCTCAAGATAAAGTCATACAAATGACAATTTACACGTGTTAAAATTATACTTGTAAATTCAGATTTTTGTATAATATATCAATTTTGAAAGACCATACAAAGATATCCACCTACCCTCTTTTTGGAGTTACTTATTCCTCCACAATAAGCCCAAGGTAAATAAAACAAAATTCTCATACCTACATACTTTGACTTTGATGTCATTTTTGCACTCAAAACTTTGAGAATATGAAATACAAATTTTCCAAACATACGAGTATACCTACATTATAAGAATTTCCATAATACAATTTAAATATGTATTAACGAAAATTTACAAGTTCCTCGCACAAAAGACTCACTAATTCGCATTCACTTTTAAAGGCAGACAACAATAATAAAAACAAAACAAAAATTAGAAGTAAAATTCATTAAGCACATTACCTTACCCAAGATTGTGTGAAATTCTCAAGCTAATTACTTATGAGATACTAATGAAGCCTAACAATATTCTAAGAATGAAGAATTATTTTTCATATAAGTTGCATTAGCATCAGTGTCACCCATATTGTCTTTAACAACCTAATTTACCAGGGTTGTATTGTTCGAATTTGAAAAGTATGCAATGCAAACAGGCGCCCACCCTTTATTCCAAATTTTATGGGATTTTATGGCTGAATCACAAACACGCTTCAGCTTCGGCTTCGACTGCGTTACGGTGGGCCTGCTTCGAGGTTGCTTTGAATGACATTTATATTATTTCATCCCTCCAAAGAGCAAATATTTTGTTTGTTGACATTTTTTTTACAGCTGTTGAGCTGTCAGACAAAGCAAATGTTCAGATAATTGAACTAGAGCTTCCGTTTGGAGTCACATTACGTTCTTTTCCTTACGATTGTCAAACGATGCATTGAATTCCTATGGCTTAACTCGTAAACGTCAGTCGAATCCGAAGCTGAAGCGTGTTTGTGATTAAGCCATTACGTTCTGACCAAAGACACTCTATATAAAGATCGGAAACCAATCTGTCATTCTGGTTTGCCTACAAGCTAATATCAATTCCCCACTGCTAAAGTCAATTCATCACTGCTATAGTCAATTCACCACTGCTAAAGTCAATTCACCACGAATTAATGAGAAAATAGTAGTGCTTACCTGACCTTAAATCGACAATTTTGTTTGCGACAATGGTTGATAAGGAAAAATGTATTAACTCTAATGCAGAATATAGGGATAATAAATTAAATCGGGTGGACTGAAAAGTGTGTTGTATTTTGTGATATTGTTTCGTATATGTATGTTTTTTGTAGGTAATAAACTTGAAAAGAAAATTGATGTAATGCTAATAAGAACAAATGGGTCACTAAAATATCATGTTTTTAAGTTGTTTCAAAATGTATAATTATATAATGTTACCTTATAAAAATAAATAATTTGCCTTTCTTATTCTTTATAATTTGTTTAAATTTATAGGTTAAAAGAAGAATGATATAATATTGGCGAAGTATTTCGGACACAGTAACAGGTACCATACGTTTTTAAAAAAATACATTTTTAGCGTAAAATAACCTTACAAGTAAACTTCTTTCTGAAACAAAAATGCTTGTTGGGTGGGACTAAGAAACAAAAGATGGCGATTTAAAATTAAATAAAATTTGTTCCACCAAACCAAACATACATATTACATACTTTAGTATTTGAAATCTTTGGATATAAAACCTCTAGTACCTACTATTTCCGTGATTCTTAAGAGGGTGGCACCTAGTGGCCTAGAGGTCTTTTTGATTGAGTGTCAAGGAATTGTTAATTTGTAACTTCACTACATTTAAAAGTGTGTACTAAGTAGAATACCCTTTCCAATTCAATAAAAAGCTATAATTGTCTAAACAAGACATTTGTTGTATTATGTAAAGAAAACTTGAAAAAATATTAGCAAAAATGTAAAACATTGTTTTTTTTTTTTAAATTTTAAATGTAATGTAAAGAGTTCTGATCGATCCAGGTTAATACGTTCCAAAAATTATCTTTTTTGAATGTTCTAATAATTCTTTTTTTGAATTTAAAAACGATGACTATTTCATAAAAGTATTTTGATAATTATAAAAAAGTGAACAAGTTTTAACAATTTCACTATAATTTAAGTTTTTCAAATTAAAAAAAAAAAACACATAAAAGTGTGACATCACCTCAATTAAGAAAATCTAAAATCCTCACCACACAACTTAATAAAAAAAGCAACAACATCTGTCAAAACAAGTAAATACACCGCATCGAATTGTTGTTGGACTTTCATTATTCATGGACCTAATGTCAAAATTACAAATACAACAATGTTAACAAATGGGTGTTGGAGGGTAAAACGTACGAAAGATTCCGGTCTTCATATGGAGTGTCTTTGGTTCTGACTATCTCACAGGTTGATTTATATTCACCGGTAGTTTTTTTCTTTTCCCATAGTAAGACCGTGTTAAATTTATTTGATAAGGCTCATTTTAACATCCGCAAGTTTCATCTCGCTCCCACTTGACAGTTATTTAAGCCAAGAACACAGTCATATGTTTTGGCAGCTGTCAATTTTTTTAATTACACATGTCATTAGTCACACGTGGAATAGTTTGAGCATCCAGACGTATATTGGTGTGAAATGAAGAAATTATACGACATATCAGCCATAGCCAAACATACAATACAGGGTCATTGATATTTTGGTTTAGAAAGTTAAGCTAAATAAAACACACATACAGCGCTAAATTTTGTGGTGCCGTGAAAAAGGCCAACTTTCAATAATTGGCCATATTGCACTTTTCAAAAGTGAAATAAGTTTAATTTTAATCAGTTGGTCATATTGCACTTTGACAAAGTGAAATAAGGCCAAATTATTTTGAGAAATAAAACCAGCTTATTGTTACGGTAAGGTATGTAAGGGGGGAATACACCCTGCACACTATAGGATTTGAGGTAGGTGCGAGCTTGAATGTATACAATTGGTTTAATTTCACTTTGTTTAAGTGGAATAAGACCAACTATTGGAAATTGGCTTTATTAGACTTTTCAAAAGTGAAATAAGGCCAATTCTTGAAATTCGGCCTTATTTCACTGGGCTTTATTTCACGGCATCAAATTTTGTCTACAAATTATGACTTTAAGTGTGAAAAACAATCAGTTAAATGGCTTAGGAAAGATTCGCAGCATGGAATTTTATAAAAATAAACCTGGATTATAAAATAACCTGGGTTATCAACTAGCAAGGGTAACAAAATAAACTCGTTTCAAAGATAGCCTGGGATATAATAAACCTGCGTTTAAATATAACCTGGGTTACAAAATACCCTGGGTTTCGACATAACCTGAGTTATAAAGACCAACTCGTTCTAACTACTTTCAAACTTTGAATCTAAATTTGGTTGCGGTAGTTCCCGCGCGGGTAAGCAGTTGTTTTTTAATGAGTTTAGAGTTCGGAGATTATTCTCGCCTCACAGAAAAAACAATGCCCATTGGCATGCTGGAAGAAATACGAAGTAATGTTGCTTTTGTAGTTAGTTGAAATAATTTAACGCGTTATTCGATCGTTAGGCGATCCATTATCGTAAATGGCAAATATGTAATTTAAATTATGACACTCCAAATGACAGCTAAGTAAGACAGGTCAAATGTCAGCTCTGCCAACTTAGAACCTCAAAATTAATGAGACCTTACTTTCCTTATAAAATTGGTCCAAGAACTGAAGTCAATTATTTTCACCAGAGTTTCATAAAGTCCGCAGTCTCTGTTTACATGTGGTTGCCATGACATAAGACAACGTTTGTTGGGTCATCTTGTAATCATTAAAGAATTTAATATATTTTATTTTATAATTGTGTTTTTGACATTTCTTATTGTTTTTCTCATAGTTAGGTTCCCTTCAGTTTACAAAACACTTCCAAAAATGCCATCGAAAATGAAAATGATATAAATTTCGCACAAAAGGCGCTCATAAATTTCTCCCTGGCCCTGCATTTCCAAACGATGTTTTTGTTTTAGCTTTTTTTTTATAAGGGTTAAATATGTGACACTGACAGAAGTGGAGGAACATGCAGTCATGTTAATTTTTTCTCTTCAATCACGTCTGTCACCAGTCACCATCACCACCCAAACATTATCACTCGGCGCTATAGTAACGTTTTAAAGTATTGTACATATACAATATATCACTTAAATATTTTAATGTGACAGATTGTTATTGACATTGGCACTGAAAACTCTGGCAAAGTGACAATGTCAAAAACACAACCTACCGTTACATTTTTAGGGAACTTTTCTCTTTGATGATGAGATGAGTAGGTATAGGTGGTAAACGAATAGAGACATAAAAAGGAATATCTAAGCAGCGGGTGTGTGGTGTTGTTTGGTAATGCATCACTAGATGATTACAACTTAAATACTTTCGTTTGTAGTTATACATAGTTGTAAAATTGTTGTTGTTCTAGAACTCCTGAAATTATTGCTGAACGACGGCGAACGTCTATGCATATAAGAGAACAACAAAATAACAGGAAAACAAGATTTGACAGATAACATCAGTGTGATGCTCCCATTCACCCATTTGTCATTTTTGTTTTGTCGTCCGTCAGTCATGCTTTACGTTTACGGTATAAAGCAGAGCAAGCGATAATAATAGATATATATTATACCATATACCTACACACTTTCAATAAACATTCAAGATCTCGGACAGATTTGACTCGCTTAGCTATACGCTGCCTGTTATAAGGTAAGGTAATAATGCTTTTGTTGTGGGCTATGCTTTGTATTATGTGGTCTTAAATCCCTATCGCTCAGCGCCAACAACGGTGATTGAACGGATGAGCAGTGTACTACTCACTTCATCACTTTTTAGCTTGGCATGTTGTCGTCGTTGTTGTCGTCGTAGCGTCGCTCGTCGGTTTGATAGAATTTTAAATTCTTTAAAACAAGCATAACCCTCTGTTCTGCCGAGCGACTCCCCTCTCTCCGAAATGTGCGACGATGGGGTTGCTTATGCATACATTATATTTTTGTGATGGCAGGAATAGAATATGTACTCTACTGTTTGTATGAAAAGGTGTAAAATGTAACGTTCGCTTTATGATGATGTATCTACGGTGAGGCAGCAGGGGGCGAGGAGCATCAAATACAAATTTTTTGGGATGTGAAAAGTTCATTATATATGTACATACATATGTATACCTACATGTGTGTTATGTTTGTTAGAACATGGACTTACTTAAATTTACATTTTCTTTTTTTTTTATACATAGGTATTAAGTAGGTTCATACCCTTTTTTCTGTCAGATAGTACCTAGAAGAGTACTAAGAAAATTTAATGAATTTATTTCAAGGAAGATGAGATATTTTTTTGGAAATAAGGGAATAAAGTCACAAAGTGAATTATTTTGTTTACAAGTTTCTTGATAAATGCACATATTTAAGCTTTAAATGTAGTCCCATATGTGTAGTTAGGAGTTGGAAACCTTTTAATAAAACAATTTGACAGCACTGTCACTGACATTTGTTTCTTTGAAATATTTGACATTTTATAATTCACTGCCTACACTTTTTTACTAAATGTTCTACAAATTATATCAGTTTGTAAGGTGCTTTATTGTAGAACCTATCTAGGCAGTACCTAGATAAAAACGTACAGTAAGCTTTTAATTTACTCCCAATTGTGTTGTTAAGAGTTGGAAACCATTTAAAAAATCAATTTGACAACTGACAGTTTGAGGTTAGTTGTGTTGAAAGATTTGACATACTATAATTCATCGCCTAAATTGTTTTACCAAATGTTCTACAAATTATACCAGTTTGTAAGTTTCGTTATAGTACGTATCCCTGGCTTAATCCAATTGTGTTGTTAAGAGTTGGCAACCATTAAAAAAATCAATTTGACAGCTGTCAGTTTGAGGTTAGTTGTGTTGAAAGATTTGACATACTTTAATTCATCGCCTAAATTGTTTTACCAAAGGTTCTGTAAATTATACCAGTTTGTAAGTTTCGTTATAGTACGTATCCCTGGCTTAATACAATTGTGTTGTTAAGAGTTGGCAACCATTTAAAAAATCAATTTGACAGCTGTCAGTTTGAGGTTAGTTGTGTTGAAAGATTTGACATACTATAATTCATCGCCTAAATTGTTTTACCAAAGGTTCTACAAATTATACCAGTTTGTAAGTTTCGTTGTAATACATATCTCTGGCTTTCTAGGCGGTGTGAAGGACTGTCATACCAAAAGTGTGAGTTAAATCCAGGCGTGTGCCCCTTAAAAGTCATAGGTTACTGCCTCTTATTAGGAATTGACAACTCCTCCAAGAATAACTCTTGTCATGAAAAGTACTTCTCAAATTAGCCGTTTGGCTTCGCCGTAAAAACTTCAAGTCACCTTTATGCCTAACATTACTCGCACACACTAATAATTGAGAGTTGTAAGTCAGTAGTTTCTGTTTCTTTACAAGTTGTAGCGTTCCCAAATGTATTTATTTTGAAGCTACCTCATTTGGGACATTGACAGTTGCTCAAATTAGGATATCCATCTAATTTATTAAGATCAGTCACTTTATGATTTGCACAATCAAAACAAAACAAATTTGCCAGCTTTTACCTCCAATTAAAACTGTTGAATAATAAATCAACAAATACATAAATAAAATATTTAAGAAAAAGCTCCATGAATTTTTTCAGTTTTGGAGTTCTTAAAAATTTGAACACTATTTGAACTCCAACAAAAAAATGTCGACTGTTTTTCAATATACATTCTCTTCATTCAGTTTAGAGAAAAACCCAAAATAATTTAATATTTACTCAAAGAAAAAAAAAGTGACACCTGTCTAAATATTTTCATACACAAAAACGACATAAAGCAAACTTAAATGATCAAGATTTAGTACTTATGAACCTACATATACACTAGGTAAATGGAACTTAAACTTTTGACTTGCACTTGAGTCAATTTTAAATGCAAATTTATTTTTTAATGTGAAATTTCCAAACAGAAGTCAATGAAAGAAGTTAGCTTACATAAGATATTTAAATATTATTATTTATTTTGTTGAAAATCAATTATTCTAAAAATAAAAATATAAATTAAAAAGAAAAAAGAATTTAAACTAGCAGGCACTTCTCTCTTTTATTTTTGTTTACAATTATTATTGAACACAACTAGATCATACATAAGTATCATGTTTCACAAGTAAAATCTATTTATTAAAATGTGTTTTTCATTTAAAAATTGACAACTTAAAAGCTTTATTGTGAATACAGCTTTAAACCAACTGTCAATGTGAAAACCTTCAGTAAAAACTACATTTTCAATATGGTTACGATCACAAATGAAAAATGTTGAAATCAATGAATTAAAATGTATTACCAAAATAAGTTAAAGAACTTAAATCAGATATTTTCAATGATGATCCGAATATCTAAAGTTTGGTTTTTATAATCACTGTGTAATCGGCCATTTTTAATTTTGTTAAACAAAATGGAAGTCAGATAATTGTCAATAGAAATTGATAAGGATGTGTCATCGGCCATTTGTTTTTTCGTTAAAAATAATGACCGTCAGATTATAGTTAACAGGGATTGAAAGGGATGTTCCAATGTCATTGTTCTTCGATCAATTGTTTTAAAGACATTAAAACTTTTAACATAAAAGTGACACAAACTATACAGTATGGGTAGGTCTAAGAATCAACTTATTTTGAAACTTCAATTCAATAAACGTGTAATATCAAGAAATACATAGTTCTGTCATTTTGCAATTTAATTTGTAAGGCTTAATAGCAGGATTCCCCGCTCTGGTGATTTTTATGATATGATTTCATTCGACTGTTTAATAGCCTAATTATGATTGGAAACTGAAATTGTTGTCAACTGTTGAATTTTCAAAAAAAAAATAGCTCAGTTTCCGAAAAGTAGCCCAATCTGGGAAGTGTGTTAATACCTTTTCACTTTTATATGATACACGTCAAATTCTTAGTTAAAACCATTTAGAAAGTGACATAAAAGGAGCTCAGTGACAAAAAGCTACTTTATATGCATATATAGTGACCATTTTAGTTAAAGTGCTTCGTTCGTAAAGATTCGTAGAGACTTGGATAAACGAATCAACAGTTTCAAAAACATACCGTAATGGACACATGGTTGACGTCAAGCTCCATTCACAGTTTATTTGATTTAATATCAAAATAATCTCAAATTATGTTTTTAAAAAAATATGTAGGTATACATTCTGGATTTATTTTCAAAAGCACAATTCCAAGGTTCTTTAACGAATACCTACATCGATTCAAAAGTCATCACCTTAAATTGACTTCTCCACAATCCCTTAACATTTAAAAAGAATTATACTATTCTAAGAATACCAGGTACCTAATTAAAAAAAAATCTTCACAAAAACGGATAGAAAAACAACTTTTTCTTTCAAGGTTAATTTCTAGAAAAATGTTTTCCAGAGCTCGTCGCGACGTCCATTTAATGTTCGACCAGATTTTTGTATCGAATTATTTTCTTAGAAACACAGATTAAGATTTTTCTTTTAGATTTGTGAAAAAAACACCAATTTACTTTTCGAATGAATTCCAGAAAAATAATTATTTCATTATACAGAGAGACGTTTTGTGTATTTCGTTTTCGATTATAATTGTAATTAATCGTAAGTAAATTGGAAAAAAAATCACTCTTAATACTATATTGTACTTGATTTTCCATGAACTTGAAGCTAATTATGAAATCGACATCAGTTATACAGAAATTGTGTGACAATTATTTATATTGTCTCTCAATAATCCACATCCAGACAAAATTCGCAAAACCACCGCTCCAACTTACTCGTCGAATTAAGAAAAAAATGTAATCAATGGAAATAGTCACTTGACTTTTTTTCAAAATACAAATCAATAGACAGATGGAAATTCCTCGGCAATTCAAAAGCATTCTATTCAAAAAATATGTGTTTACAAAACATCATACGCTATAAAAAAGCGAATTGATTTAGATTAGGGGTTAATTTAAGAGTTCAACATGAACTAAGTTAAACTTTTGCCGCTTCCAAGTAGCAAATTGATATGAATTGGACCTCTTTAAGTGTAAGGAAATACAAAAAAAGAAGAAACGATTAGTTATCAAAATAATGGAGGCAAATTGTTTCTTTTTAATCATTTCTTATTTTCAAGTACAATAAACTGGGGTGAGTCAAATTGAACAGTTTTTTTTCAACATTGTTTTCAAATATGATTGCTTCTAAAGCTCTATAGGGGTATGTGATCAACAATTGAAGGTCTATTTTGGAGACGATGAACTTACTTATGTATGTAGACCTTTAAATTTATAAACTCATAATTACAAATTACAAGAGCATTCTAAGGGGTTTTCAATCTGGCAATACTTTTATTCGGAGTTGGTATTTGTGACAGCTGTCAATTGATTAAGCTTAGTTTCGTTTGGCATTACAATAAATAGACTTACTCCTGAACAGAGTTTGCAAATCGTGAAAATTTATTACCGAAATAATGGTTCACGAAACAACGAAATACAATTTATTGGGGAAAACTTCTTGTGATGGCATTATCCCGCGCCCTGTTCATGTGGCGTGGCAACAAGGATCGTTCGATTTAACATCGCTGGACTAATTTTGTATGGGGTTGGGGTTATGTAAAGTGGTACCAAATTTCAAGAATTGGCCTTATTTCACTTTTGTAAAGGATAATAAAGCCAATTTCCAACATTTAGCCTTATTACACTTTTAACAATATGGTTTACATACACTCAACCTTGCACCTTGTGTAGTGTAGCAGCATGCTCTCCCTAACAGACCTCAGCGTAAAAATAAGTTCGTCTTATTTCTCAAAATAATTTGGTCTTACTTTACTTTGTCAAAGTGCAATATGACCAACTTTTAAAAATTGGCCTTTTTTCACTTTTGTTAAGTGCATTGAGGCCAATTTTTGAAAGTTGGTGTTATTTAACTTGGCCCTATTTCACGGCACAATGTAAAGTCGGTTGCCTTTGCAGACAACCCCGAGACAATTGACAAGTTGGAGGAGAATATTCGGTGTGTTATTGTATTGCTGACATACGTCCCCAATTTCTCCAAAAATTTGGTCTCTCAGCTGGAAAATCACAAGTCCAAAAAAACGCCCCTTGTTTTAATAATCCCATCAACAACCTGAGTAAAAGGTACTTTATTGTGCCCACGTATCTAAATTGCAATTTCTGGGATAATGATTTCAATGCGCTCGATGATTGTCTACACACACTGCAGTCTCAAAATATAATGCTGATCGGTGACGTTAATGCTCGGATAGGAAAAAAACAGAAAGTCTCAGATGAAAATAATTTTATAGGCATAGATATAGCAAAAACACGAAATTCTAAAGACCAAACAGTCAACAGAAATGGTAGACTTTTTATGGAAATGTGTCAAACAAACGATCTTTTTATTCTTAATGGCTGTAGTAAAAATGATTCACTAGGAGAATTTACATTCATTGGAGGATCAGGTAAATCAGTAATTGATTTCTACGCAATTTCAAGTGAATGGATAAAAATCACATCGTCTTTCGAAGTAGAAGTAAAAACATTGTCTGACCATATGCCTCTATTAGTAGAACTCAGCCTCAACAACCCCTAATATCACTACAAAATAGCGCTACCCCCAAAACTCGTCTGGAAAGATAGTTCAAAAGAAATTTACGCAGCAAAGTTACTGAACCAGATCAACATTACCTTTTTAACTACATTGGAACTTCGAAACGAGGAAAAAATACGTTTTTTAAACAACTCTATAAAGGAAGTCGTACACATAAATTCTACCCCATCAAAATCTAATAACCACCGTCAAAAGTGGTTCGACCAAGAATGCTTCACCGCAAGAAAGCTATCATTTGATCTGCTTAGAAAATTAAGGAACACCATCGATCATAACGAAACCCTAAGATGAAAATATATCACCGCAAATAAAAATTATAAAGAATTATGCCTTTATAAACGCAAACATTACTACAATGCAATAGCTATAGAGCTCTCCTGTACAAGAGATACCAAAGGTTTTTGGGCAAAAATGAAGTCACTAAAAGGCCTAGACTTCGTTTGTGGGATACACTTAACGGTAGGAAAACTGGCCGAACACTTCAAAATATTGCTGAATCCATGCTACTTGGAAGAGCACAACTTTCACTACGCAGAACAACTTGTCGAAGATGATCTACTTGATAGGGAAATAACTCTAAATGAGCTACAATTGTGCCTGTATAGCTCTAAGAACAGAAAAGCACCAGGTCCTGGGGCCCTACTATGTAACTCGATTCTACAATGAAATTGCTCGAATTCGAAAAATTGGTACTATGTATCTATTTGACTACTTTCGAACAAACGAGAATCGAATAGTTCTAGTAGTGCCAACTATATTCTTATGAACTTTCGAATAAACGAGGAACTACGTAACTCGAAAGTAGAATTCAAAACAAGGCAAAATCGAAAATAATCACTCTACATCAAATGTGTTTGCGAGCGAAGTTTTTTTTTTTGTCAAAGTATAAGTAAAATGTTATAAATTATTAATGTGCAATTTGAATTTGAAAGTTGTTCATTCAACTTTTTGTGTTTTATTATTTTACCACCCCAATTAAACCGAGAATTCGTGATTTTTGTCAAAATTAGCGTTTGGACTTTCTTTTCTCTTCCTCATTCATTTCGAAATTCATCATCAGCGGTCACTTTTGATTGAAGTCAAAACTTCGGCAGGTATTTTTGACATGGTTTGCTGTGCACGTCCAGCGTTCTTGTCACCACCGATTTGGTTTTGGTAACCTCTTGTTGCCAAAAACTTCAATGCTGCTGATAACTTAATGATAATCGAAACAGCATTTTGTCTTCTGCGAGCAGTCATGTCGGATGATATGGTGTTAAGTAAGAACATAAATCCGTCTTTAGAAAGACGATAGTTCTTAACAAAAGTATATATTTTTCATTAAGAATGCGTTCAAATATTCTACCGTATATATAAAGGGCTGTGTGGCACGTAGCGCCGCGCCGTCCTGCTGAAACCAAATTTTGCCAATATCCTCCTTCTTTTGTGAACAAAATTTCGTTCAACATGGCCCGATTACGATCGCAATTGACTGTAACGGCCACTCCTTGCTACTTTCATACGTAGTAAGATTTGAAAGTAGAATCGGAAATGAGTTTCGAATAGAATCAAAAGTAGAATCGAGTTACATAGTAGGGCCCCTGATCGAATCCCTAACGAATTTTACAAAAATGCTCCTATCGAGTTCCTAACGCACATGCTTGACGCCTTCAATTTCATCTTCAGAACCGGTATGGTGCCTCAGGAATTTAAATATGCTGTAGTGCACCCGATCTATAAAAAATGTGATGTTAATTTGGCATGTAACTACAGGGGTATATCGTTCATGAACTCAACAGCAAAAATTTTCTCTGCAATTCTACTTAATCGAATAAACGAATGGATAGAAAGAAACGAAGTATTGAGTGAGTATCAAGCAGGTTTTCGTAAAGGCTACTCAACGATAGACAACATTTTCACTGTGACGACCATTGCCCAACATTTTCTGAAACAAACTAAAAAATTATACATGTTTTTTGTCGACAAACTATCACAGAAAGGATTGTCTACGAAGCTGTTAAAAGTCCTCAGAAATATGTACCAAAATAATCGACAATCGGTGTGGGATGGCAAAAGTATGTCAGAATGGTTTAACACAACATCAGGAGTGAAGCAAGGCTGTCTTCTGAGTGCAATATTGTTTTCACTGTTCATTGACGATATTTCTTCTCATCTCTCTGCTGGAGTATGCGTAGCAGAAATAAGAATTCAAGTGCTTCTTTATGCTGACGGCATCGTTCTGTTTGCTGAATCTCCACAGAGTCCTCAACTTATGATCAATAAACTCAATACTTATTGTAAAACCTGGAGGCTTGCAATAAATTTAGAAAAATCAAAAATTATGATCATTCGCAACAGACAAACAAAATTGGGAAACGGCGAAAAATGGTTTGTAGATGGTGAATCAATTGAAACAGTCACACAATACAAATACCTTGGTGTTATACTGCAATCAAACATGAAGTTTTCTCTCCACCTTGAGAAAAAACTGGTTTCCGCTAAAAAGCTTATAAATTCTTCCTGGAAAGATATAATCGGGAACAATGAAATTAAGACCTCCGCGAAATACAAGGTCTTTGAATCAATTATGTGCTCTGTCATGTGCTATAGTTGCCAAACTTGGGGTAAGCGTTCATAATATGAAGAAGTTGAAAAACTGCTACGATATTAAAAAAAAAAAAACTCTTCCACCTGCCGATGAATATGCCAAATTACGTTCTTACCTTCATTATACCACTATACTCTCAAGCTACATTTTGATTATATCCTAAAAACTCTTGGATCACCAATGCACAGAATACCCAATATCCTTACGAAGTTTGTAATAAACAGGAAGCTGGAATGGGTTCACGAATGGAAAACGCTGTCTGATAAATGTGGATTCAACTTAAACTTGCAATACGAAGACCGGGCTGAACTGAAGCAAAATCTGTATAAGTTACTCGAGCTTCACGACACTCATCAGCACAACGAATGCATTCAACAAGCAACTAACTCTATCAACAGACCGATCTACCCAGAGCTCAGCTTTAGCCTAAACTGCAACAACTATTTTAATGATTCGGAATAACATCCAATCGATATCTTTAATTTGCAGAGCTAGATGTGATATGCTTAATTTAAATGGTTCAACGTACATAAATAAAGAAACAAATCTATGCACAATATGCAATATGAGAGCAAAAGAAGACACTTTTCACCTTTTAGCAATATGCCCTATCTACAGAGACTTAAGATGCAATTACTTCGGTGAGTTGACTTTGACGATGGAACAAACTAAAACCATTTTGAGCTTATTTGGTGATCTGTTTGGGTTTTTTATTGAGAATATGTATGTATGTGTTGACAGGCTTACAGATCAGTGGTTTCCGAATGCAAATAAAACAAACTTTATTTCATCCTTTTCCCGACGTTTCGTTGGCTTTTTCCAACTTCTTCAGGGGCATCTATTATTTTATTACAATTAAAAACAAATTATAGACAAAAATTAATAAAATAAATAAAAATTAATAAAAATTACAACATTAAAAACTCACAGAATAGGATTTGAAATTTAGCACACAAAAAAACTTATAATTATGTCACAGACTCTTGATAGCCACACTGTAATTTTTCTTTATGTTGTCTTTGTCCTCTTTCGTGTTCATCGCTGTCGTCAATTTTTGCTGTATTCGTAGACTTTCTAGTGTGTATCTTGTGTTCTCTTTACTCTCTTTGTCCAAAATTTTAATGTTGTCAAAATCAGCTGAGTGATTTGTTTCGTTTATGTGTTGGGCTAGTCCAGTTGTTGTTTTCTTTTTTCTTATGTCTGCTTTGTGCTCAGCTATTCTCACACTTAAAGCTCTTTTTGTTGTTCCAATATAGACACATTTGCATTTTGTTGTTGCATTTCCCTTACAACAAGTTTATGAAATCTCTTGAAACGGATGTATCATAAATTGGAACAATATCTTTGAAATGCCATCACCATGTGACCAGGTAGAATTTCTAAATAGCAATATTTACAGACTTTTCGAAAACCATGTTCCTTTGAAAACTAAAACTTGTGCCCCACAAAATAAGCCTTGGTTTACTTATGCAATTCGATCTCTGATAAGACAACGTGACTTAGCCTATAAAAGATGGAAAATGTTTCGTATAAATACCTTTCATCAAGAATATACAACTCTGCGCAACAAAACTGTCAATGAAATCCGAAAAGCAAAAGCTGCCTTGTATTCAAGTCGCATTAACACTTCTTTAAGTACAAAACAAATCTGGAAAAATCTGCAGAACATTGGCATAATGAGCAGATCTAATGTCTATCCAGAAGACATAAATATCAACGCTCTTAACCAATCATTTGTTGCTAATGTAAATCTAAGAAATAATTCTTCAGGCTATTTACGACTAAACGAAAGAATATTTTTTATCTAATAATTCAAATTTGAATTCTTTTCAATTTTCTTCAATTACAGCGGAGGACCTGGTTGAAGCGGTACTCTCTATCAAATCCAAAGCAATAGGTCTTGATAACATGCATCCATCTTTCTTAAAAATTCTTTTACCAACCCTTCTGCCCTTTATTACACATATATTCAATACCATCATAACAACAAGTGTATATCCTGAACAATGGAAAATAGCGAAAATTGTACCTGTTCCAAAGACCTCTAAAGGAGACGAATTTAGACCAATCTCGATACTACCATTTCTATCAAAGGTTTTTGAAAAGGTCATTCAAAAACAGATCAACGAGTTCCTTGATTTATCTAATTTACTGACATCTAAACAATCAGGATTTCGTAAGAAAAATAGTTGTATAACGGCATTGTTAAGTGTTTCCGAAGATATAAGGAAAGCTATTGACGAGGATAATGTTACATTTTTAATACTTCTCGACTTTTCGAAAGCTTTTGACATGGTCAATCACTACATACTTTGTGAAAAGCTTCTCAATTTGTTCAATTTTTCTACGCACGCGGTCAAACTCTTATTCTCGTATCTTACAAGTTGAATTCAAGCAGTAACACTTAACAACACGCTATCTGATTTTGTATCTGTCGTTAGTGGCGTCCCACAAGGTTCAATTCTGGGACCTATGCTATTTTCAATATATGTCAATGAACTTCCTTCGATCTTAAATCATTGTTCAATACGTATGTATGCTGATGATACCCAACTCTACTTAAGCTACCCGTTGGGTCTTATTGAACACCATGTAGCCTGTATAAATGAAGACTTGTATACATTAGAACGCTGGTCACTTGAAAACGGTCTAATCCTGAACCCAAATAAATCAAAGTGTCTTGTGATTTCAAAAATCAAAATTGATTTGTCTTACTTTCCCCCGATTTCTTTTGTAGATTCCGCTAAAAACTTAGGAGTTGTTTTTAACCGCAGCCTTACCTGGACGAACCATGTAAATAACACCATTGGTAAATCGTATGGTGTCCTTCGAACGCTATGGTATAGTCAACACTTTATTCCAAGACATGTTAGAGCCTTACTTTTGAAAACACTGGTTTTACCTTTGATTACATACGGTTGCGAAATCTTTTGCTACTTAGATTACGAAAGTAAAAGAAAATTAACAGTTGCTTTTAATAGTGCCATACGATATGTTTACGGGCTACGACGACGCTACGATAGTGTTTCTCAATACCCAAAGCAATTTCTTGGTATGTCATTTGAAAACTTCTTAAAGTTCCGAACAATTACCTTGTTTTCTGATACACTTTTAACCCGTCAGCCTGAGGATCTGTACAGTAAAATAATCTGCCTTAATTCAAATAGATCTCTAGATCTTGGAATTCCGCGTTTTCGTCGCCTGACATCCGAACGCCAATTTTTTGTGTACTCAGTAAGGATTTGGAATTCATTGTCAAGAGAGATAAGAAATATAAGCAAAACGAAGCAATTAGGAAAAGAACTTAAACTATATTATTGTAATTCTTAGTTTATTTAGCACCAATCAATGTATAAAAATAAAAATATGTAACACTTGAATTTCAATCAAACCTTTAGCATTTAACACATCGCTAGCTTCACTTTTTTTTTATAAGATATTGTATCTTACAGTGTAAGCTTTTCATAGATAAATAAAAATACTAAAAATACTAAATACTAAATGTTTAACGAATCAATCGTGCAGACGGCAATGCCACGCCCATAACTTTTTATTTACTAAAATTTGAATTGTAAATTTTGTAAACTTTATTATTGAAAAAATAAAATCTAATCTAATCTAATTTAATCATTGTGTTTAAAAGATACACTATTTGAAAGCCATTTTCAAGGATTTGATCCATCTTTACCCATGTTTAATATAGGTATTTTTATATGTGTATTAACATATGTATGTATGTCAAAATGCCAGTGTCAAAAACAAATTACTTTAATTTTCAAGTGTGATCTGTTTCTGTTGCCCCATCAAGCTCCTTAAATTCTTAAGAGTTTATTGCAATTCAAAATCCATGCACATTAAATATATGTTTATTGCGTTCATATTCATCCGAAATCCATGTATTTTCGATTTTGTTTGTTCATGCAGGCATTTATGTATCCTTCTGTACATTTAAAAATATTCAGAAGATTGATTCTTTAAAGTTAGGAATATTAAAGTGTTCAATTGCATTTAAGATACCCGTTTTATTTCGAGGAATGAAATGATTAGTTGCAGCAGTTGGTAATAATTAAAATGTTTTTGTTGTTGTTGTTGTTGTTGTTGTTGTTGTTGTTTGTGTTTAAATCACAGAAAATCTGAATCTGATAGGTTTTGCTTTCAGTTATGTGGTTGAGTTATTATAATTGGTTAAAATAAAAACAACCAACAAACGGTTTAATTTTAAAATATGAAAGCTTTAGTGGGCATATAAATAATAAATTCTAAGAAATTTGAACCACAAACAATGCTTATGGTTAACTCAGGCGTATACGCACTTTTTTTTATTATATTCACTTTATACACACCAGATCCTTGTTTGTCATAATTTTCTCGTTATTTTAGAAGTTTTTGATAAAAAAAAATATTCTTTTATTGCATTTATACCTCGAAATCATAAATTTTGATATATTACGATATAGCACCAAATGTCTGACATATTTTCAAAAAATAATAAATAAATAAAGTTTTCTGTATGAAAAGACACACAAAAATTCCTCAAAGATGGACAATTGGTATTCTTTATTAATAAGGATAATCAATGGTTTTAGTATCAAGACTTACAAGAATGTTAAACAGAACTTAGATTACATGATATGAAATTAACATTTTAAGCTTTAAAAAATGTCTGCAGATTAATGAATATAATGGATTTCAGCAACAATTAACAAAAGCAAATAAGTTCAATAAGTTGAGCCAGGTTAAGTCCTTCCACTCAATTATTTGTTCTCTAAAAGGAATTATGCTCCCTAATAGGGTCCAAAATTAGTTTAAAAGCTTTCTTTTTTTTCTCGAACAAAAGTTAAAGGTTTCAGTCACTAGGTTTTCTTCAAGTGGCGCTTAAGTTAACAAAGGATTAAAACCTACAGCTAGATTCAACAAACCAAGTGGAAACAAATAACACTCTGTTTACAAATATAACTTATTCGTGTTTAAAAATTAAAACATTTAGCAATAAAATAAGTTCGTTTTCAAAAATTTAAATGCTATTTCATTAATCATAATTATTTATTATTTTTTTTTTTTTCAAAAACCGTTCGTGCGTTTATTTAATTTAATTTGGAATATACATATAGGTACTCGTATATAAGTTAACATTCTAGTTCCCACATTCTATAAAAAGCATCCAGGCAACGCAAATCTAAGGGATGCAGACCTATCATAAAACCGATCGTAAAACCGAGAAACAGTTTTACGATATCCTAAACTAACAATAAGAAAAACAACATTAGGCACATTAGGTTCGACCAATTCCAGGAAGGAATAATTATTATCATTATTCAATATTCACTATCTTAAACGAGAACGCACAACAGAGGAGTAGAGGAATGATTTCATGAATCATAATTTGAACACCAAGCTGATCAGAGTGCTCTTGTAAATTTTTGTATTAGTTTTTTAAGTTTAAATAAAATTATTTTAATTAAATTGTAAAAACTCGTTAAATTAATTTATATAATTTTGCAATTTTAGTTCGAAAACACTTTTAGTTAGCAGGTTTTAAAAACTTATTAATATACGTTTCACGTTTAATTTTTGTTAAAAAATATGGTCCCATTTTTAAGATATTGAATTTTGAATAAAAAAATTAAAAGTATTTTTTTTTATCCAAAAATAAAAATTTGACAATTTAAAACCTTCAAATATTATTAAAATCATAAGTATAAGAGCTTGTGCAGAAAAATTATTTAAATAGGTTCATTAGTTCTTGAGAAAACTTAAGAACAAAATAACGGATCTATGGAGGGTTTTTCAATTGGTGTAGGCAGATTTTGGCGCCCCGTGGCGGCCATTTTGTTTCGGTGACATCTGTCAAATACTTTATTTATTATTTAGTTGTTTATGCAAAATCATCATGGCAAGTTACACGATTGAACAGCACGTTCAAATGATAAAACTTTATTATCAAAATGAGTGTTCGTTAACGCACACGTTGCGTGCATTGCGCCCATTTTACGGTAGACGGTAGACGTGGTTGCCCTTCACAGTCGACTCTTCAACGTTTGGTGGCCAATTTTGAGACGACCGGTTCAGTAAACAAGGCAAAATTTCCGTATAAGGGACGACAACAACCCACGCTAGGTTCACCAGGTGATAATGCATCCTCAAAAATTTATCGTTTGGTGTGGATTTTGGGCCGGGCGGCGGCGGCGTAATTGGTCCGTACTTTGTTGAAAACGACGTTAGTGAGGCGGTCACCGTCAACAGCGAGGGCTATATAATAACTAATTTCTACGATGATTACTAATTCAATTTCATGGCGCAAGTTGAACTAGACAACATGTAGTTCCAGCAGAACGGCGGCGCTCCGTGCCAGACAGCAAACGCCATTCGATTCCATTTCAACATCTACTCGCCCTTATTGAAAAATCCTTTATTAAGAAAAGACAAGAAGAAAACAATTTTAGAGAAAATTTAATAAAAATCTATCGGTTCGTTTTTGGAAAAAATTCGAATTTTCGATTTTTGCCAAAAAATTTCCATGGGCACTACTGTTATTTTTAGTCTTAAAAAAATGACAAAAGCGCCTAAGTCATATCTGCTTAAAACCTTATTTTTCCAGTTCAAACTCAACCTACCCAATGGGTTGGGTTGTAGGGTCGAGGACAGACAGACAGACGGATGGAGTCAGGGGACCCATTTTTTTCGACTTCTCTACCATCGTAATGTCATGTTTGATTAAAATCTCAAGTTCTAATTTTTTTACCAATGCATAGAAGTGAAAGTTTCTCTAAAGGAGCAAGACAAATGCTGAAACAACAGTTAAAAAGTCTGTATCTACTTTTATTTATCAAGCGGATAAAAAAGTGATTTAATTTTTGGTTGAAACACTCCCCTTGATGGCTTGGAAACTGTAGGGTTTTCTGAAAAAAGGTTTTATTTTGAATAGTCCATTATCTAATAACTGTAACTTTTGGAACTGTCAACGTTTTGCCTTCGACAATTGAAAACTACAAAATTACTTAAAAGCGAAGGGAATTTGCATTGAAATTTTCAACATTCAATAAAAATAAGGGACACGAACGTGCTCTTTTTTAAATAAATGTTTTTATATAATAAATATTTTTGATCATCAAATATTTTTTACAGAATATAAGAGTTCAGAAAAATATAATTTTAAATCGGTTTGTTACTTCCTGAGCTAATTCAAAAACAATGTAACGGTTCTTTTTGAGAAATGCAAAAATACATGTATTTTTTTATTGAAAAAATGTAAGACACAATTTTATGAAAATCTATTGAGCCGTTTTTGAAAACAAATTTTCAATTTTTGACCAAAAAAGTTGTATGGGAATACTATTATTTTTGGTCATAAGAAAAATTATAAGGTTTACTTCTAATTTTGAACTGAAACCATAAAATGGTTAAGGCTGTATGGGCGATAATGGCTGAATCACAAACACGCTTCAGCTTCGGCTTCGCCTGACGTTTACGATTTCAGCCATTGGAATTCAATGCATGCTATCACAATGGAGCTTCGACCTCACGTTTCGTTTGACAATCGTAAGGAAAGGAACGTAATGTGACTCCAAACGGAAGCTCTAGTTCAATTATCTGAACATTTGCTTTGTCTGACAGCTCAACAGCAGAACAAATATGTCAACAAACAAAATATTTGCTCTTTGGAGGGATGAAATAATAGAAATGTCATTCAAAGCAACATCGAAGCAGGCCCACCGTAACGCAGACAAAGCCGAAGCTGAAGCGTGTTTGGGATTCAGCCATAAAGGACAGGCAGATCGACGACGGACGGAATTGCCGGACTCACTTTATTGTAGACTTCTCTACCATAATAATATCATGTTTGATCAAAATCTGGATTTCGAATTTTTTTACGAATGTAATTAAAAATGGTGTACATTTTAAAGTCATAGTTTACAGCTTGAGATCCTGCAAGAAAACTTTACTGACCGTGTTATTTAACGCCTTTTAACTTTCTACTTAGTTACCATTTTAAAAATAAGGTTTATGCCAATGATCAATTTAAGAATTTAAACATTGAATTCATGAAGTTATCGAAGCTGTTGGAACCATTTCGCTGATATCGTTAGTTAATGAAAAACTCGTTTTCTTAATGTCAAAATAACACCTTTTGTAGTTAAGCCCTATAAATTGTATAAGATTTTAGATAATAGCCTTTCACTGTTTGAGAGGTCATTAAGGAGCCCACACAAAGGTCGGTTCTTATTTGAGTAAAAAATTGCCTTCTCTTTTGTTGAAACAGTTTGAAAATTTATACTTTAAATGTGATTATTATGATTATGTATGTATTTCATTTACATAACTTATTTAAGTATTACCTAAATATGTACATTTATATTCTAAAAATATCGCTTGATCCTGCAGTTTTCCTAATAAGAGGTTTATTTGCCATAGAAAATATCTAGTTCACTGAAACCAAAAAAAAAAACATACATACATACATATACAATTTTCTTTCTAAGAACAACAATATTAATATGTACTCATACATGTAAACAGTCTATTTTATGACAAACAATTTATTCCAGGCGCATTTACTCTCAGCCTATGCTATAGATGATATTTTTACTATTCGAAAAAACAACAAAAAAGAAAACAATGTGTCAGATTTATGAATGTTGATATACTTATAAAGGAATATTATTTTTTTTATATTCCATGGAATATTTTTGTTTTGAAATATTCGTATATTTAAATTTAAATATGAAGAGAGTTCATTATTCTATATGAATATGAACGTCTGGAGCAAAACAGCTTTCAAAATAAGTTATCACATTATTATATCTCCGCATAGATCTTTTACAATATATGTATGTATATAGTGAAATTATTTTATGTTAATTAGAGTTACTTTAAAGATTATCATTGTGTCGCCAATTTAAACACAGAAGTAGGTACCCATACGCAAAAATATCACAAGTGTTTTATAAACAAAACAAAAAAAAACACAAACAATAAGAAAACAACAGAAACCTTGAAAACGTAGAAGTAAAATATGTTTCAAAAATTACAAAGAAAAACATTATTTCGAAATGTTATAAGGTCTTGAAAATAAATTGTAAACTGTTACACGAGGATTAAAACTTTTGCATATGATAAGCTTAAGTTTAAATCATAATGTAAACAATGGCTTAAGAGCAACCCCCAACTGTTTGGTTGCATTTTCTATGAAAGAAAACAAATCTTATTTATTCTTACAAGTCAAGGAATTTTTCATTTCTTCTTATCTTGTTTTTAGGAGGAGCATTATCATTCCCGTCTGTCTGCTGTACTTTGGCATTTCAATGGTTTGTCTCTTTTATTGTTTGGAAATTATAGAAGATGAGATTATAGTTATGTGAAATTTTCAAGGTTGTGCTACTCGAAAACAAAAAAACGTTGAACTATTTAAGCAATTTAATCACACCTATTTGTGTCCTAAGAGCATATAACGGTTGGGTCAAATACAAGTTTCTGCTATGAAAGCAATAAAATGAACAAAATTAAATTTTGTGCATATATATTATGGCAAACATTCCCATTTATTATGGCTGCCTCCTTCAATTGCTGATTCAATTTGACGTTTTAAGCGAATTATTTAATAACTTTGTGCATAATTTTCAATATTTCTCAAAGTTGTTAAAGCATAACACGACACAATGTCTTCTGGCGGAGGTATGATACTGACTTTCTGTTAAAGTTTCGAGTGTTAAACAGCTGTCAGTGTCAAAGTAATCTATAATTAAAAAAAAAAAAAACCGCTAGATGGCTCTCCATGTAGCATACAATACCTACATACATACAATATTGACGAAGCAGTTTTAAATATTTATGAAACTCTTAAAGAAATTAAAAATACAAACTTTAACCAACCTTTGGTAGAAGAAAAAACTACTTTCACTGAGTAACAAAAAAAAATAAGGAAAGGACATCTTACCTCAAAAAACATAGTTTTAACTACCTTCTCTTATTATATTGAACTATTTAATGCATTTAAGACTTTTCTTTTTATATTCTAGTTATATTCTATTACCCGTGTTTTGTTGGAAAATCTTTCAATAGTATAGTAGGATTTTACACGAATAACAAAAACAATATCCGCAGTATAAATACTACCGATAAAAGTTAAAGTAGAATCTTACTACGGATGGGTTTTGACACTTATACGAGTTTTGAATGGATCTTATGTGATTTCGTTCTCAAATGTTGGTACGAATATCAATTTAGCCCTATCGCGAACAAAATTCCTCCGGAGTTTTTTCCCATTTTGGGAAAGTTGCTATCGTGAATGATCTTCGAAAAGAGGGAAAAATATTTCTTTTGGCAAATAGCTATCGTGAATAATTTTTTCCAGGGAACTTTTTCTCATTTGAGTGCGAAAATTTCCGCAAGTTGGTTGTCGGGGAAAAACCTGTAGCGCGGCAAAATGTAAGAATTTGTTTATAAAAATGTGAAATTAAATAATAAAAAAATATTTTTTAAGGTCTAACTCAACAAACAAAAAACAGCTTGACGTCCTCGTTGGTTTAATGGAAAAATTTCCAGATATTGCTACGGGGTACACAAAAAAAAAACAAAAGAAGAGGTTCACGATATTTGGAAGACAGTCGAAAACGAATTAAATTGCATCGGTCCTCCAAAGAAATCTAGTTTTGAGTGGAAGGGAGTAAGCATTTAAAAACGACAATAATCAATTATTTTATTCATAATAAAGTGTGTTTTTGTGTATGCTGCGCCAGGTTTGGAGTGACAAGAAAAATTATGTAAAAAAGAAAATGTTTGAAAACATTAAATTCAAGAGTGCAACAGGTGGCGGACCCAGCAAAGAATATAAGTTCTCGAACTTAGAACAATCTATTATATACAAATTTGTGCAATAAGTGAGTCTGTGGAAGGCCGTCTATGCATCCTACTACTCCAGGTATATTGTTTTTTTCATAAAATCGTAACTTGCTACGTCGTTTTTGTTCAGCAGTTGTTTGTGAAAAAATCCATGTTGGGCAAAGCTTAGCTTCAAAAATTTGAAGTACTTCTGAAAGAACTTCTGAAAAGGAAAACTGTGCTAAGCCAACTTCGTAGTCTTTTGCTACACCTTTTTGGTACGCTCCTTCAGCAAAAAAGCGCAAGCATGCGCTTAGCTTCAGAACAGGGGGTACTGCAAATGTTTTTTTGGATTCTGGCAACGACTCTATCAAGGTATCAAGCAGACACCTAAACATTGGCTTGATAACGCGATAGTATTGATGGAATCTTAAGGATAAAAATGAATAATTATGAGTTGGAACTTTGATTGCGGAGATACTTACATGGATTCTGGTAACTCAAGAGGATTTGAGATATCCCTCAAGTATCTTCTGAAAAATATTTGCCTATTTCTCTCATCTTGCATTACATCTTCGATTGCTACACCGAAAAAAAAAAGCTTGGTTGATTCAACAATTTTTCATTGTTGGCCAGCCAACCAAGGAAAATTGTGATTTTTACCAAGGTTTGTGGTGAAATCAACAAAGGCCGCATTGTTGATTCAACGAATGGAGGATTGTTGGCAAAAAATACCCAAAAAATGAAAAAACTGATCACAAACGTATGTTGAAAGTACCAAGGGGCTTGGTTGATTGCATTGTTGATGAATCACAAACGTAGTAAAACCGTGATCAATAAAAAATGACTACGTTTGTGATCCAACAACCAAGGTTTCTTGGTGAAACCATGGTGAAATCAACCAATAAACGATGTAAAAGCTTTGTTATATACTTTTGGTTTTTTGTTAAATACATAATAAGTATATACTAAAAAAAATCATTGCGAAAATGATAACGTTCGTGATTAAACAACCAAGGTCTCTTGGTAAAATCTTGGTGAAATCAACCCATAAACGTTGTAAAAGCATTGTTAAATAAAATTGATATTTACAAAAAAAAATAATTATGAAAATCACAACGTTCATGATTCAACAACCAAGGTTTCTTGGTAAAATCTTTGTAAAATCAACCAATAAACGTTGTCAAGTGTTGCTAAATAAAATAGATACAAAAAAAATTGTGAAAATGAAAATGGTAAAATCTTTGTGCAATCAACCAATAAACGTTGTAAAACCATTGTTAGTTAAAATGTATATTTACAAAAAAAAAAATATGAAAATCACAACATTCATGATTCAACAACCAAGGTTTCTTGGTAAAATCTTTGTAAAATCAACCAATAAACGTTGTAAAAGAGTTGCTAAATAAAATAGATACAAAAAAAATTGTGAAAATTAAAATGGTAAAATCTTTGTGCAATCAACCAATCAACGTTGTAAAACCATTGTTAAATAAATGCATACTTACAAAAAAAAAAATTGCAAATCACAACGTTCATGATTCAACAACCAAGGTTGCATTGGTAAAATCTTTGTGCAATCAACCAATAAACGTTGTAAAACCATTGTTAAATAAATGCATACTTACAAAAAAAAAAAAAAATTGAAAATCACAACGTTCATGATTCAACAACCAAGGTTTCTTGGTAAAATCTTTGTGCAATCAACCAATAAACGATGTAAAACCATTGTTAAATAAATGCATACTTACAAACAAAAAGTATGAAAATCAACGTTCATGATTCAACAACCAAGGTTTCTTGGTAAAATATTTGTAAAATCAACCAATAAACGTTGTAAAAGCGTTGCTAGATGAAATAGATACAACAAAAAAAATTGTGAAAATTAAAATGGTAAGTTTACATAAGATCCTTTTTACAAAAAAGTCAAAATTGAACATTTTCAAATCTATTTCCCTGACTGGAAAACTTATTAAAACTTACAAAAGCATGCTCAATACATTTCACAATTTTCGTCTGATAAAGAAAACTTATACTAATTCTTTTCCCGCGTTTTGTGGAAAAAGATGTTTAGATTCTTTTTTTTTTTCATTTAGCTTAGTTCATTTTTGTCATAATTCCCGTAAGTTTACATAAGCTCCTTTTTACAAAAAAGTCAAAATTGAACATTTTCAAATCTATTTCCCTGACTGGAAAACTTTTTAAAACTTACAAAAGCATGCTCAATTCTGCAAATGTGTTTGTGTCACATGTGTGGAAAAATGCTTTTGTTTTAATTTATTTTACTTAAGTGAACGTTCTTACCCTTAATGACATAATGTTAAAAACTACTTCAATATTATTTGTTTAATTAAACCGACTCCTTAATGGCCAAAACTTAAATGCAGAATTCTGTATGCATCTTTACATGAAACATTCTTCCAAATAGCATTTGCATACTTAAGACCCAAACATAACAAGTTTAAGAAAACACAAGCTAATGACAAAAATCTAACGAAAAAAATCTTTATGTTTGCAAAAGTAACACGCATATCCATAATTGACAACTAATTCGTGTGTATTGAACAACCTGTCAGATTTATTTATGCGCCGATCTACTGAGATCGCTCTTATTTATGCTTACATAAATAAAACATATTTTATGTTATTTATGAATCCAAAATAATTTATATCATTTCCAATTTTTTGCAAAAGAATATATTTCTGATTTAATGAAGTATGAACACGGCCTTACACTCAGCCAATGCATTAAGTGATTACGAACATTGTTAAAAACGAACCAAGAAAAAACCACGAACGTGGTTTTTTCTTGGTTGGCCAACCCACGTTCGTAGTTGAAACCGGCGCGCCAAATTACAACGTGAATAAACATGCTCTGTGCTTTATTATATTTTTGCCGCCAAAAAGATAATTTAAGGCCACGTAACAACTTATTCATAAATACATTTCACAATTTTCGTCTGATGAAAAAAACTTATACTAATTCTTTTCCCGCGTTTTGTGGAAAAAGATGTTTAGATTCTTTTTTTTTCCATTTAGCTTAGTTAATTTTTGTCATAAATCACGTAAGTTTACATAAGCTCCTTTTTACGAAAAAGTAAAAATTTAACATTTTCAAATCTATTTCCCTGACTGGAAAACTTATTAAAACTTACAAAAGCATGCTCAATTCTGCAAATGTGTTTGTGTCACATGTGTGGAAAAATGCTTTTGTTTTAATTTATTTTACTTAAGTGAACGTTCTTTCCTTTAATGACATAATGTTAAAAACTACTTCAATATTATTTGTTTAATTAAACCGACTCCTTAATGGCCAAAACTTAAATGCAGAATTCTGTATGCATCTTTACATGAAACATTCTTCCAAATAGCATTTGCATACTTAAGACCCAAACATAACAAGCTTAAGAAAACACAAGCTAATGACAAAAATCTAACGAAAAAAATCTTTATGTTTGCAAAAGTAACGCCCATATCCATAATTGACAACTAATTCCTGTGTATTGAACAACCTGTCAGATTTATTTATGCGCCGATCTACTGAGATCGCTCTTATTTATGCTTACATAAATACATAAACATATTTAATGTTATTTATGAGTCCAAAATAATTTATATCATTTCCAATTTTTTGCAAAAGAATATATTTCTGATTTAATGAAGTATGAGCATGGCCTTACACTCAGCCAATGCATTCAGTGATTACGAACATTGTTAAAAACGAACCAAGAAAAAACCACGAACGTGGTTTTTTCTTGGTTGGCCAACCCACGTTCGTAGTTGAAACCGACGCGCCAAATTACAACGTGAATAAACATGCTCTATGCTTTATTATATTTTTGCCGCCAACAAGATAATTTAAGGCCACGTAACAACTTATTCATAAATACATTTCACAATTTTCGTCTGATGAAGAAAACTTATACTAATTCTTTTCCCGCGTTTTGTGGAAAAAGATGTTTAGATTCTTTTTTTTTATTTAGCTTAGTTCATTTTTGTCATAATTCACGTAAGTTTACATAAGCTCCTTTTTACAAAAAAGTCAAAATTGAACATTTTCAAATCTATTTCCCTGACTGGAAAACTTATTAAAACTTACAAAAGCATGCTCAATACATTTCACAATTTTCGTCTGATAAAGAAAACTTATACTAATTCTTTTCCCGCGTTTTGTGGAAAAAGATGTTTAGATTCTATTTTTTTTTCATTTAACTTAGTTCATTTTTGTCATAATTCCCGTAAGTTTACATAAGCTCCTTTTTACAAAAAAGTCAAAATTGAACATTTTCAAATCTATTTCCCTGACTGGAAAACTTTTTAAAACTTACAAAAGCATGCTCAATTCTGCAAATGTGTTTGTGTCACATGTGTGGAAAAATGCTTTTGTTTTAATTTATTTTACTTAAGTGAACGTTCTTTCCTTTAATGACATAATGTTAAAAACTACTTCAATATTATTTGTTTAATTAAACCGACTCCTTAATGGCCAAAACTTAAATGCAGAATTCTGTATGCATCTTTACATGAAACATTCTTCCAAATAGCATTTGCATACTTAAGACCCAAACATAACAAGTTTAAGAAAACACAAGCTAATGACAAAAATCTAACGAAAAAGATCTTTATGTTTGCAAAAGTAACACGCATATCCATAATTGACAACTAATTCGTGTGTATTGAACAACCTGTCAGATTTATTTATGCGCCGATCTACTGAGATCGCTCTTATTTATGCTTACATAAATAAAACATATTTTGTTATTTATGAATCCAAAATAATATATATCATTTCCAATTTTTTGCAAAAGAATATATTTCTGATTTAATGAAGTATGAACACGGCCTTACACTCAGCCAATGCATTAAGTGATTACGAACATTGTTAAAAACGAACCAAGAAAAAACCACGAACGTGGTTTTTTCTTGGTTGGCCAACCCACGTTCGTAGTTGAAACCGACGCGCCAAATTACAACGTGAATAAACATGCTCTATGCTTTATTATATTTTTGCCGCCAACAAGATAATTTAAGGCCACGTAACAACTTATTCATAAATACATTTCACAATTTTCGTCTGATGAAGAAAACTTATACTAATTCTTTTCCCGCGTTTTGTGGAAAAAGATGTTTAGATTCTTTTTTTTTATTTAGCTTAGTTCATTTTTGTCATAATTCACGTAAGTTTACATAAGCTCCTTTTTACAAAAAAGTCAAAATTGAACATTTTCAAATCTATTTCCCTGACTGGAAAACTTATTAAAACTTACAAAAGCATGCTCAATACATTTCACAATTTTCGTCTGATAAAGAAAACTTATACTAATTCTTTTCCCGCGTTTTGTGGAAAAAGATGTTTAGATTCTTTTTTTTTTTCATTTAACTTAGTTCATTTTTGTCATAATTCCCGTAAGTTTACATAAGCTCCTTTTTACAAAAAAGTCAAAATTGAACATTTTCAAATCTATTTCCCTGACTGGAAAACTTTTTAAAACTTACAAAAGCATGCTCAATTCTGCAAATGTGTTTGTGTCACATGTGTGGAAAAATGCTTTTGTTTTAATTTATTTTACTTAAGTGAACGTTCTTACCCTTAATGACATAATGTTAAAAACTACTTCAATATTATTTGTTTAATTAAACCGACTCCTTAATGGCCAAAACTTAAATGCAGAATTCTGTATGCATCTTTACATGAAACATTCTTCCAAATAGCATTTGCATACTTAAGACCCAAACATAACAAGTTTAATAAAACACAAGCTAATGACAAAAATCTAACGAAAAAGATCTTTATGTTTGCAAAAGTAACACGCATATCCATAATTGACAACTAATTCGTGTGTATTGAACAACCTGTCAGATTTATTTATGCGCCGATCTACTGAGATCGCTCTTATTTATGCTTACATAAATAAAACATATTTTGTTATTTATGAATCCAAAATAATATATATCATTTCCAATTTTTTGCAAAAGAATATATTTCTGATTTAATGAAGTATGAACACGGCCTTACACTCAGCCAATGCATTAAGTGATTACGAACATTGTTAAAAACGAACCAAGAAAAAACCACGAACGTGGTTTTTTCTTGGTTGGCCAACCCACGTTCGTAGTTGAAACCGACGCGCCAAATTACAACGTGAATAAACATGCTCTATGCTTTATTATATTTTTGCCGCCAACAAGATAATTTAAGGCCACGTAACAACTTATTCATAAATACATTTCACAATTTTCGTCTGATGAAGAAAACTTATACTAATTCTTTTCCCGCGTTTTGTGGAAAAAGATGTTTAGATTCTTTTTTTTTATTTAGCTTAGTTCATTTTTGTCATAATTCACGTAAGTTTACATAAGCTCCTTTTTACAAAAAAGTCAAAATTGAACATTTTCAAATCTATTTCCCTGACTGGAAAACTTATTAAAACTTACAAAAGCATGCTCAATACATTTCACAATTTTCGTCTGATAAAGAAAACTTATACTAATTCTTTTCCCGCGTTTTGTGGAAAAAGATGTTTAGATTCTTTTTTTTTTTTCATTTAACTTAGTTCATTTTTGTCATAATTCCCGTAAGTTTACATAAGCTCCTTTTTACAAAAAAGTCAAAATTGAACATTTTCAAATCTATTTCCCTGACTGGAAAACTTTTTAAAACTTACAAAAGCATGCTCAATTCTGCAAATGTGTTTGTGTCACATGTGTGGAAAAATGCTTTTGTTTTAATTTATTTTACTTAAGTGAACGTTCTTACCCTTAATGACATAATGTTAAAAACTACTTCAATATTATTTGTTTAATTAAACCGACTCCTTAATGGCCAAAACTTAAATGCAGAATTCTGTATGCATCTTTACATGAAACATTCTTCCAAATAGCATTTGCATACTTAAGACCCAAACATAACAAGTTTAATAAAACACAAGCTAATGACAAAAATCTAACGAAAAAGATCTTTATGTTTGCAAAAGTAACACGCATATCCATAATTGACAACTAATTCGTGTGTATTGAACAACCTGTCAGATTTATTTATGCGCCGATCTACTGAGATCGCTCTTATTTATGCTTACATAAATAAAACATATTTTGTTATTTATGAATCCAAAATAATATATATCATTTCCAATTTTTTGCAAAAGAATATATTTCTGATTTAATGAAGTATGAACACGGCCTTACACTCAGCCAATGCATTAAGTGATTACGAACATTGTTAAAAACGAACCAAGAAAAAACCACGAACGTGGTTTTTTCTTGGTTGGCCAACCCACGTTCGTAGTTGAAACCGACGCGCCAAATTACAACGTGAATAAACATGCTCTGT
Source organism: Eupeodes latifasciatus (assembly GCA_920104205.1). Classification (NCBI taxonomy): domain Eukaryota; kingdom Metazoa; phylum Arthropoda; class Insecta; order Diptera; family Syrphidae; genus Eupeodes; species Eupeodes latifasciatus. Next base: position 48,931,835 of record OV049926.1, on the reverse strand, counting down.
GCTCTGTGCTTCATTATATTTTTGCCGCCAACAAGATAATTTAAGGCTACGTAACAACTTATTCATAAATACATTTCACAATTTTCGTCTGATGAAAAAAATTATACTAATTCTTTTCCCGCGTTTTGTGGAAAAAGATGTTTAGATTCTGTTTTTTTTCCATTTAGCTTAGTTAATTTTTGTCATAAATCACGTAAGTTTACATAAGCTCCTTTTTACGAAAAAGTAAAAATTTAACATTTTCAAATCTATTTCCCTGACTGGAAAACTTATTAAAACTTACAAAAGCATGCTCAATTCTGCAAATGTGTTTGTGTCACATGTGTGGAAAAATGCTTTTGTTTTAATTTATTTTACTTAAGTGAACGTTTTTACCTTTAATGACATATGTTAAAAACTACTACTTCAATATTATTTGTTTAATTAAACCGAATTCTTAATGGCCAAAACGTAAATGCAGAATTCTGTATGCATCTTTACATGAAACATTCTTCCAAATATCATGTGCATACTTAAGACCCAAACATAACAAGCTTAAGAAAACACAAGCGAATGTCAAAAATCTAACGAAAAATCTTTATGTTTGCAAAAGTAACGCCCATATCCATAATTGACAACTAATTCGTGTGTATTGAACAACCTGTCAGATTTATTTATGCGCCGATCTACTGAGATCGCTCTTATTTATGCTTACATAAATAAAACATATTTTATGTTATTTATGAATCCAAAATAATTTATATCATTTCTAATTTTTTGCAAAAGAATATATTTCTGATTTAATGAAGTATGAACACGGCCTTAAACTCAGCTCATGCATTCAGTGATCATGAAAAATCATGAGCGTGGTTGATTCCATTTTATTTCTCTTTTCCGCCGAACCACGTGTGCGTGCGTAGTGAAAACGGACGCGACGCCATCTTCGTACTTACTTTAGTTTGTTCTGTGCTGTTCTGCTGTGGTGTCGAGTGGTCGGTCGTTCTGTGTCTCGTTAGTTCGCGTTAAAAACCAAAGCACACAACATTTTTGGTAAGTAATTTTTTTGTCTTTAAAATCATATTTTTCTGTTTGTGGCTACATATATATACATATGTAGAAACAAACAAAAATTTATTTTGAAACAAATTTCATACTTTTATAAGTATGAAATTATCCATTTGTAAAATATAGGTATAATATCATCAAAGAATGGACATTATATCATGGCGTCGTCGGTGGAAAACAAAATTGTTTTAAATGTTTTGCAAATCGTAATATAACTATTAAGAACATTTCTTGCTTTCCATTGACGATGTGTCCATCAAAGTATCCTTTTCCTAAGACTATATCTTGTAAAATTCTAATTCGATAACTATTCCTGATTTTATTACAACAATCTACTCATTCAATTTAATTTTTTTTTCAGCTAAATTTTCACAAAAATTTCAACGAGCTGTGGCAGGTGGGGCAAAAGCAAAAAGCCAAAGTACTTAACATTTTTGGTAAGTAATTTTTTGTCTACTAAATCATATTTTTCTGTTTGTGGGTACATATGTATATATATATATGTAGCAACAAACAAAAATTTATTTTGAAACAAATTTCATACTTTTATAAGTATGAAATTATCCCTTTGCAAAATATATAATATCATCAAGGAATGGACATTATATAATGGCGTCGTCGGTGGAAAACAAAATTGTTTTAAATGTTTTGTAAATTGTAATGTAACTAATAAGAACATTTTTTGCTTTCCATTGACGATTTGTCCATCAAAGTGTCGTTTTCCTTAGACTATATCTTGTAAAATTCTAATTCGATAACTATTCCTGATTTTATTACAACAATCTACTCATTCAATTAAAATTTTTTTTCAGCTAAATTTTCACAAAAATTTCAACGAACTGTAGCAGCGGGGGAAAAAAGCAAAAAGCCAAAGTAATTAAAATTTTTGGTAAGCAATTTTTTGTCTATTAAATTATATTACTCTATTTGAAGCTACATTTATATATTAAGTGTACAACGAGAATGTATTTTAATTTAAAATTATCTTGAGATTAATATTAGAAGTTCTTGTTTTCATATAGGTATGCTGAGATTCAGTTTAGGAAGGTTTTAAGATTTTCAATGCAGTCAGTCAATATTTTTACTTAAAGAAGCTTTCAGTTTGTATTTGAATTATTATTATTCAAAATAGATATTCATTCGAAACTAGTTCTTTTCTTGTTTTGTTTTGATTAAAACCAAAAAAAGGAAGATAGTTTAAATTCTATTAACTTTGAGATTTTTCTATAGAAATTCATTTAATATTATTCGACTTTGAAGAATAGTTTTATAACAAGGATGATAGTTATGTTGATATTAAATTTTAACATTATCTTGAGATTAGTATTCGAAGTTCTTGCTTTCATATAGGTATTCTGAGATTCAGGTTAGGAACTCATTTAAGATCGTTTCAGTCAATATTTTCACTTAAAGGAGCTCTCAGTTTGCATTTGAATTATTATTTTTCAAAATAGATATTCATTCGAAACTAGTTCTTTTCTTGTGTTGTTTTGATTAAAACCTACAAAAGGAAGATAGTTTAAATCCTATTAACTTTGAGATTTTTCTATAGAAATTCATTTAATATTATTCGACTTTGAAGAATAGTTTTATAACAAGGATGATAGTTATGTTGCTATTAAATTTTAACATTATCTTGAGACTAGTATTCGAAGTTCTTGTTTTCATATAGGTATTCTGAGATTCAGGTTAGGAACTCATTTAAGATCGTTTCAGTCAATATTTTCACTTAAATTAGCTCTCAGTTTGCATTTGAATTATTATTTTTCAAAATAGATATTCATTCGAAACTAGTTCTTTTCTTGTTTGGTTTTGATTAAAACCTAAAAAAGGAAGATAGTTTAAATCCTATTAACTTTGAGATTTTTCTATAGAAATTCATTTAATATTATTCGACTTTGAAGAATGCTATTATATTTTAACATTATCCTGAGATTAGTATTCGAAGTTCTTGTTTTCATATAGGTATTCTGAGAATCAGTTTAGGAACTCATTTAAGATCGTTTCAAGGTTTTTAAGATTTTCAATGCAGTCAGTCAATATTTTCACTTAAAGGACCTTTCAAAAAGCAAAGTATTTAACATTTTTGGTAAGTAATTTTTTGGCTACCAAATCATATTCTTCTGTTTGTGGGTACATATATATGTAGCAACAAACAAAAATTTATTTTGAAACAAATTTCATACTTTTATAAGTATGAAATTATCCCTTTGTAAAATATATAATATCATCAAAGAATGGACATTATATCATGGTGTCTTCGGTGGAAAAGAAAATTGTTTTAGGTGTTTTGTAAATCGTAATGTAACTATTAAGAACATTTCTTGCTTTCCATTGACGATTAGTCCATCAAAGTGTCGTTTTCCTTAGACTATATCTTGTAAAATTCTAATTCGATAACTATTCCTGTTTTTATTACAACAATCTACTCATTCAATTAAAATTTTTTTTTCAGCTAAATTTTCACAAAAATTTCAACGAACTGTAGCAGCGGGGAAAAAAAGCAAAAAGCCAAAGTACTTAAAATTGTTGGTAAGCAATTTTTTGTCTATTAAATTATATTACTCTATTTGAAGCTACATTTATATGTTAAGTGTACAACTAAAATGTATTTTAATTTAAAATTATCTTGAGATTAATATTAGAAGTTCTTGTTTTCATATATAGGTATGCTGAGATTCAGTTTAGGAAGGTTTTAAGATTTTCAATGCAGTCAGTCAATATTTTTACTTAAAGAAGCTTTCAGTTTGTATTTGAATTATTATTTTTCAAAATAGATATTCATTCGAAACTAGTTCTTTTCTTGTGTTGTTTTGATTAAAACCTACAAAAGGAAGATAGTTTAAATCCTATTAACTTTGAGATTTTTCTATAGGAATTCATTTAATATTATTCGACTTTGAAGAATAGTTTTATAACAAGGATGATAGTTATGTTGCTATTAAATTTTAACATTATCTTGAGACTAGTATTCGAAGTTCTTGTTTTCATATAGGTATTCTGAGATTCAGGTTAGGAACTCATTTAAGATCGTTTCAGTCAATATTTTCACTTAAAGGAGCTTTCAGTTTGCATTTGAAATATTATTTTTCAAAATAGATATTCATTCGAAACTAGTTCTTTTCTTGTTTTGTTTTGATTAAAACCTAAAAAAGGAAGATAGTTTAAATTCTATTAACTTTGAGATTTTTCTTTAGAAATTCATTTAATATTATTCGACTTTGAAGAATAGTTTTATAACAAGGATGATAGTTATGTTGCTATTAAATTTTAACATTATCTTGAGACTAGTATTCGAAGTTCTTGTTTTCATATAGGTATTCTGAGATTCAGGTTAGGAACTCATTTAAGATCGTTTCAGTCAATATTTTCACTTAAAGGAGCTCTCAGTTTGCATTTGAATTATTATTTTTCAAATTAGATATTCATTCGAAACTAGTTCTTTTCTTGTTTGGTTTTGATTAAAACCTAAAAAAGGAAGATAGTTTAAATCCTATTAACTTTGAGATTTTTCTATAGAAATTCATTTAATATTATTCGACTTTGAAGAATGCTATTATATTTTAACATTATCCTGAGATTAGTATTCGAAGTTCTTGTTTTCATATAGGTATTCTGAGATTCAGTTTAGGAACTCATTTAAGATCGTTTCAAGGTTTTTAAGATTTTCAATGCAGTCAGTCAATATTTTCACTTAAAGGACCTTTCAAAAAGCAAAGTATTTAACATTTTTGGTAAGTAATTTTTTGGCTACCAAATCATATTCTTCTGTTTGTGGGTACATATATATGTAGCAACAAACAAAAATTTATTTTGAACAAATTTCATACTTTTATAAGTATGAATTTATCCCTTTGTAAAATATATAATATCATCAAAGAATGGACATTATATCATGGTGTCTTCGGTGGAAAAGAAAATTGTTTTAGGTGTTTTGTAAATCGTAATGTAACTATTAAGAACATTTCTTGCTTTCCATTGACGATTAGTCCATCAAAGTGTCGTTTTCCTTAGACTATATCTTGTAAAATTCTAATTCGATAACTATTCCTGATTTTATTACAACAATCTACTCATTCAATTAAAATTTTTTTTCAGCTAAATTTTCACAAAAATTTCAACGAACTGTAGCAGCGGGGGAAAAAAGCAAAAAGCCAAAGTAATTAAAATTTTTGGTAAGCAATTTTTTGTCTATTAAATTATATTACTCTATTTGAAGCTACATTTATATATTAAGTGTACAACGAGAATGTATTTTAATTTAAAATTATCTTGAGATTAATATTAGAAGTTCTTGTTTTCATATAGGTATGCTGAGATTCAGTTTAGGAAGGTTTTAAGATTTTCAATGCAGTCAGTCAATATTTTTACTTAAAGAAGCTTTCAGTTTGTATTTGAATTATTATTATTCAAAATAGATATTCATTCGAAACTAGTTCTTTTCTTGTTTTGTTTTGATTAAAACCAAAAAAAGGAAGATAGTTTAAATTCTATTAACTTTGAGATTTTTCTATAGAAATTCATTTAATATTATTCGACTTTGAAGAATAGTTTTATAACAAGGATGATAGTTATGTTGATATTAAATTTTAACATTATCTTGAGATTAGTATTCGAAGTTCTTGCTTTCATATAGGTATTCTGAGATTCAGGTTAGGAACTCATTTAAGATCGTTTCAGTCAATATTTTCACTTAAAGGAGCTCTCAGTTTGCATTTGAATTATTATTTTTCAAAATAGATATTCATTCGAAACTAGTTCTTTTCTTGTTTTGTTTTGATTAAAACCTAAAAAAGGAAGATAGTTTAAATTCTATTAACTTTGAGATTTTTCTATAGAAATTCATTTAATATTATTCGACTTTGAAGAATAGTTTTATAACAAGGATGATAGTTATGTTGCTATTAAATTTTAACATTATCTTGAGATTAGTATTTGAAGTTCTTGTTTTCATATAGGTATTTTGAGATTCAGTTTAGGAACTCATTTAAAATCGTTTCAGTCAATATTTTCACTTAAAGGAGCTCTCAGTTTGCATTTGAATTATTATTTTTCAAAATAGATATTCATTCGAAACTAGTTCTTTTCTTGTGTTGTTTTGATTAAAACCTACAAAAGGAAGATAGTTTAAATCCTATTAACTTTGAGATTTGTCTATAGAAATTCATTTAATATTATTCGACTTTGAAGAATAGTTTTATAACAAGGATGATAGTTATGTTGCTATTAAATTTTAACATTATCTTGAGACTAGTATTCGAAGTTCTTGTTTTCATATAGGTATTCTGAGATTCAGGTTAGGAACTCATTTAAGATCGTTTCAGTCAATATTTTCACTTAAATTAGCTCTCAGTTTGCATTTGAATTATTATTTTTCAAAATAGATATTCATTCGAAACTAGTTCTTTTCTTGTTTGGTTTTGATTAAAACCTAAAAAAGGAAGATAGTTTAAATCCTATTAACTTTGAGATTTTTCTATAGAAATTCATTTAATATTATTCGACTTTGAAGAATGCTATTATATTTTAACATTATCCTGAGATTAGTATTCGAAGTTCTTGTTTTCATATAGGTATTCTGAGATTCAGTTTAGGAACTCATTTAAGATCGTTTCAAGGTTTTTAAGATTTTCAATGCAGTCAGTCAATATTTTCACTTAAAGGACCTTTCAAAAAGCAAAGTATTTAACATTTTTGGTAAGTAATTTTTTGGCTACCAAATCATATTCTTCTGTTTGTGGGTACATATATATGTAGCAACAAACAAAAATTTATTTTGAACAAATTTCATACTTTTATAAGTATGAATTTATCCCTTTGTAAAATATATAATATCATCAAAGAATGGACATTATATCATGGTGTCTTCGGTGGAAAAGAAAATTGTTTTAGGTGTTTTGTAAATCGTAATGTAACTATTAAGAACATTTCTTGCTTTCCATTGACGATTAGTCCATCAAAGTGTCGTTTTCCTTAGACTATATCTTGTAAAATTCTAATTCGATAACTATTCCTGATTTTATTACAACAATCTACTCATTCAATTAAAATTTTTTTTTCAGCTAAATTTTCACAAAAATTTCAACGAACTGTAGCAGCGGGGAAAAAAAGCAAAAAGCCAAAGTACTTAAAATTGTTGGTAAGCAATTTTTTGTCTATTAAATTATATTACTCTATTTGAAGCTACATTTATATGTTAAGTGTACAACTAAAATGTATTTTAATTTAAAATTATCTTGAGATTAATATTAGAAGTTCTTGTTTTCATATATAGGTATGCTGAGATTCAGTTTAGGAAGGTTTTAAGATTTTCAATGCAGTCAGTCAATATTTTTACTTAAAGAAGCTTTCAGTTTGTATTTGAATTATTATTTTTCAAAATAGATATTCATTCGAAACTAGTTCTTTTCTTGTGTTGTTTTGATTAAAACCTACAAAAGGAAGATAGTTTAAATCCTATTAACTTTGAGATTTTTCTATAGAAATTCATTTAATATTATTCGACTTTGAAGAATAGTTAACAAGGAAGATAGTTATGTTGCTATTATATTTTAACATTATCCTGAGATTAGTATTCGAAGTTCTTGTTTTCATATAGGTATTCTGAGATTCAGGTTAGGAACTCATTTAAGATCGTTTCAGTCAATATTTTCACTTAAAGGAGCTTTCAGTTTGTATTTGCATTATTATTTTTCAAAATAGATATTCATTCGAAACTAGTTCTTTTCTTGTTTGGTTTTGATTAAAACCTAAAAAAGGAAGATAGGTTAAATCCTATTAACTTTGAGATTTTTCTATAGAAATTCATTTAATATTATTCGACTTTGAAGAATAGTTAACAAGGAAGATAGTTATGTTGCTATTATATTTTAACATTATCCTGAGATTAGTATTCGAAGTTCTTGTTTTCATATAGGGATTCTGAGATTCAGTTTAGGAACTCATTTAAGATCGTTTCAAGGTTTTTAAGATTTTCAATGCAGTTAGTCAATATTTTCACTTAAAGGACCTCTCAAAAAGCAAAGTACTTAACATTTTTGGTAGGTAATTTTTTGGCTACCAAATCATAATTTTCTGTTTGTGGGTACATATAAATTATATATGTATGTATATATAAGTAGCAACAAACTAAAATTTATTTTGAAACAAATTTCATACTTTTATAAGTATGAAATTATCCCTTTGTCAAATATATAATATCATCAATGAATGGACATTATATCATGGCGTCTTCGGTGGAAAAGAAAATTGTTTTAGGTGTTTTACAAATCGTAATGTAACTATTAAGAACATTTCTTGCTTTCCATTGAGGATGTGTCCATCAAAGTATCGTTTTCCTAAGACTCTATCTTGAAAAATTCTAATTCGATAACTATTCCTGATTTTATTACAACTAATAAAGCAAAAAGCCAAAGTACTTAACATTTTTGGTAAGCAATTTTTTGTCTATTAAATTATATTACTCTATTTGAAGCTACATTTATATATTAAGTGTACAACGAGAATGTATTTTAATTTAAAATTATCTTGAGATTAATATTAGAAGTTCTTGTTTTCATATAGGTATGCTGATATTCAGTTTAGGAAGGTTTTTAAGATTTTCAATTCAGTCAGTCAATATTTTCACTTAAAGGACCTTTCAGTTTGTATTTGAATTATTATTTTTCTAAATATGTATTCTTTATTATTTAATTAACAACCATCTCGAGATTTCAATTCTACAGTTATTAGTATAATATGTGGTGTGGAATCGCTTAAACGAAAACTAATTTTGGACCATTGATAAAAGTCATAAATTAAAATTTCAATTTTTTAAATTGTTTTGAAAAAAAAAAAATGGTACTATGTTCATATTTGCAATTTTTGGCAAAACTCAGAATATGGTTTTGATACGAAATGATGCCTTTGTAAATAAAATATCATTCTTTATCAAAATGCACCATATCGTCAGTGGAAAACACAATTACTTTTAGTTTTTTTTTTTTAATTTCGAAACTCCTTTTCCCACTACGAAACCCAAAAACTTTCACACAAGCAAAGAAAAAATTCCTGAAACTATAAGGGCTTCACAGCAATCGCTCATTATAGAGGTACAGCAGGCCAACAATTTTAATCCTACAATTGACCACTTTGCTTCAAAGGTGAGAGCTTTTGGTCAAAACTTACAACCTCTTATAATTTGTTGTTATTTCGATGATTCGTATGTAGTTTATTTCAATGTAATTAAATATAAACTTAAAGATATATTGCCTGCATTGGGTAGTTGTTTCAAAATAGTTTTTGTTCTTAACCTAAAATATACAATGCCATGTAATTTGTCTGGATTTTGATAAAAACTATTTCTTGAAAAAAGTTTCATAGGATGTTCTAGTTTTAAATCCTTCATAATATAACTTAACATGAGGTAAATTAATATTGAAATTCTCTTATAGTATATATTTGGTTATATAGGTACGTAAAGAATGGAATATTTATCACAATGTTTTGTTGAAGACCCTGAGGATCTACATCCTGAAACTAAAAATATTCAACTTGAACCAAATTATTGTTCTCCTCTTAATGAATGTGATAATGATGAAAGCCCAAAATCTGTTTTCGATATCACTGTTGATGAATATGAGGATAGCGAGAGTGATGAAACCAACGCACCCTGTTTAGAAATAGCAAAAGAAGTAGTAGATATTGAAATGTATAATTTACTATCTTCTTGGGGATTTGTTGATTTATATAATCATTTTATGAGTCTTAAGCTAAACGTTGACATCTTAAAGTACATATCCAATGAAGACTTAAAAGAAGTGTTTGCAGATAAATCATTCGGAATAAGAGTTGAATTTAAACATAAACTTCATAAGTGGCGAAAGGAAAATGTAATACACTTAATAAAATCTTATTTATTTTGTCGTTTAATTGATTTCTTTTAGGAAATAGAAACTGATGTTGATCCATCGATAGAAATATTTAATAGCATTAAGATGTTAGTAGAAGAGGAAGTAAAAAAACGTCTCGGAACAACCAGTTGTTCTGATTTACACAGCGAGTCTTCAGCAGAATCAATGCCACCATCTCCCTCATCAAATGCTTCAATTTCAAATCCTTCATCACCCAGAATTTGCTTTGGCCATTTTGTAAACTAATTTCCTTAAATGAAATACATATTATGCCCTTGAGATCAAAAATATATCTTTATAATATTGCACCACTTTCAAGCTTAATCTATTTGATTTTTTTTTTAAATCATTATCATTCAGGATATCGATAAAATACTTGATTTGTTCCCCTCGGGAAAGTTCGTCATCAACGAATTTAAAAAGAATACAAAAATTGGTGATACATCACGAACTATTTTAATAGATTGCTTGACAAATTGGCTTTTAGCAAATAAAGAATCAATAGGACGCCGAGATTTTCAATTTATTTCCACACTAATACATGATCGATTTAACGAAGACCCCGTAAGTTTATAATTTTGAATACACCTTCTTTCGAAAAAAATGTATTTGTTATCGGGAAAAAAGGGCACCCTTGCATAATTTTTATTTCGCATAAAACCTACATATGAATATATTTGGTTTTTTAGCCATAACTGGTTTTATTTTAATTCTCTCAGTTAATAGTAGAATAGGTATCGTAATTTAATTTTGTTTCATTTTTTAAATAAGAGGAGACAAAAAAAACTTAACTTAAACAAAAAAGGACTCCCAAATTTACTAAAGTTACGCAATAAAAAATAAAAAAAAATGAGCATAAAGATTTCTTGAAAAAAAATGAGACAACAAATTTTAATATAAACGAAAGAAAACGATGACCCTTATTCAAGGGTACCCTTCTCTCCTCTTCGTTATTGCCATTCAAAAATAATTTTGCCAGTCATTTAAGCAAATAAAAGTGCAATCAGGTGGAAAATACTGCAATTGTTAAAGTAGATAACGTAAATATTGTAATAAATTGAACTTTAAAAAGAATGTATATATTGACTAACATACTTATCTATTTCAATGAAATTAATTTAAAAATCTTTTGCCTTAAATCGAACAATTCAATCAAAGAACATATACTTTTCACCACCTAAGCGTGGATCAAAAGGGAATCCTTCAGGAAGATTATACTGTCGATATTATAACATAAAGCGTCGTAATAGGAAAATTGGTTTTGATACACAGAAAAAGGAACCAGAATCTATTTCTGGTTCTATGCTTGCAAATCCTTTTCCAGACGAAGAAGACATCATGTTTTTAAATAGTATGCTTCTTTAAGTTTTAATTTTAATGTAGTTCTCATTCAATTATAATTTTTTGTTAAAGATGAATCTTTGGCGGATGTGAAATGGCTTCAAATTTATAAAGAGCCTTGGGAAGAAATCAAATCTAAATGGCAAAAAACTTATAAGGCAAGACAACGAGATATTTCAAACCAAAGTTTCCCCGACATTTTATTGAATTGGCCTCTACTGAAGCACTCAGCAGGAGTGACATTGGTAAATTATATTATTATACATCAACCTATTGAATACTCTACCTAACCTATCCTTTTTTGGGCCTACAAATCTACAATTATCTTAAGTATAGTTATTGTCATCAAATTGCATTATAATAAAAAAAAGGATTTTCAAAACTTTTGATTCAAAAACTATTTTTTTATTTTATAATATTTCAAAACACTATGTAACAGCAATTTATTGTTGTTTTGTTTTTTCGTTTTGCAAAAGAAAGAGATAATATATATTATTTTCTTTCCAATTTTAGATCAATATTGATTTCGAAATCTTATATCCTGGAAAACAAAACTTCCTTTTAGATAAATGGGACAGTTTCAAAGCCAACATCCTTCCAATTTTCAATGGAAAGATAAAGGACAAAAATTCCCAAGACCTACTCTCCAACCTTAATAATAAAAACTTTACAAAAGGTTTGTAAACATATCTGTAAATTAAATAAACATATAAAATTAAGTTTTCTATTTCTTGTGACCTTTTTTTTCTTTACATAAAGCCTACGAAAAACATATTTATTTATATAAAATTAAGTAAAATAATAAATAAATAATTCTTTTCATAAGACTTTTTAATTAATAAAATAAAATAAAAGAGTATTTATGTAATTATTTTCAGATCCAGAAGACTTTATCACCATATCCCTGCTACACGCTATACTTCTCCCACTACGACACACATCAACTTCCGCACAAGCGAAGAAAAGGTTCCTGAAACCAACTATAAAGGACTCACAGCAATCGCTTATTATAGAGGTACAGCAGGCCAACAATTTTAATCCTACAATTGACCACTTTGCTTCAAAGGTGAGAGCTTTTGGTCAAAACTTACAACCTCTTATAATTCGTTGCTATTTTGATGATTCGTATGTAGTTTATTTCAATGAAATTAAATATAAATTTAACGATATATTGCCTGCATTGGATAGTTGTTTCAAAATATTTTTTGTTCTTAATCTAAAATATCCTATGCCTTGTAAATCAGTTTGGATTTTCATCCAAAAATATTTTTTTGAAATTGACACTTTAGAAAGGGCTTCTCCAGATGTTCTAGTTCTAATTGAATCCTTAAAAACCAATAATGTATAAATGCCATATATGCTTAACATCCTTAGTAGATGTTAAAACACTTGTTATCCATTATAAACAAAAACATTATTTTAAAGCAACTAATGATTATGAATGTTTTAACTGTAGTCAAATCTATAATTTGAAAAGTTTTAAAAGACATTTTAAAAGATCTTGTAAGAATTTAAATCCCAGTCCATCTTCTTCTTCACCTATACTCGTAGAAAATACATTTTCTTTTGAAGAAAATATTCAAAATAGTAACCTTGAAAACAAAAGTACACCGCCTGAACAACATAATATTTTTGAAGTCATTGAAACTTCTGCAACAAGATTTCTTTGTAATTTGTACGGAAATTCTAATTTATGTCGTAAAATTGTTGAAGATATAGTTGCAGATTTAACAGAAGAATTTTTTTCAGTAATATTCAAAAAATTAAACCAAGAGTTTTCTGAACATATTAAAACTGATATGAAAGATAAATTTAAACACACTCTCACTTTTTTACAGAATCCTTTTCACAAAGTCAAAACTTTTTACAAATTTATTCAAACGACAAAAAATAACAATTTATATCATGAACCTTCAAGTTATATTATAAATAAGGAAGTTTGCGTTAAGAGTGGAACAATGCCTACATTAGATAGTGTTGAATCCGACGGTATTATACTACCGTTAAAATTTCAGTTTAAGAAGTTCTTTGAATTACCTGAAATCTATAAAGCTACTATACAAAATATGAAATACCTTATTACTAACAATATTAATCATTTGATAACAACTGACATTTGGAGGGAAAGAATTAGTAAATTCCCAGAAGAAAAACGTTCGAAAGTAATACCTTTTAATTTATATTTCGATGATTTTGAATCAAATAATCCTCTAGGTTCTCACGGTGGAACTCATTCCATTGGAGCTGTATACTATAATTTTCCAAGTCTTCCGCAGCACATTAATTCTGAATTAAACAACATTTTTGTTGCAATGTTGTTTTATTCCAAATATAAGTGCTTTGGAGAAAATTCGATCTTTTATCACCTTGTTGAGGAAATAAAAATACTGGAAGAGAATGGAGTTTCAATTACATTGAGATCTGGAGAGACAGATCATTTTTACTTTGTATTAGGATTAATAACAGGTGATAATCTAGGCTTAAATACAATTCTTGGTTACTCCAAAAGCTTCAATTCACAATATTACTGTCGTATTTGCACTTGTTCCAAAACTCAGAACCATGTAACTTGTTCTGATAAAAGTAGCTATCACAGGACAATTATTGGATACAAAAATGATACAGAAAAGTTTTCAAAATCAAGAGAAAGAATGATAAACACTGGAATCAGGGAAGAATCAGTTTTCAATAATATTCCATCATTTCATGTAGTGCATAATGTTACAGTTGATATTATGCATGATATATTTGAGGGTGTATGCCACTACGATTTGTGCAAGCTAATTAATCAGTTTATATTGGTTGACAAATTTTTTTCTTTAGACGTTTTAAACAACAGAACTCAGCTTTTCAAATACAGTAAATCCGAAATTGGTAATATTGCCCCTATTATTAAACCCGAACACATCCAAAGGCAAAAGTTAAACATGTCAGCAAAAGAGATGTGGACGTTTTGCCGATTTTTACCAATTATTATTGGTGATCTTGTCCCAGAAAAAAATAATCACTGGAAATTATTAACTTTTCTCAACAAAATCATAGATATTGTTTTAAAATCAGATTTTAAGGAAGTTGACATTCATAACTTACAAACTTTAATTTCAAAGCATCACTCGACATACATCAAGCTATTCAATGAAAAATTAAAACCCAAATTTCATTTTATGATTCACTATCCTTATGTTATGCGTATGCTTGGTCCCCTAAAACACTTTTGGTCATTTCGATTCGAATCAAAACATAAAGAGCTTAAAAACTATTGTAATAGCATAACTTCTCGAAGAAATCTTCCATTGTCCTTAGGTATTAAAAGCTCATTGATGTTTTCTAAAAGAGTTACTTGCATCTCAGAAATTTCTCCTGAAATTTCAAATATTTCTAAAACTAATGAGTCTTTGTTAAAACAAAGTTTTTTTTATTCTAAATTACGAAATATTTCTTCTTATAAAATTCTTTTTGATGACGAGTTGAGTTATAATTCACTTACTTACCAAAAACTTTGCTATAAGATCAATGATTACATTGGATTTTCTGAAAATATTTTTAGAATCGAATGTTTGGTCTTGTTGAAAACTATTCCATATGTAATTTGTGAAAAAATTATAGTTTCCAATTACATTGATCATTTTAATTCTTATGAAGTCCTTAAAAACACTGATGATTACTATATTTACATTATTAATAAATTTGATGGCCCGCCTGTTTCCTTACTTTCGAACCCCAATGGTAAAAATTATATATTTTTAAACTTTTTTTGAAGATGTACATATGTACTAGTATTTTTTGAAAGCCTCTAAAAAGTGCACTCACACTGTTTTAATTATTTTTAAATTTTTATTTGATTGAGTCAACGTTCTATACAGAACGTTCTCTGAGCCTCTGAGTGCTCTGTGCCCCCTCCCGTTTTCTTATTTGTTGCTTTTCATCTTTGGGTTTGAATCAAAACTACTATAAAAGCATAACTCGAAGCTATCTTTCTTTATCCATAAACCTTTGATCAAAAAAATGTCTTTTACTAACGAACGAAAATGTTCCATACATAATCTGATTTGCGAAAAAAATAAGAATTAAAGATTGATTATTATTAATTTGATTAATATATGTTCTTAAAAATACTTCTAACAAAAATATTTATGTTATTATTGTTAAAATTAAATGAAATAAAAAATTACAAATTTACAAATTCATAAAACATGTATATACATTTATATTTTATTATATTATCAATATTTATTTTATTATTTAAATAAAAATGTGAACAGAAATGAAATTATCTATTTATTTATCTTTTTGGAATTTACAGGTTTGAAGATCATTTGACTACGTTCGTGATAAATTAACCACGAACGTGATTTATTGACCACGTTCGTAGTAAAATGACTACGTTCGTGGTAAAAGCATGGTCAATAAATCATGTTCGTGGTAAATGCTTGGTTGATTTCGTTGTAAAACCTTGGTTGATAAATCACGTTTGTGGTAAATGCTTGGTTGATTTCGTTGTAAGACCTTGGTTGATAAATCACGTTTGTGGTAAATGCTTGGTCAATAAATCACATTTGTGGTAAATGCTTGGTTGATTTCGTTGTAAAACCTTGGTTGATAAATCACGTTTGTGGTAAAAGCTTGGTCAATAAATCACATTTGTGGTAAATGCTTGGTTGATTTCGTTGTAAAACCTTGGTTGATAAATCACGTTTGTGGTAAAAGCTTGGTCAATAAATCACATTTGTGGTAAATGCTTGGTTGATTTCGTTGTAAAACCTTGGTTGATAAATCACGTTTGTGGTAAATGCTTGGTTGATTTCGTTGTAAAACCTTGGTTGACAAATCACGTTTGTGGTAAAAGATTGGTCAATAAATCACGTTTGTGGTAAATGCTTGGTTGATTTCGTTGTAAAACCTTGGTTGATAAATCACGTTTGTGGTAAAAGCTTGGTCAATAAATCACGTTTGTGGTAAATGCTTGGTTGATTTCGTTGTAAAACCTTGGTTGATAAATCACGTTTGTGGTAAAAGCTTGGTCAATAAATCACGTTTGTGGTAAATGCTTGGTTGATTTCGTTGTAAAACCTTGGTTGATAAATCACGTTTGTGGTAAATGCTTGGTCAATAAATCACATTTGTGGTAAATGCTTGGTTGATTTCGTTGTAAAACCTTGGTTGATAAATCACGTTTGTGGTAAAAGCTTGGTCAATAAATCACGTTTGTGGTAAATGCTTGGTTGATTTCGTTGTAAGACCTTGGTTGATAAATCACGTTTGTGGTAAAAGCTTGGTCAATAAATCACGTTTGTGGTAAATGCTTGGTTGATTTCGTTGTAAAACCTTGGTTGATAAATCACGTTTGTGGTAAATGCTTGGTCAATAAATCACATTTGTGGTAAATGCTTGGTTGATTTCGTTGTAAAACCTTGGTTGATAAATCACGTTTGTGGTAAAAGCTTGGTCAATAAATCACGTTTGTGGTAAATGCTTGGTTGATTTCGTTGTAAGACCTTGGTTGATAAATCACGTTTGTGGTAAAAGCTTGGTCAATAAATCACGTTTGTGGTAAATGCTTGGTTGATTTCGTTGTAAAACCTTGGTTGATAAATCACGTTTGTGGTAAAAGCTTGGTCAATAAATCACGTTTGTGGTAAATGCTTGGTTGATTTCGTTGTAAGACCTTGGTTGATAAATCACGTTTGTGGTAAAAGCTTGGTCAATAAATCACGTTTGTGGTAAATGCTTGGTTGATTTCGTTGTAAAACCTTGGTTGATAAATCACGTTTGTGGTAAATGCTTGGTCAATAAATCACATTTGTGGTAAATGCTTGGTTGATTTCGTTGTAAAACCTTGGTTGATAAATCACGTTTGTGGTAAAAGCTTGGTCAATAAATCACGTTTGTGGTAAATGCTTGGTTGATTTCGTTGTAAGACCTTGGTTGATAAATCACGTTTGTGGTAAAAGCTTGGTCAATAAATCACGTTTGTGGTAAATGCTTGGTTGATTTCGTTGTAAAACCTTGGTTGATAAATCACGTTTGTGGTAAAAGCTTGGTCAATAAATCACGTTTGTGGTAAATGCTTGGTTGATTTCGTTGTAAGACCTTGGTTGATAAATCACGTTTGTGGTAAAAGCATGGTCAATAAATCACGTTTGTGATAAATGCTTGGTTGATTTCGTTGTAAAACCTTGGTTGATAAATCACGTTTGTGGTAGAAGCTTGGTCAATAAATCACGTTTGTGGTAAATGCTTGGTTGATTTCGTTGTAAGACCTTGGTTGATAAATCACGTTTGTGGTAAAAGCATGGTTGATTTCGTTGTAAAACCTTGGTGAATAAATCACGTTTGTGATCAGTTTTTTATAATTTTCAAAGTATATAAGAAGTATATAATACATAAACAACGAACCTTGGTTGGCCAACAATGTTTTATTGGTTGGCCAACAATGAAATCAACAACGTTTGTGATCAGTTTTGAAAGAAATTTTTATCAAAAATTGATCACGCTCCATTAGTTGAAACAACAATGCCCATTCGTTGACGCAAAAACAACCAAGCTTTTTAGTTGATTTCACCAAGGTTTTTTTTTCGGTGTACCACAAAACCAATATTATTTATCATTTTAATTGATATTTTCTTCCTTTTAGAATACAAAACAATTTTTTTTTACAAAAAATACACGATTTGGTGCTGTCAAGATAACTTCGAAATTGATTTAAACAGTTGAAGGTTGGTATGAATTGGAAGATTCCCGATGGGAAACTTTTTTTCCCGGGTAACATTTTATTTCCGGGGAAAAAAAGTTCCCATTATATTGGCGATAGGGCGATGAAGAATTGAGGCGAGCTTCAAGCTCGCTTCAACAGAACACATGTTAATGTAGTAGTCTACGAACAAACCCCTTTCTTGAAGTTTTTATTTTATGTCAAATTGTTCGGCTAAAACTATTAAATCGACCGCCATTATTATATTATTATTATTAGTTTAAGTTAGTTTTTTTTTTGCTGAAGTTAATTTTAACTTTTGATTTTCACAAAACTTTCTTCTATTTGTGTTTTTTTTAATTATTATTCTGACAGGTCTTCTTTCAGTTGTACCAATTTTTAAATACAAAAATCTGGCTACTGCCGATGAGTTTTTTTGGGAATTTTCTACTATACTATTTATATAATTATTATATACAATATAATTATACAATTTCGGAAACTTCTCAACTTAAAGAAAAAAAAACTGTCAATATTTGTACCTAACGCTTTTGCGATCAATTTTCGAGATTCATTCGTTAATAGTCTTGAAGTAGTAGTTGATGAAGTATATATTCATAACTTACACTCCTTTCGCAAACCAGCTGTAGTCATGTCAATGTGCTATAGAGTACGATCCCAGATTTTCTTTCTGTGTTGAATTACGATAGTATTAGAAAAGTGCAGAAATACTTAAATTGAAACCCTTACTTTCATATTAAAAATTTCCCTAAGAACAGGAAAATTTACCGGTGCATGGAAGAAGTCATTTCTTGCACCAATATTCAACATATATGACAAGACAGAAATACTAAATTACAGGCCCATTACAAAACGTTCTTACATTCCTAAACTTTTTGAACAAGTTGCTTATGGGAGTGTAGTATTTTTGAAGTAAAAATCACATTTGCGAACAGCAACACGAATTCGTGAGAAAAAGTTTATTTGCTAGAAATCTTCTCACATTCTCAAATAAATGTTCAAACGCCTTAGAACAAAATTATCCAGTTGACTGCGAAGACACTGACTTTGCTAAAGCTTTTGACCTAGTTAGCCACACAATTATTTTATTCAAACTTAAAGGTTTTTTAACCTTTTTTTGTAGCTTGAATTAAATCTAGATAGATCCTATCAAGTAAAATTTATAAATTGTCTTTCAGAACCTTTTGTTGCTTAATCTGGTGTTCCCCAGGGAAGTCATCTTGGCCCTTTACTGTTTATCCTGTCCTATTAACGACGTAACGCCATGTTTGCGCTCAAGTGTACTTTTCATTTTGATGATAAAGTTTTTTAAATTAATAAAGTATCGTATTCTTTTACAAGCCAACATTGATGGTTTTTTATTTTGGTGTGGGAAAAAAAGCCTTTCCCTCAACCCTTTAAAATTCCAGACGATAACGTTTACTGAAATAACGAATCGGAAGTGTATTTTATTATTGTATTATGCAAAAAAAAACTGTCGCGTCTTAACTTTCAAAGATTTAGGCTTTCATTTCTGTTTCAACTTAGAATTTACACATCACATTATTTTATTATTATTTTTTTATTTATTATTGTCAATAAAGGAAGTTCTATGGACCCTGGGAAAATTACTTCGATGATCCCTATGTTCCTCTTCCTTTATACAATTGCCATGTTCGTCCTAATCTTGAATATGTTTTACAAATATGAACTACCTTTTACGAAATTTATAAAAATCGTATTAAATCAATTCAACATCTTTGCATCTTTTTTGGAATGATCCTTATGATCTGCCTGAACATCATATTCAGCTTCTTTAAATGCGATCTCTCCACTAAAGGCGTGTTAATAATGACTTAATATTTTTTTATCATCTCATTAGTGGTGTTTAATTATGTTGTGTTCATTTGAATTACCGAAGCGGAGCCATCACCTACGTACATTTGACTTCCATACAACTAACTATGGAAAGAATGAAGCTGTATCGACTTAAATCTAAATAAGTGGGATTAAAATCATTGTTTCAACTCAACTATCGTAAAAGTCATTCGTTAAGGTATGTTTGTTTTATTATTTTTTAACTTCATCTTTTCATATTATTTATGTATCCTAATTTTGTGCGTGTGTTGGGCTAATTGTATTATTTGGCTTACTAACAACTAAAGGCCCAACTATAATAAACTTAACCGAAAGTAAGCTAATGTCAAAACCGAACAAAAAGTTATGAGAAGTTATTGTCAAATCAAAAAGCAACCATAATGGATTCAAGTAACTTAAGCAAATGTCAAACGAAATGCGTTTCAAATTTGACATTTGCTTAAGCTCGAGGCATTTAAATGGCTCTTGCGTAATTGCGCGAAAGTTACCGAAATTTAACGAAACTGAGCAGAACGTCTATTATGGTTAGTGACATATAAGGCTGCGTATTGGTTCGTTCCCTTAAGCTGGCTTAAGCTCGGTTAAGTCTATTATAGTTGGGCCTTAACACATGCACTTATGATGAGCCTCAGATCTTAGATTGACTCTTGCTATAAGCTTACTACTTTTTAGAATTCTGAAGTAAAAAAAAAATAAAATGTTTGTTGGTTCAAATATTTTACAAACGAAGTATGAAATTCTTGACACTTGCTTAAAAATTTAGAACTGTCATTTTATTTACGAACATAAATTCTACTAAAAATTGATTTTCGAATTTAACATTTTAACAGAAAATAAAGGCTATTAAGCTCGAACTTATTTTATTTCATGCAAAATATTGTTTTTAACGATTAATAGAATTTCTGGAAATACTTAATCAATAATTTTTTCTACAAAAATTAAAATCCTACACCAAAACTTCTAAACCAAGTTGGTTTAAAATTTCGAGTTTCTAGACAAAAAACAGCATTATGTTAAATATTTGGACTGCATACTTTTCAGATTTTCTTAAATGACAGTTTAGCTTATTATAATAAACATGATTTTATTGGATTTGTAAAGATAGTACCAATGAAAAGCTTTTTCTTCCTTAACTAATTGAATGTCTTAACAAAAATGTGAAACAAAAATTTATAATCTCCTAATAAACAAATTTATTTTTTCTTGATTAAAAACAGAACGTACATTTCTTTAGAGGCCGTTCATTTGTCATCACAAATGAAAGCATGTCAAAACTAGGTATATTGTTTATCGTATATCTGTCAATTTGAGATAGAACTTTTTTCGTAAGCGAAGACAAATGATTACATTGGATTTTGTGTATATTAAAAAAGCAAATGTCACATTATCCTTTATTATTTTTATCTAACAATAATTCAGAATGTTTTACATATTTCTTGTAAACATCAAGTCGAAAATATGTATGTACATATTTCATTTTATTGAAATGATTTATGGATCATGTCATTTTTAACATGTGATGTCAAATTCATGTTTATGAGATTTAAATATTATGGCGTGTAATGAATTTGAAATAACATAAAACGATAAATTAACACCGCATATATTATAATGTTTAATGGATTTTTGTGTTTACTTTTTTTCGAATAAACAGCCATGAACTTGAAGACGTCAAAATAATTGGGAGTTATTCTTGATAAACAAAAGGTATTAACATTTTGTTATTATAAATAAATTACTTTTCTTGTTGAAACAAAAAATTTAACATTTTGATATACATACATAAATACATACATAACGTACTTACGTTGGGTGAATTTTTAAAGTTATTGGCGCAAAATTTTAGACGATTTAGTACGATGTTAAATCATTTTTAGTATGATACTAGGTTAAAAAAAAGATTTTGATAATTTTAAACGAGTTTAGTATCGTACTATCTTCTTAACATTTTACTAAAGTTAAAATCACCAAATGGCTACTTTATCTTTTTAGTATCGTACTAAATCTGTATGACATATGTCATTTTTCTCAAATGTGACAAAGTGTTTTAAAATTGATAAATTGTGAAATAAAAAGTAAATTAATTTAAAATGTTTTCGGAGGAAGAAGATTTTGAAATGTTTGAGGATTCAGTGTTGTGTAGGAAAGTTAAAAGTTTTAAAACTCGAGCAAATCCTCTTGAAGAGCTGGACGATGGTGAATTTTACTCCAGGTATAGATTTGATAAAACAGCTGTTCGGTTCTTGGTTGAAAATCTTGACATCCAAGACCCAATTACAAACCGTGGGCTACCTATTTCTCCAGATTTGCAAGTTCTAGTAACGTTACACTTTTTTGGAAGAAATGTCCATCAATCTGATGTTGGTAAATAAACTTTTCTATTACTAGTCAACAAACATGTAAACATTATTTAGATGTGTTCATGTTTTTTTTTTAATAAAATGGTTTTAGCATGATACTAGTTAGCAAAACAATAAAAAGTGTTTAAAATTAGTGAGAAGTTAGTAGATTACTATGTATATAGTAAATTGTTAACTTGTATCGTGCTAAGGCCTTAATAATAGGTTGTTTAAAATTTTGCGCCATTAACTTTAAATTAGAAGATGTTAACTGTTTTGATCATTTTTCGTACATACATATTAACGGTACATGGAAGAATAATTGTTGATAGTTCTGTAGTGGTTTCTTTTTAAATCATTTTAAAGAACTGTCATTTTTGACACTGACAGCTCTTTTCCTCTCAAGATTTTGACATTTTGCTTACCATAATGTTTACGCTTGAACAACGTTGGGAAATTGAAAACTTATTCCCAAGGTGAGAGTTGTGTAATCAAAATGGAGCATTTTTTGAAAAGAAATGTTGGCAAAATCGAAGCACCCAACGTACCTGCTATAGAAAGATAGATAGTTTCTTTATTTTAAGATATAAATTATTAACAAATGTTTTTCTTTAAGAATATGGACATGGCAATTCTGCCGTCTGCCTGATCGACATTGCATAACATAAACACAATTTAAATGTAAAGAAGTTAAAATTCAAATAATAAACATAAGTTCAATTAATAATATTAAAAAAAAAAAAGAAATAATAGTTTGTTAAAGCTAAAGTGTGAATTAAATAATTTTGAAATGATTTTGAAATAAAAAACATCAATTTTTACATGATTTGAAACACCAAATAGTAATTAGGAAACTTTTTTTGAACCTTCAATTGCAATAACTGGTTGTTCATAAATGAACATGATCCTTGCATGGGTGCAGCTGCGCATTTTCACAAGACAGATAAAAAATAATCTTGTGATAGTGCGTAGCGTCATAAGATAGGATACTGATACGATAGGAACACAAATACCCAAAGAAAGCATGGGGCGGAAATGTGTATTCTGTCTTTATCAGTATCTTATCTCATGTTCCTTAGATTTAAGTAGGTATAAATAGTTGTAAATAGTTTTAGAAAAATTGAGTCGAAATAAACATTCACAAGAATTGAGACGTGCCTTTTATTTCTCTCCATAATTATTTTCATTGGTCCTTCGAGCCGGATTGTTAGTAGTGATTGAGCCAACGAACAAAAAAAATATATTTTGTTTTGTCAATTGCCAGTGAGGTAAAAAATTAAGAGTCGAAATAAACATTCACAAGAATTGAGACGTGTCTTTTATTTCCGTCCATAATTATTTTCACTGGTTGTAGAGTTATGGCAAACATGTTTGCAGTATCTATAGACAGTAGACCATCCAAAATCTCTATTGAGGATTTCATAGAGCCGAGTTGGGGGAAGAAAACTCAGTTCGAAATACAGCCATCGAATCTCTGGGAGTAGAGGACACGATGTAAAGAAATGTGTGATGTCTTCTGGATCTCCGGTGTTACAAAGGCTACAGATTTGTGGAAGATCAGTTCGATGTGGCATAGAGTTAAGATTCAGTATTTCGACTCGGGCTCTAAATATGTAACTACTCGTAATATAGCCTCAGAAGAAAACTCGTTACTGAAATAATTATCCTGTGATGTTATTTGGTGGTTGAGGTTTCTATACACATTTCTGGATATTGTTGTTGACGCTCTTGAAAGATGTTCACTGAAGATATGTTCATCAGTTCCGGCGATCAGATCATTGAACATGGTGTGCCATTGATTCAAATTGGAGCCCAAAAATTATAGATTACTGCCATTTGAAGAAGCTATCTGGTTCCATTCCTTAAACGGGGAGGCATTTCTTTGCATAAGCCTTGTCATAATGGATTTGTGAAGGCTTCTTTAATTCCTCCTCATAACTTTCAACTGACTAACTAACTGAGTTGGTTTAAAGGTTTGTAATGTAAAGAAGTGTTATGCCAGACTCTACATATAAAGCACGATTGGGTGTTGAAGAAGGCAATCTGAACAAGCGTTTGAAGAAATACCTTTGCACGGCTTCAAACTCCTTCAGTTGTAAATATCCAAAAACTTGGGTACTGTAGCACATGCAGCAGTTCACAGTTGCTTGAAAAACACGATATTTGGATTTAAGATCGATTTTTTGGTTAGAATAAAACTTAGGCCACATTAAGTTTAGAGCTACTTTGGCTTCGTTGCTTATTTCTTTCACGTGTTTGAAAACATTAAGATTGTAAAACAGCAAAACTCCAAGATATTTGAAATAATGAACGACCTCAATAGGCGCGTTGTTTAGAGACCAGTTTTCTTCTGCGAGTCTTCTTCTCTAACGCGGTTCAAAAATCATTATTTTTGTCTTGTTAAGCCTAGTACGCAGCTGAAGTGAAACGAATTTTTTCGGCGGTCTCCAAGTCCAGAGCGAAATGAAAACAAAAACCACAGCGGAAAAATATTTGTGGAGAGTTCTGTCTGGAAGTTGAAGTTCACTGTTTGTCTTCATCACTTCTTGCACATCACCAATAACATCCTGAGTTTCAGATTCAGAAATGCAATGTTGGAACACATTAGAAAAATCAATTTTATTTTAAATCAAAGATAAATCCAAATCAAAACACCGAAAGTCACGAGTAAAAAATTTTGTTCAATAAATAAATTAAACGTCAAAATTTCGCAAACAATTAATATACCGGGCAATTAAATTGAGAACGTGGAGAATTGTACTAAAAAATCTAGTACAGCTATCCACTAAAATGACACATTTCGTCGTTCAACAGCGTACTGAAAAACGAAAAGGCGGCGAAATTTTTCGTTTATGATTTCGTATGATTTTTGTATGGGAAATTTCGTTTCGCATCAGCAGCGTACTAGGCTTTAGTATTGACGCAGAGACTCCAGGATTCACAAAATATATCAAGTTTGTTGATTTGCAGCTGAAGGGTAGATGGATTGTCAGCCAGTAAAATTAAATCATCAGCGTAGAGCAAAACTTTGATTTCTATACCCGCAAAGAGTATTCCACCCGCAAGTACATCACAAACGTCATCAATAAACAAGGCGAATAATATCGGGCTTAATATACACCCTTGGGGGACACCTGATGGTGTTTCTAACCATTCAGAGAATTTAGTTCCATCCCACACTGATGCAGTAGATGAGGCAAGAAAGTTGAAATAAAACCTTAAGAATTTACGTGAAATTCCTGAGGATGACAATTTGTACATCAAGGCATTTCTATTTAACTTGTCAAAAGGCTGCTTTAAAATCCACAAAACAGGCATATAATTTCTTTTTCTGCTCAATCGATCTCCTAGCAATACTCTTCAGAGCGAATATATGGTCTTGCGTTGAGAAACCCGATCGAAATCCTGCCTGGAAGATGGTGAGTCGTTTGTTGTACTCAATCCTTTCTGTCAACCTTTCATAAAGAATTGAAGTTAGAATCTTTCTTAGCGAGTTGAGAATCGAGATTCTTTTTCTCTGGCTGATTGGTATCTCCTTTTCTGAAGATTGCGAATATAACCGCTTTGTTGAAAATGTTTGGAACAAAAGAATTTTCATAGCGTTTGTTGAAATATGCCAGAATATGATTTTTAAACGGTTCCATACTATTCTTGTAGAATTCAACCGGAATGCCATCTATGCGAGGAGCATTATTAACTCCCCATAGGAAGTTATTGTAATGGGTCCGATTTGTCGAATTGAAAATTTTGACATTTCTCGACGTTTCAAGGTCCCTAGCGTCGAAATAAAAGATTTTTAGAAAGATGTCTGTGCGTGCGTGTGTACGTGCGTTTTTTCGTCGTCCTTAGCTCAAGAACCAGAAGAGATATCGACTTCAAATAAATTTTGTTATACAGATAATAAAGCAGAAAGATGCAGAAAGGGCATTTAAGAAAATTGCATGGTTGTTTTTTTTTTACCATAGCAGTTTAAAAAAAGGTGAAAATTTTGGTTAACCCTAAATATCTCACGAACCAATGACGCTAGAGACTTGAATTAAATTTTATATTATATATTGAAACGTGATACCAAACAATCATATTTTTGGAAAAAATCGAATTAACGGTTTTTTTATAAATCAAAAAAACTGAAAAAAAAATTTGTCACCTCGAAAATTTTACGACCAAAATATGATTTCATATCCAAAACAATTTTGTGCAACGAAGAATAATGTTTTTGACATCTCGTAAAATTTTGAGAAAAATCAAATTGAAAGTTTTTTTTTTTTATAAAAAAAATAAAAACCTAAAAATACATTACTAAAAGTTGGTAAACATTGATTTTCGACCCAAATATCTTTTCAAAACTTTGAGATAATAGCTTGAAACTACTTTTATCTTTTAGAAAATATTTTTTCAACATTCAGTAAAATTTTGAAAAAAAAACGAATTGATAGTTTTTTTAGAAAAAACTAAAAAATTAAACAAAATTAACAAAAGTTGGTAAAATTGTTTTTCGACGTAAATATCTTTTCAAAACTTTGAGATATTGGCTTCAAACTAAATTTATCTTATAAGAAATATTGTTTTCAACATACGATAAAATTTTGAGAAAAATCGAATTGACAGTTTTTTTTTACAATAAATAAAAACCTAAATAAAATACTAAAACTTAATAAAAATTTACTTTCGACTCAAATAGCTTTTCAAAAATTAAAAATATTGGCTTCAAACCTATTTTATTTCACAGAAAATATTGTTTTCGATATTCAGTAATTTTTTATAAAAGTCCAACATTCCTTTTTTTTATAAAAAAATAAAATCTACAAAAAATAGTACGGAATTTTGGTAAAAATTGATATTCCGTTCTTGATATCTCTCAAATTAATTTCATTCATCCAATTTGTATTTGTTTATATAAGAAATACAAAATTTTTAGAAATGCTACTAAAATTGATAAAAATGTGTTTTCGACTAAAATCTATTTAACAAAACTAGATTTTGAAACTAAACTATTTCATTATATGAAAAATATTGTTGGTAATTTTGAAATTTTTAAGAATAATTCAACTGACAACATTTTTAACCCAACACGAGAACCTACAAACTTTTAAGCAAGACAAATCGACAGACGGGATGGGAAGTTATCAGTGTGGGTCGCATCCCAGCCTCTTTTTATTTTTCATTTTACTCAGAGTAGTTTCAAGCTCAGATCGAGTAATAGAATTATCCAGTTCGCAAATAGTGATACGAAAGTTTGTGCAAAAATAACATTACCACTATCTCACCATTTCAACATTTGACGACCTATCGTGAATAAATTCTTCACTAAGATCTCCGATTATACTCTTAAAAGCTCCAATAGATTGAAATCATGGTGTTTTTATTGGATACATTGACAATGACAGTTTCGTAATTGCTTTTGTCAAATTCTTATAAAAACATGCTGCATGTAGCTATAAAAAGTGTCCAAGAAAATGTTTAAGCTATGAATAAGCTTGCATTTTCGTGCGATCTTAGTAAATATTTTAAAAAAATAAAAAATAATCTAATTAAATAGCTTGAGGTTTTGGATAATTCAAGCTCGTACAATAGTTGCCAAGCTTTCGAAACATTGGTCAACAATTTATGAACAAGTTCTTTTCATGTTTTATCCTAAATTTGGGCTCAACTTTCCACTACCGCAGCACGAATTTCAACACGCGGTTGATTTTATTTGATAGATATGTGCAAATAAATAATAATTATAGCAATTTTAGAGCGAGGAAACATTTATTTCTATTTAAAATTAATTTTCAAAGTTCACTTTTTCACATACAACACACGCAAAAATGGTTGATTTTGACACTTCTTCACTGTTTTTTGCCATACTTGACTTTTTTAGTTGGGGATTTCTTCGATTTTAGTGCTCAGATGCAAAAAGTACTTTGCGTATACCAAGGGGGTTGCAGGGGGGCAGCGTGCCCCCCTTACATACCTAGCTGTTAGTACGTGCGCCGTACTATTAATTCAAAAAAACTTGTTTTAGGCTCAAAAAACGAAATACAAAAAAAGTAGGGTTAAGTCCGAAAAAGAAAATATTTTTTTTATGACTTAAAGGTGTTCCTCACCTTAATATTTAAAACATGTTCTATTGAAATCCCTACCTAACTGTAAAAAAAAAAAAACAGAGGGAAACTCGTGTTGCGGTAATGGAAAGTCGCCACTAAATTTGTATGTACATTTGTACGTATAAATGGGGTTGTCAACATTTTACTACAGAAGTGGCGGTAAGTTTAAAACTTTCAAAAGCTTTAAAGCTTACATCCACCATAAATCATTCTTCTCATCAGATTGGCAAGTCAAAATTAAAAGTGAAATAAACACAGTTCGAGACCCAGTTATCACTGTGATAATACACCTTCTCTAACCCTAAAGATGTATACTAGGTAGGTATAGTATAATTAGTCTTTTTGAAAGAACAAATGATAAGAAGACTATGACTTAAGTTAATTGCTATCGCTTATTTTCTTTTTTCTAATATATCAACAAAAATGAAGATCCTATATAAATAGATAAAGGTAAAGGTTCATTGAACCTATTAGTACTGAAAGGTCATACAAGTCAATACCTTCATTTTACAAGACTTAAAAGCCTGCTGCTCCTCTCACTTCCCTAACAACAACAAAAAAAAGTCTCATCTTCAGCTCCTTTAATTCCAAATGCTTAGGTATAACAACCTTTACGTCGTCGTCGTTATAAATATATCTTCAAACTAATGAGAACTATAGGTATCTACCTAAACCCTTATTCACAAAATTACCACAGCACATTTCCAGAATATGAGGTTCGTAAATCAGGTACGAGTATAAACAAGGAACTCTTCAAAATAAGTAAGTGATATATGGCACACTATAAACGATAATACACAAGGTCCTCAAGGGAGGAAGTCTAATGAAATGAGTATAAATTAACTCATTGCTTAATGAGATTTCAGCCTGTCTACTAGGTATACGCTACGCATGGTCTGCTTTTTTGTTCCTATATCTAACCACCTAACTTCTATATAGTAAACCTCTAAAAGAGCAAAGTCACTAATTATTATTAAGGTATCAAATTATTTGTATCCTAAAAATAAATTTCCCATCTCTCTACCTACCTACCAACAAAAACCATACTATACAGATACACCACATGCATAAATTCAAACTAATGACAGGAGGTGCCAATAAAAGATCAAAGCCAGACACTTTGGTGCTGAGAAATTATAGGTTCACAAAGTTCGAAAATTCATCGAACGGACGCAAAAACCTGACCGGATCGACCTTTTCTGTTGATCCGTTCGTTCGTTAGTTTGTTTTGTTGGATTATTTCGTTCGTTGTGTCATCTTTTTTGTATAAAATATCCGTTCGGTTGGTGATTTTTGTTATTTATCGTTATCTGTTTTGGTTTTTGCAAAAGTTTAAAGTATAACATTAGCTCAGCCAGCCAGCCAGCCAGCCATCGAGTCAGCCAGTTAGCCACTAGCCAGTATTTTTTTCCTTGTTGAGTCAATAACCAGTGAGACGACATTATTTCACATTGGGTATATTAATATCGTTCGCGTCACCGCACCACCACCACCACCGGTTCGACTTAGACTTCGATTCGGCTCTGTCCAATCATCATCATTTAAGTAGTACCTTACATGAATAAATTTACATTTTAGCTATACTTCGTCTACTTCTCTGTCTGGTAGCGGTACGAGTATAGCGCTGCTGGTAGAAGCATAAGCTATACAACATTTCACCTTAAGAACTGTCACAGCGTTTCCAGGTGATGTGGGTGTTCCAGTAATTATCTAATTTATATGAATAAATTATAAATATTAGCTTAAAATTTCATTGACAATATTCACAGATATAAAAGGCTTTAATACTTTTAACTTCGACAAAAAGGAAGGGTAGAAGATAATTTTAATTAGCAAATCAAGTTTCTTTATACTACAGCAAAATAAAACTCAATAATGAATGCCTATTTATTTTCCTTCCACCATCAAAATTTTCCAAAAAACTAATTAATTCGACTTAGAGATTATTACAGATAAAAGACTGGAAATTAAGTTGCAATTATTACCTTTATTTTGGATGATTATTACATTTGAGAGAATTTTGAGATAAAAACAAATAAATTAAACTCATCACCATTACCTACCCTGCTTTTCGTTATTTTAATCGAAAAGTAAATGTCATTTAACACAAAGAGGATTAAATTCGACTAATTCCGTTATTACTAATTATAAATGGCTGAACCAAAAGAAAAGTATTTAACTAATTTTTAAAAAAGAATTAGAATTCTATAAAATCTGTCTAAATTCTAATTTAGTGTTTCATTGGGCAAAATAAATTATTTTTTTTTTTGATTCACAGATCCGTTTCTAATTTAGTGTTTCATTGGACAAAATAAATTAATTTTTTTGATTCGCAGATCCATCTGTCAGTTTGATTTAATCTTTTTAAATTAACTTTTTAGTTGATAAAAGCTTAAGTTTTTTCTTTTTGTATGATTCATAAAGTGAAAACAAATTCAAATAAATATTTCACAGCAACATAATATCAAAAGAAATCAATCTTCAATCTTGTTTCATTTAGGCCAAACAAATGAATCTCTTGTTTAAGTTCTAAATGAACAATTTATTTGCTTATGTCAAATGTTAATGTCAAACGTATGAATTATTCAATAATATGATATTTCATCATTAGAAAAAAAATAAATTAGATGGCGCAACAGTCTGTTGAAAACTAGGGCCTAGTGACTTACAACTCTCAACCATTTTATTTCGGAAAATTTTCTTATCAAGTAGAATAAAATAAACGAGCGGTCAATTTCTTCTGAAAAATCGAATTTCACCAAAAATTAAATTCCTAAATTTTTGACGTTTAAAAATTCGAATGAAAAGTCTTCTTTATATTGTTTTGAATGCGGAATTGTCTCTGAAATATCAGAACTTGCAAAACAACGAATAAATATAACAAGAAACATATTTTTCATTTTAAAATTGTTTTCACAAACTGTAACACCCTGTATGAGAAACAAACAATCTGTCTGGAGAAAAAAGGTGGAAGTTTAAAGACTTGAAGAATAAAAGCAATTCATGTGAATTAGCTTGTGAATTTTTGAATAAAAACAGGTAATTGAACACCGCTTTAGAAGCGAGGCAGTAGCTTTTGTGTACTTTTGTTTTTTGAAGAGATTATTTGACCATCTTTTTGGGTTATATAAATGTGATGCTTACCAACAATTTTAATGTAAACATGTACACATATTGCTTTTCTAAATTGCATTGAGGATAAAGTACCTACGGATAAGATTTACACATGATGAAAAACCCCCTGAATTTAAATTACTTTATAATGATTAAGGGAAGTTTTCGTTCTTCTCTTATGTATAAATTATTTTTAATGTGTTTAATAATAAAGGCTTTAAGATCACATTGACATAAGATCGTATATACTTGCTGGTAAAATTATCGGGCATTCTTAGAAGTTCCATAAGAAAGTATAGTTATTTTAACTTTCGCTTTTAAAGCGTAATTATAAGTTTTTGTTTATAAGCAAATTACCATAAACTGTGCTGTAGATAATCAATTTGAATTGAAGATAGTCTATTTTGGGATCGAGTTTGATTGGTCAAGCCCCTTCATATTCTGATAATGTTGGCCGCAATCATTATAACTGTGACGCGATCTTCGGTGATAACCTGTGATTATGAATAAAAGACCAAATTCATTGATCTTGGCTTCCTTAACCATATCTCCTTACCTATTCAGATCACATTTTATGCCTTCGAGTGCCCTATAGTCTATACCAGTGTTGCCAGAAACACCGATTTATCGTAATTCTCCCGATTTTTAGACCTATTTACGATACACCGATTTTTGATCTAATTATGACACTTTTCCCCGGTTTTCGATGTTCTATATAAAAAAGTATTTTAATGTATTTTCATCTCTGAAATTTACATAATTTATAATTAAACTAAAAATTTTAGTACTTTTAAATTAATTTATTAATTATCAACTGACTTATCAGCAACAAAAATCGTAAGCACGGTGGTAAGAATATGTATTAATTTTAAGATTTATGATTTTTGTTTTAATCTCTCGAGAAATATTGCTGCGGATGCAAAAACATTGCATACGACAATTATAAACCAACTTTTTTGAAAAGAATATTGATTATAAAAAACAATTAATTGGGTTTGCGGCGGATGGAGCAAATAATATGACTCGCAGTAAAAATTCGGTTGCTTCTTTGCTAAAGAGTGACTGCCCAAATCTAGTAGTTTTTAAATGTGTCTGCCATTCATTTAAAAAAACTTCCTCCAATTGTTGAAACAATGTGTCGGGATATTTACAACTATGTATATTCAAAATAGTCCAAAAAAGGGTGGCAAAATATCAAGATATTCTAAAATTATTGGAATACAATATACAAGCCATATAAACTTCTCCATCCGTCGCAGACTCGTTGGTTATCATTGGAATGCGTTGTTTCCAGAATATTAGAATTGTATGAACCCCTTAAGATATACTTCGCCTTTGAAGCGAATATAGATAATCTCGGAAGTGGTAAAGTAATTTTAATGTATCTACAAGATCGTTTAAATGAATTGTATCTTAAATTCTTAAGCTTTGCTCTTCCTCAAGTTAATAAATTGAACCGACTTTTTCAAAGCGAAGAGCCACAGATTCACAAGCTATACAGTGAAATTAAAACTTTAGTACTAGCAATTTTAGATTGTTTCATTAAGCCGGCTTATCTAAGGGCAACGACTATTGAAAATATTAATTTTAAATGTCCATACAATATAATAAGTAATGATAATTTATATCTCGGCAGCGACGTTAATTTACAATTGGAAAAAAATCTTATTGCAAGTTGTGAAGTCGAACGATTTAAAAATAACTGTATAAGTTTCTACGTCGAACTATGCGAACAAATATTCAAAAGATTTGATTTTAAAAATAAATTGTTTAAAGCTTTGACCTTATTGGAACGTAAAAAGACCGTAAATAAACAAATTGATTCATTAAGTAATCTTTTTAACTTGTTTGATAATATTATTTCTTCCAAAGATATCCAGAGAATTGATTTGGAATATAGGGAAATACGAAATCTTGATTTTGAAAATTTATTATCTGAGGGAATTGAAAATACTTAAATAGAAATATTTTGGAAGATTGTGTGCTCAATCAAAAAGTGCAATCAAACTTTAGCGTTTCCATTAATGGCTTGATTTATTTCATCGGTATTATTGTTACTGAATTCATCCGCTAACGTGGAGAGAACTTTTTCGCAAATAAATTTGAATAAGACGAAAATAAGAAATAGGCTAGATGTTGATACTTTACAAGGAATATTACTTTCTAAGGATTACCTGAAGTTCAAATATTGCAATTTTTTAAACTTAAAAGTGTCTGATGATTTGTTAAAAAAATACAAGCAAAATAAATATATTTAAAAATAATACAAATTAAGATACTCTTATGTACCTAAGCCGTTTGGTTTATAAGAAACTTGAATCCTTGGAGTATTTGTTAGCTTACATATGTACACATTACTTTTTTCATTTCTAAGCTAACTAGGTGCTATAAGCAGTAAATATTTAAGTTTCTTGTAAGCCAATGCCCCATAAAAGACTGTAAATTTAATATAACAAGAGAGAGTAAATTAGCAAGTCTTGGGTTTAACTCTACCTTGTTGAAATGGATAATGAGTTACTTAACAAATAGAAAACAGTATGTTAAAATTGGGTCACATGTTTCTAAAGTAGTTGTAAATCACTCAGGAGTGCCACAAGGTAGCCACCTTGGGCCACTACTTTTCCTTTTATTTATTAACGACTTGCCTAGTTGTATTTTTGATTCTTCTGGCTTATTATTTGCAGATGATTTTAAACTTTATCGATTAGTTAAATCACTGTATGATTGTATGCTACTACAAGCAGATATTGATAGATTATCGGAATGGTGTGAACTCAAATGCTTACACCTTAATATCCACAAATGCTCCATCATGTCCTTTACAAGGTCAAAGAATCCTATAACATTTCAGTATAAAATATCTAGCAATGATCTTTTGCGTGTTTCGGTCAAAAAAGATCTGGGAGTGGTTTTCGATTCCCAGTTAAATTTTGACTTGCATATGGATTTTGTAATCTCTAAAGCAAATGCTATGCTCGGGTTTCTTTTTCGCAACTCTAAAGAGTTTAATGATCCCTTTACCCTAAAATCCTTGTTCTTCTCTTTGGTTCGCTCGAATCTCAAATATTGTTGCATAATATGGTCACCTTATTATAACAAAAGTTCTTTACGCATTGAAAGAATTCAAAAGAGATTTATCAAGTATGCTCTTCGCAAAATTTACTCTAAACCAGATATGCCAACTTATGAGATAAGATGCCAACTGATTGGTTTATTGCCTCTTCACAAAAGAAGAGTTTACTATTTTACAATTTTCGCAAACGATTTAATTTGTGGACATATTGATAGTTCACACTTACTTTCATTGTTCAATTTTTATGCTCCATCTCGCTCCCTAAGACTTAGACATAACGCCTTCTTTTATATACCAAGACACTCTACTAATTATCTACTAGTTATGGTTATGCCGCAGTATGTTACAATCAATTTGAGTAGGAATGCAAGGCTATTATTTTAAATGTTGTGTAAATATTATATATATATATATATAAATTTAGTATAGTTATGTAAAATATTATATTGTGTTATCTACTAAAGTCTATTGTACTTGTTAGATGAATAAATAAATAAATAAATAAATATTTATTATTTATTATTAAGTTTTACGTTTTGTGTTCAAAGAATATGAATTTTAATTAAAAAGCATAATAAAGCAAAAAAAATATCAATTGTTACTTATTAAATAACGTATTCAGTACATCCGAAACAAAAATATTTAATTTTAATGTAACCAAGCAATATTACTTATTATAATTAATTTAAATGAAATAAAATAAGTCATGATACAAATGAAACAAAAAGTTTTTTATTTTTTGTAATAGGAAATCTGAATTTATTTTCATAGTTAATGAAAAACACATTCTAAAAAAAGAACATTTAGAAAAAATTGACAGAAAGCTTTTCTTTGTCATGAGTTATAGGGTGACACAAATTACCCCGATTTACACCGATTTCTAATGTGGAAATCTCCCGATTTCAGTAAATATTTTCTGGCAACACTGGTCTATACAATCTCTGCTCATCAAACATCAAGAACAATCCGAGTCATTTCCTCATTGATCGTGCGGCTAAGTGACTTGTTTCAATATAAATTGTATACGGTTCATGATAAGATGATTTCCGGTAGGGCAGAAGCCATATCTTGTCAAAGACTTTGGTTGATATTACTTAATTTAATAATGTTGAGAGTAACTTTAAGGTTTACTTTTAGGCTCTACGAACCCCGAAGTATTTAAATCACGAGTAAATAAGTTAATGGGTTATAAAGGAGCGACTCGGAAACCGAAATTATTTTAAATCGCAACAGCGCCACCTATAAAGAGCTTGGTTACGTTCGAAAGAAGAAGACTTTAAAGCTAATAACAAGCAAACATGGTGGTATCAGCTGTTAAATTTTGTGTCATTTCATCTTTATGACATTAAGCCAATTGATATTATTTAAGCCAATGGGTCTTGTGTCCATTTGCCTTCATGAAAGTGGTTTTTATGTCATTCGTTTTAGTTTACTTAAGATTATAAAATTCTGAATCATCGACAGAGCGAACTAATTAATTCCTTTCCTATTTGAATTCTATGCCTACGTCGCGTCGTCTTCGCATCGATAGAAACAAAATGAACTTATTTCCACTTTGTCATGGTTATTTTGTCACGAGGATTTAATTCCTCACACACTAAATCACAAATGAATACGTTTCTAAACTAGGAACTTCTTCTGTTGTAAATTTTATGGAACTTAGTTTCATTTCATATCTAGTGGGATTTAAATATTTTAAAGCCTTTTTAAGTTCGATGGACCTTGCCTTTAGAAATTTTCAGAAGTTCTACCGACCAATAACAATAAATACAACGTGATAATATTGTTTCTATTCAAAAAATAAAAAATTAAATTCAGAAATACCGTCACTCTCTCTACAAAATAACGTAAACGTAGTATAAATGCCTATACCAATTAATTTTGTTTGATGCGTACTTATAAAAAGTTACGTTCATACATACATGTCACGTGCAAAATTATCCCCCAAAAGCATGACTTGGTTTACTTTGGAAATTAAATGGAAGTGCTAATAATAAACACATTATTTTTTTTAAGTGTAGGTAAATTTTGATGTATTTTTAACGTGCGTTGATAACGTGAGATCTCTCCTTATTTTTCTATCAAACAAAACTCAACAATATGACGCTCGCATACATATGTACATATATTTATAAGATGAATAATAAATAATGACGGGGTAAAACATCGATTTATTATTGACAATTAGAATTTGGACCAATATGTCAATTTGCCTCTTTTATACGTACGTAGATTTGCAATCCAAAATAATATACATAAATACAAAAAGAAACAGACATCCGGCCCACTCGGTTATAGTCGAAGTCGTATAGACGAAAGCAACCTAGACCTTTTGTGTGAGTTGGTTTTGCTCCATTTTTGTTTGTAATTCGTAAAACATTAAGAAACACCTCGGTCTTGTTGATAATTCTCTTTTATATTTTATGAGATTTTATTTCAGGATCAGCTTGTATACAATTTCAACGGTATTTAACATGCAAACAACAAATTTTTGGATATAGTAACTTTCGTTTCTCTTTTAATCCTCTAAGCGATTTATGACATCTAACAAAAGTTTATAATGGGTCAAGTAGTTCCTGATTTCAAGTTAACAGCACTGATTTTAAGTTGACAGCTCTGGAATTTCACATCTGTCAAACTCAGCTGTTATTTCAAATGTCGTAATATTAGTTAAATGTTTTCCATTTACGATAATGAAATAACGTGCTTAAGCGAATATTAATTTAAACCAAAGTAACTAAAGTTTTAAGCGAGATACCGCCCAATAAATTCGAAAAAAGTGATTATAAGAACAATATTAAAACAGTCAAATAAATCTCCCCAAGGCGGCCATTTGAATTATATTGTTTTCACTCTTTATGGCAAAGTACCAATTTTATAAAAATAGGCTGGGATGCGAACCACACTCATAACTTCCCATCCCGTCTGTCGATTTGTTTTGCTTAAAAGTTTGTAGGTTTTCGTG
Organism: Eupeodes latifasciatus; assembly: GCA_920104205.1. Taxonomy (NCBI): domain Eukaryota; kingdom Metazoa; phylum Arthropoda; class Insecta; order Diptera; family Syrphidae; genus Eupeodes; species Eupeodes latifasciatus. Next base: position 48,894,410 of record OV049926.1, on the reverse strand, counting down.
TTTTGTTAAAAAAGTTATCAGTTGAATTATTCTTAAAAATTTTAAAATTACCAATAATATTTTGCATATATCTAATGAAATAGCTTGATTTCAAAATTTATTTTTGTTAACGAGATTTTTAGTCGAAAGCCAATGTTTACCAATTTTAGTAGCATTTCTTAAAAGTTTTTATTACTTACAAATTGGATGAATGAAACTAATTTGAAGTTATTATATATCTTCTATTGTTCACGAGATATCGAGAACCGAATATCAATTTTGAACAATTTTGCGTATTGTTTTTTGTAGATTTTAATTTTTTATGGAAAAAAACGGACTGTTGGATTTTTATAAAAAATTTACTGAATGTCGAAAACAATATTTTCTGTGAAGTAAAATAAGCTTGAAGTCAATGCTTTTAAAAGTAAATTTTTACTAAGTTTTAGTTTTGTTTTTTTAGGTTTGTATTTCTTGTAAGAAAACTGTCAATTCAATTTTTCTCAAAATTTTATCGAATGTTGAGAACAATATTTTTTTATAAAATAAAATTAATTTGAAGCCTATATCTCAAATTTTTGAAAAGATATTTTAGTCGAAAATTAATTTTTACCAACTTTAAGTAATGATTTTTTTGGGTTTTTATTTTTTATAAAAAACAAACTGTCAATTTGATTTTTCTCAAAATTTTACCAGATGTTGAAAACGTTTTTCTTCAGTTCACAAAATTGTTTTGGAGATAAAATCGTTTTTTGTTCATAAAATTGTCTAGGTGACAAATATTTTTTGTTCAGTTTTTTTGATTTATAAAAACCGTTAATTGGAATTTTTTCCAAAAATATATTTGTTGGGTATCGCGTTACAATATATAATATAAAGTCTCTAGCGTTATTGGTTCGTGAGATATTTAGGGTTAACCAAAATTTTCCCTTGTTTTAAACTGCTATGGTGAAAAAAACCACCCACGCATTTTTTTGAGAGTCCTTTCTTCATTATTATCTGTATAACAAAATTTATTTGAAGTCGATATCTCTACAGGTTCTCGAGCTATGGACGACGAAAAAAACGTCGCGAACGTACTGGACGCACGGACGTACAAACGTACGTACACACGCACGCACAGACATCTCTCTAAAAATCTTTTATTTCGACTCTAGGGACCTTGAAACGTCGAGAAATGTCAAAACTTTTAATTCGACAAATCAGACCCATTACAATAACTTCCTATGGAAAGTTAATAAGGGTATTCATGCAACGTTGTAAGTATACAAATTGTAAAAAATGGTAAGTTTACACAAAGTCTTGTATGAACGAAGTAATGTTGAGTAATTGAATAAGCTATTCCTAAAATGTTATAGAATAAACGTCAAAGATTATTTTAGAGTAAAAACATTTATTAATTGAAAACATAAAAAGAAGTTTATCTTAACAGTCGATTTAATTTAAATAATTTCCCAAATTTTATTCAATTTGTCTTAATCATTTCCCACACGAATTTTGACAGTTGCGATGGTGTTAGAACCGTTATTTTGTTTTTAAGTTTTCTCAAGAACTTATCAACCGAAAAAACTCTTATACTGTCTCAATCGTATTTGATGATCAAAAATGTCATTGTTTTAATTTTGTGATTTTTATAAAAATATTAAACATTTTTTTTTTCGAAATTCGATATCTCGAAAATGGTTTATTATTTTTTTAAGAAATTGAAATGTACAACGTATATTTATTAGCTCTAAACAACTGCATACTTAAAAAATTTTAAAACTCAAACTTGTAAAATATGTACCTATACAAAGTTTTAACGATTTTCAAATAAATATTTTTAAAAATTGATTTTTTTGAGAAATCAAATGGCATTTATATTTTTGAAAACAATACATTTTTGCCGGTGCATTTTAAAATCTTAAAATACAGAAAATATTTTTAAACAAACTCTTTGGATATATACTAAGCAAGTTAGTGCCACCCAGTCTTGCTTTTTATTTTTTAGAAAACTCGAATTGACAACTTTTTGCAAAAATAAGACAGAAAAATACTTTAAAATATTAAAAATTTAATTTTAAATTGAGAACAAAGATAAATACTGACTTCGAAATTATTTTATCCCATATAAATATTGTTGTTTATAATTTGTAAAATTTAAAGACATTGGCACAAAATTTTAAACAACATATTGTTAAGGGTTTAACATTTTACTAAATATATAAATAGATTAGGTTGTGTAACAGTCCGCACAGAATCAGGGCCTATTGCCTTACAGCTCTCAAATTTTCTTTTCGTTTTGCAAACTAGTAAATTTCTAATTCCCTTTTATCAAAATACGGACATCTGAACATGTCTAAAGAGTGACAGTTTGTTTGATAAACTCAAACGGACCTATTAATGGGGATTCCTAATTGTAAACCAAAAACACTCCATTACCAAGACCGGAATCTTTCGTACGTTTCACTTTCCAAAACCCGTTTGTTTACATTGTTGTATTTGTAATTTTGACAATTAATCCATGAATAGATGTGAGCACAAACAAAAAAAAACGATGCCGTGGGCTAGCGGCATTTTGCACAGCAAAAACAAAATGGAGGGGTTAATAAGTTTTTTTTAGGGTTTTCTTTTTACTTTTTTTCGATGAAGAAGTCAGTTTTAAGCTTTAATTTTGCAGTCATTTTGTTGATAGCGTACCAATGTACATTTTTGTCTTCAAAAAAGCATGTTCACCATCAGTTTATTATAATTAATTCACTAATTTACAAAAATCACTGCGAAATTCTTCAAATTTCAAAATTAACCTCGGATTTTTGTATCAAAGATGCGTTCGAAGAACCATCAAGTTAAGGGTGCCAGCACAATTTTTGTATTGAATTCTAATAAATTTTCGTTAATGAACGGCCCAAATATTTTTTTTGCAAGTAATTAAAATCTGTATCAATTTAATTAATCCAAATGTATTTATAGTTTGTTTTTAATGATTTAAGCTTGCAACTATTTTTGAGTTCCATTTTGATTAATAAATATTATATTTTTTAAAAAATAGTTATAATCGAAAAATACCTTATCCATAACATTCTTGATTGATGGAAGCATATGTACATGTATTTGCTATCAAAAAAAAACTATGCATCAAAGGAACACCAATGTTTTAAAAAAGTAATCGGAACGATTATAGCGAACCTGTTGAATAAATGCAGAGCAAATAAAATGCAAATTTTGACATATATCACAAAATGAAAACGTCTTAAAATCGTTCTGAATTCATGCACAACTAATTCAATGTTTAATGTTGATTGAATGTTTATTGTTGACGTACAGAAGTTTTTTTAGTGAATTTCCACAGTTTAACGCAAAATATAATTTTCATTCATTCCTTAAAAATGTTTAGTTACCAAAGTTCAAGTTTACTTATTATTGTTTGAAGGGTATGTTTAGTAAAAGTGCTGCTAAAAATGAAACAAATTAATAAGTTTTACGTACATGTTTTTCTTAATATAGTAAATACTTCCATAGATTACATTTTATAAATGCAGAACATAGAAGAAAATATACATAAACAATAGTTTTCAGGTATAAAGCAGAGGTTAGTGTAGAAAAATATTTTTGAGAAAGCCAATAATATTTTAGGTATGTTCATTAAAGAAATTTCCGCTTCAGCTAACCTTCATCAACTTTTTAGAAAAAAAATTAGCATTAATAGCAGCCAATTATTTCATAGCATAATTAATTTTTCAGATTGTAAAATGTCTAGAAATTTTCATACGCTACAAAATTCGTAATTTTATGCGTAAACATAGAAGATAACATTATTTAGTCAAGAAGTATGGATTTTGGCGCGTTCACCGATTTTTTTTTTTTCTATTGGGTGTTCGGTTTCCCCATATTGGAATAAAAAAAGTTACTTAAATCTATCTAAATATTGCCTATTTCTATTCCTTAAAGATGCTTTACACAAAGCAACTCATTTTTAAAACATGGTTCCCTCCAATTTGTATTCCAAAACCTAACTACAAACAAAATTCTTACACATAGTCCCTCAAAAAGAAATTTTCAGGAATATTTCTGCAACAAACAAAACTAAAATTTGGTCTTGCAACTACCGAACTGCTTAAATGATGAAAATACTAATCTAATTGAGGAATCTGAACTAGCTAAAGTTGGCAATGGAACTTCACAAGTATGCTTCTCGTAGCATTGTCTATACAAAAAAAAATACGGAGGCACCCGCCTCGCCTATTGTTTTCACCTGAACTTCTAACGTCGCCAAAAAAAATGCTCTAAGCAAACTACAGCTGAAAAAATTGTCTGTTTTGTTGTTTTACAAAGTAGTGATTTACACTTTTGTCCATTTGCAATAATTATACTTAACCAGTTGCAGCGCATGTTGCGTTCGCAAATAATTTAAGTAAACAAAATAAATAATAATAAACTATTAAATCATTAAATAATATGTATTTGGTCAATTTTATTTTATTTAATATACATTTACAACATTTATTTGGATTGAAATTAAAAAGCTATACAAATCTTCCAATTTAAGACCATGTCAGCACTTCAGATTCTGTTGGTTAGGATTGTTTAGTTTTTGAACGAGTTCATGAAACATTCAAAATGAAGCATTTAGATGGGCCTGAGGACTAAAATGAAGCATTTTGATGGGCCTGAAGACTAAATGTGAGAATGTGTTTGGTTTTTTGCATCATTTCACGCACACTTTCTCACATTTAGTCCTCAGTAGCTTGTAGGCAAACCGAAATGTCAGTCTGAGATTCCGGTCTTGGTAATGGAGTGTTTTTGTTGTAAACTGGACCAATCTATCCACTGCTCTTATAAGATTAATTGACAGATGCCATATGGATTTACCAAATCGCTAAAAGTTAAAGTAGCTATTAGCAAAATGTTAGGAGTGTCGCATCCCATCTTTTTTTTTTTTTAGCTTTACTTTAAAAACCGAAAAATGAATGACCCTATGTAAACACAAGCAAAATTAATTCTAACCAAATGAACCAGACTGTAATATAATTTCATAAGTATATGCATTAGGACTTAGGATACAACAACAACAACTGACCCGGCACGTGCTTTATGGTATGCCAATGCCAAGAAGGAAGCAAAAGATGACCATACACCATAGACCAAAATGAGAAAGAATTACTTATTTATATATATTACCAGTATTTCTCATCATGATAATATGATTACATAGTAATTTGGAGATTTACAAAAGCAATTCGAGAGATATTAAAAAAGAAAAAAATAGAAGAAACAAAATTATACTCCCATTTCAAGCTAAGCTATTATAGGAGTACATACATATGTATGTATATGAAAATGATGTGGATATGTGCGCAGAATAACAAATAGTCAGTAATTTTATTATACTCGTAGTTACAATATCCACCGTAGTTTGCCCTTTTTTTAATTTTATTTTTATTTTAGTTTTGCTTGACATTTGAATAAACAAATGGAAATTCAATATTGAAATATTGTAAAGTAATACATAATATTAGCGGACATAATGTCATGTAAATGTTTTTCCTAAGAAATATGGAAATTGAATGCACCTGTGTGGCAGTCTATGGAGTATTGTGTGGTGGCGGTAGATTAACCGGCCGCCGGCGGGCGGTGACGACTGTCGACGACGGACGACGGGCAGTGAATTAACAGAGATCATTATTCAATGTCGTTGGATATGAGTTTGAGCTTATATTAGGGAATGCAATTGGAATTTTCTTTCACTCATACTTTTTTCTGATCATATTTTTTATTTTTTTCATTTTTAAATTTGCAAACTAAGCGTAATAAGATTTAGTTATACATATATGTATGTACATGGATAATACCTATTGTTTATAAGAGGGAATTTAATTAGGTAGGTATGTGATTATTTTTCATTGTTCTTAACTTGAACTTATTATATGCATTGTTCTACCTTCTTACTCTTGCTAAAAAAGGATCAAGTCTATTATATTCAAAATTTGATTTAAATGCAAAATACATAAATTTAAAAAAAAAATGACTTCATTGTTATTTACTTAAATTAATACTACATTGTTATTTGTTAAACTGAGTTTTCAATTCCAGGAATCATAATTAACCTGTTATGATTTCCTATTTAAAATGTTTGTCAAAGTATATTTTTGACGTCCATATATTTTTGAAAAAGTCAAAAAAGCTACTGTAGCTCTCCTTTCTTGCAAAAAAGCTATTGGTAATAAATGGAGCTAACAACCCCGAATTACATCGATAATCAGACAGATTTTAATGTACGATGTGGCAGTATGATGGACTGCTTTAGAAAAAGATATAAACCACGTCAAACTAAACAAAGTCTAACGTTCAGCTTGCCTAGGTATAAGCTTATATACGACCCCATCTGCGGCACTGGATACAGTACTCTACCTTAAACCTCTTGATATACCTAATTAGCAAACAAATATCTGCTATTCCCCTTAAACTTTCATCGCAGTGGTTTAACAACAACATTGGCCACTCCGCAATTCTTAAGTATTTAAAATTAATTCCAAAGTATGTACATAGACTGCACCATCCCTTCCAAATTTCTATACCTTCCAGATCTTTCTGGGAGAAAAGGGCATTCCTAGAAGACGAATCAATCCACTTTTACACCAATGAATTAAAAACAAATGAAGGAGTTGGTGGAGGTGAATACTGTGAACGACTGACTTTAAGACTCTCATTTCGCTTTACCAATCATTGTAGCGTGTTCCAGGCGGAAAATTTGGCGATAAAAGAAGTTTTGTTCTGGCTTAAAGAAAACAAGATATCAACATCTGATATCCGTATTTTCTCAGATAGTCAGGCCGCTATCAAATCTCTGGACTCTGTCTCTACAAACTTTATGAGAGTCAATAACTGTCGATCATCTCTAATGGAGATGACACAACAGTTTAATATTCACCTTTGTTGGGTGCCGGGTCATATGAAGACATTCCAGGAAATTGTAAGGCAGATGAACTCGCCAGAAATGATAAAGTACAACCCATTCTACCACGTTTGGCTAATGCTGGCACACAAGTCGCCACATATAAACTATTGCTAATGCAAGACGCAATGAAGAAGGCAAATATCAGGTGGAATAACATCACTAAATGTCAGATCACAAAAAACATCAGGCCTATACTAGATTTAAGGCGATCAAGGTCGCATAAGCTCGATAAATCAGTGTCATTGGCGGGCACTGTCTAATAGGAGTTAGGAAAGCATGCCACGTGGCTAGACATATTGTAAAATTACTTTTGCAAAAGCTGTGTGGATGAATAGTGAATGGAATAGTTCTTCACCTCCTCTGCACATGCCCGGCACTAACTCAAAAACGCAAGAATTGCCAAGGAGAATTCTTCTATAACGATCTAAACGATCTCAATCATATTAACATATTAACAGTCTTTTGTAAGAGACTCAAACTGTTTTCATTGAGCTTAGAAGAAAGCCTCAAGACTCATGTGGTATCACAGTGGGCCATTAAATTGGCCGCCTAAGTGTATTCTACTCCATAACGGACAGCCACTTAAACCTTACGTATAACCTACCTACTTAATTAACGCAACAGTGGAGTAAGAAAACTAAATGAATTTGTTTATTTGGACTACTTAGGTTTGTTCAACTATAGAAAATTGCCAGTAGAGAAACTCAGGTAGTGCAGTCCATGAAAACTGCCAAGCAAAAACGTCATACGTCAGATATTTAAAAGAAAAAGAAAACAAATGAAATTCGGAGAAAGTAAAATTGAAGCAATAATACAATTTAAGAAGAATTATTAAATTATTGTATTGATATTTCTGTTTTAATTTTCTACTTATTTTGCTCAAAAACTATTTTTATTGTTGGGAGAACACTGGGGTGACATTTTCCATCGAACAAACGCGATGCGAGAAGGATTTTCTTTATGGAACATAAAAAAAAACAAAAGTTTTCGTTCCAAAATAAACCACAGTAAATTCTTTGACATTTCGCTTCTTAATTAGTTGAGTTTCAATTTTATTGTGCATTTGGTACATTCGCGTTGAGCTTAAAATGTGTTGCCTCCCACTGTTTCTTGCACTGATCCCTAGCACTGAGCTTTTGGCTTGGCTATTTGTTGCCATTGACGTTTATTTGCGCCAATTAATATTTCTTTTTAGGCAGACGTTATGTTGGAAATACTTTATTTTTAAAGTAATATCGAAAAAAATTATTATTGTAGAAATACTTTCATTGCAAGTGTTCTCAAACATTAGTTTTGCATAATATTTCGGACAAAATACAATCTGTCAAAGTAATAGTGATGCATCTTCATCACATATATGTATATGGATATACAAATTTATTTAAATCGATATTTAATGCTGTCCAAATCGTGTTCATATTGTTGCAACAAACCACGACCAGATACAAGATTCTTCGCCGGATACGTTCACTTGTGAACGCGCCTTAATCTTACCGAACAATAAAACATGCAACGAAAACGAAAGAAACAAAGATACAGATAGAAGATTGCAAGAACGAGTCAAAATTCATAAAAATAACGGTAGAAGCACAACTTACTTTTTTAATTGCCTCCTTTTAAGATTAAAATTGTTAATACTTTAAACTTGAATAAAATTAGATTACTACTTAAGAAATCGTTTTGTTTTTGTAACTGAAAAAGTCCCAACATTTCATCGATTTTCTTGAGTTTTATGTATCGATTAAAAGTAATCTTCCATATTTCCAATTATCTGACAGCTGTCAACATCATATAAGTATGCAATGAATTTTGTTTGGGTTTGAAGGATAAAGACAAAAATGAAACCGAAATGCAATGCAGAATGTCAATTATCGCTTTCACAAATATTTTTCTTTCTTGAAAAACGGACGAAGACAATTGCATTCATTTAGTTTGTTTATTACAAAATCCGCAGTGAATTATGAATTATCAGTTGACATTAAAAAATTTTAACATATTTCCTTTTGGACATTCAGGAAAATTTCAAGACGTTATCTTTATGGTTAAGGTCTCAGAAATAGTTAAATCTCTTAATACTTTTTTCTCGAAAAAAAGTAAGAGATGAGAATGAAAGGAAAAGTATCCTGACGTCAAATATAGACAGAATACTCGGCGATGACGTAGGATATTTTAAATTCAATAAAAATTGAGAATTTGACTTTTAAAATAAGACCATTTTACAAGAAAAAACTGTTTATTTCACTACGACGACATTTTGTTATTTTTTGAAAAATTCTTGAGAGCGCCGTTTATCACACGTATTGTACATTGTACAATAATGTCCGTAAATATGTTCTCAATTTTCGAAAATCACCCAAAATTGCAGCTAGTGCAATGGTATGGCCATTTAACATTTTTGTTGTTGTTGAAAAGTATTAAGAACCATCCACAGAGTAGTACTTTCTTTTCCATCTAAGGTAAAAACACACTACTTGTCAAGCAAAAATATTACACTAGACACAATTAAGAAAAATTAAAACTAAATAATTTGGCTCCGTCAAAAACAGAGTGTAAGCAACAGCATAAAAATGTCGCCTAATATTCGGCAATAAAACTATGAAAATAATATAAGCGATCTATTTTTTAGTTCTGATCAATGTTTTAATTGTCAAAATTTAAAATTGTAGTTCATTTTTTTTGTTCAGTGTGTTCAGAGCTTTAAAGTTTGGTTGAATGTTTTGTTCAGCCACAACAAATATTTACGCTGATTGCTCTTGCAAATAAGTGACGTTTTGTGAAAATATGAATAAATTCTGAGTAATCAGAGCATTCAGAGAACACTTTGCTAACAACTCAGAATACTCTCAGTTTAGAACCAAAAACACTCTAATAAAGACATAAATCCTCGGTAGCCATCTTGATTTGCCTACAAGCTAAACCGGAAATCAGACTCATAAACTCATTTTAGTATGCGTGTCATTTCTCCTCTAATTTATGACATTTTCCCTAAAAAAATCAGTAGTTGTTTCTATATATGCGTGAAAACACGTCCATTTTTCTTGTTGAATTCGTCCACATTACAAATACAACAATGTAAACAAATGGGTTTTCGAGGGTGATACGTACTAAGGATTTATATCTTTATATATAAAGTGTTTTTGTTCAGAGATAGGTTGCTTGCCTGAAACGTTAATGAATTCGAAGGTTTTCCACCCGTAAAAGAAATCAATTTATTTTAGAATTTTGATACAAAATTTGAAGATTCAAATTTGTTTACGGTAAAATCAACACCATATAATTTTTATCGGTCGCATTAGCTTGGTTGATATGGGTACTTCAATTTTGTTTAAAACTTTTACCTTTACTTAAGAGTGTTTCAAGATCTATTTTAAGTTGTTTAAATTTTAAAAACACGTTCTTTTTTAAAATTTAATTTTTGGGGATTTGACGAAACAGTTTTTTAAAAGGACTCTGTTAATGCAAATGTTTTCCCGTGCAAACGAATTAGTGAATAATTTTTTCAGTGGCAACAATAAATACGTGCTTATAAGGGTTTCAAACATTATAAAATTTGTCAAAATAGATTATATACTTTTTAAGAAAATGGGTGGATGGATAAAATGGTCTTATTTATAAAATATTTCACTTCTTGCTTCCCTTACTGACTTAGTAATGAATTGCGGATAGGATTTTATGAAATCAAATTTAAAGGACACCCTTTAAACAAAAAATTAAAACAGAGATAGAACGAATGATTGACAGTTTTCTTATCACATCAGGCGTTCTATACATTTTACATAACACAGTCTATTTTCCTATAAAAATGATGTAATCCAGACAAGATTACAACATACTATAAGTTATAAGTTAATAGAAAGTGGGTTTATTTCCCATAGTACCTATTTAATAAAACACTTTAATCAAATTAAACAGAATAAAGTTAAACAAAAAATAAAAACACTGCACCCGTATTTAAAAATTTATTCAAACATGAATATATGTACAGTACATAACACAAAATGTATTTATAGTATGATAATAAAAATGTTTCATTATTCATTTTTAAATTAACATCACGCTTCTTATTAAAGACAACAAATAAAAAAGATACAACTATCTTTAATTTGTCTAACATCATTCTAAGCATTTAATTGTTTCGTATGGAATGCTAAGCAATTATCAACAAGTTAAAATCTAAATAAATATATCAATCAAGAGTCCCAAAGAATTATAAATAGGTACATACAAATATTCTGTCGGCAAGTTGACAAGTTTTGTTTACAAAACACGTTATTTACTTAGTTATGACTCAGTATACTCGTATTCAGTTAAGAATTTATGATTTCATAAAAATAGAATGACCCGTTTTATCGTGAGCGTGAGCTATAAGCACCCTTGTTTAAGTTTTTTAATTACAAAGCTCCTTGAATTATTCCGCCAACTAAAATGACCCATCAAAAATGCGTATAACAATATACAACAACAATTTATAAGATCCGCATCCTCTATTTAATAAAAATCTACCCTTATCTGGAAATTATTATTAATCAATTTTGTGATGTTTACATAATTTTTGTTCTTATATCATCTTATGGTGGAATGAATGTGTAACACTGCAACTGGAACGTTTTTTGTTTAAAATGTTTCCGTGTTGATAAAGTTCACAGATAAAACTATGTTAATTTGACTCGGAAAATTAACATCATTTTAGTTCTAAGACAGAGAGGTACCTCTCTGAAACTTTGTGAAAAACGACAAATATTGTAGAACACGATTAAAGAATAGCTTCACATCAACAGTGCATGTCAAGTGCACATTTTGCACAACTACTGTTTCGGTTAGATGCACTAAAAACACTATGAATACGAGGAAGCTTTAACGTTTGAAAATGCAACGCTATAATATAGCAATGACAGAAAATAGTAATTGGCTTAATAGCGCTGAAAATAACTAAAAGCAGGAAGTTGTTCGAATGCATACTATGAAACCCTAATTATTTATTTATAAAGAAAGATATTTTCTAATACACGAAGATAGTGAGTGAAAATTATCCGAAAGATTTTTATTGAATATCAACAAGAAAAAAAAGAGGTTTCGTAATCGGTTTAGATTGAAATGAAAATATTGTTTGACTTTCCATTGGAAGTTATTTTAGGACCCTATAATCTACACGTTTTTTTTTTGTGAGCTATACAATCTCTAGAACTTGAAAGATATAGGCTTCAAATAGATTTTTTTACAGATAATAACACCAAGATGTTCACAAAGGACTTTCAAAAAATTCTATTCTATTATTATTGTACACTTCGTGTCACAGGGATAAGGACAAGCCTTTTTCGATTTTTATTTGCCGATATTTCTTAAACCCTTAGGTTTTTTGGAAAAACCCAAATGTGGAATGAATGAGGCATTAAGTTAATATAGATTAGATTAGGTTGGTTTTTATTTTGATAACGTTGATTACAATTTTTTTATAAAGTTTACAAACAAAAACAAAAAGCATGGCTTTACTGCCGTCTGCCTAGTTGACAAATCATAAAAAAGATAACATAGCTCAATAATATATTTAAAAACTTTCATTTATAATTCTACTTCTATAGAGAAGAGCTAGCCTGCAGAATTGATATAATTTTTTAACTCCCATATTGTTAAGCAAGAGTATAACTTGATTTTGCGTCAGTATTTCGCTACCAAAAGCATTCCTTCTTATTTCTTTAAGAATTGGACATCTTCCAACAAAGTGTAAAACATCCTCTCTTTCCTTTAAATTGCACAATGAGCATATAATTGGTAAGTCATCTCTATGAGGTATAAAATTCAGCTGCATAACTTCAACTCTCAATTTAACCATCATTGAAATTTCGACAATGCTATTATCGTCCCTAAAGTAATTCCTGTCTTCCAAGCTGTGATTTAGTTGATAGTAGAGCTGCCTGTATATAGATCCTGTGGCCTCATTCAAGTACTTCTCTCGTTGTTTTATGTTCACTGAGGAAATGAGCTGGTATAAAGAAGCTTTTAAATCATTCTGATTATTACACAAAAGGTTAAGTTCCATTCCACATTCTCTTGCCAAATTTATCCAATCATCACACCAACTTGTTTTGGTTCGTATTACTTGAAGCGCTGCTATCTTCGGAAGCCTATTATTGTTCATCTTCATAACTCTCAAGATGTAATCGACTTGCATTTTTAGGGTTCGTATGAACATAGGTGAAAATCCTGATTCCAACATAATAACATAGTTGGGTGTATTTGATGGCAGTCTAAAAATTCGCTTACCTAATAAAGTAACGGAGAAGTTTCTCAACTGTTTCGTATTGTTTCGTTCCCCAAGTTTGTGCCGCGTAAAACATGACAGACTCAGATACCGCTTCAAATATCTTGAACTTGCTGCTATGTGCTATACTTTTGTTAGAAAAACATCTTTTCCAAGTTACACTAATTGCACCTTTAGCCTTAACTAGTTTCTGTCTTAGATGAATTTCCATCTAATAGAACCATTTTTCTTTCGCTGAATTGCGGCCTCCTCCTCGTTTAAAAATCAAAATTTTGGACTTATTAAGATTCACCATCAAACTCCAAAGCTGACAATATTGATACAAGTGGTTTATCATTAACTGCAATGATTCAGGTGATGCTGCCAAAAGAACAATGTCGTCCGCAAACAGCAATAATTTTATTATTTGTCCGGCGAAGTATATGCCACCTGGTAAGAGGTCTGTAATGTCTTCAATAAACAAGACGAACAGACTCGGACTCAATGTACAGCCTTGTCTGACTCCCGATTGAGTTTTAAACCCTCTCGACAACTCTTCTCTATTCCATACCTTAGCAATTGTATTTGCATATAGATTATGAATAACTCTTCCGAACTTCCATGATATTCCGTTACTATACAGTTTGTAGATAAGCGCATGTCTATCGATCATATCAAATGCAGATTTAAAGTTAACGAAAAACGTATATAGCTTCTTGTCCTTATTCAGGAATGTTTCCGCGATACTTTTGAGGGTAAAAATGTGATCAACCGTCGAATAACCTGTCCTAAAGCCTGCTTGAAACTCTTTTAAGAGCTTGTTGTCTTCTATACATTTATTAAAACGTTTTTGCAAAACCAGCGTGAATATTTTATATGAAGCATTTAGAAAGGATATTCCTCTATAATTAGACACCTCGGCCAAGCTCCCTTTCTTATGAATCGGGAAAATGATGGACTCCTTGAATTCTAGTGGTATCATTCCTGTTTCCATGACATTGTTATATATAGTTGTCAGTCGGTTGATTAGCTCTACTGTGCCATACTTATAAAATTCTGCTGGTATGCAATTCGGTCCGCATGCTTTCCCATCTTTAAGTTCCATTACAGCTGTAATCACTTCTTGGTGTCTTATTGCAGCATCAATACTTTCATTTTTAAAACCCGGAGTAGCGTATTGAAAAGCAAGTTTTCCTTCTGTAGGATTCAACAAACTCTGAAAGTGATCTGCCAGCTGATCAGAACCTATATTAAAATGGATTGAAAACTTTTTTCCGTTTAGCTGCTTCGCCAGGCGATTATATCTATCGAAATAAAACTTTTTTTCGCAAATTAAAAGCATTTCTCCTCTCATTTGTTTTTTGATATTCCGATTTCGAGAACTTATGTGTGACCTTAGCTTGTTTAAAGGATTTCTTACCTCTCTTGCTGCTGCCGGATAATCCTTATGAATTGTGATACCAGTGTTTTAATTTAGATTTTGAACGAAGTACCTGGAATACATCTTCTCTGTTGGACATTTCAACTAAGACATTTGCTATATTTCTTCCCGTGCTTATTTGACGTGCAGTTGTTATTTTTATTAAGTTAATAAATACAAGTTCCTTGGCTGTTTTTCCGAAGAAGGTCATAAAAAGTACCTTTTTTTGGGTCACATAAATAGGAACAATATCTAAATTTACCTATTAGCGTGTTTTAAATCAGATAAAAGGATACTCAGATTGTTTGGCAGCTTAATTCGAAAGAATCAAGAAGTATGGGTAGAGGTAAGGGTCTAACCAAGGAGGAAATAGGCCAAATTCGAGCTTACCGGGATCTCGGCAAAACTATCTGTTTTATTGCCAGCAAAATTAGAAGAAGTTCAAGGTAGTTGTATACAACTACATCAAGGACTCAGAGAGGTATGGAAGAAACCACAAAGGAAGAGTAAAGAAAGCCATATCATTTTAGAAAAAGCGGGCGATAGGGAGAGCTGCTTCAAATTCAAGGTTTTCCATTAGTAAATTCAAGGCAGAAGCTTGGATAAATGCTAGTAGATCGACTGTTGCTCGGGTGATACAGACGGCAGACTATATACGACACCAAAAAATGAAGAAAAAACCAACGCCTTAATTTTGCAACAAATCACCGTAGGTGGTCCCACACTGATAACTCCCCATCCCGTCTGTCGATTTGTATTGCTCAAAAGTTTGTAGGTTTTCGTGTTGTGTTAAAAAAGTTGTCAGTTGAATTTTTCTTAAAAGTTTCAAAATTACCAACAATATTTTGCATATAATGAAATAGTTTTATTTCAAAATCTAGTTTTGTTAACGAGATTTTTAGTCGAAAACCAATTTTTATCAATTTTAGTAGCATTTCTTAAAAGTTTTTATTTCTTATAGATATAAACAACTACAAATTGGATGAATGAAATTAATTTGAAGTCAATATCTTTTATTCTTCACGCGATATCGGGAACCGAAAATCAATTTTTACCAAATTTGCGTACTATTTTTTGTAGACTTTATTTTTTTATGAAAAAACGGACTGTTGGATTCTTATAAAAAAAATTATTGAAAATCGAAAAAAAAAAAAATCTGTGAGATAAAATAAGTTTGAAGCTAATATTTTTAATTTTTGAAAAGCTATTTGAGTCGAAAGTAAATTTTTGCCAAGTTTTGTTGATTTTTTTTTAGGTTTTTATTTTTGGTAAAAAAATTGTCTGTTCGATTTTTCTCAAAATTTTACTGAATGTTGAAAACAAATTTTTTAAAAGAAAAAATTAGTTTAAAGCTAACAACTCAAATTTTTGAAAAGATACTTGAGTCGAAAATCAATTTTGGAGATAAAATCATTTTTTGTTCATAAAATTTTCCAGTTGACAAATATTTTTTTCCAGTTTTTTTGATTTGATTTGTTCGACCTTTCGAACTGTTTATGACAAGAATTACTCTTAGAGGAATTGTCAATTCCTCAGTACCCGTGAAGAGATTGAACGGTTGCTTTGAAAGATATTGGAGCAAAATTCTATTTGGCCATTTCCAAAATGGACATTTCTAACAATTTGCTAAGATTAAAAGTAGATTTACCCAATTTTATTTAACAATTTGCTAAAGTTAAAATCACGTAATGGCTACTTTAAATTTTAGCGATTTGCTAAATCCATATGACATCTGCACAGTTATTTTTATAAGAACAGTCAACAGTTGGGAATTCCAATTAACGGGTCCGTTGAAACTTATTTGCTTTGTTTATTTTCACGAACTTTCACTCTATAGAGATGTTTGGATGCTCGTTTTTTAATAAAAGCCAATTAGCAATTTACTAGTTAGCAAAACGAAAATTGAAATTTTTGGACTCCCTAAGTAAATTACTAAATAGCTAACTAGTAAATTGTTAAACCCTTAAAATTTAAAGTTTAAAATTTTGAGTCATTGACTTTAAATTTACAATCATCTCATAAATAATATAAGTCTACATTTCGAATATCCCGTTATTTGGACAGGTGTCGCTTTTGGAGGTGTTATATTTTTTGACATTTGAAAAGTAAGAACTATGTTTTTATTATGAACGGAGCGATTCACGCTGGAATAACGCATTGAAATTAATAAAATTCACTATAAAAATGACTATACGTGCCACACAAGCAATGAAACTTTCTCTACTTGGTTGGAAAAGTTTTCTCATCCTGTTGTTTCACGAAGACGTGATCACAATTAGTCACTCAAATCTCGAGATATTAATACGAGTACCTCTAGACTTTTTTTCTTTGGGGCCAAGTAAAGGAATTGTAAACCTTAGGCTTGTTTCACACTATACAGTTTTGACCGTACGGCAAAAAACAGGACGGCGACATTTTGTTAGAGGCCGTGACCGTATATTATGAAAGCGTATATGCTCTTCTTCGCGCCTCTAACAAAATGTCGCCGTCCAGTTTTTTTGCCGTACGGTCAAAACCGTATAGTGTGAAACAAGCCTTAAGGATGGAATCCGTAAAGTTATCAACGTCATATACTAAATTCAATTGACAGTTCTCTTTCAGGAAAATTTAAGTCCTACACAAAAATACTACTCAAGTTGTTAACGTCTCAAATATTGAAATTTTTTAAGAGACAATTTGGAATCCCAAGCTCTTTTTTTTCAATTGTAATGTTTTAGCAATTGTCAAAGTTACCAGTGACATATAGCTGTCAAAATAATAGATAATCTGGTTGTGGTCCCAACAAATTTATCAAGTACGAATAGTTTTAATTAAATAAAGTCCAATGAGTGTATTACTTTTAAAATTTAGAACGTTTAAATTCTTAAATTTAAAGATAAAGTTTAGATTTTCTTTTGTGACATTAAAAAATTCCAAAGTCAACAGTAAATACTTTAAATATTCAACTAATTATGTACGCTGGCAAAAGTTTGGTGTGAATAAGTATGAAACAAACATTGTTATTATGGTCTCTTAAATAACTACAATACGCTACGTTACTATTGATTGCAACTTCTATAAAAGAAACTTCTATAAAAGTAAGTTAAATGGAGTTTCTTGTAGGTTCTTCTACCTATAAAGTAATCCGAAATAAACTTTTACTTTATAAGCAACCCGACAAAAGGATTACCCAATGTTTATAGGATGTCAAAATAAGTAGGTCATTTTAATCAATCAACCATCAGGCACAAATATCGAAATTCCTAGCAACTACCCCATATTGTCCTGAAGGCACTGATGATGGCTCCTTACCTTTGTAAATGTGTATTAAGTTCTATAGATATTCAAAGAAAGAGGGCAAACTTGTGTACCTGTCTATAGTCGTATTTGAACCACTATAAAGAAAACCAAATAATTTCTAAACAGGCGGTTTAAGTGTCTTTAACTTTATCAATAAACCTCTATATAGTACATACTTACTACCTAAGTTTCGTTGGGTTAAATCTTCTAGTATTTGTTTAGGTAAACGTAAAGAAAATAATAAATTATGTTGAGGAAGGTAAGTTATAGGTAGATAAGAGATATCTAGGTTCTTATATGTTGTGATATTTCCCATTTACAAGTCCATGTTAGTAAGTTATAAGTCTTTAAGTTATATTCTGTTATCTGATTCGATCGTATCTTTCGACTCACGTGAATTTTGCATTTAATTTGCCTGATATTTATCATTAATTTATTTTTTTTTATCTTTTAAATGTTAAACTTTATCAATATTCTATTTTTAAAATTGTAAACAAAATTGAATACCTGTTAAATTAGCTTTAGTATGAAGGTCTTTGGAATTTTGGAGCAATCCAGCGGATATTACAATACAGATTTTCAAATGGACGTTTAACAGAATAAAGAGTTTTCCAATAAAGATGATTGTCACTTTTGAAGCTCTCAGTTTTTGAGATTTTTTAAGTATGGGAAAATATACACGCTCCAACATTTTAATTGTTAAATTAATAATAGGTAAATAAAAATTCATTACGAAAGTTTTGAAGTCACAGTTTGCATTGAAACTGGTGCAAAAATTTGACTTGTGAAGATTAGTTAATGAAGTGTAAAATCGAAACCGTGTGTTAATATTTCTGCTGAAGTCGTATAGACTAAAGTGTTCAGGAAAATCCATTTTTGTGAATTCCTCATCGATCTTTGGTATTTGGCATCCCACTTACGACATAACATGATATTCTTCATTAAAAAAAAAGTGTTTAAGGCTTTTACAGTTCAGTTAACAGATGTCCAGCGTTAACGAGCAAATATTTCGCTGATTCGGTCTTTAAAATAAAAGAAAATGATCCGGATTTGCATCGAAAATCCTCTTCAGTGAGGAAGTCTATTATTACCTCAGAGGCTTCGTTACCTCACCTTATGCCTATAGGCAAAATTGTCTCCATCGCAAACGTATCAATGTGAGGCTGATGCAACTATAGAGGTGAAAAGATAAATGATAAATGATTTTTTACTGCCGGAATTGGAACATAATGATATGGACCATTTTGATTTTCAATAACACGGGTTAACGTTCGACACAATCAACAAAGTTGCAAGGTAAGCCGTGTTATTTCTTAAAGAGGATATCACACGCAACCGCCGATATTATGTTATTTTACACTTCTAGATTTGTTTTAACTTCCAATAGGAAGTTATTGTAATCGGTCCGATTTAAAATTTTGACATTTCTCGAAGTTTCAAGGTCTCTAGAATTATAATTAAAAGATTTTTAGAGAGATCTCTGAGTGTGTTTGTGTACGTATGTACGTTCGTACGTCCATACGTTCTTGAAGCTTTTTTCGTCATCCATATCTCAAGAACCAGTAGAGATATCGACTTCGAATAGTATTTGTTATACAGATAATAATGCACAAAGATGCAGAAAAGGCTTTTAAAAAAATTGAGTAAGTGGTTAACCCAAAATATCTCGAGAACCAATAACGCCAGCGACTTGAATTAAATTATATATTATATATTGTGACTTAATATGAAATAATATAATTGTGAAAAAAAATAATTAAAGGTTATTTTTATAAATAAAAAAACACAAAAAAAAATGTCAACACGAATATTTCACGAAAAAAAAAATGATTTTATCTCCAAAACAATTTTATGCGATTAACGTTTTTGACATCTGGTAAAATTTTGAGAAAAATCTAATTGATAGTTTTTTTTTTACAAAAAAAAACATACAAAACATTACTAAAACTTGGTAAAAATTGATTTTCAACTAAAAATATCGTTATCAAAAAATAGATTTTGAAATCAAACTATACAAATATGCAAAATATTGTTGGTAAAGCAAATGATAAGAGAGTGTTTTCGAAGAAAAATATTGACTTCTAGTTATTTTATCTCACACAAAATATTGTTATGAACATTTTGTTAAAGTTTTAAGCAAGACAAAAAGACAGACGGAATGGAAAGCTATCTTATCAGTGTGGGTCGCATCCCAGCCTCTTTTTTAACTTCCCATAGGAAGTTATTGTAATGGGTCCGATTTGTCAAATTGAAAATTTTGACATTTCTCGACGTTTCAAGGTCCCTAAAGTCGAAATAAAAGATTTTTAGAGAGATGTATGTGCGTGCGTGTGTACGTACATACATATGTACGTTCGTACGTTCGCGACGTTTTTTTCGTCGTCCATAGCTCAAGAACCAGAAGAGATATCGACTTCAAATAAATTTTGTTATACCGATAATAAGGCAGAAAGATGGAGAAAGGGCTCTCAAGAAAATTGCGTGGGTGGTTTTTTACCATACCAATTTAAAAAAGAGGCTGGGATGCGACCCACACTGATAACTTCCCATCCCGTCTGCCGATTTGTCTTTCTTAAAAGTTTGTCTATATGTATCAATTTTTACCAAATTTACGTACTATTTTTTGTAGATTTTATTTTTTCATGAAAAAACGGACTGTTGGATTTTTATAAAAAAATTAGTGAATATCGAAAACAATATTTTCTGCGAAATAAAATAAGTTTAAAAGCAATATTTGTGATTTTTGAAAAGCTATACTTGAGTCGAAGGTAAATTTTTACGAAGTTTTAGTATTGTTTTTTTAGGTTTTTATTTTTTGTAAAAAAAAACTGTCAATTCGACTTTTCTCAAAATGTTATCAGATGTCAAAAACATTATTCTTCGTTGCACAAAATTGTTTTGGAGATGAAATCATATTTTAGTCGTAAAATTTTCGAGGTGACAAATTTTTTTTTCAGTTTTTTTGATTTATAAAAAAAACCGTTAATTGAATTTTTTTCCAAAAATATAATTGTTTTGTATCACGTTACAATATATAATACAAAATTTAATTCAAGTCTCTAGCGTCATTGGTTCATGAGATATTTAGGGTTAACCAAAATTTTCACCTTTTTTTTAAACTGCTATGGTAAAAAAAACACCCACGCAATTTTCTTGAGAGCCCTTTCTGCATCTTTCTGCCTTATTATCTGTATAACAAAATTTATTTGAAGTCGATATCTCTTCTGGTTCTTGAGCTATGGACGACGAAAAAAACGTCGCGAACGTACGGACGTACGGACGTACGTACACACACACGCACAGACATCTTTCTAAAAATCTTTTATTTCGACTCTAGGGACCTTGAAACGTCGAGAAATGTCAAAATTTTCAATTTGTCAAATCGGACCCATTACAATAACTTCCTATGGGAAGTTAAAAATTAATAAAAGTTGGTAAAAATTGATTTTCGGCTCAAAAAGCTTTTCAAAAATTAAAAATATTGGCTTCAAACTTATTTTATTTCGCAGAAAATATTGTTTTTTATATTCAATAATTTTTTTATAAAAATCCAACAGTCCGTTTTTTCATAAAAAAAATAAAATTTACAAAAAATAGAACGCAAATTTGGTAAGAATTGATACATTTAGACAAACTTTTAAGCAAGACAAATCGATAGACGGGATGGGAAGTTATCAGTGTGGGTCGCATCCCAGCCTCTTTTTTTGTTTAGGTTTTTATTTTTTGTAAAAAAACTGTCAATTCGATTTTTCTCAAAATTTTTCCTAATGTTGAAAACAATATTTCTTATAAGTTAAAATTAGTTAGAAGCCATAATCTCAAATTTTTGAAAAGATATTTAAGTCGAAAATCAATTTTTACCAACTTTTGTTAAATTTTTTTTTCGGTTTTTAATTTTTTGTAAAAAAACTGTCAATTCTTTTTTTTTCAAAATATTACTGAATGTTGAAAACAATATTTTTTGAAAGATAAAAGTAGTTTAAAGCCAATATCTCAAAGTCTTAAAAAGATATTTGAGTCAAAACTCAATTTTTACCAACTTTTTTTTATTTTTTTTTTAGGTTATTATTTTTTGTAAAAAAAACTGTCAATTCGATTTTTCTCAAAATTTTTCCTACTGTTGAAAACAATATTTCTTATAAGTTAAAATTAGTTAGAAGCCATAATCTCAAATTTTTGAAAAGATATTTAAGTCGAAAATCAATTTTTACCAACTTTTGTTAATTTTTTTTTTTCGGTTTTTAATTTTTTGTAAAAAAACTGTCAATTCTATTTTTTTCAAAATTTTACTGAATATTGAAACCAATATTTTTTGAAAGATGAAAGTAGTTTAAAGCCAATATCTCAAAGTTTTGAAAAGATATTTGAGTCAAAACTCAATTTTTACCAACTTTTTTTTATTTTTTTTAGGTTATTATTTTTTGTAAAAAAACTGTCAATTCGATTTTTCTCAAAATTTTATCAGATGTCAAAAACATTATTCTTCGTTGCACAAAATTGTTTTGGAGATGAAATCATATTTTAGTCATAAAATTTTCGAAGTGACAATTTTTTTTTTCAGTTTTTTTGATTTATAAAAAAAACCGTTAATTGAATTTTTTTCCAAAAATATAATTGTTTTGTATCACGTTACAATATATAATACAAAATTTAATTCAAGTCTCTAGCGTCATTGGTTCATGAGATATTTAGGGTTAACCAAAATTTTCACCTTTTTTTTAAACTGCTATGGTAAAAAAACCACCCACGCAATTTTCTTGAGAGCCCTTTCTGCATCTTTCTGCCTTATTATCTGTATAACAAAATTTATTTGAAGTCGATATCTCTTCTGGTTCTTGAGCTATGGACGACGAAAAAAACGTCGCGAACGTACGGACCTACGGACGTACGGACGTACGTACACACGCACGCACAGACATCTTTCTAAAAATCTTTTATTTCGACTCTAGGGACCTTGAGACGTCGAGAAATGTCAAAATTTTCAATTTGTCAAATCGGACCCATTACAATAACTTCCTATGGGAAGTTAACAACAACATGTTTTAAACGTTATCAAAAAAAAAGTTAGACTCTCTTATGCAAAATAACATGGGTTTTATTTTGTTTTGCTTGTTGATTGTTTGGAGATGAACCTTTCCTTAAGTAAGACTGTGTTTTTGGTGGACTTTAAAATAGAAACACATTGGAGCACAGACCTTAATATTTAACTAGTATCAAAAATATTAGTTTTTAATATTTTTTTCTTACCTTTTAAAACAATAAGATTACTTTAAGAAGTAAAATTTAAATTATTTTAATAATATAAAATCAATTCTGAGGAAAACATGGGTCGCGGTAAGCATTGTTCCCTAGAAGAGAAAGCTGTAATTTTAGTTTTACGAAGTGAGGGAAAGTCTTTGAGGGAAATAGCCAGAATAATGAGCAAATCTCTCAAGTTGATTGCAAAAGCAATTTAACCAATTGAGCCAAAAAAAAACAGCTGAGAATACCAAGCAAAACAACCTCAAGAGAAGAGTAAAAGATCATTTGCGCCTCAAAAAAAAGATCCTTACAAGTCTTCAAGGAAATAAAAAACAAACTACAGCTTCCAATAACTTCCAAAACTGTTCGTAGAAGACTTGTTGAAGCTAACTTGTTCAGAAGGATCGCAAGAATGGTGCCCTTTCTAAGGAAAAAAAAATATAACAACGCGGTTTAAAGTCGCCCACGATCATTTTGCATTGGAGTGGGCCAAAAGGAGGCAAAAAGTGGAGGAATTTTTTATGGATGGACGAAACTAAGATACATTTGTTGGGAAGTGATGGTAGACAAACCGTTAGAAGGCTTTCTTTGAAATAACAAAATCCCAAATACATCCAGAAAACGGTCAAGAATGGTGGCGGCTAGTATCATGCTTTGGGGTTAATTTTCTTGGTATGGCGTTGGACCAATACATTTGATTGAGGGTAAAATGGATCAAAATATGAAGGTGAATATCATGAAGGATACAATGCTGCCTTATGCGGACAAGAACATGCCTCTCAAATGTTGTCTACACCAGGACAACGACCCTAAGCACACATCCAAATTTGCTCAAAAGTATTTTAAAGACCAAAAAATCAGCGTATTGGAGTGGCCATAGAACATTTTGGGGGGGATTTAAAATGCGCGATTGGGAAACATTTAACAAAACATAAAGCCGAACTATGGAGGATGGTTCAACAGGAGTGGTACAATATTTCAATTGACAGATGCCGCTGATTATTTGACTCAATGTCCAACAGATGTCACACTGAAATTAAAGCTAAGGGCCAGGCTACAAGATATTAAAATAATTTTGAAATCCAGAATAGCTTTGCATTTAATTTAATTTTTTTAAATCTGTGTAGGTACATGTCTATTTTAATGTCCACGAAATTCGTTCCTTTTTTTTCATTTTAGATTTAAAATGTTTTAGGTTATAACTTTACCATAAATAATGGGTAATTTTAGTTTGAAAGAAAGAAAATGAAAACCAAACTTGAAAAAAAAATCTTTTTAAGTCAATAAAAAATTGAATTTTTAAAACTCTGTTCGGTGTTTCTATTTTAATGTCCATATCTGTACATACTCCTCCTTTTTCTTCTTCTATTCCTTCGAGCAAAAATAAAAAACAACATAAAATAGGCATTCCATCCAAACAAGTCCTTTTGTTATTCTCTTCCTTCTCGTCCTTTTTAGTAATTTTTTAATGATTTTTTTCTTCCTTTGTTATACCTATACCTACCTATTCTTCCTTTCATCTTGACAGAATAGAAAAAAAAATAAAAAAAAAAATCTATCAAATCCAAGCGACATTAGACACGAATAGAGTAAAAATACGAAAGTACACATTAGTCCAACTCCAATGACAAAAACAAAACTTAATTCCATTTGTGGTGAAATTACGTCACCCACCACCTCCCCCCATCATCTTCGTTTTCATTCTTCTCTATCCTTTACGTTTCTCTATACACATCATCAGCTGTTTAACAAAAAATAAAATAAAAATAAAAATAAAAACAACAACAACAACAACATGAACAAATATAGTAATTTCCAGTTCCTATAATTGTCGATTCTTATAAATCCGATTTTCGCATTCGAATCTAAATAAATTATAGCAAAGTTATAAAATAAACTAAACAATCCCGCGAGGCTAACCCTATCTATCTCTATCAATGCTGTCGAACGTACTGCAAAAGCAATATTCGTATTGCTTTAGCTTGGTACGTACTGCCGGCCGTACTGCACACTTTTCTTTTGTACTGCATTTTCATTTTTGTATTGCCATTTGTATTGCCTTTTCAAATTCGTTGTTCATAAAACTAAATATGAAAAAAAGTTTAGGGTGGCATCACTTTAAATATTTTCCATGAAAGTGCACTTCCAAGTTCCACTATTTTGTCGAACTTTGTCAAAAACGAATTTATCGATGACGCCTCTCTGAACTCAATAGATTTTTGTAATAAATATTGCTTTTAAGACTCAAAAGAAATCTACCTTGGCGCACAAGCTAACATTTTAGTTTGCTCTGGGGGCTTAACAGGTGAGGTTATACAAAATATAAAATAAAAGTGGAGAGATTACTACATCGAATTATGCACTCAAATAAGAAAAACAATCAAGTTCTAAGAAAAAGTTTTAGAAGCCGTGCAAACAATTGATCTACAAAAATAAATCCCCAAGCCTTACCCCGCTTATACAATTGTTTCCAAATTTAATTCAAGAAGAACTTGTCAATGACCTTGATGATAAATGGAGGGCTCTTTTACATCAAAGTATGATAAGTGTAGATTTGAAATTCGAAGACTATTGGAGCGCTATCTTTAATTAAAAATGCATTAAATGCTCCAATGTTTCCTCTTTTTTTTTAAATGTTTTTTACATTTGTTGGGTCCATTTTATGCTTTCCGCATAGCATAGCATAGCAGTGCAAGTGCAGAGCGCATATTTTCCCAAGTAGCTTTGATAAAAGATTAAAAAAAACTCTTTACTGACATCCACAGTCAATTCAATTTTAATGGCATAGGAATTAATAAGCCATAGCTGCGCTATGTAAAATTCAATAAACATTGTTTGCCTTCCAAAATTATTACTAGTTACCTGAATTTAAAATATAATTTTGTGTTAAGTTTTTATAAAAAAATATTCTCGTGCCAAAATTACATAGGTATTAATTTTTATTATAAAAAAGTTTCTATTTTATTAAAAGTGAAATTAATAAAAATATTAATGTTAAAATAAGACTAAGCCATTGAACTAAAAGGCTTATAGATACATATATAAAGTAGTTATGTGTCTAAGTTTATTTTTTGTTATAAAGAAAAATAAAAATAAATATGAATTTAAAAAAAAAATATATTCGTATTGCTTTTGTGCAAAAATTATGCAAAATTTTTTGGAATGTATACTGCTTTGGACTTTTCCAAAACGACAGCACTGATCTCTATCAACATAACACACGCTATTTTTTTATTTGTAACTTTATATCTATTGCAGACTTTTTGACTATTATCATAAGAACCTGTTTTTCATATGAATTTGTCATGAAAGAGAGACAGAAAGACACAACAAAATAAAAATAATAAAATAAAACAAAAAGAAAATATAAACAAAAAGTCAGTAAATCCAAAAGTCATATACTCATACTCACACTATGTTTATTGCTCCAGCATCAGCAACATTTATATAGAAATACGGTCTGTTGTGTGTTTTAACGGTGAAGAATAGTGACAGTGAGTGAGTGAACCATCATACAGAATCGCATACAAAATCCACATCACATGCAACCAAAACCAGCAGCTATCAGCCGGAGTCCGGAGTCCGGACTGACTGACTTTATAAAAGATGAAAGAGACGAAGACGAAGGCGTTAAAGTTGTTCTTGTTGTTGTTGTTTTTGCAGCTTCTGTTATTGCTGGACCAGGAGTTTAAGTGATTTTTTTCTTAACTATCTTCACACTTTTCTATTCAAAAACGAAAATTCACTAGACACACTTCACATTCACAGATAATGCAA
The DNA here is from genome assembly GCA_920104205.1 of Eupeodes latifasciatus. Taxonomy (NCBI): domain Eukaryota; kingdom Metazoa; phylum Arthropoda; class Insecta; order Diptera; family Syrphidae; genus Eupeodes; species Eupeodes latifasciatus. Next base: position 48,867,542 of record OV049926.1, on the reverse strand, counting down.
CGAAAATAACACAAAAACAAGTGTTTCACTTTTTATTTTAACTCATATAGGGTATTCTTTTTTTTTTTCAATTCTTCAATAATAATGCTTGAAGTTTTTATTTTTGCATTCACTTCTATAAATTGAAAGACATAAGAAAACAAGAATTTCGAATAAAATTCACAAGAAGGAAAAAAGTTAACAAATTCTCAACACAAAACAGAAAAACACAGATACAATGGATAGTCTAGGTACCTAGATGCACCATCATAAGATAAATAAATAATAATAATAATAAAAACAAACAACAACCACTACACTAAACTATAGATACAAATGTATCTATGTGAAGTATCTAAAGATATTTAGATCATGCTCATGTTGTACATTTGTGTATTTTTCTTGCACTAGAAGCGACTCAGTTGAATCAATCGAAATACAAATAATAATAAAATAAAAATAAAAAAAAAGAACTTTGAGAACACGTGTACTGTATGATGTGGTGGTGCTGATGGTTCTGGTGGTGCTGCTGCTTCCGAGGGATAATCCTCACTCTATACATATATTATCTGCTGAAGCTGAACTCGCATTCGCACTCGCACTAGCACTCGCCGAACCAGGTACACCAGAAGTGAACAAAAATTGATTACTTTTTGGAAATCCACAATAAATAACATCCAGATACAAATACAAATTTGGGTAGGTATAAAGTTTTTAAATTCAATTTGTATCTTTATTTATTTTTTTTTTTAATTCAAGTTAAGTTTGAATGATTAGCGAAGTAGTAGGTAGTTTAATTTAATTCAATTCACTTCACTTCACTTTAAGTTTATTATTGATGAGAGAAAGAGAAAGAGAGGGAAAGGAATTAAAAGAAAAAACAACAAAAACAAAAAAACATTTGTTTGTCTACATTTTTTTGTTTTTTGTTTAAATAAATTAAAATTATCTACTATAGGGTATAAGTAAAGAAGTCATGAACAAGTTGAACTTCTATTTTAAAGTGCGAGACTAGTACATTTGCCGGATTTGATTATAAGTGCAACCGAGGAGAGAACATTACGCGTCGGGACGTCGATTATAAAGAGCAACTATAAGTTGATATGTTTTTAAAATCACTTATTTGAAAAAAAAAAAATGATGTAAATAAAATAAAACTACCGCAACGCAAGGTGTAATTTATATTAAATACGAACGCTCCACCAAAGACGACACCAAAAATTCAACTAAACTAAACATGTATCTGAGCAACCTTGCTTGGTGAGAAAAACACGAATTCCGATTTCTAGTCGTTCTCAACATAGCGCAGTTCAGTTTTTGGTTTCATTTGGTTTTGTATGCTTTTGGTTTATCGTATCGTATTGGCTCGGCTGGCGCTGCTGCTGGCTGCTCTGCGATGCTATAATACGTAACGTACACTACGACTACACTGTGTTGTCGAGACTGATTTTTGTTGTTGTTGTTGTTGGTTGGTTGTTGCTGACTCTGGCGCTGGCCTGGCTTGTCCACTTGTGTGTATAATAATCTCAAGTGGTCGTTTTTGGGTATTTTTTATTTTTTGTAGGAGGTTTATTATTAGTGTTGCAAGACGAGGGGAAATATTTTTAAGTTACTACAAAAATTTATATTCTTTTTGTTTAAACAAGATAAGATAAAAAAATGCTCTAATGACTTCATTGAAAACAAAATGTAGTACAATAACTTTTTTAACTGAAGTTATTTTTTTAAAAAATGTCATTCTCAAAAAATATTTCAATGACCACAAAGTGAACACTTTTTTTTAAAGGTGAAAACTTGATTAAAAAGAGAATAACGCTATGTTTTCAATAAATGGTGTTTATGACAATTTCGCAGTTATAGAGGTCATAACAATTATCTTTATGATTTTAGGCTCTTTACCTTTTTATGTAGATGTAGAATTCAATAATAAGAAAAATGATGCCTGTTTTTTTTTTAATTTCTCGGAGTCGGCCTATTTGACAGCCAATGGCAGATCCAGGGGTGGGGAGGGGGGGGGGTTTCGTAGGGTTTATGACCCCCCTGGGAGATAATTTGTTTGTTTTTTTTTCGAAGGAATTCCCTTTAATTCAAAACTAATCGTATTGCGTTTATAGACATGACCCCCCATTATATTTTGAATTATTAATTTTTTGTATATGAAAACAAAATTTGTATTTTACTTCCTTAGACTTTGTTGCTAAAAGTACTACTTTTAACTGAAAACTGGATTACTTGTCTCCTACGCTTCATTCGAAGCTCCTATTGGTTCAACGAGTTAAGCTGATTAACTGATCCAAGTGGTATCACAACAGACCATACTTTGGTCTAAGTGTGTTGGACGTCCCAACCAACAGCCACTTTAACCTAACCTAACCTAACTGAAAACTGGACCAAGAACATAATATGAATCGGATATTCAGCCTTATTCTAAAAACACAGCACAAATTCATCAACTTTTGACCAATGGACGATCAAGGGGGGGGTCATATGAGCGATAAAGCTTATACAGTCAAGTTGTATAAGTAAAGATTTCATCTAAAGATTTGTTAGTAATTTAACGACATTCACCATATAGCGGTTTGCTGTCAAAAACAACTCAAATTTTTGTTTTCACTCAATTTAGAATTTCAAAAAAACTTTAGTAATGCTTTAAATCATTTTCATAAAATTTGTTTTTAAGAAAAAGAGTTTCTTAAGAAGAAACCTTGAATAAGAAATCGTCAATTTAAAAATATGTGATTTTTTAAAAACTTTTTCTAAATTTTGTATTCTTAATTTGGCTTCTTTGTACAAGAAAAACATATTTTGGTATTGCTCCACCTTCATTTTTTTAAAGTTTCTCAAGAACTAATGGACCGATTTCAATAATCTTTTTTTTCTGTGCAAGCTATTGTCGATTATCAAATGATCAAATTGATGATCAAATATGTCATTTTTTTATTTAATAAAAAAAAAAATATTACCTAATTTTGTTTACAAAACTCGGCAAGAAAATTTAAATGTAAAATGTATGCATGTATATCTATAAGCACCCTATTTAGTGCTTACCAAAAATATTTTTAAGAGAAAATTTAAAATTTAAAATAATTTTCGAAAAAAAAAATAAGTTACATTTTTAAATCTTAAAATATAGGAAATATTTTTAAACAGACTTTTTGGAAGACATTAGCAAGTTCTAGCGACCCAGTCGTGTATTTTATTTCTTTTAAAATTGATTTTCTTTTGAATGCAAAAGATCTTAAAAGATCTTAAAAAATTAAATAAACCTACTTTTGAAGTGAATTTGCTTTGGATGCTCTAGAACTGAGATTTAAACAAGAATTTCAATAATATAAAAGTCCCAAAACAGCAAAAGTGACACTTTTGTTAAACTAATGGCTAATTGAAAAAACATAATAAACGTTTCATATTTATTGATATAAAAGCTTTGAATCCCTTGAGATTTGAAGTGAAAAGAGATTCTGAAACGTGTAATTTGTGAGTGCCACACAAACGTTTCTTCCCAACTTATTTGTTTACCTTAATTTGTTTTAATTTAATTTTTTAATTTTCTACAATTTTTAAGTTTTTTTGACTCCTTTAAGGTCAAAATAAGAGTAAGCAGACTGATAGCGATAGTAATAATAGACTCCCGAAAATTGAGTCCGAAAAAACTGCGTCAAAAAGAGCCCGACAGTTCTTTATATCAGATCGTCTCTCTTGAATTTTTGTAGCGTTGCGTTTTTCGCAATAATAAAAATGGAAACAAGAAAAGAAAAAAAAAGCTAGTTTTCAAAACAATTTCTTACATTTCTGCGTGAAATGCACCAAAAACCCTCTAAACTATTGTGTCTTAGCTCTTAAATATGACATATTTAGAAAACTATTGGAATCTTGGAATGCTTTCATATGTAGAGAGTCAACCAAATTAAATAGTAAATGTAAGGTTAAGATACACATTATATTACAAAACATTAAAAAACATTTTTAAGCGGTGAGTAAAAATCATCTAAGTGTGGGACCCCCCCCTGATTAAAAGTCTGGATCCGCCCTTGTTGACAGCTGTCACTTGATTTATGCTCAGTTTGATTTGCCATTTCATAAAAAACTCCAGAAACAAACATTTTTTAAAAATAGGTTGGGATGCGACCCACACTGATAACTTCCCATCCCGTCTGTCGATTTGTCTTACTTAAAGTTTGTAGGTTTTTGTTTTTTTGTTAAAAAAGTTGTCAGATCAATTATTCTAAAAAAAATTAAAATTACCAACAATATTTTGCATATGATGAAATAATTTGATTTCAAAATCTATTTTTGGTAACGAGATTTTTAATCGAAAACCAATTTTTGGTATTTTTGTAGTATTTCTTAAAAGTTTTTATTTCTTATATAAACAAATACAAATTGGATGAATTCACTTAATTTGAAGTCAATATCTTCTAATATTCACGAGATATCGAAGACCGAACGTACATTTTTACCAATTTTACGTTCTTTCTTTGTAGATTCACTGAAAGTCGAAAACAATACTTTCTATGAGATAAAATTAGTTCGAAGCCAATATTTTAGATTTTTGAAAAGATATTTGAATCGAAAGTAAATTTTTACCAAGTTTTAGTAATGTTTTTTTTAGGATTTTATTTTTTATTAAAAAAAAATAAATGTCGATGCGATTTTTTCAAAATTTCACCATATGTCAAAAACGTCATTCTTCGTTGCATTAAATTATTTTGGAGATAAAATCTTTTTTTGTCCGTAAAATATTAGAGGTGACAATTATTTTTTCCTAGTTTTTTGATTTATAAAAAAACCGTTAATTGGATTTTTTTTCTAAAAATATACTAGGTTTTTATCACATTACAATATATAATTTAAAACTTAATTCAAGTCTCTAGCATTATTGGTTCGTGAGATATTTCGGGTTAACCAAAATGTTCACCTTTTTTTTCAAATTGCTATGGTAAAAACAACTACGCAAGCAATTTTATTGAGAGCCCTTTCTGAATCTTTCTACATTATTATCTGTATAACAAAATTTATTTGAAGTCGATATCTCTACTAGTTCTTGAGCTATGGACGACGAAAAAAACGTCGCAAACGTAAGGAAGTACGGACGTACGTACACACGCACGCACAGACATCTATCTAAAAATCTTTTATTTCGACTCTAGGCACCTTGGAACGTCGAGAAATGTCAAAATTTTCAATTCGACTAATCGGACCGATAACACAAACTTCCCATGGGAAGTTAAAAATGCTCTAATGACTTCATTTAAAAGTTTTTAAAACAAAATATGGTAAGGCAAAACTTTTTTAACTAGAGTTCTTTTTTTAAAAAATGTCGCTGTCGAAAAAATATTTCAATGACCACGAAGTAAACCCTTTTCTTAAAAGGTAAAAACTTGATCCAAAAGTAAAAAACGCTATGTTTTCAATAAATGTTGGTTATTACAATTTCGCAGTTTTAGTTTTAGAATTCATAATTTCTAATGACCTTTGTTTTTTTTTAATTTTCTTGAAGTCGGTCTATTTGACAGCTGTCAATTGATTTGTTCTCAGTTTAATTTGCCATTTCATAAAGAACTCCAGAAACACACATATTTTAACTAGGGTTCTTTTTTTTACAAAAAATTGATTCTTGAACAAATATTCCACAGACCACGAAGTGAACACTGAACTATTTTTCCCAGGTAAAAACTTTAACTTTAAATTAAAAAAAAAAGTTGCGTTTTCAAAAAAATGTGGTTATTACAATTTCGTTTGTTTTTGGTGAAGAACTCAATAATTTCTAATGACGGTTGTTTTTTTTTTTTACTTTTCTCCGAGTTGGTCTTTTTGACAGCTGCCAGCCACTTGATTTATGCTAACTTTTGGTTTGCCGTTAACTCTTGAACAACAACGTTTGCAGATCGTATAAATTTATTACTTACAGTTACAGACGGTGCTACATGCCAAACTTCCAACGAAACAATCAATTTATAGAAGTAGACTTTTGGTGAGCGCAGTATTTCACGTCGTGGGCCTGCAGCATGTCCTCCAATATCGTTGGATTTATCACCGCTAGACTATTTTTTATGGGGTAGTGTAAAGTTGCTTGTCTACGCAGATAAGACGAAGACTATTGACATCTTGGAAAGAAATTTTTGGCGAGTAATTGCAGACATACGGGATCAAAGCGGCCTATACGGTAAAAAGTGGTCGAAAATTGTGCCTCGCGTGGCTTATTGCCCAAAAATCATTTTTGAAACATAGTGGCGAACCCGTATATTTTAAATAAAGCTCAATTCTTGGCCATAACATTCAATTATATGCATTTTATTTCTTCTTGAAAATGATACGTCTCAAAAAACAACCTTTATAAAGCTAGAAATTTTACAATTTCGCATTACCATTTTTTCCATTTTTTCATTTCACTTTTTATTCTTTTCTTAAATTTGTATTTAGGTTTTAAATTATTTTCTCCATTGACACGGTGCGTTGGGCTGTCATGCCAGAGGTTTTGGGTTCAATCCCTGCATGTGTCATCTAAAGTTGTTTTCAAGGGTACTGCCTCTTGCGTGGAATTAACAAATTCTCCAAGAGTAATTCTTGTCATGAAAAGTGCTTTCTAAAATTAGACGTTCGGATTCGGCTTAAAACTGCAGGTCCCAGACAGTATTAATCGCACACAGAAATGGTTCAGAGTTATAAGTCAATAGGTCCTATAGTTCTCAATGGACTGTTGCGCCTCCTTGTAAGAAATATAACGACTGTTTTAAAACTCTGTCCAAAAGGTGAAAGGGCGTAAGTTAACTTAAGCAGAAATAAAGTGGATAAAGTGCTTCATTTTGTCTTAATAGCTGATTTATTTTTAATTTAGAAGTACATATATTTTCCAGATTGTAAAAATGGCGGGTAAATTTTGATTTTTAACTCAAAAATCTTTTCAAAAATTAAAAAAAAAAATTAAAAAAATATTGTTTTCAACATTCAGTAAATTTTGTATAAAAATCCGACATAAGCAAAATTGGTAAAAATTGATGTGCGATTCTCGATATCTCGTGAAAAAATGAAGGTTTTGACTTTAAAATAATTGTATGTATTCTGTTTCAAATTTTATTTGAAAAATCCAATCTGTATTTGTTTATGTATGTATGTACATATGTATATAAGAAATAAAACTTTCAAGAACTAAAAACTTTCAAAACTTTCAAAAAATCCTCCTTAACAAAAATTGATTTTGAAATCAAACTTATTTTATCATCTGCTAAATATTATTGCTAACTTTTAGTTAATTTCCTAGAAAAATTCAACTGACAAATTTTTCTAAAAGAACACGAAACCCTACGAAAACAACAAAAAACTAAGGGAAAATTTGGGTTTGACTCAATTATTACGAGAACAAAGAAAAATATTGACTTCAAATTCATACAAAATATTGTTACTTATATTTTTCTAAAGCTTTAGACAAGGCAGATCGACAGACGGGATGGAAAGTTGTGTAGGTCGCATCCCAGCCTTTTTATTCAAGTTTAAGCTTATGTTTCTGAAAAATGCTTAAAAAGCATAAATAGAACTACACAAAATGAAAATTTTGTTAAATTTGGAAATATTTTTAAAACAAAAATTTATAGTAAAGAACTGCTCTACTACTACTACTGTTCTGAAGATAATTATAAGAGCATTGGCAACACTGTTTAAGTCTAGCAACATTTACGAATATTAAAGAAAGAGTATTTATTCTTTGTGTCTTTTTGGGGGTTGGGCGTTATTTGTATGTTAGTCCTCTGGTCCTTAACAACCGTTCCTCTTCAGGTTTTGACTTTAAGGGTTGAAGAGAATGATACCATAACAAAAAACACATGTTGCATTTTTGAAGTAAGACATTTTAAAGAAGGTATACTCAGCTAAGAGAAATATCATGGCATACAAATAAAAATAAAAACAATGAAAACAGAAAGTGAAATAAACTTTAGAATGAAGAGAACATATGTATGTAAATTTCAGAAGTCAAGACATAAATCATACAGAGTCTTTAACAAAAGGAATATTTTTCAAGGGAAATTAATGGATGTTTATTTAATTTTAAAGAAGAAACTATGCCATCAACAATAGAAAACGATATCGGCAACAATATCTACGTATGCATCACGACGAACCAAAAGTGGTTTAGTTTCCGAAATGTGACTCCGAAATGTTCACCATTTTTAGTAGTGGTATAGTTTATACTTGTCAAATATAAATGATGACAGCTTCTAAAGTGACAACTGTCATAATAGTAGGATATTTAAAATGAAACCGTTTGTTATAAAACCTAAAACCATGTTCTTTTACAACGTTGTCAACTGAGACGAATCCAAAGTCTTAATAAGGCTATTCCATCATATTTTAAAACATATCTACATACATACATATGTTGAAAAAGCAAAGAACACACCAAAAAATCTTTCAAATAAATTCATATTCTCAAATACTTACATATTTCGATTTCAAATGAATGAATTCCGAAATTGGAATCAGAAGCCTTCTATGTTCGATTTTTATTTCACTCTTATTTTCTTTAAAAAGTCTTTCTCTTTTAAATATTCTCAATATGCTATTTAAGAGAAAGATATGTGTGGACAAGGAAAATAAGAAGTTAACAAAAGAGTTTTGTTTGAAATTGTACTGAATATGTTTTTTTTTATGTGGATTAATTTTCAGTAAACAAAATAATTTAACGGTTATACCTCAATATTTGGTCACAATATCAACAGAACCGAAAACACCCTTACCTTATATTCTTTCTATATCCACCCTTAAGAAATATATTCCCAGAAATTTGTTGCTATGGTACTTTACGCCCTACAAACAATAGAATTTTTCTTCAGTAGGAATTTTCCAAATGTTTTGTTTTCTAGTTCGTTAGCCAAAAACCGACAATAATGTCATTTAAAGACGTCAGAGGTAAATATTCTTTCAAACATCTTCAAATATTTGTATTTCTTGATTGACATTCAATATTTTTTAAAGATTTATCAGAGCATCTTAAGCTCTTGGGCTTTCCTCGGATTTTTCCATTGCAAGCCTTGTGCAGCAACTACGGAAGTTTGGCTAGTTTTCGAATTGTCTCAGAAATACTCCAATGGCTAGCAAGTCTCCTTGAACCTGGAACAATACTCTCTGGTAGTGCAGAAAGTGAAGCCGAACGAGTTCTTCTAATTCGTTCAGCAACTGAATTTTTTGTCACAAAATCTTCAATCAAATTGAATCCTCGAAAATTGTATGCCTCTTCGGCAGCTACTGCCGGTGAGTTACAAAAGATTACAAAACTCTTGATAACGCCATCACATAAAAATGAAGACAACGATGATGATGAGAACTTTAGAAGTCTAAATCAAGTAGATATTGGTGATAAAATCGATGATTTACGTAGAGCACGAGAACTTTCGTCAGACTTGACAAATCGTGGGGCAGCTTTGTATGATCTTTTGTCGAAGGAAGTCGTCAACAAGGAATCTCGAATTATGCAAGCCAATCGACCAATGGAAATCTCAAGTGCTGAGCGATCTTTGAAGAATGCTATATCAGTGGCACAGTTGAAGTTGCAAACAAGCCGAGTTCAATTGGAAAGTTCAAGGGTTGAATTTAATGCTCTCAGCACGAAATTACAACGGAAGAAAGCTGAATTGGAGAGAACCAAGCAGCGTCTTGAGGCTCTAGAAAAAATACGGCCAGCTCATTTGCAAGAATTCGAACAATACGAAATCGAGCTAAAGGAATTATTTCAACAATATTTCCTACGAATTCACTGTCGAGATGCCCTCAAAGCCCAGATAATGGCTCGAAGTGAAAAAACCGCAGGAAGACAGATTTCTTCACCAATACAGAAACCAGCAGAAAGTTCTATGCACTTCTTGCCTGAGGGACTGATGGAAGATTTTGATGATGAGGACGATGAGTTTGATGGAAACTTCGATGATAATATGCCATTTATAAGAGATGAAGACCTAATGGTCAATATGAGAAATGAAGCTGAGGGGAAAGGGGTTATTTCTAATAGTGGCATGGGGATGGATAAAAATGCAAGAGATTTAACAAATACAACAACCATAGTTCGTCCAACAACTGGACGCAAGAAACCAAGAACAGGAACAACAGTTGGACGTCATAAGGTTGTTGGCAGTATGTTGGGGGGATCTGAAGATAATTTGGACAGTAGTCTAGGAAGTTCAGACAGCGATATTGATATTGTTGGCGATGATTGTAAGTAATTTCAGCATTCGTAATCATAAGTTTTTTAAAAAATTTTACCGAAATATTGATTTTTTTAAATCGGTATTCCTCCAAAGAGCAAATATTTTGTTTGTTGACATTTTTTTACAGCTGTTGAGCTGTCAGACAAAGCAAATGTTCCGATAATTGAACTAGAGCTTCCGTTTGGAGTCACATTACGTTATTTTCCTTACGATTGTCAAACGAAACGTAAGGTCGAAGCTCCATTGTGATAGCATGCATTGAATTCCTATGGCTGAACTCGTAAACGTCAGGCGAAGCCGAAGCTGAAGCGTGTTTGTGATTCAGCCATAAGTGCTAAACACAATACTGGAAAATTAGTCAAGAAAAATCGCCCTTACTAGCACTATTTGGTTGCTTTTGTAGCACATAAAATGTTTGAAAGAAGGGAAAAATTCTCTCAGAGAGAGTACAACTTGTCACAAAGTAAACAAACTACTACTGTTTCACTTTGTGCATGAACGTCAGTGTGACAGGATCTTTTTGTGAAATTTGTATTTATTTATAAAACCGAATTGTCTTTTAAAACTATTTTAAAAAAAGGTGTGGGAAATTTTTGATTCGTCGACATCCAGTGAATAAGAAAATTATTCAATAATAACTGAGCAAAATTTTCAAAACGATAGATGATTCAGGACGTGGAGTCATTTGCAACAGACGAATAGAAATTGCATCAAGAAATATCTTGGAGTGGGGGGGGGTTCGTTGAAGTTGTGCCTAACTTTTTGAAATGTTCTGCGAGACATTTAAAATTAAATACTATTTTCATTTTTAACTACCAAAAATCCACAAAACAAACAATCAAATGAAAGTGAAAATGACAGAAATGGCAGTTGCTGATTTTGACAGTATTGTTAAACTTCTTGCACTCAGAAATTCTTGTAGAAGGAATTTGCAAATTTTTCACGAGAGGGAAATTTGTTTACTCTTTCATTGTGTTCTCTTGTTCCAACTATCTTAAGTAAACAAAAAAGGAATTCGTGAAACTTTTGGTGACATCGTACGAAGGTGTACGAAGTTTGATTAATCAAACAAACCTAAAATCAAGTTAAGTCTTGTACTGTCAAAATGTCAGCTGGTCATGTTTTTCATTAAATTGAAAGCTGAACTTGATAACTCTGTGATTTGTTTATTTTCTACTCTGCTTATGTCAAAATGCCAGCTCAGCTGATTGTGTTTTTTTATTTAACTGAAATTCATAACTCTTTGAGTTATTTACTTCATAATTTTATTTAAAGTTTTGTAAAAAAAAAGGTTATTTGTCATATTGCAAAAAGGAATAGGTAAGGACTTTTTCTTTACGACACAGAAAACAACTTATGTGGACTTGTAACATTTGTAAGGACTTTTTTAACTTCCCATAGGAAGTTATTGTAATGGGTACGATTAGTCGAATTGAACATTTTGACATTTCTCGACGTTTCAAGGTCCCTTTAGTCAAATTAAAAGATTTTTAGAAAGATGTCTGTTCGTGCGTGTGTACGTACGTACGTTCGTACGTCCGTACGTCCGTATGTCCGTACGTTCGCGACGGTTTTTTCGTCGTCCATAGCTCAAGAACCAGAAGAGATATCGACTTCAAATAAATTTTGTTATACAGATAATAATGCAGAAAGATGCAGAAAGGACTCTCAAAAAAATTGCGTGGGTGTTTTTTTTTCCATAGCAATTTAAAAAAAAAGGTGAAAATTTTGGTTAACCCTAAATATGTCACGATCCAATAACGATAGAGACTTGAATTTAATTTTACATTATATATTGTAATGTGATACAAAACAAGTATATTTTTGGAAAAAAATCTAATTAACGGTTTTTTTTATAAATCAAAAAACTGAAAAAAAATGTGTCACCTCGAAAATTTTACGACTAAAATATGATTTCATCTCCAAAACAATTTTGTGCAACGAAGAATAATGTTTTTGACATCTGATAAAATTTTGAGAAAAATCGAATTGACAGTTTTTTTTACAAAAAATAAAAACCTAAAAAAAAAAAAACAATACTAAAACTTGGTAAAAATTTACTTTCGACTCAAATAGCTTTTCAAAAATTAAAAATATTGGCTTCAAACTTATTTTATTTCACAGAAAATATTGTTTTCGATATTTAGCAATTTTTTTTAAAAATCCAACAATCCGTTTTTTCATAAAACATAAACAGTCTTATTTAATAGAATTCGCTAAACAGATGAATAGTTATACAGTGAATAAGGATTTATGTAGGCTCTATGTAACGTTGCGAAAATTCCTATTTATAAAAAATTCTGCTATAATTGTTTTTATTTTAATTTCAAAAAGAGAGGAGAGAAATCAAAATGACATTTACGAAATAATAATAACAATAATTTCCTTATGTAGGCTCTTTTCAACCTCAAAACGCGTTTAGCTTATTATGGGACTATGCAACCTTGTATAAGTTTTATAAATAGCATTTTTGCGTTTAGAGGCATTATTGAGATTACATAACTTTATGTAGGCTCTATACAGCGTTTTTAAATAAGACTGCAAATCTACAGAAAATAGTACGCAAATTTGGTAAAAATTGATACATATAGACAAACTATTAAGCAAGACAAATTGACGGACGGTATAGGAAGTTATCAGTGTGGGTCACATCCCAGCCTCTTTTTTATTTGTGTAGTACTGTCGCTTTCTGCAAGTATGAGATACTCAATTAAAGTTCAAAGTTTAAAATTAATGACATCTGAAAAATTAACTATCTGCCTTGGTCTTATTTTGCGTTCAAAGAATATAGTTGACTGCAAATAAAGTCTCTTCTGTTCCCTAAACCTGACCAATGAAACTAATATTATGACATTTCACAAATGACAGCTCAGTATGAGATGTGTCAAATGCTAACGCTTAAAACTTAAAACCACGATTTGAATAGACCTTTAGTTTTCAATACCTGGGCTTTAGCATAATTCACGTACAAAATTCGATTTTATGAAGTTTTTTTTTTATTCTCTTCACTTCATTGCAAATTAAGACATAACACGTTAAGGGAAACAATGTCCATTGTTAATTCCTAAGAAGTTGTGGCTTAAATAAGCTATAATTGTATTTTCTGGTGGAAACAGAACGATACCACAATTATGGTGATTTTGTTCACTCAAAGTTGAACTCAACTTTGGGATTTTCCTTATCAAGTTTATAATTTCTTTTTGTGCAGTCTAAGTTTTAGTTCTCACTTTCAGTTTTCAACTCTCGAGTTAATCAACCTTAGGTTTTCTCAACTTCCAAAAATAGTAGAAGTTGAGAGACAAAAACAGGATTTTTCTCTATTTTGTGTAATAATCGTTTTTATTTTTTCAAGTCAAACGTCAAACAAATTTTGTAAAACAGTGAATCAAGTCTATAAAATAAAACGTAGGTATTGCAATTACAAAACGTGTGTAAAAATAATTTTTCGTTCCAATTATTTTTGGAGAGATTAATGGTCTTCTAGTAGCGAAGAAGAAGAATATATTTATTTACATGTTGAAAGACGCGAATACAAGATGCTTTCGCGTCTTGACTTAAACAAATGGGATGACCAAGATTTTGTCTACCGTTTTCGTCTCTCAAAACGAACGACGATGATACTAGTTCTCGAAGAAATACAAGATTTATTGCCTTACGACCAGAGGAGGTAATGATGCAGATATGTACATAAATACGTTTACTCAACAGATTCCTTTTTGATTTTTTAAAAGATTGCGTGAACTTCGGCCTGTTTTACAACTATTAATCGCGCTTCGGTATTATGCACTCGGATCAATTCAACTGGATGGCGATTGCAGATTTTATAGGGGTAAGCGTTACAACTGTACATTGTGTATTAAATCGCGTTTCAAGTGATCTTGCCAATTTCGCTCCACGTCCACGATTCATTCGAATGCCTGAAACGCAAAATGAGGGACTGCAACCAGCAAGTGCATTCTTTAGGGGCCAGTTATAGCTATCATTGAAATCGATCCGGAAAAATTTTTGAATCGATATTTGACGATGTTTTCATTGATTTTAAATGAAAATTATATACTGATCGATCAGAAATCACACAAAGATTTTTTTTGAGGAAAAAAAGTGTATTGCGCATTTATTTTTCTCTAAAAATGTATTTTTCTATTTTCCGGACGGAAATTCATTTTCCTGAACAGCTGATACGTTTATGTTCAAATGTGAAACTAATCGTTCCACTGATTTGTGTTCCAGTTCCACACAATTCCAATGACAGATTTTTGACAGTAAAAATTTGTCGATAGCTTTCAATCAGGAATTTTTTTTCAATGACAGAAATTTCTAATGATAGCTATAAACGACCTGCCAAAAAAAATCCAATGTTTGTTTTCAATGATGAAAACCAATGATAGCTATAACTGGCGCCTTAAGGTTGCTAAATTACCTAGAACAATTGGTTCAGACGGAGATATCTGCACCTAGCATCCTAGCCGCTTCTGATGTTCCTTCGCTTCGGAAGCGCTTTTGGGATCATCTTCCTCTATTACAAACAATGTTCGAGATAAACCAATGTAAAATTAGCATTCCATGTTAAAATTCATTGTCCTTGTAGACACTTTATTTATTAATCAAATTTTCAAATGAAATAAATTATACATTTACATATTTAAGTCATTTACATATATTCTTTTTTACTGCTGCTGTTGAAGTTGAAGTAGATGGTTTTTCTGTAACATAGTTTTCAGTTTTAAAAGAGGACAAACAAATTCTCATCTCCTTTTCGGATTCCAATTGAAGCTTTGCTCGTTCTAGTTCAATGATAGAACGTTCCCTGCTTGGCAAAATCCTCATTCAAACCCTCCAAGTGGGTGCCAGGCGGGCAATGATCACCACAGAAGTCCTGTGCGTTTTTGGCAGGATGGTGATTAGCTAAGGTTGAGTTGGATAGCCGAATTGTTGTAGCTCCTCAATAGTGCAACGTTCGGAAACCCAATTCAATCATAGTTTAGAGGTTCCTAATTTCAGTGGTGGTGTGAGCGTACTTGTACGAAAACCGTGCCGAAGAATGAAAGGCTGGGGGATAAACCAGCCATTAACGAGCTCTTTCGGATGCTGTGGCAAGGTCCGTCATATTTCTGCCTTACCCCGGCAAGCGGCTCTGCCGGGGCTGACCGTCTTTCCGCTTTACTCGTGGGAACAAAAATGAAACCAAACAAAACATCAAACAGAAAAACATTAAAGAATAATAACAAAAATCGCGCCATGGCTGCCAATGCGGTCACATCCACTGAAAAGGCTGTCGAGTCTACTCAGAGGTGTGAACGTGTTGGCAACCCTGTGGTTGCCACTAGTAGCGGGAGTCCTTCTCCCTCTACTAGCCGCAACCTATACTTGAAGGAAGTACCCGTCAGTGGTACAGCTGTGACGCTCGGCTGTCCCAAGGGCGGCAATTCCACACCCCACCCCCTCCCCGCTCCTGCTAGGACGTCGCAAGCGACCCCAAGAAGGGACACCCCATCCGGAGAGACAAAATCTGCGACATGTGGAATTGTCTCAAAAGGTGGGGGCACACCCCGATTGGTATCGGTAGCGACGAATTCTGATGGTGGACCCACAACTGTGTCACACGGACATAGCTCTGGGTCGGCCAGCAAGAAGTCCAGGAAGTCACTAGCCAAACGAGACCAACGCAATGCTGAGAGGATTCTAGCCGCAGTCGGTGTCATACCGGCGGCGGAAAGAACCCCGGAGCAAACGCGAAAACTCGAGTGGGCTAGTGGCTTTCTTAGCAATATCACCAAACAGACCTGCAGCGACTCAACATCAAAGCGCAATAGGTCTTTCGAGGGCGACAAGCCCGAACCAAAAAGGCAGAAGGTGCATTCAAACAGCACAACAGCCTTCAATAAGGATCTTTCCTTTAGCGACGCGCTAAAAGGTAAGATCATAGCAGCGGTCATTGACAGGGGTCATGTGGATGGCAACATCTCTCATGATCAATGGGCAAACGTCAGGGCTCACCTCGGTTTCAGATTTTTATCTGTCATCGAGGAGAATCCGGGACCTCTCCCAGACACAGCCGATGCAGGATGGTACCAAAATCGTATCAAACTCATCGCCTGTGGTGATCAGAGATCTTTCGATCTATACAGGGCTGCTGTCAATGGCTTGCCAGAAGTCTGGCCGGGTGCCAAGCTCGAGGTTGTTGCAAGGGAGAATATTCCTTGCCGGCCAAGAGCACGTATAATGGTCCCGGCACTACACAACTGCCCAGATATGATCATGAAATTGATCAAAACAAGTAATCCAAACCTGCCTACGCACGACTGGAAAGTCCCAAAGGTTGAGAAGGAGACAGTGGGTCACTATAGATCAGCTCTCGTGTTGATCAATAGGGAATCACTGGATCCACTGGCCGCGATAAAAGGCGTGATTAGGTATGGTTTCGATGAAATCGTGATCCGTATATACAAAAAAGACGAAGATTTGCTTAACACGCCCCCGACAGAAGCCCCTTCAGCGGAAGGAAACGCTTCATTACCACCAATAATGGAGGTCGATGCAACACCACAGGTGGAACCATCGACCTCCACAGCCCCAAATAAGCCATCCGACGTGGAGGCTAAACCTACAGTCGACAGTAACTCCGACATGGAGACTGAAGACGCCACCTTAGGCATCACTCTGAGTGAGGAAGACCTACTTCACTCCTCCTCAGACGATGAAAACGCCGATAAAACAGTGGTGGAGGTTAATCTGACTAATAGTAGCAATGCTGCGATTAGTACAGATTAATCTCCATCACGCCATCATGGCCACAAACAACCTAACACTCCGACTGCACACAAACAAGGATGACATCGTCTTGATACAGGAGCCGTGGGTCTCAAATTCCATCATCAGAGGCCTCAGGACTCCTGGTTACAAGCTACTGTATGCATCGGAGAAAGGTGAACCAAGGTCATGTATGTTAGTAAAAAATGACTTAAATGTATTTTTACTCCCCAATTACAGCGACAAGGACACAACCACCGCTGTCTTAACAACGGATAAAGCCACCTACTGGCTCATATCCTCCTATCTTGGCCACGACAGCCCAATTCCAGGTGACACCTTGAGGAAGGCAATTGCGGTCGCGCAGTCGAAAAAAGTTGGTCTCCTAATTGGATCGGACGCTAACGCTCATCACACGGTATGGGGTAGCTCTGACATAAATGAGAGAGGTGAGTCCTTATTTGATTACTTACTAAGCACTAACCTACTCATAAGTAATATTGGTAATGAACCCACTTTTGTAACCAAGAATAGGAAAGAGGTACTTGATATTACACTTACCTCTGACTCGATCTACAATCTGATTTCAAACTGGCATGTCTCAAAAGAAAATTCCTTCTCTGACCACAAGTACATTCAGTTTGAGCTCAGAGATGTGGCAAACATATCTACGGGTTTTCGCAATCACCGGAATACAAACTGGGAACGATATAGGGAGGTACTAACACAATTACTTGATTACAACCTTCTTAAAAGCTCCTCCAGTAAAGATGAACTAGATCTTTCTGTGAATCATCTCACTGAAGCCTTCAATGAATCAATGAGAATTTCATGCCCTGTAACCATTTCAAAGGGAAAAAAGAAACCTCATTGGTGGCGTAAAGAACTAGAACCATTCAGAAAGAGTTGTCGCAAACTCTTCAATAGATCTAAATACACTAGATCTCCTTCTGACTGGGACTTATACAAACAAGCTCTAAAGCAATATAAAAAAGAATTAAGGAAGAGTAAGAGGTCTTCTTGGAGAAACTTCTGTGGCAAAATAGAAAATACTTCAGAAGCCTCAAGACTCAGAAAAATTCTCTCAAAAAGTCCAACAATACCCAGTGCTTTAAAGACAGATGCAGGCACATGGACTACCACAGATGAAGAATCTCTTAATCTGCTATTAGACACCCACTTTCCAGGTAGCTCTAACTTACTTAACGACTTAACATCAGAGTCTCAAGCTTCTACAAGCGATTTAGTTGATCTAATAACGCGGGAAAAACTGCAATGGGCCAAAGATAGCTTTGATCCATATAAATCTCCAGGACCAGACGGAATCATCCCGGCCGAACTACAAAAATGCTCAGACATGATCATTCCACCATTGGAAATCATTCTGACAAGCTGTTTAAGGCTGAGATATATTCCCAAAGCCTGGAGAATGGCAAAAGTAGTCTTTATTCCTAAAGCAGGGAAACCCTCCCACGTTAACCCTAAAGATCTACGACCAATCAGCCTATCATCCTTCCTTCTTAAAACCTTGGAAAGATTGATTGAAATTTACATCAGACATAACCTAAAACCATGTCTCATTTCCACAGCTCAACATGCTTACTCTAAGGGAAAATCAGTAGAAACAGCACTTCATTCGCTGGTTCGCAGTATTGAATACTCCCTCGAATACAAAGAATATAACCTAGTAGCTTTCCTAGATATTGAAGGAGCTTTCAACAACGTCAGTTACCAGGCGATCACGACAGCAATGGAAAAGCTGCAATTAAAGAAACCACTCATAGATTTTATTAGTCTCATGCTCAAAAGCAGGACAATAACTTCAAGCATGAGAAGCTTTACTACCACCAGATCGGTGCATCAAGGTACCCCCCAAGGAGGGGTCCTTTCGCCTCTCTTATGGAACATGGTAGTAAACGACCTTCTAACATCATTAGAAGCAGAGGGTTTCAGGGTGATTGCCTATGCTGACGACGTTGCAATATCTGTATCTGGAAAACACTCCCAAGTTCTCGCGGAACTCCTACAAAATGCCTTGAATAGGCTAACAAAATGGGCTAAGCAATGTGGCCTGGACGTCAATCCACATAAAACAGAACTAGTACTCTTTTCAAGAAGGTACAAAATTCCTCAGCTCAGCCCACCCAAGATTAAAGGAATACCATTAAGGTTTTCCGACCAAGCTAAATATTTAGGCCTCATTTTAGACAAAAAACTAAATTGGAAGGCAAATATTGATGAAAGAGTAAAAAAGGCTACTGTAGCGCTTTTTACTTGTAAAAAGGCCATAGGATCAAAATGGGGCTTCTCCCCAAAAATAACCCACTGGCTATACACTTCGGTAATTAGACCGATACTCACTTATGGAGTTGTCGTATGGTGGACCGCACTGGACAAGATGGTAAATCTAAATAAGTTCATCAAGGTCCAGCGGTCAGCAGGTATGTGCATCACAGGAGCACTTCGCTCAACACCAACTGCAGCCCTGGATGTGCTTTTAAACCTAACACCTCTTGACATCTTCTCCAAAATGGTGGCAGCCAACTCATGTGTGAGGCTTAGAGCCACCTCTCAATGGAACAGTAACAATACTGGACATACTATCATTCTAGACAATTTCAGATCTATCCCAGATCGCTTAGACTATACCACCCCTAAAATGGTATTCGGTAAAAACTTCCATGTGTCCATCCCTTCAAGATCCTCCTGGGAAGAAGAGAGACCCCTGGAAGACAATGCGATACACTTCTATACAGACGGTTCAAAGACCGATTACGGAGTTGGAAGTGGTATCTATTCGGAACAACTGAATCTAAGTCTATCATATAGACTTCCCAATCAATGTAGTGTATTCCAGGCAGAAGTAATGGCGATTAAAGAGGCACTATCCTGGCTCAGAGAAAACGTTATATCTTGCAAGGATATACGAATCTTCTCGGACAGCCAGGCTGCTCTTAAATCTCTCGCGTCTGTCTCCACAAACTCACAAGTAGTCCACGATTGTCGATCATCTCTGAATGAGATGACAGAACAGTTTAATATTCACCTCATTTGGGTGCCGGGCCACAGAGACATTCCGGGAAATTGTAAAGCCGATGAGCTCGCCAAAAACGGAACACTTCTGCCTAATGTTAGACAAAAACATAACATAGGAACACCACTTGCTACATGCAAATATCTTCTCAAACAATATGCTCTAGAAGCAACAAATGCTAGATGGTCACAGAGTACCACATGCCTAGCAACCAAGCAAATATGGCCAAGCATAGATTTAAATCGGTCAAAAGGCTTGATATCCCTGAGCAGACAAAATATAAGCTCTACAATTGGAGTAATAACAGGACACTGCCTCATAGGAAGACATGCTCTGAGGCTAGGGGTCTACACAAATGACTTTTGTAGAAGCTGCATGGACGAGGAGGAAGAGGAAACAGTCCAACACCTTCTATGTACATGTGCAGCACTCTCCATTAGAAGGAATAACTTTCTTGGCAATCCCTTCTTCGACAATACCAGTGAACTGGCAACGATTGACACAAAGTGTCTCTCTAACTTTATTAAAAGCACAAAATGGTTTGTTTAATTTTCATTACTCCCCCATGAGTAACCTCATTAGTGGTATCACAATGGACCCTTGCGGTCTAAGTGAGTCGATGACATCTGGACAGCCACTCCAACCTAACCTAACCTAACCTAGAACGTTCCCTTTCAAATCCAGTCCGTTCACATTTAATTTTTGTACGTTTCAGTTCTGAGGCAGTTTTATCACGTTTAAGTTGATACCGTTCCTTCTCGCTCGGCATTATTTCCAGTTCTATCTTGTGTTTACGTTCGACATGTAGTTGAGTTTCCTCCGACAATTGTATATATTTTTTTTTGAATTTTGCAATTCAAATTTTCGCTTACGGCTTTGTAGCAAAGGGTTTATGGTTTTCTTTAATTTTGCCGGATTGACTCTCTCCCAAGTTGAATCAGTAACTGGACCTTTGTCGGCCAACGATGGCTCTATAATGTGGTCTTCGGTCTTTTGTGTGTTCCCAGCTTGACAGTCAAATGTGGTCTTATCGCCTAAAACTGCGACATTGACATCCTTTACATCAAGGCAAAAACTAAAATCTTCAACGATAACCTCTTCCAAAGAAATATGTTGCACTTGACCGGAAGGTGGACTGATATGTTGCACCTCACCGTCACCGGTAGGTGGACTGATTTGCTGAGAAGCGTATTTCAGATCCCACTTGTGGGCTCGCAATCGCCTGCACTGTTGCCATTTTGACTTGTTTCCAGTCAGATTTGACTGGATTTCTTCTTCGTTAGCTGGAAATAAAATACAGATTCAGTCAAAATTTATTTTTGACTGGAATCAAGTCAAAAATTCGAAGTACTTTCTTTAATTGTTTAGAAGAACTTCAAAGGGTTAACAAAATATTTGAAAGTGAAAAAGGGGATTTTGTTAAAGTTTTGGGTGATTTGGAACTTCTCATATTAATGCTTATCAAAAAAATTGATATGTCCAACTGTGATTATGATTGTAGTCTTGATTTAGACATAAGTTGCTTAAGGCTACAAACAAAACCTTACCTTGGAGTCGAATGCGAAGAAAAACTAAATGAATTAGAATTAAATTTGGAAGTAAGCAAGGAAGATATTGATGTATTTAGAAAAAACTGTAAACATTTTATTATAAAGCTAGTAAAAGAGTTGCAGCAGAGTGCCAAAAATCTTTACATTTTAAAGCAGATAAGAAGGCTTTCGGCAAGCGAATGCCTTTCGCAAAATAAATCCTCCCTACAACTGCAACCTGTTTTGGAATGCAATGAATGTCGAGACGATTTTAGCTGACAAAATTTCTAGTCAATGGGACAATCTAAACTTTTTAAGATGGAACAACATAGAGGAAACAGTACCTTTTTGGTGTGAAGTTTCATCCTATAAAGATGCTTGTGGAGAAAATCTTTTTAAAGAATTGGCAAAGTTCGCTATTTCGATATTGGTATTGCCAATATCAAACGCTGAGTAAGAACGAATTTTTAGCCAATTAAACTTGGTCAAAACCAAGCAAAGAAACAGGTTGCATTTAATTTCTACAAATGCTATTTCAATTATAAGAAACAATTTGCGAGGGGTAAAATGTTGCCATAATTTCATCATTTCAAATGAAGTTGCGAAAAAAATTGGAACAAATGTAATTTACCAAAATATTGATACGGAAAAAAATACCTCGAGTTCCGATTCGGAATAAGTATATTCGTATATTTTAATTACCTGAAAAGAATTATTCTTAATATCATAAATTTAGTAACATGAGTACATTATACGCTGTGAATTATAGAAAATAAGATATTTTTTGTTAATTTTTCTATTATAGTTTTTGTTATGAAACAGAATAAAATATGTTATTTGTTTGTTAAAATGTTTTTATTATTTGACTGGATTTTTGACTGTTTTTTTGTTTTTAATTTATGTTTAACTGTTTTTTTTTTACTGGATTTAAATAATCAAAATCCAGTCAACAAGTCAGATCTGACTAGATTCCCAATTTTGAGCTGGCAACACTGATCGCCTGTTATCGCAGGAAGACCTAACGTTGAACTAGACAAAAGAATCACCAATTCTTGCATTGGTTCGCTAAAGAGTAGTAACTCTCTCTTGGGTGGACCACCACCGCCGGTCTACACACGGTTGCAAGTTTGGTCATTTAAGACCAAATTTGGTCATTATTTTCTCACTTTTTTATAATTTAGGTTAAAGCCAATAAACCAATTAAATTTTGAAGAGATACTTGAGTCGAGAGTAAATTTTTACCAAGTTTTACTATTGTTTTTTTAAGGTTTTTATTTTTTGTAAAAAAATGTCAATGCGATTTTCTCAAAATTTTACCAGATGTCAAAAACGTTATTCCGTTATCCCGAACGTACGTACACACGCACGCACAGACATCTCTCTAAAAATCTTTTATTTAGACTCTAGGAGCCTTGAAACGCCGAGAAATGTCAAAATTTTCAATTCAAGAAATCGGAATGATTACAATAACTTTGTATGGAAAGTTAAAAGCCAAAAGCCACACAAATTATTTTGGTCCTTTTTTCGTACGATTGGTCATTTTTATTTGCAGCTTTGGTCATGCAATTTTTTTCAAGTGGCAACCGTTGGTCTACATCTTTCGAGAAATAATACGCCCGATCTCTTAGAGATTGCTTAATCTTCATGTATTTTTCTCTCAATTATTTTAAGGTTCGTTCCTTTCAAATAAAGAATCGTTCACAATAAACATACTCGTGTAGGAGGGATTACTTACTTTGTTTGGAGGTGCAACCAAAAACACTCCATTACCAAGACCGGAATCTTTCGTACGTTTCACTCTCCAAAATCCGTTTGTTTACATTGTTGTATTTGTAATTTTGACAATTAGTCCATGAATAGATGTGAGCACAAACAAAAAAAACGATGCCGTGGGCTAGCGGCATTTTGCACAGCAAAAACAAAATGGAGGGGTTAATAAGTTTTTTTCAGGTTTTTTTTTTTTCTTTTTTTCGATGAAGAAGTCAGTTTTAAGCTTTAATTTTGCAGTCATTTTGTTGATAGCGAACCAATGTACATTTTTGTCTTCAAAAAAGCATGTTCACCATCAGTTTATTATAATTAATTCACTAATTTACAAAAATCACTACGAAATTCTTCAAATTTCAAAATTAACCTCGGATTTTTGTATCAAAGATGCGTTCGAAGAACCATCAAGTTAAGGGCGCGAGCGCAATTTTTGTATTGAATAAATTTTCGTTAATGAACGGCCCAAATATTTGATTTGCAAGTAGTTAAAATCTGTATCAATTTAATTAATCCAAGTATATTTTTATAGTTTGTTCTTAATGATTTAAGCTTGCAACTATTTTTCAATTCCATTATGATTAATAAATATTAAATTTAAGAAAAAAAGAGTTATAATCGAAAAATATCTTATCCATAACATTCTTGATTGATGGAAGCATACATGTAGGTATTTGCTATCAAAAAAAACTATGCATAAAAGGAACACAAATGTTTTAAAAAAGTAATCAGAACGATTATAGCGAACCTGTTGAATAAATGCAGAGCAAATAAAATGCAAATTTTGACATATGTACATATATCACAAAATGAAAACGTCTTAAAATCGTTCTGACTTCATGCACAACTAATTCAATAGAACATGTAATCGTCATGAATGTTTATTGTTGACGTACAGAAGTTTTTTTTAGTGAGTTTCCACAGTTTAACGCAAAATATAATTTTCATTCATTTCTTAATAATGTTTAGTTACCAAAGTTCAAGTTTACTTATTATTGTTTGAAGGGTATGTTTAGTAAAAGTGCTGCTAAAAATGAAACAAATTAATGAGTTTTACGTACATATGTACATGTTTTTCTTAATATAGTAAATACTTTCATAGATTACATTTCATAAATGCAGAACATGGAAGAAAATATACATAAACAATAGTTTCAGGTATAAAGCAGAGGTTAGTGTAGGAAAATATTTTTGAGAAAGCCAATAATATTTTAGGTATGTTCATTAAAGAAATTTCCGCTTCGGCTAACCTTCATCAACTTTTTAGAAAAAAAATTAGCATTAATAACAGCCAATTATTTCATAGCATAATTAATTTTTCAGATTGTAAAATGTCTAGAAATTTTCATACGCTACAAAATTCGTAATTTTATGCGTAAACATAGAAGATAACATTATTTAGTTAAGAAGTATGGATTTTGGCGCGTATACCGGTTTTTTTCTATTGGGTGTTCGGTTTCCCCATACTGGAATAAAAAAAAGTTACTTAAATCTATTTATTGCACTCATTTAGTTGGTATTGTGTGTACACATATTGCCTATTTCTATTCCTTAAAGATGCTTTACACAAAGAAACTTATTTTGAAAACATGTTCCCTCAAATTTGTATTCCAAAATCTAACTAAAAACAAAATTCTAACTGTAACATAGTCCCTCAAAAAAAATTGTCAGGAATATTTCTGCAACAAACAGAACTAAAATTTGGGATTCCGGTCTTGGTAATGGAGTGTTTTTGGGTGCAACATTGAATGCCATCGTTATTTTCTCCCATGCCTTTTCTATATCCCGATTTGTGGCAGTCAGTTTATTTTCTATAACTGTTTTGTATTTCAATGCGTTTTTTACCAGCCAATTCTCCTCCTCTGGTGTATAAACAACCTTGGGTTTTTTGTTGGTTAGTTCCTTAAAATTTTTCATTTTTCTTGATTTTAATTTCAAGATTTGAATTCGTGATTTAAAATTTGAAAAAGCAGTAAATATAAGCAAAAACAACCTACTAAATTGGCATTTTATGTCAAATGTCATAAATATCCCTAGGAAATTTTCGAAAATGAAAGTATGCCAACTTGTTCTTAACTAACGGATGAAAAAGTGAACAAAAGCAATTTTCAACTTGCCGGTAAACTCTCGAGTTGAAACAAACTCGAGAGTTGTTTAACTTGAGAGTTTCCTCCAAGTTGAGCAAAAGTGAATAAAATCACACTTAGTCACTTGAGCGTATACTTACTTTTTTGTTTTGTAGAAGTTGTAAAACAAAATTTATATTTTTAAAGGTATGTAGATTCGTTTGAATAATTTACTTAATGACATGGTTTAAACATTAGTAAACATTTATAGATTAAATTGGTAAAAAAACGTATAATTTCTTTAGCGTAATTTTTGTGTTCGTAAAAGAATCAGCAACCGGTAGGTAGGTAGGTAGGTAGAAATGGCTGTCCTGCTTCGCGCAGGACACAATTAGCGCTGAGTGCGCCGTTTTGATACCATACCTCGTGAGATTCTGAATGGATTTGAAAATGGGCTATGGATGGTGCACGTTCCGCACGTGCAGTCCTATGTAAAATATAAAATGTAATTTTATTCTCCTACCCTACGGCCTATTATCTCATAGTACCATTTAGTGAGGGAGAAATAAGGGGGGAGGGGGTTAAAGCCACTTTGTGCTATTTAGGTATGAGATCAAATCTTTGATCTTGAATTCTGAGAGTTTCTCAATACCGTTGAAGAATTACTTACCCAAGTGGAGTGCTCTTTTCCTGGCCAGGGCCGGACAATGGCATAGAAAGTGTGGGACTGTTTCTTTTTCATCCCGGTTCTCACAGCTACGGCAGAAAGAGTTATGTGGTATACCCAATTTTGCCGCATGCTCCCCTACAGGCCAACGCCCTGTGCAGGTAGCGACAATCCTGGCTATGTCATGCCTTGGTTTGGAAATTAAATTGATTGATTTTGGTTTGTTATAGGCGGGCCATATTTTCCTGGATATAACGCAACTCGTTAAACTACTCCACCTATGATTTGCTTCTGATGTGCATTTGGTCAGGATATTGCCCTTCACAACTCCAAGAGGAGCATATACTCTCACTGCCAGAGAGTTGTGAAGGGCTGATCCTTGCCTAGCTAGCTCATCTGCCTTCTCATTACCCTCATAGCCCCTATGGCCCGGTATCCAGATAAGAGTGACGCTCATATCCAGTTCCTTTAGGGCCTCTTTACATTGCTGGACCAGTTTAGAGGATGATAAAGCTGAATCAATGGCTTTAATAGCTGCCTGACTGTCTGTTAGTATAGCTACATTTTGGTTCTGACGCATATTTTTAAGGGCTGTACAAGCTTCCCTTATCGCCAACAATTCTGCCTGGAACACGCTGGCAAAATCGGGAAGTCTATAGGTTTTTGAAATCTCAAGAGATTCACAGAAGACACCTGCACCCACACCGCATTCCATCTTCGAACCATCCGTGAAGGTAATTGTGTCGAAGTCTTCCGTCACAACGCCTTCCTCCCAGTCGGTTCTTGACGGGAGCAAGACTCTAAACTTCTTTGAGGTGTCTAGGGTAGGGATGCAGTAATCGGTGGTTGTGGATAGGATGTCTGATGGTATCAGGCTTGTTTGGTTGCAGTGCCCGTAAGATCTAGGTTTCCAGCAGCCTATTTCTTTGAGTCTCAAGATACTGCAGGACACCTGATATTTGATAAAGAGGTCAATCGGAAGAAGGTCCAGGATGACGTTGAGTGCATCCGTTGGACAGGACCTGATTGCCCCTGATATCCCTACGCAAGCATTTCTCTGCACCTTTGTTTGTTTACTATGTAGGCTTTGGTGAGAGCGGGCCACCACACAATAGAACCATAGACCAGTATCGGTCTTACAACCGCTGTGTATGTCCATTTTATCATTTTTGACTGGAGGCCCCACTTTTTGCTGAATGTTTTATTGCAGGCGTAGAAGGCGACACACGACTTACTTACCCGCTCTTCGATGTTAAGCTTCCAGTTTAATTTGGTATCTAGTATTACGCCCAGATATTTAGCACTGGAAGACAATGATAGTGCTTGTCCGTTTAACCGAGGTAGAGTGAAGGGTGGTACCTTGGTGTTGGTGGTGAAAAGCATCAACTCGGTTTTGTTGCTGTTAACACCTAGTCCGCAGCTCGCAGCCCAGGTGCTTACTTTCTTCAAAGCCATATTAGTGATTTCACTGATCACGCTTGGAAATTTTCCTGAAACTAGAATGACCAAATCATCGGCGTACGCAACCGCTTTCACTCCACTACTCTCGAATTTCACCAGAATGCTGTTCATGACCAAAAGCCATAAGAGAGGAGACAATACACCTCCTTGAGGTGTTCCTCTGCTGGCATATTTGGTACACGTTGAATATCCTAACTTTGATTGAATCCTCCTATTACTTAGCATGGATATTATCCACCTTCTAATGTAGTTCTCAACACCGAAGTCTGCAAGTGATTCAGCGATGGATTCAGTTAGGACATTGTTGAAAGCTCCTTCTACGTCTAAGAAGGTGGCTAGGGTATATTCCTTGAAATGAATTGTGTTTTCTATCGTTCTCACTACCTCGTGAAGGGCAGTCTCTGTAGATCTGCCCCTCATGTAGGCATGTTGCGAGTTAGATAGGGGACAACTACTCAGAATGCTCCTTATGTGAGATTCTACGATTCTCTCCAGGGTTTTAAGAAGAAAGGAAGTAAGGCTTAAAGGTCGGTAATCTTTGGCAGATTCATGCCCTCTTTTACCAATTTTTGGTAAGAAAACCACTCTTACCTGCCTCCAAGACATGGGGACATGGTTTAGTAAGAGGCAACCTTTAAAGATACTCTCGAGCCGTGGTACTACTAATTCAAGCTGATTTTGCAGCATTATAGGTAGTATTCCATCAGGGCCTGGAGATTTGTATGGCGAGAAGGTTTTAATAGCCCAGACTATATTTTCTCTAGTTATAAGGGCGTTTACCTGCTCTATGGAGGTTGGCATGTTGAAAGTCAGATTGGATTCGGTTGGTTCTTCTGCACAACCTGGGAAGTGTACGTTCATTAGTAGCTCTAATGTCTCGATTGGAGATGCTGTCCAGCTTCCATCTGGTCTTTTAAGAAATGAGGGGTTCGAATGTTCTTTCGATAGAACCCTACTAAGCCTACTCTTGCCATCCTCGTTTTTTGGCTTGAGCTATAGAACGCTTGTATATTCTCAAGCAGTCCTTATAAGGCTGATAAAATTTATGCTTATAGCAGATATTAAAAATCGTTCTTGTTATTTTCCTCAAATTAGATAAGTCGTCATTCCACCAAGGTGGAAAGGTTTTCTTACTGTATCTTATCGGACAAGAGACCTTGAATGCGGTGTTTATAGAGTCCTCGAAGTTTGAAATCTCTAACTCAAGATCTGTTACCGAGTCGTAACTCGCGTTCGGTATACTGCGCAACTTTGAGCCAAAGATCTGACTAAATTTCTTCCAGTCAATTCTTCTTGGATTTCTATAAGGGGAAGGAGATTTTATTTCATATTTAAGATCCGTTATATTTACTTTCTTGATAGATTTTTGTTTCCAAAAAGTCCCACCTGATTTCAGTATTTCAGTATTTAAATAAAATTGCTTACAAATTCAGGGGAAGGCGGCTAATATTTTTAAAACTTGGGGTATTACGATTAAAAACAATACAAATTAAACCTTTATAGTTCTCTTCATACAAAATAATAAACAACAAAACTGTTTAATTCCATTACCAATATCATATTATAATCTATTCTGTACCTATATATATTTCATCTGACCGCATTTGCATTTTCAACTGAAATCTGCCAGTCAATTATCTTAATCAAGAATCTCAATTTCAATGACAATACTTTCTCATACCTATACTACTCTTACACTGCTGCCCAATGTAAATTGTATATATGTATCTAGATACAAAATGTAGAAGAAAAGAAGCTTCTACTGAGCTGAAAGTTGAGTGAGAGTAATAATAATTATCTTTTGCATTCCAGATGAGCTGAACACAGATGATGAAATTAGTTTGTCAAAGCTCGCCAGTGAATTACCGATGCGTCCCAAAACAGCCAACAAGCAGGAGCATCATAGTGATGAAGACTTTTAGATAATTCACCTCATGCTCACACCTTAAATCATCGCCCTAAAACTATACTTCAGTATTTAACATCCTCCTCCAGATCGTCCAGAGCTTGTCCACGTCCACACCACACTCTGTGCCTTTGTCTCTGTATACATCTCAATTTGTTTATAATTAAATTTTATTGTATGCACAATTATAATCATTTTGTTTCATTATTAGATACTGTATACAATATTACATGAATGAACGGATTTATTATGGACATAAAAATGTATCTACATATATTTATTAATAATTCGTAAGCTTAGATAAAAATAATACACATGTGGAGAGAGATAAAATGGATATTTACATATATAATATAGAAGAGCTTGGTTGTCTCTGTCCGGAAAGGATAATTTAATATAGCACCTGCAAAACGGATCCTAGCGCAGCGCTTGGGTCGGTCGGTCGTTTAATATGAAACCGCATTCGCATTGATTGGATATTCTCGCAGCACCTATTCCATATAGCTACATCACTATACAGCACAACATCATAAAGTACGTACTAGGCAGAGGCACGAGGACGTGCCTGATGGCACTACATAGCTACGTCGCCGACGACGTTGTGACATTCATTCCGGCCGGACTCCGCATCCGCAGATGATGAATAATCAATATGACTCCTGTTAGTTTGCTCCTGCCGAGCAAGGAAACTATCAGCTATTTTCCTGTCCAGTCCAGTGTAGGTGAATGCTTTTCGTTTGTCCGCATCGGTGTCTGATTTACGACGTTGATGTTGATGTTGATGTTGATGTCGGCCTCTGTTGGCGTCGTCGATGTCGCTGTTGGTATTGCACGTCCTGCGATTTGACTTGGAATGACGACCATTTATCTCGGATTGGGGATGTTGAAGCAGATGCGGATGAGGATGAGGATGCGGATGGTAGCGTTGTTGGCGAGCAGATGACGGTATTTGAGAACGATGTGATGCATAGAAGCGTCCTGGACGTTTATATGGCAGTGTCATACCACAACGGTAGCCCAATGGTGGCAGCGGCGGAGGGGGTAGTGTCGCACCTGGAGGCAACATCATGGGATAGGGTGGTGGCAAACCAAGTGGAGGTCGCATCAACTGTGTCATCGACTGTTGTGTGGGCGGCAGAAGCTGTAACGGAGTGGTAGAACGCTTTAATTTGTTTGGTTTTTGTGTCAATTTAAATTGCGTGTATAATTGATGACTATATTATACAGGGACAGGGATAGGTAGGTACATGAATGGGGTGGATCAACTGTTGCTGCTATGATAGGACATGCGGAATACAAAAGGATCTACAAAGCACTCTATTGATGGTTAATGTTGGAAGGTTTACATTTTCCAAAGAACCGACATCGACAAACATCGCGAGCAACCGACAACCGACGAGCGATGGACGGTAACTTTAGGAATGGGGTAACTCTGATTGTATAGGCCTCCTGCAGGAATATTATACGAGTACAAAGTATACTTACTGCATTTCTCAAGGATGCTGGAATTAAGATAACTGAGCGCGATGGCAGGGTGGCAGCCTTGGATGAACCCGATGGCTTCATTGTTGGATACATGAGTTGCGGAGCTAGTTGTTCCTTTTTGCTTAACTGAAATTATGAGGGTCATAATATAGTTTGTTTGTTTTCAGAAAAAGACTTTAATAGAATATGTGTTACATTATTTGTTCCAGGCGACAAGGACATTGCTTTGATATACTCCTCTATTGTTTCATTGTCGACAGGCAAGCCGGTATTGTTAGCGTTATCGTACATAGAATCATCATAGGAGGTCCTGCAAAAGAGATGTGATAGAGGAATTATTTTCTTTTTTAAATTTAACATTTTAGCTTAGGGACAAGTGCAATATTCTACTTTTAAAAAATTGTATCGAGATGTTTATATAATCAATGATTTTCATAATTTAACTAAGGTTTAATCGAAGTTTAAGTAGGTATCTATGTACATAAATTGATTTTTATCACAAATACGGTTGAACTTCCTTAAACTCACCAAAATGAAAAACATAAGCGACAGTAGTTTAATTGTTGTTCAATATTTAATCCATGGTTTAATAAGCCGAGGATTAACCAAGGTTTAAGAATATAATGTACTTTCAACACATATGTATGTGAACCCTAAACCAAGTTTAAACCTCTGTTAAATATTTACATAAGCTGTTGGCCCTTAAAGCTTAGGATATTTAACTAAACTTTTATCTTTTAGTGGGCTTCAATGGGCTTAATCAAATGAATCAATGTCTTAACC
This sequence comes from Eupeodes latifasciatus, assembly GCA_920104205.1. Classification (NCBI taxonomy): domain Eukaryota; kingdom Metazoa; phylum Arthropoda; class Insecta; order Diptera; family Syrphidae; genus Eupeodes; species Eupeodes latifasciatus. The sequence continues at coordinate 48,835,922 of OV049926.1, read as the reverse complement.
TATAGATTGCTTTATAAAAATGTTGGTTAACAAGTGCAATAATCTTAGATTAAGAATGACTTGCTCTTAACAAAGTCAGTTATGTGAGTAAGGAGAGGGTCAAGAAATATAAATAGACTCCCAAATTACGAACGAACCTAGGAGTACGATTAACACTATTAACTAACCGAAAATTAAAACAGAAACTGCACAGGAATACAAACAGAATAAGGCCTTGTTTTGTTAGGGTTGCATTTAAGTTAAATTTAAGGCTGCATAAAAAGCTACTTTAGGGGCCAGTTATAGCTATTATTGAAATCGATCCGGAAACATTTTTAAATCGATATTTGACAGTGTTTCCCTTTAGAAATAAAAATTATGTACTGATCGATCGGAAATCACACAAATAATTTGTGTTGAAAAAAAAGTGTAATTGAGCATTTAGTTTTCTATTTTCCGGACGGAAATCCATTTTCCTGAACAGCTGATACTTTTATGTTCAAAAGTGAAATGATCGTTCCACTGATTTGGTGTTCCAATTTCACACAATTCCAATGACAGATTTCTGTCAGTAAAAATTTGTCGGTGGATTTCAATCAGGAAATTTTGTTTCAATGACAGAAATTTTTAATGATAGCTATAAACGACCTGCCAAAAAAATTCCAATGTTTGTTTTCAATGAAGAAAACCAATGATAGCTATAACTGACCCCCTAGTCACAGTGTCATCTTTAATCCAAGATTATTCCAGCCCTTAAATTATTAGATGCACTTGTAAAACAAATTTTGTATAAAGGTATTCATAGTTTGAGGCGTTAATTGTGAATCACGTTAATCATCTGATTTTTGTCTAAGGGCTAGTTTATTCCCAGTTTTGCAACTTATATGTATATCCTCAAAGGCGTAGTTTTATACAACGTTTTCACTTAAACCAAAGCCATACTTTTTCGAGATCTAGAGCTAAATCTAATCTAAATCTAGTTAATTCTGTATACAAATTTAAATCTTTTTAAAAGTAATTTTTAAATAAATCTACTATAAATCTATTTAGCTGGATGGTTTCATTGGAAATAAACCTAGTGATTCTTTTTTGTTGATAATACAGATTTCATTTAAAATTGCAATGAAAGTATGTTCTCTAAAAATTTTATTTGTTTGATATTATTAATTATTAAGGACTGTTCTATAAAAATGAATTTGTCCATTAAAAGTATTTTTTAACACAAAAGCACATCAAAATAAATCTCGAAATTAAAGAACAAGAGTTAATCCAGTGAAAACACTTCAAGACTTATATTTAAACTGTTCCGTTAAATCTAGGATTTACTGAAGGTGAAAACGTAGTGTAAGACGCTAATTATTATTAATTAAGCTAATGCGCGGATTTCGATTGAATATCTTATTGTTAATTATTTAGGATTTTTTTTGCATGACTTCAAAACGTAAAAATAAAGTGTGGTTAAATTTGAAAAGCCGATGTTGAATGTGAACCACACCTAAATGTCAAGTTTTTTTCTTCATTTCATTTGACATTTTTCAATTTCAAACTAACTCAATTTGAACCATGGAAACAAACGCAATCGAGCAACGCGTTGAAGTTGTTCAGGCTTATTATGAAAATGGACGTTCAAATAAAAGAGCATAAGATGGACTTTGTGATTTCTTCGTCGAAATGTGCGTACAATCGGAAGAATCCTGCAAAAATTTGGGCGAACCGCCCAACAATTCCACCTCTCACGCTCGTCGTTAATGAACATTACGATTACAAGGTGCAATTGCAATTTTTCGATAAGCCAGCAATAATTGAAATGCTAAAGAATGTGATATTTCGGCACCTTAAGGACATAGAACCTGAATTACCTCCAAATCAACATCGGTTCTTAAAATTTAACCACCCTTTACATTACCTACTACTTGAAAGTGAGGTCTGTTTAAGAACGCTGCTAAAAATTGAAACACTAGTTAAATGTAACACCAAAATTCTACATTTGCAAAATATTCGTATGCAATTGACATTTTAAAATTTTATGTGTCAAATCAATTATAAATCTTTTTGGTCGATGTAAACACTACTAAGTAACAAAATTTCCTTTTTCCTAATCTTATCAATAAGAAAAGACGTATTTCACATTAGTTCCCTACGCTTAATAAACTATCTTAATCGAGATTATACATTAATTAAAATTGTCAATTAATAAAAAAATTGTGGAATGGAAAAAGTGACGTTTAATAAGAATTAATTGTGTTGTGTTGTTAATTGTTTTTATATTTATAAGTTATTGCTGATTATTATTACAAACGACCTAAAAATTCTATTAATCTATAATCTATTATTAATTGTATGCTAATTTAAATTTGTTACCATTAATTTTGTATTTCTAAAACAAAATACTCAACATTTTTGCGTATTCCTTAGCTAAACCACCTTCTACGCTGATGTAACTAAACTTGCAAATAAGTTCAAAGAATAAGACCAAATGCTTCTCAATTTCGAGTTTATTTTTTTCGCTATAAAACATAAACAAACAAATCTTTTTCCAAAACTTTGTGCAAATACCTGCGTTATTAAAGTTTGTAATTTAAAAAACCTTAATTAGAATCGTCATTGCAAGAACTCATTTAAAAATGCATTTGCACCTTAAACTCCAAATCTACTACAATTCACATGAACAGACAAAAATATCCCAATTGGGATATTTTCCGATGTCATTTTTCCATACCAAACATACGAACACACCCAATTCACAATGTAATTCAATTTGACATTCTCCATTTCTATTGACAAGCAAAAATAATATGAAAAAACAAGAAAAAGAAAACGAAATCAGAAAAGTGAGTGAGAAATAAGAAAAAAATAAATCATATCCCAGCCATAACAAAACTAAAAACTTTCTTTATTCTACGAAATAAAATTAAATTTCTTAAAGAAATTAGCATGTTCTTGCTCAATAATCCACATTCTTATATAATTAAATAATTTCCCATCGGCGTGAGTAAGAAATTTTAGTGATTTTTCAACTTTACGATTGAATAAATTCGATGTGAAATATTTTTTCTTTGTTGTAGCAAATAAACAAGAAGTAGTAAAGGAAAATCTTTCAGCAAACAAACCGAAGAGAAAAATACGATTAGTAATACAAGACGACCACGACTAAGACGACAACGGCGACGTGGCTGTTTACAATAAATTCTATTCACTGAGGAGCCTTAAGCTACACAATTTTCGGGGAAATGTTTGTAAACATGAGAAATCGCCTTCTGACCGCAATTGTTCCGGACAATCATGCTATGCTGGCCCCTCCGCAGGGCGGCGGCGGCCATGGGCCATACGAAAAGAGGCGCCTCCAAGACAAGTTTCAATATGCTAGGCCGGTATTTCTGCAATTACTCACTCCAGATGAGTTGAAGGCGTCTGCCGACCACAATGTTCGTCCGATTATCGTGCCGCGTGACATTTCCATACTCCCCTTTGGCACTGGCTATGCTGAGTGCGTGAACTCCGGCAAGTCCGAATGGAACGAGGACCAAGCCGCCTTTTGTCGGCAAGTTCTGTCAGATCCCTCGAGAAAGCATCCCGACTTGCCTTACACCTACTTCGGCATCTTCGACGGGCATGCTGGGTACGGGGCTGCGCTAGCCGCATCTCACCAGTTCCATCACATTCTTCACGAGAAGCTGGTCGACATCATAGACATGCTGCTGCCACGCGGAGAGGACGAGAACGGAGCAGTGAAACCTCGGGGGCTGCCCCATCCGAGTCATTTTTACAAAACCGTCACCAAGGACGAGCTGGTGATTGGCGCTCTAGAGAGTGCCTTCTTTAACATGGACGCCCTCATTGCCCAGGACAGGGAGTGGTATCGTGACGCCGGTGGCTGCACTGCTCTGGTCACGTTGTTTATTTATGGGAAAATGTTTGTGGCGAACGCTGGCGACAGTCGGGGAGTCCTCTGCCAGAGAGCCACACCTAAAGTACTTAACGGCGGAGCTGAAAATGACGTGGACACTAAACAAGTGTTCCCTGTCCCGTTCTCGTTCGACCACACACCGGAGACCGAGCGTCGCAGGTTGATGAACACCGCCCAGCTGAAGCCGCAGCTGATAGGAAGGCAATATACTGCCACGGAGTACGCTCGGCGACCTCGTATGAATGACCTTGGAAAGCGTATCCTCTGCAGGCAGGGCGACACCGAGGGATGGGTGTACAAGGTTATCACTCGCGAGGATCTGCGCATGCCAGTGGTGATGGGAGAAGGCAAGCGGAGTCGTCTGCTGGGCACACTGGGCGTCACCCGCGGTTTCGGTGACCATGAGCTCTTAGCAATAAACACGAAAACCTTGATAAAGCCGTTCCTCACGCCCCATCCGGAGGTAAAATGTCGCGACTTGTCCAAGATCGTCTCCATTCCGGGGGAGAATAATGAAGACGGCGACTATGGAATTCTGGTCATGGCCACCGACGGTCTGTGGGATGTATCCGATAACGATGTCGTAGCCAAGACTGTGTTCCAGACCTTGGCCATGTATCCCACTGAAAAGCATCGATACACAATGGTTGCGCAGGAGTTGGTGGCGAAAGCTCGTGGCAAGATCAACGACTTTGGTCATTGGCGGTTGGCGGACAGCAAGGCAGCCGCCACAGTCGACGACATATCCGTCATAGTCATTCCAGTTTACCAGTATTACAAAGAGCACGTCGAATGGGAACGAACGTGCGCCGAAAAGGCCAAGCAGAAGCCAGAGCCGGTGCTGGCGCTGGAAGAGTTTTTGGTGACAATGACAAATGGTGTGGTTGAAGAAGACGTTTCTGCAGCAGCATCTGCCCTTGAAGCAACAGAAATCCATAGCAATAATGATAATAACGATGATGATGATGAGGATGGTGATGCAGAAAAACAGGAAAAGGAACAGAAGCAGAAACAGAAACAGAAACAGAGAGAGGAATTAACTAGCCCAGAAGCTAAAGCGGCTGAACCTTAAGAAGACATTCATATTTTTTTTTTTTTTTTATAAAAGAAAACTTTAATTTTAAGCACACGAAGAGCGCGAAGAACACAATAATAAAAAGAAATAACGTTTCATTCAATACGAGGAACGAGAACAGCAAACAGTAGAAGAATTCGAAGAAGAAAATAATATATATAAAAACAAAAAGCAAAAATATAATTTGTAACTAAATAAATTATTTAATTAATAATAATAATAATAATTATTCCGTTAAGCACCAAATAATGGTTCTTTTTGTATTTATTTATTTTCATTTGTTTTTGTATTTCTGATAAGAATTGTCCCTCCTTTTTTTTTAATTGATTGATAACAAATCTTTATGAATCTATTCTAGGAATTGAGGGTATTCTGCTTTTTGCTAAACAAACATTATTCGAGTCCAGCAGATAAGAGTTTATTGTTGCTTCTATTGAGTGTATGCATATGGTATGCATATTGCTCAAATTTAGAACACCTCTTCTGATTATTATTTATGTAGAGTAATTGTTTGTATTTCAATTGAATTTAAAAAAGGTTGTTTGATAACAAAATTTATTATTCAAAAGAAGCCTCACTTCTTTTTTTTTTCTTTTTAATTTTTTGAGATAAGGAAGTTAATCAACATTGAGGGTTTATATTCTTTGTATTTAATGGGAAAATACTTATGTGCAGGGGGAATAATAAATAGTTTCAATTTAATAAACAAGGACGAGGGGGTTCAAAGCAAATATCTTCAATCATATCATACACAAAGGAATACATTGTTATTTGTTTTTAAGCAAAAGATGACAACAAGACCCATTTCTTGATCTAAGTTTCGGTGATTTTTAGGACCATGTTTTAACATCTATTTTATTTAAGAAATAGTAAAGAAATTACATAATAGCAAAAGAAGATGGGATTGGAAACTGTTTGATTTGCTCTTAAAGAATCTATGCAGTTAATTTGTATCTCAATTGAATTTTAAACAAAAATAGAGTTGTTATTTCTTTAATCAATTCCTTTTTTTTGATCATATCCAATCAACTTTTTTGATCATATCAATCAACTGAAAAAAGGAGACCCTCTAAACTGCACCAACTATAGAGGAATCAGTCTACTTAACATCGCATACAAAATCTTCTCTGCCGTAATATGTGAACGTCTAAAGCCCATTGTCAACAACCTGATAGGTCCTTATCAGTGTGGTTTTAGACCAGGAAAGTCCACAGTCGATCCTGGAAAAAACCCAAGAACACCAAATCGACAGCCACCATCTTTTCATCGATTTCAAGGCCGCATATGACAGCATCTACAGGGACGAGCTGTATAGAGCCATGTCTAGTTTTGGCATCCCTGCCAAACTCATCCGTGTGTGCAGGATGACCATGCAGAATTCAAGCTTCTCCATAAACGTTGGAAACAAGTTAACAGAACCTTTCGATGTCAAAAAAGGTTTTAGACAAGGTGATGCGCTGTCATGCGATTTTTTTAACATCGTACTTGAAAGAATAGTGCAAAGCTCACACGTAAACACTAGAGGCACTGGTCGCATTCGGAAAGCTAGTGGCTACGTAGTCAAGGGATTCTGATTGGCTAAATCAAACTACAAAAGTAGTTGAAATTTCCCCTCCGACGTAGTGTAAAATTTTCGGCTACAAAGTTAGTGCACACTGGTTTTGACGTTTCACAATCAGCTGCTCGGTAAGGACACAAGAATTCAAAATGAAATGAATCTTTCGGTATTTAAATACAAATATAAATCAATCATATTATACTCGTATCTTCTTTTTGGTATTTATTGAATTTAAAAAGAAAAAAAAAACTATTTAAAGTTCTGAAAACACAAATGTTTCTTATTTTATATATTTGTATTTGTCATTAATATGACAGTTCCGGATTGACTAGCTTTGTAGTGCAATTTTGCATTCACAAAGCTAGTTGAATTTTGACTACGTAGCCACTAGCTTTCCGAATGCGACCACTATCTTTCAAAAGTCTGTGCAATTACTAGCATATGCTGATGACATTGACAATTGACATAATCGGAAGAACTCAGCGTGATGTCATGGGGCCTTTTGTGAGTATTGAGGCAGAGGCGGCAAAAATGGGTTTAACGGTTAATGAGGGCAAAACAAAGTACATGCTGTCATCAAGAAAGGACCTACAACACCGACGTCTTGGTCAAAACGTCACCATCGACAGACGTAACTTTGAGGTAGTCAAGGACTTCGTCTACCTAGGCTCCGCTGTAAACGCAGAAAACAACACCAGCGCTGAGATCAAACGAAGAATAACTCTTGCTAACCCTGTTTCTTTGGGCTAAGAAAGCATTTGAGTGGAAAAGTCCTATCTCGAAGGACCAAAGTGTCGCTATATGTATAAGACCCTTATCATCCCCGTCCTGCTATACGGTGCAGAAGCATGGACTATGACAAAAGCGGATGAAAGCACCTTGGGTCGTTTCGAGAGAAAAGTTCTTCGTGTGATCTACGGTCCCGTATGCATCGAAAGGGAGTGGAGGAGAAGATGTAACGACGTAGACTTAGCCAGAAGGGTAAAAGTCCAACGACTAAGATGGCTGGGTCAAGTAGAGCGCATGGAAACCAATGCTCCGGCCCGGAGTCTTTGAATCCACACCCACAGGACAGCGCAGTAGAGGAAGACCGCGGATCAGGTGGCGCGCACAAGTGGAAAGTGAGGCCCTAGTTCACACAGGACTGTAGCGCCACTTTAACTAACTACATAACTAACATCCAATCAACTTTACGCTTTAACTTCCCTACGATCGGTAAAGTGCTTCACAAAGCCAACAGAGCCAACTATAATCTGTCAAAGCTTTTTAAATGAAGAAAGCTTGTCATAACTTCTGAACTGGTGCTGTAAAGGACAAATGTTTCTGTAGGTACTCAAATGTGGATCCGAGACCTGAATGCTCAGTAAAAGACAGAACTTTATGGCGGGTTCTAGAGGAAAATCTTATGTAGAATCGTTTGCCCCTTATGTGAGGAAGGCAATTCCAGAAACGTTACAAACATAAACTGTTTGCAATCTACTTCGAAGCTGACATTGTAAAAAAAAATGAGATGGATAGACTCCGGTGGGCTGTAAACCTAGCTCGAATAAGCGAAGAAAAACCAGCTCGAAAAGTCTTTTGAAGTACCTATGTACATTTTAGAAGGCACCAGCGGGGCAGCTTACTCTGAACAGATGACCTAGACCAAGACGCCCGAAGACGTGGTGTAGGCAAGTGAATAGAGATGGCTCACGATCGGGACAAATGAAGCAACATGTTGAACAAGGCCAAGTGTGGATCTCGGCTGTGGAGCCGATGATGATGGTGATAATCGGTAAACTTGATATCAACAAAAATCACAATGTAATGTACATATGTTTTTCAATTACAAATACAAGTAATTCAAATATACATATGTATATATTTTTGAAAATGCAATTACGTCAAATTATTAATTACTTGCAATTGAAATGAAAGTTGATATTAGTATCCATTATTTCGCAACTCTAGCTATAAGTCCTATGCTATTAATTGACTTATCTGCAAGTTTTCGTCTTTCAAACATTTTTTAATCTTAGTTTGTTTAATTCTTCGCCTCATAACTTTCCTCTTATCTTTTCTGACAGATTTATGTATAAACGCAAAGTATGGGACGCCCAATAATTTTTATGTGACTTACTTTTATCGCACCAAACATAAAAATACACATGCAATAAAGGCGTATCCCAAGAAAACCAGATAACTAGGCAAACAGTTTTGTTTAATTAAATCGATTAATGTAAAAATAAACCGTGGTCTGTCCCCTTTAAGCAATTCAACTTTAATACTCACAATACAAAAACTATACAACTAGGTTCTTTCCTTAAATGCATTTAACGAATGTGGAACGCTTCCCATCCCTCAAAACTCCTTTTTTGAAATTTCCAAACGCTTTTAAAAATGGTACTAAGTCATAACCTCTTTTCCTTGTTAAAAAAAAAGTCTAAATACAAATGAGAAATAATTTGTTGTTAGTTTTCTAAAATATCCCAGTCTACCATCTTTCAAAATGCTACACTAAAATATTCAAATAAAATCCATCACAGGAAAACCTTTTTTGCTTATTTTTTTGAAACATTTTTATTTTTAAAATGCAATGGGTGTGTGATCAGTTTAGTTTAGTTTTGTTCTATATATATGTATGTACATTTCTTTTCTATGCTTTAATAAAACCTTTTTTAATACTTTTCTTTTTAAATGTTTAATAATAATAATAATAAATTTAAAAAGTGGATGTGTGTGGTTTTTGTGTTGAAGTATGTGTATAAATATCAATAATTTTATATTTTTTCTTTTGTTTAAACTTTATTCATAAATGAATAAAATATTATTTAGTTTTTTATTTTGTTTTGTTTTAATACTTATAAATGGAGAGAGAAGCACGAAGGATCCGACTGCTGCATCTGTCGTCTTCATGATTATAATTTTTGTTTTCGTTTTTAGTTTAATAACTTTGTGTATAATAATTTTTTTAATAACTGTATTTTTCTAGGTATTTTTGTTCTGGAATATATAATATATATGTATATATATAAATATAATAATAAATTCATTGATAATAATATAACTATATAATAATAATGTTTTTGTTTTTTTTTTGTCCTAGACTCAAATGGTTGTTGGATGCTGGGTAATAATTGAAAAAGCAACAACTGCACCAACTGAAGGCGCGACATCACATCATGGCACTTAACTAGCGTTAAGAATGAATTGTGGCACGATCTTTGGCACGACGCTTGGCCAGCTTCGAGAGTTCCACCGGTCCAATATTAGCTGCTTGGGGAATTGCAATGGCACGGAATGTCGCGTCGAGGGCGCCCTTCAGAGCGAGTGATGCTTCCTTCATGGATGACTGCTGAACGCCGGCAGTGTGCGCTGTCAAACGCACACACGACGGTACCTGCTCTCGCATCCAGGGATGCTGTAGTATTTGTGAAGCTGTTGGCCGGTTTTCGGGAACGATGTGAACCATTTGGCGGAGGAGGTCTTTTACTGCTGGTGAAATGTCGGCCCATTTCTTGGAGTACAAGTCAATGTTGCCGGAGCCGATTCGCTTGAGGATCACATCCGGCGAATCGTTCGGCGTGGAAGCAAATGGCGTCCGCCCTGAGAGCATTATGTAGAGGAGCACACCGAGGGACCAAATGTCGCAGGCCAGATCGTAACCCTGTCGCTTGAGGACCTCGGGAGCGACAAAGTTCGCAGTGTAACAAGGCGTCATCAGTAGTCCATTGTCAGCCCGCAGCTGTTTGGCAAAACCCAGGTCGCACAGCTTCAGTGAGTCCGGGGTTTGTCGCATCGACGCGTATATCATATTCGAGGGCTTGAGGTCGCGATGAACCACACCATGATCATGGAGATAGGCCACAGCGGAGACAATTGTGCGCAGAACAGCACTAGCTTCGCTCTCGCACATTGTCTGCACTGTGAGGATGCGATCCAGCAGCTCGCCGCCCTTCAGCAGCTCCATTACAAGGTACGCCGAGGTGGTGTCCTCGTATACACTGAATAAGGTCACGATATTCGGATGATTGCCGTAGCGCAGCATAATCTCCACCTCCTCCCAGCAGTCGTTTGCAGTTTTGTCGATGATTTTCACCGCAAAGTGCTTCTTTGTGGTCTTGTGCTCACACAACCGACACACCGAGAAGGTCCCCCGACCCAGCTCCTGCAGCAAATTGTAATCCGTCTGGAAGTTGTCCGCAGTTAAAACTCCAGGCATGCTATTCTGCCTGACAGTTGCTTGTTGCATAAGGCTCTGGGCAATTGGCACAAGCGTAGGGGAGACCTCGTCGAGGAGAACTGGCGCCACGAAACTGAATCCGCGAAAGATTTCATGGGCACTGGCACTTATGGGACCGCCGGGGGAGTCTCTTGGCGATTTGCTTGTGTATTCGACATCAAAATAAAAAGCGTCATCGCGTGAGACGGCCGGAATGAAGGGAGGTCTCACGTCCTTCTTCACCAGCCCCTCCCAGTCAATCGTCGCAAAGAAGGGATGAGCTTTTATGTCCTCTATACCGTTGGGCCCAGCTCCGAGCCTATTCTGAGGGTTTCGCTTGAACAGCGCCCTTAGCAGTGCCTGAGCCTCCGGGCTGAGGTTCTCTGGCATTCCCAGTTTTGTCCGAAGTATCTGATTCATCGTCTCTTGACGCGAAGCTCCATGGAAGGGAAGGTTGCCCGTCAGCATTTCGTACATCAAAACCCCGAACGACCACCAATCTGCCGCGAAATCGTGGCCCTTCCTATTGACGATCTCTGGCGCCATATATTCCACTGTGCCACAGAAACTGTAGGTCTTCGAGCCGTCCAGGGGCTGTTTGGAGAGCCCAAAGTCCGTCAGAGCGATGTGGCCATGTTCGTCAAGGAGGATATTCTCAGGTTTTAGGTCGCGATAGATGATACCCAGCCTGTGCAGATGATTCATGGCCAGAGCCAGTTCGGCCAGATAGAACTTGACATCTTCCTCAGTGAACATAACCTCTTTGCTGAGGCGCGTGAACAAATCGCCTCCGCGCAGGAAGTCCAATATCAAGTAGAGTTTGCCAGGCGTCTGGAAAGCATAGTGCAGCTTCACAATGAAGGCATGGCCCACATCAGCCAAAATCTTGCGCTCATTTGTGCTCCGTACTCGGTCTTTCACTTTGAGGGTGGCTTTTTTGAGGACCTTCATTGCATAAAGTGCACCCGCATCTTTTCCAACAATTTTCCTCACCAGAAATACCTTGCCAAAGGAACCCTCGCCAAGTACCCGCAGAAGTTCAAACTGTGATGGATCGGCCTTGTCGTGTCCCTCCTTTACCACTTCCCTCAATTCTATCTCATTCTCCCTCATTTCCGTGTCATCCTCGCAGTCCATGTGTTGGTGATTGTTATCGGTGGCCGAGTCACGGCCCCCGCCGCACACAATCCCCTCCATGAGTGTCTCTGAATCATCCTGGCAAGCATCCGAGGCCCGCTCCGACATTGTTGTTGTTGTTACAGCAGCATTATTGGTATTGGACACTCCCAGACGTAAGTCTTTGATCGAGTCAGCAAGTGGCATGTTGCGTTTTTTAATATTATTATGTCAAGGGTATGGGTATGGGGGCTGGAGTTGGAAATGGTTATGGAGAAGGATTAACACGAAGGGAAAACCGAAAGTAGACACTGTTCTCGAATGGAAAATATTTCATGAAAATTAATTCTAAAAAAAAACAAAAAATTATCCCGTGTTTTCTTTTATTTTTTCCTCTAGATTTTTCCACCAACGTCTTCACATACTGAACTTGTTGTTGTTTGTTAAAAGTTTTTTAATTGATTTATTATTTTTAAACACTTGATTTGCTGTTTTCTTTGTCGATAAAAAGCAAAAATAATACAAAATTAATGCATATATAGAGAAAACAAACACACGATGATGAAGAAAATTTATGAACTAGCGAATTGAGAATTGCGAATGACACAACGAACGTCAAATGCGAGACTAGAGGAAAATTAAGGTGGAGCCATAATCAAGTGTGGGGAATACTTGTTGTTCAAAATGAATGCGTTCAGCAAGTGGTAGAGATGAAAATGAATGCGACTTGAGATAAATGTTTGTTTGCATCAAAATACCTGTTTTATTAAAATAAACGTTTTTAGTCTCGCTTTAAGCTTTACATTATTTTACAGCCATTTTATTTTAGAAAAACAGTCATGAGTGTTAAGGTTGGTATAAAGTTTTTTTTTTTTCAGAGAAGAAACGCAATAAACATGTCTGAGGTGTCTTATTTTATCCTATATTCTTTTCTATGTGCGAAAAAGGTTTTGTGCACTTTGGCTTTGCTTAGAGGTCAAACAATTTTTTGTAAACAAAAGTAGATTTACTTGCTTAGATAAATAGTTATGCAGTGCATAAATTTGTATTAAAAAAAACATATTCCAATGAATTATAGTTACGTAGTGCTTATGTCAAAAAAAGTGCTTAAATGGGCAAACCTATTTCATTTAGCTGTGATTATCAGCTGTTTTTCATATGTCAAAAAAGAAAAGAAATACAAATTCGGGTTGTGATTGAATAATGAAAAATAAAAATGTTGACACAAATATGAACATATTGGGTCTAGAAGGTTGCGTGTATTTTACGCTTCAATATTTTGAAGACTCAGAAAAGAATGAGTAATTTATTTTTATAAGTTAAAATAAAACAAACAAATAAACAAAATGATAAGCTGATTAAAATCTAATTCTAAAATAAAATAAACAACAGGTTTATTTTAACACAATGTTTATTCTTACTTAGTTTTTGGATAGATTTTCAGTTGTAACAATATCAGTGCATTTATGACGAAATGACGAAAACATGACAACTTCAAACACAATTGCAAGGTACCAGAATCAAAATAATTTCAGTTGCATCAATGAAATCATTTGCAATGAGGAACATTAAGTAGTATTCACATGAGCGCGACCAACGAACGACGAATGAATTACAAAATATGAGTTTATATACGTTTAAAGACATATTTCCACACAAATTCTTAACAAAACGATAGCAATATAGTTTCTATTTGATTTATGATGCATACTTTTACTTTTCAATATCATATATTAATAAATTTAAGAAAACAAATTTATTCGTCGCGAAAAAAATTGTAGCTGATACGAACTGTCAAACTTTATTCGCGTTCCACATTATCCACACTCACAACGAATAAAATAATCGCGCGTACTTAACCTAAAAAAATCATTCTTGTTTTGGTTTCGGTGGTGAATGGTGTTCGGCTGTCAAACTTTATTCGCGACGAATTAAAAACTCTCATATGAAAGAAATGTATAAATCGACGAATATTCGTTCATTCGTTGGTCGTTGGTCGTTCTCATGTGAATACTGCTTTAGAGAGGCCGTTTTATTTGACTTATGAACAAAAATCAAAATGACATTTTGTTACAACAATTTCCTTATGTCTGGCTTACATTATCCCTGAGCCAATTTAAATCCTGGAATTTCAATTGGCTGGAATTTCTAATAGTTCGAATAGTTTGCAGTCCAATAATAGGTCAATTCGTCATGTCCTCCCATATGGCAAAGTATTCGATTTTTCTCAAATTTTGTAATTTTAAGCAATGACGTTCTATTTTTCAAGTATCGAATTTCTTGAAAATTTGAAAATTGAGTAAAAGGATAATCATAGAAAAAAGACGATAGGACCCACACTGATAACTTCACAACTGAGCCCTTAAGTCGATTTGTCTAAAAGTTCAACAACATATTAAGCCTAGTACGCTGCATGCGAAACGAAATTTCCCATACAAAAATGACATGACGAAATCATAAACGAAAAATTTCGCTGTGCTTTTCGTTTTTCAGTAGTGGATAGCTGTACTAGATTTCGTAGTACAATTCTCCACTCTTTTCGTTCTCAATTTAATTGCCCGGTATATTAATTGCTTGCGAAATTTTGACGTTTTATTTATTTATTGAAAAATTTTTCGAATATTTTCGTTTATGATTTCGTCATGTCATTTTTGTATAGGAATTTTCGTTTCGCATCAGCAGCGTACTAGGCTTAAATTTGAACTTCAACTTCCAGACAGAACTCTCCACAAATATTTTTCCGCTGTGGTTTTCGTTTTAATTTCGCTCTGCACTTGGAGACTGCCAAAAAATTTCGTTTCGCATCAGCAGCGTACTAGGCTTTAATAACAAAATTTTGACATTTTGTGTGAGATGAAACAATTTTTAGTCTTTGTTCTCATAACACTTGAGTCAAAAACCATTTCTTATAAGGTTTTTGTTGTTCTTGTAGGTTTTAGTGTTTTGTAAAAAAAAAAGTTGTAGGTAACTTGAATTTTTCTGGAAAATAAACTAAAAATTACCAACAACATTTTGCAAATGATAAAATAAGTTTGACTTCAATATTTGTTTCGGTTCCGACGTTTTTAGCCGAAAAACAATTTTTAAAGCATTTTATGAAAGTTTTTATTTTGTATATTAAAACATACAGATTGGATTTTTCTAATACCATTTTCTTTCACTACCAACAAAAGTTAGCACAGAATAAAATCATTTTGAAAGCAATAGGTGCGTTTTTTTCGTATTCCATATATAGTAAAGTGAGAAATTGCCAACAAAACGATCCGCAGTAGTCCGGTTTTTATATTTGAAAGTTGATACAACTGAATATTTGCCAGAATAATTTATCAAAAAATTTCAAAAAAAAAAGCGAAATTCAGACCAGGGGTGAAATCGTGTAAGTTGACTATCAAAATCAAGAAAATACGTGTGTGTAATGTGAAAGTCGATTTCAAAGTTTTAACCAAACAATTTGACATAAAATTAAAACTTCAAGAAAGGGGTTTGTTCGTAGACTACTACATTAACATGTGGTGTTGAAGCTCGCCTAAATTCTTTATCTACCTGAATCGAGTTGAAATGAGCTTGATTCGCTCGATTCCGGTCGGGGATCGGAAATTTGTGAAGAAAAACCTGTGTGGAGGAGTTGGTTTTACAGATAATGCGTTATGGTCTGTTTATTTGCATGTTTGTGTACAAAAAATATAGTTTTGTTTTAATCAAATTAAAAAAAAAAATTGCACATGGAGTAGGTAGCATATTCCTATATGGCGCTGAACTATTCAGTTTTTCGTTGTTTAACACGAATCAAACTATCTCACTTGCACTTCATAAGAAACATCGAAACACCATTTGCATTTTAGAAAGTGCTGTCAAACTTAATCATTTTTAAATCTTCTTGTGCGGTGGAAACACCAAAAAGATTTATTTAATCTAAACTGAGATAAACCTTTGGTGGAAACATAGCAAAACATAAATATCTTTTCTATTGTTCTCTCGCAAAATAAGACCAGTTAGTCCACTTTCACTAACAAAACTAAATTATATCAACAGTAATAGATTGATTTGTTTCCCCAATCGAAAACACACATGATTCCAAATGCACAACTACTCAACGAACACAGCCATCGAGATACAAATGCAATATCAATCGTACCAACATTTGAGAACGAAATCACATAAGATCCATTCGAGGCTCGTATAAATGTCAAAAACCTATCCATAGTGAGATTCTACTCTAAATTTTATCGGTGTTATTTATACTATGGATATTGTTTTTGTTATTCGTGTAAAGACCTACTATACTATGGATAGATTTGCCAACAAAACACGGGTAATGTCTTTATTTATTCAAGTGATATCGAGAATCGAGAATCAAAAATCAATTTTTACCAATTTTGTGTAGTATTTTTTGTAGATTTTAATTTTTATGAAAAAAAAAACAATCTATTGGATTTTTATAAAAATTTTAATAAATTAATAAATAATAAATAATAAATAATAATAAAAATAATAATAAAAATTTTTATAAAACTAGTTTGAAGCCAATATCGTTAAGTTTTGAAAAAATATTCGAGTCGAAAATCAATTTTTACCAACTTTTAGTAATGTTTTTTTTAAGTTTTTATTTTTTGTAAAAAAAAACTACTTTTTCGGCGAGAAATGTCAAAATTTTCAATTCGGAAAATCTTTTTGGAAGTTAGAAGAAAGACCAAAAGCATAATCAATACATCCAAAATAATAATGAAAAGAAACCTTTCGACAGTAACTCAACTTTTTTATACAAAATCTGTTAACAACTGTAATGACACCACTGTAATAAAGCCATCAAGGGCGATTATTCTGTTAGAGTTGAAAAATTGATATTTGATTATTGAGTTCATATTCCTGCAATGTACATACTTAAATATCATGTTCCTTGAGACTAATATGATTGTATATGCAATAAACTAAATAAAGTCTTATAAAGTAAAAATAAATCCATGATTGTGCGTTGTTCTACTTTTGACATTTGTCAAAACTTGGAGTTATTTTCACTTAAGTTCAATTAAATTCAACTAAGACCCAGTTTAAAAGTTGACATTTTTTGTATTAACACCACTGTTACACTTAACATAAATGTATCAATACTTCTATACAAAAATATTTATTCACATAAATATATCAATTTTTATTTATGAAGTTGTTTCGGAAGTTGTAGGAACATAAATATGTCCAATTTTTATTAAAAAGCTATAATTATACTAGAATAGGTTTTTGATGTGAATCATTTCATCGACCAAATTATAGTGGGTGTAAAATGTTGTAGAAAGTATTTATATTTTTATAAATTAATGTGAGAAAAGTAGAAATTCAATACACAAAAAAAAATAGATTAGATTGAAAATATTTGTTTTAATTTGGTTTTGCATACATTAAAAGTTTGTTTGGCTCTTTTGCTGACACATTAGTTATCAAATAACAATAGTTCCACCAACATTGAATAAATTAAAACAAATTTCACTTTCATTGATGCAAATCAATGAAAGCCTCCTATAGCAAATGTAAATATACCTAAAATCTAAGTTTTCTATTTATGTAGATAATGAATTTAAAAAAAAATGTAAACCTTTTTCTGGATATCCACTCCTACAAAGACTTTCATAAACTTTTAATATTTTAATTTAACAACATTCTTACCTTGAACAAAGTCTTGAGGCAGATTTATAAACAGAAATCACGCTCACAATGAAATGTAGGCCCAGCGTAAGCACCAACCAATATGCGGCGGCAATCTTTTCATTATTCAATTTTGTTTGATTAATCTAATTTAAAAGAAAAAAGAAATAGAAATAAAAGAAAAAATTGAAATTACTTAATTAAAAGGCGTTATCTTGTTAGTATTTGATTTCGAGTGATTATTAAAAAGTAGTTTATATTCAGGAAATACCTGCATAAGTACATATGTATGTTTTTTAAGCTTGTAAGTTCTTACATACATACATAATATGACGGTAAATGATTAATTTTTGTGAGAATTTTCTATTTTTTTTTTTTATATAATTAGCAAACACTAAAAGGGTTTTTTATACCTTTAATATGCCAAAGACACAGTGTGAGCATTAGGAAAAGAGGGAAGGGTTGGATAGGAGGTGTCAGTGTACATTGATTTTGAACTCCTGAACATTGATTGCAATGATAGGGAAAGATAGAGCGTGGCAAGGCGTTCCACATTCGCGTAGTACGGCTAAAAAATGAATCACTGTACTTCATAGTACGGCCGAAGATGGGCATTCCTAGAAGCGCGGGTATTACGGTTAAATTGTTTAAGGGGAGAAATGCAACTGGCTATTTCACTAGAGCATAGTCCTTTAAAATAATGGTAAAAAGTCAAACATTTTTAAAAGTCGCCTTAATTTGGCAATTAATGGCCGAAAACTGTGGAACAACCTACGCGAGGTCGGAGTTAGCAGGCAAAAAAGTTCAAATGACTGTTATAACATCGATAGTAGTGAGTTGAACAAAAAATTCTTAACCTTGCCCGGTACGTCCTCGCTTAATCATAATGCTGTAATAAATGAAGATCATATCTCTGATACTGTGCCTAGGTTTAAATTTTCTGGGATAAATTGTACTGACGTTGTTGAAAGTTTTATGTTGGTGAAATCGAATGCGGTTGGAGTTGATGGTGTAGACCCCGTATTTATTCGAGCTTTACTTCCCTTGATTTTGCCTTACGTCACACACGTGTTTAACACTGTATTAACAAGTGGCATTTTTCCCAGCTTTGGAAGTTAGCAAAAATAGTTCCTGTACCCAAAACTTCCAATGGCAAAGAGTTTCGTCCAATTTCTCAACTTCCCTTTCTCTCCAAGGTCTTGGAAAGGATTATGCAAAAGCAAATAAGTATACATCTTAGTGAAGCCAATTTACTGAAACCTTTTCAGTCTGGTTTTCGTCGTAAGCATAGCTGTACGACAGCACTAATCACTGTGACTGAAGACCTAAGGCAAGCTATTGATGACGATAAGGTGAGTTTTTTGGTTCTACTGGATTTTTCTAAAGCTTTTGACACAATTAACCACTCTAGTCTTATACGTAAGCTAAAACACCATTTTAATTTTTCGTCTTCTGCAACAAATCTGGTACTTTCATATCTAAGTGATAGAAAGCAGGCTGTATCCGTCTCCAATACGCTCTCTCCGTTTTTGCCAGTCTTGAAAGGTATTCCACAAGGTTCGATTTTGGGCCTAATTCTTTTTTCACTTTATATAAATGAACTGCCATCTATTTTGAAGTTCTCCTTCACACACATGTATGCAGATGATGTGCAACTTTATTTGAGTAGTTTGCTTGGTCTTATTGAAAATTGTACCCATAACATAAACCAGGACCTTCAAAGAATTCACACATAGTCCCTGCAAAATGGCCTGTTCTTAAACCCCACCAAAACTAAATGCTTAGTTATTTCTAAACGGTCTCTGGATCTCTCTTATTTCCCTCGATTAATGCTTGATAATGCCACTATTGAATTTGTAGAGACAGCTAAGAATCTTGGAGTAATTTTTAACAGGTCGTTAACATGGAAAAATCACATTAATACTACTGTTGGTTGGTAAGGTATATGGAGCTCTTAGAATTCTTCAAAATTCCCAACGCATAACGCCTATAAATACTAGAAAGATGCTAGCAAAAACATTGATCATCCCTATACTCACGTATGGTTGTGAAATCTATTGTAACTGTGATGCTGAGAGTAGACGAAAACTTACAGTTGCGTTCCACAACACAATAAGATACGTATATTGTCTAAAAAGGTATGATCACATCTCTGGCTTTGCTAACTTTTTATACAATATGCAGTTCAGGCTTTTTCTTCACTACCGAACCCTTCTTCTTCTTTTTAACCTTATGCAGACGCGTCAACCACAGTACCTTTTTTATAGATTACAATTCCCAATTTCTAATAGATCAAATACACTTATAATCCCACGATATTCATGCCTTACATCTGAGCGACAGTTCTTTGTCCAACGCCATTCGCCTTTGGAACTCCTTGCCAAGAGATATAAGAAGACTTGAAAATGTTAAAATATTTGAAAACAAACTTAAACTCTACTTTTCTTCGTTTTAGTTATTTGTGAGGTTTTACCTTTAATAATTTAATTTAAATCAATGGTGATACTAGTTAAATTAAACTGCTCAGTTTTTTCCATTAAAATGTAATTTCTATTTTATAATGTTGCATATACTGGCTTGCTATTGTATTAAATTAAAGTAAGCTTTTGTTATCAAATTTGTACATTATTTAAGCTATCACTTTTTAATAAGATATTGTATCTTAATATGTATAGCATATCAATGAATTAAATAAATAAATAAAAAAAAGGGTTAGACAAGAAACCTTGCGTTGATGTTCAAGTGACGTAAACGAGTTGATGATGTTAATGTCACCAATCATTTTAAAAGCTCTACTTTGAATACTGTCCAAGAGGCTTAAATCAGTTACTGGAGCACCAGCCCAGAGATGAGAGTTATATTCAAGTTTCGGACGTACATATATAGGTTTGGAGATTGTAGCCAGATCAGACGGAGAGACAAATTTCTTGCAACGTCTCAAAAAACCTAGACATTTTGCGGCATTTTTGGCAACATCGCGTATG
Source organism: Eupeodes latifasciatus (assembly GCA_920104205.1). Taxonomy (NCBI): domain Eukaryota; kingdom Metazoa; phylum Arthropoda; class Insecta; order Diptera; family Syrphidae; genus Eupeodes; species Eupeodes latifasciatus. Next base: position 48,815,465 of record OV049926.1, on the reverse strand, counting down.
CAATCGCTCCACAAAAGGTGGTTGCTGATGCACATTCCGAGGATGTCGAGATTTTCCGTTTCGTTGGTGCAAGTGCCACTCATAGATAGTGGCAAAGAGGGTTTATCTCCGATAGTTAACTCTTAAATATTTAATATTGCTTTATATGTAAAAATAATAAAATCCTCAAAGAATAACTTCATTCTATAAACGTAAACTTTTTGACAGTTGTAAATGTCAAAGTGTCCTCTTGGGCGATGTTCACATTGGACTCTTTGAGGCGACTCATTTTGACGTCTCATAAATGTACCTCTTTCTACTTTATATCAGAAATGTGACAGGTAAGTGATGCAGGCTAATTTTTTAATGATTGACAATACAACACAATACAATGCCAAAATAAGTAACCTGAAAGGAGTCCAATGCGAACACCTTTAAGCTACTAAGAACAAATAGTACACTTCGATCTGAACCATAAGGTGTAGAAGCAATGTAAGGTGTACATCGTCATATAGGACATTTTGACATATATAAATGTCTATAAAAATTAAGTCTATAATAAAATGAATAGTTTTTGACATATAAGTCCCTATAGGTATTTATCATGATCAATTATTCTCATATCTCATTTGTAATTTGAAAAATAACAATAAATAACACAATAAAATTCATATCAACAAACAACTTACCTTTTCTTCCATTTTACTAATATCCCTTGTCAGCCCAACGCCTGTTATAGCCAACGCCAGCGTACTCGTTGCTATACACACCAAACTCAGCGCCAAAAATCCAGTTTGCACCTTTCGCATATTTATCACACCTAAAGCACCTGTAATAGCAGCTATCCCACCAGTCCATACGCCACAACCTAACGTTGCCAATGAAGCCCCACGCACCACCAACAAAGCACCCAAGGCGACAAGTGCTACACTCAATAACAATTGAACCACTCCCAGACTAACTTGGTTGGGAAACGAATTCCTTCTTTTATGACGATGCGGACCCACCTTGAAGTCTTTAGTCGAGTCCCCTTTGATCTTTATTAACTCGGGTGGAAATCGTTGTTTTTTGCTTATTCTTGATTCCAACGTTGCTGTCTGACTTTTTGTTGTCAATTCAGTCGATTTTGGTCGACTTAACTGTTGTTTTTCAAATTCTGCGTGACTTATTAATTTTGGTAGCTCAATTTGAGGAAGTCCTGCAGTAGGCTTCTCTGTGGTAGTCATGTAAACTGGACTCGAATAAATATGACTTTGGGCATCTTGTGAAATAGCCGTTGACTTTTCATCCTTGGTTATCATTGATATCTGGGAGTTTGTCAAACTATGTCTGTCAAGATTTGTCGTATTCGTACTGGTATCCATTGTTATTTGCATCAATTCCTCATTGCGATCCACGATTGTCTCCATACTGCCCACCGTCGAGCCATGCGAATCAATGGTACATGCCGGAGATTCTGATTGACGGTGAATAGCATTAACATGCTCGTTGGCCTCCATCGAATATAGAAAATGAAGGTGACTTACAATTTGCGGAATGTTCTAGGTAATGAAACAAGAAAATAAAAATACAAATTATTAGATAATTATTGTACAGCTTAGGAATGTGTTTCCGCGCGGTAGAAATACCTACCGCGCGAAAGAAATCTGTGACAAGGAAATCATGTGGGGTTAAGATACGCTCGACGACCGCGTCTTCGTCGTCGGTCGGTTGAAGAAAGCATCAAACATGAAGATAAACCAGAAATTCATTCACTTCATGGAACAGAGCAGAGATAATCTTGGGTGAAAGTATTTCAAAGCAAAAAGGCTAAATCTAGTTTTTAAACGTTACATTATAGTGGAAAAACGTCAACCCTGCCGCGCGCCACCGCAGTTCGACGTTCATTGATTTTCGTCATCTCCAGCTAAAGCCTGTCCCGGTAATGGATAAATAGTTTGATTCAGGTTATTTAGTTGTGTCGGCAAAATATTGGCAGCGCAACAACTTTTCTACCGCAAGTGAATGGATTTGGATTTTTATCGAAAAGGGACGCGGCCGATCGCGCGCTGTCGGTTCAGTGGCTGTGTCTGATGTGGCGCTGGCTAGTGGCTGCTGCATCAGAGACTGGGACTGGTTTCAATGCTGGGAAACTTGTCAGTGACGGACTTGTTGTTGGCAGATTGTTGCTCATATAGCTGATTAGACCAAAAGTATTGGTTTTGTATTTGGACGTTTATGTTGCATATGTACATACTGTACAACTATTACCATGTAGTGCTGATAGTCTTGCAGAAACAGAAACCAGCTCCAGCTAAATGGCTACTGATGATGGAAATGGAAGGAATTGAGTTTTTGTGTTGTTTACTTAAAATGAAATCGAAAGTGTTGTGTGATCCATAATAGGTAATAAACTATTGCAATGAAGCTGGAGCTTAAGGAGAGCGGACAGAGAACGAGAAGGGGTACTCTGCAGTTTCTTTGGCATTTTCTAATAGGTACATTTTAATCTGTAAATTACAAGCACGAAATGAATATGAGTTGCTATACAGCATAAACTACCACCGCTGCGGAGTTTATAGATATGGAAGGTAGGCACTTAATTGTTAACGCGTGTTTATACTCTTGGCCAATCGACATTTTTGCATATAATTAACTATACTAAAGGTTTACTCTATGGGTCTATTGTTGCATTGGTGGTTGAACTTTTATTAATAGCAGTAATCAAGCTTATTATTGTTTAAGCGAGATCATTATAAATGAATCTTTGTTGTTTAAAAACAAAGTATTTAGCATGTGAAAAGAAAAATATAAAAATATTTGAAAAGGTTAATCTTATTGAAGTCAACCTTAAAAATAGCTATTTAAGTTTTAAAATTGGAGGAGTATCTTCTTTAAATATCTGCCAAAGGCAATTTTTGGTGAAATTAAAATTGTTGAAATTATTTTGGTATGTAGGATGGTTTTATAAAACTAAAAAGCTTTTAGGCATAGAAAGAGAAATTAATTGCTCTGATGTGGACTAATGGATCTTTAAATGGCCTACCTAAGCCAAGTACAGATGATTGTCAGATCTTACAATACTAAGGTCTGATAATAATTATTGTCAATGAACCAACAAACAGATAGATAAATGCCTTTCATTAAAAATTACATTGCCATTTACAGAACCAATCTTAAAATTACATTACCAACTAATTTATTACAATGGGCAGTAAAGATATTGTACAAGGTCAGACAATATAAGGGACGTAGTTTGCAGTTAACTACATTATTTGAACACAACATTAGTTAATTTCTCAGATGTGTTTGATTTCAAACTTGGATAATTTTACTTCTCTGAAATTCAGCTTACAGTTGAAGGAAAAACATGATCGGCTGACATTTTGACATAAATAGGCTTGACTGATTTTTCTTGGCTTACTTTTTAAGCAAACTTTTCACTTTCGAATAAAGTTGTAAGGCAATTTCTTGACAGCTGGCTAATCAGATACTACAAACCTGCCTTACTTTTGAGTCGCTTATGTCGTCTGAACGAGACCATTGTCAGCAGCTGTCAGATCTATTAAACAACTACATTTGGCAATATTGTCACACAAAATTGTTAGTTCACACTGTTGTAAGACATTTGGGATCATTTCTTACTGACAGATATGAATAAGTTTAAAAAGCTGACAAGCTTCTTTACAAAGATTTTTAGTTTTGTTGAAGGAGAATTCTAACTAACAAAATTTTGTGATGCATCGTGTTTTCTAATAGGGACTTGACAACCTTGAATTTAATTTGTGAACGGACCCTTTTACGAATCATCAGACTGTCATTGTCAATTTGTTCATTATATTCAACATTAGCACACAAACGAGAAACGGCTGCAACATTTTTCTACCGAAATTCGGAGTCGGTGATCGCAACTTTAAAGGGCCTTGCACATGAGAGCGAACAACGAATGAACGAATGGACGAACAAACGTGATTTTATACATTTCAAAAAGCCAATTTCAAACAAAAACACATTTAAATTATAAGAAACCAATTGACACTAATGTTAGGATAATAAAATTTGCATTTTGTTCTCTATAACAAGAAAGTTTTGTAAAAACAATTTGTTAGTAACGAATTGCAGTGTGGTTGCTACGAACTGTCAAACTCTATTCGCGTTCCATACCATCCACACTGCAACGAATAAATTGTTCGCGCTCAACTTAACCTCAAAATTATACCACTCTTGTTTTGTTTTTGTGTGAAAGATCATGGCTGAGGAAATGTCTGCGAATAGAAATAAAGCTCATGTGAAAGAAAAGTCAAAATATGCGAACATCCATAGTTCGCAGTTCGTAGCTCATGTGCAAGATGCTTTAGAGAACAAAATGCAAAATTTATTATCCTAACATTAGTGTCAATTAGTTTCTTATAATTTAAATGTGTTTTTGTTTGAAATTGACTTTTTGAAATGTATAAAATCACGTTTGTTCATCCATTCGTTCATTCGTTGTTCGCTCTCATGTGCAAGGCCCTTACCACTCTTGTTTTGTTTTTTTTTATGTTAAAGGACATGGCTGAGGAAAATATGAGAACAAAATTGACAATTCGTCGCTGTCTGCGAATAGAAATAAAGCTCATGTGAAAGAAAAGTCAAAATATCGACAGTTCGCAGTTCGTAGCTCATGTGCAAGATGCTTAAGAGCAACTTTCAATTTTCGGTCGTAATTCTCGCTCTAGAAGAAAGCAATAACAAGTTTAGTTGACAACAAGTTGGTCGAAAATGTTGCTGCCGTTCAGGCCTTCAAATCAGTCAATACCACGGAGTTCTCAAAAACCACATTACGACTCATTTTCCGTAAGAGTCGTGGTTCTTAAAATATCCAGCTGACTCAAGAATTAAAGGCGATGGACCAATTGAAGTCGCGAACGTACGTGATTTCTGATTGAGCAAGTTGTCAAGTCCTTATAAGAAATATATATACATAGCTTATGGATTTCCTTTTTGGTATACAAACTTTGCAGAAACATTTAAAAATTATTTAATTAAATGTTTCTGAAATTTTTCAAAAATGTTTCTTTGATGTGGGAGCACTCTTAGAAATACAATATAAACAGAACTTCTCATAGGTTAGATTAGGTTATAGTGACTGTCCAAGATGGAAACGGACACACTTAGGCCAGTTTAATGGCCCATTGTGATATCACATGAATCTTGAGGCTTCCTCCTAAGCTCAATGGAACCAGTTTGAGTCCCTTACGAAATGTGAGAGGCTCATTATGTTGATATGATTTAGATCGCTTAGATCGTTAAAGAAGAATTCTCCTAGGTAATTCTTGCGTTTTTGAGCTAGAGCAGGGCATGTGCAGAGAAGATGAAGAACTGTTTCTTCCTCTTCCTCGTCCATACAGCTTCTGCAGAAATCATTTGAGAATACGCCTAATCTCGTGGCGTGCTTTCCTATTAGACAGTGTCCGGTTATGACACCTATTATCGAGCTTATATGCGATCTGTTTTGAGAGAGCAAGCACCTTGAACGTTTTAAATCCAGTGTTGGCCAGATGTTTTTTGTGACTTGACACGTCGTGGTGATGTTGTTCCACCTGGTGCCTGCCCTCCTCACAACGTCTTGCATTAGCAACAGTTTACAAGTAGCGATAGGTATGCCAGTACGTGCCAAACGTGGCAGGATGGGCTGTACTGTACCGTTCCTGGCGAGTTCATCTGCCTTACAGTTACCTGGAATGTCTCTATGGCCCGGCACCCAGCAAAGGTGAATATTAAACTGTTGTGCCATCTCCATTAGAGATTATCTACAGTTATGGACTGTTATAGAGTTTGTAGAGACAGGATCCATCTGAGAAAATACGGATATCAGATGTTGATATCACGTTTTCTTTAAGCCAGGACAAGACTTCTTTTATCGCCAAAAGTTCCGCCTGGAACACGCTACAATGATTGGGAAGGCGGAATGAGAGACTTAAATTCAGTCGTTCAGAGTACACACCTCCACCAACCCCTTCTTTTGTTTTTGACCCATCTGTATAGAAATGGATTGACTCATCTTCCAGGAATGTCATATCCTCCCAAAAAGATGTGGGAGGTATAGAAATCTGGAAATTTCTGTCGAATTGCAGTTGGGGGATGGTGTAGTCTGTGTGCTTTGGAATTGATTCTAAATGCCTAAGAATTACGGAGTGGCCAATGTTGTTGTTAGTCCACTGCGACGAAGCCTTGAGGCGAATAGCAGAGCTTGCAACTATTTGTTTGCTAAAAATGTCAAGAGGTGTTAGATAGAGTAAGGTGTCCAGTGCCGCAGATGGGGTCGTGCAAAGCGATCCGCTTATACATAGGCAAGCTGAACGTTGGACTTTATTTAATTTATCCCAGTTTATACCTTTCTCTAAAGCAGTCCACCATACTGCCACACCGTACATTAAAATCGGTCTGATTACCGATGTGTAAAGCCAATGCGTGATTCTGGGTTGTAAGCCCCATTTATTACCGATGGCTTTTTTGCAAGAAAAGAGAGCAATAGTAGCTTTTTTGACTCTTTCCTGTACGTTGCGTTTCCAATTTAGTTTTTTATCTAAGACAAGACCCAGGTATTTAGCCTCGTCTGAGAATTTTAATTGGATTCCTTTAATATGGGGAGGGTTGACAAATGGAATTTTGTATCTCCTCGAAAATAGGACTAAATCAGTTTTGTGTGGGTTAACGCCCAATCCACACCAAAGTATTAGTCTGTCTAGGGCATTTTGTAAGAGTTCTTTTAACGTGTTAAGATGCTTTCCTGAAACTGCTATAGCAACGTCGTCTGCATAGGCTATCACTCTGAAACCTTCCGCACTTCTCATATAAATTTCTCACTTTTGCAGTGGAAAATCTAAGAATATTATTTTTATGATTCGATTCCTCAAGAATTCTCTATCGCACAATTCAAAAAGGAAGAAATGAAATGTAAAGCTAATTTGATTGCTAGGTGAGAATAAAAACTAAATTGTATTGGGTCGGCTAAATAACTTCTTTTTTTTTAAACAGGGCGCAAAACATCGAGTGTAGCTTCGGCTGTGTGGCACGTAGCGCGCAGTCCTGTTGAAACAAAACGTTGCCAATATCCTCATTCTCTTTTCGTGAACAAAAATTCGTTCAACATGAGCTGATAACGAACGCCATTGACTGTAACGGCCACTCCTCGCTCATTTTCGAAGAAAAATGACACAAATTATGCCTCTGGACCAAAATCCGCACCAAACAGTGTCTAGTTTTGGGTTTTCAATGTATGCGTACGGGTTTTCTGTGCCCCAAATGCGACAATTTTGCTTGTTTACATATCCGCCAAGATCAAAATGAGCTTCATCTGAAAAGATTTTTTTTGACAAAATCGACATCTTCTCTAAGTCGATCGCAGACAAAATTTCCCAGCTTTGTTCAAGCGTATACACAACCATATTCGTTCAGCGGAAGGATAAAACTAATTATCTGTCAAATCAGACATGAGCTAAGTGTTACCATTCACGAAATAAGCACTAGTTGAAAAAAACGTTAGATGACGGACCCTATATTTATATTTAATTCTTCTTTAGAAGTCTCATTGATATTTTATGACTTATGAGTAGTTAAACATGACATGTTTTTCAAAACAATATAACATCGTATAAATACAGTAAAAACCAAAATTTTTGTTTTCTTAAAGGGCAACATTAATTTCTCATACCAACTTCCGCATTAACCGAATCATTATTTATGTTGAATGAAGATGAGCAAATAGATTTGAGACTATAAAAGCTAACTATATTATTGTTTAGTGAATTACATTAACAATGGTAGTTTTTCCTCTTCCATATTTTATCTTTTTCAAGAAGATTCACATTAATTGTCTTTAGACTGTAAAGCGCTTATTATTTTAGCTTCCAACTTGTAAAATACATGTAACTTGAATCTATGCATACATGTAGTACATCTTAAGGTACTCTATCAGGAAGCATTTAAGTGCATCCTACTTTTTTGTCATTGGCTAATAACACAATGTTTGATCTTTACAAGTGGAAAAAAATGTTACCAAAGATTAAAAATTTTAAACCTTTGTTAAAAGGTTACATTCGTTTGACAAAGCTTTGCTAGCTTAAGAAATTACGAAATGTCTGTGTATATACGAGTTGTACATATGTATTTCTGTAGTAGGTACCCATAAAAACAACAACAATCGTCTTCAACTTGCAGATACAACCATATTGTAAGAGTATAAAATACGTTATAGTTTGAAACTTCATTTAATATTTTCATATTTTACTATTTGTAGTTTCTTAAATCAATACCAAATTCGCGTTTTACCTGATTGACTTAAATTGACACAGGTCTTCCCTTGATTTGGTTTAAACCTAGATCTTATCATTATTACAGGCATAAGTACGTTTTAAAATTGTTGGAACTTATGAATATGATCCCATTCCTTTCTTTGTAATTGTCTTAAACAAAACAAAATTCTCACAAGAAATCAAATTGACAAAATTGATTGAAGTCTCAATAATTTGCGTAACATCACTTAATTACACTTTTTTTTTGTTTCTAAACAAAGACTCAGTATTTACATTTTGCAAACAAATTAACAGATACATTTATACTAATTACATTTTATTATACATAATGTAGATACATACATATATAAAAATCTATATGCATAAAAACAGAGATGTCTTATGCAATTGTTACACTTTTGTTTGTAATTAAGGAGCAAGTAAATTTGTACGCGAATCGAAAAAAAAAGAACTTGAAGTCTTAAAATTATCATGATAAAAAGTCTATTTAAGTCCGCCTGTCCTTAAGTGAGTTGAGATCCAACAAAAAAAAGTAAAAGATAGACAAGTTGTCGTGTTAAACATTCTATAATCTTTCTACAGACACGAAAACGGGTGTCGGATATATCTGAAAATTTAAATAGAATTTGACCCCGTTTGTCTAATAGCCTTGCAAAAACATAAATATACGTTTATATTTGTTTGTGGAATTCTTTTCAATGACCTGATAAATGATACTGGAATCAAGTTATTGACAAGTATTTATTTATTAATCAAAGTGATTCATGTTACTAATTAGGAAATATAGGGTCCGCCATCTAACGTGCTTATTTCGTGAATGGTAACACTTAGCTCATGTCTGATTTGACAGATAATTAGTTTTATCCTTCCGCTGAACGAATATGGTTGTGTATACGCTTGAACTACGCTGCGCTGGGAAGAACGCTTAGAGAAGATGCCGATTTTGCCAAAAAAAAAACATCTTTTTAGTTGAAGCTCATTTTGATCTTGGCGGGTATGTAAGCAAGCAAAATTGTCGAATTTGGGGCACAGAAAACCCGCACCCATACATTGAAAAGCCGATACACCCAAAACGAGACACTGTTTGGTGCGGATTTTGGTCCAGAGGCATAATTGGGCCATTTTTCTTTTAAAATGAGCAAGGGTGGCCGTTACAGTCAATGGCGTTCGTTATCGGCACATGTTGAACGAATTTTTGTTCACGAAAGGAGATTGAGGATATTGGCAACATTTGGTTTCAACAGGACGGCGGCGGCGGCGCTACGTGCCACACAGCCAAAGCTACACTCGATGTTTTTTATAGCATTTTCAAAAAAAAAAGAAGTTATTTGGCGGAACCTTTATTATAACAATCTAAGAATCCAATAGATGGCACTTACATAGGTAAATAAAGTTATTGATTAATTGTATATTTTAATAGGAGCAATAGTGCAAAGTACATTTTTACGAACTGTGACTATTAAAAAGAATATTTCAAGTTGGCACACTTAGGCGTATGCTTACTTTTTTTATTTCACAAATATTTACATATATACGAATATATATCAATATCTTATTATTTTAATGAATACAAGTCTTTCTACATATGGCTTTGATGTGCTGATAATAAAAATGAAATTTCACTTTAGACCCCTTCCAAAACGACATCAAAAATGTAATTAATACGGACATAAATAAACCAATTTAAAAAATGTATATAGATTTTTATTGATGAGACCAATTAATTCTTTGTATGGAGACCTCTACAAATAATTTGACATACATAGTTGTCAATCTCGCTCATTGAACTGCAGAACAAAAAGCAAAGGGGCAGGTGCCCCTAAAACAAGTTTAAGTATTTTGGACATGATCAAAAAAAGAGCTTTAGAAATGATAGGCGATAGAACTATAACCGAAACAATTACGTCACTCGAACACCGCCGCAATGTTTATTGCCTTTCGTTGTTCTACCGATATTTTTATAAACAGTGTTTTGTCGAATTATCCAGTTGCATCCCCCCCCCCCTCAAACAATTCAGCCGTAATAATCGTACTTCAAGGAACGCTCATCAGCTTAACCTTGAGCTCAATTTGAAACGTACTGTCAAGTATAGAGATTCTTTATTTAACCGCACATCGAGAATGTGGAATGCTGTACCCATCTTTGTTTTTCCCTATAATTTTGATATTCAAAACTTTAAGACCAATGTCCATCGGTATCTCCTGTTTAATCCTTCCCTATTTTCCTAAAGCTCGCACTGTGTTTAAACTTTAAACATGTTAAGGGTGTTTATAACCCCTTGAGTGCCCGTTAATTATAAAAACAAAAAGAACCAAATTTGTCGTTTATTTAATTTGTATTACGTACTATTTATATGGAATTTTCGTACTTTAAAAAATATAAAAATTTATTTAAGACAAAAACCTTTTGTGGACAGGGTGAGTAAAAACTGACTGAAAGTAGAAGCCGGAAATAGGCATTTAAACAGCTGTTACTCGAAAAACGTTTTAAATGCGGATCATATAGGCTGCCAATTTCTGTTTGGTTATGACCTGACTTTTAACCATATTAAGTTTGGACCATTCATTTTGGATCGCTCTTTGCAAAAAGTAAATTTGGAACCCTTTATGTAGTTCTAATCAAACTTAAGGTTGAATTGTATTTCTTAATTTCTCGAAATTAACTTTGAATAAAAACTTTTCATAATAGATAAATAATTATTTTTTTAAATGAACATTGTTTAAATATATGTACACAACAATAGTTTCTCAATATATTTTATACTTGACATTTTAAAAAATATTTATCGGATTCGTGCTAACTATAAAGTTTTTTTTTTATATTGGTAGGAAACATAGTTTTTTCGACTAATTAAAAAAATTAGTATCATTTAATTGATCCAGCAGCGATATTAACATTTTGATTAGATCTTTTAATTTTGTATCTGACTGATTAAACAAAATTTAGAGTCAATGGCTGTATACTATACATATTGTATACATATATTTAAAATATTTGTATCTAACTCAGAAAATGAATGTGCATATCGATCATAGAATTTTAGTTATCTGAGTAAATGATGAAATAGTGATATTTAATTCACTAATTTGAATGCAAGAACTAAGCAACAGTTTTAGTAAAATAAAAAGAGAATGCAAAAACTAAATCTTTAAACTGGATTTAATTCCTGAGTATTTAAAGTAACGACCACATTTTGTGGTTTAATTTGTTTCATTCAATTCTTCATTTGTATTTAAATTTATAATTTATAGAAATGCGATTGAAAAGAGATTTGACAACTTAATTTATGGACTTTGTGGATTTATGGATAGTTTGGTAGTTTTTGTAATAATTAGAACTTTTGTTTTTTCTTGATTCTTAAGCCGGTCATTTGTTTCAGACAAAAATTTATCTCAAAGGATGTTTTCACTGTTAAGTCTTAATCTACAAGCAGTTTATTCTGTCGATCGAGGTACATATATTACTAATATTCTGCCATTTAATCGTAAGTGACATTTTCAAAATAATAAAAAAAAAAAACTAAAAATAAACATTTATATTTGTTCGTTACATGTTTAACCTCCATAATATCAAATATTTATTCTTTTAATTTATTTTTTGCGATGTAAATTAGAGTTTTCTATTATTGAATTCCATTTTCTATTCGCAAAAGAAATCAATTTGTTTTGACTTTATTCTTTTAAAACTACGTTTTTCTATTTTCGCTTTCTATTGGGCAAAATAAATCGATTTATTAACATCCCATAGGAAGTTATTGTAATCGGTCTGAATTTTCGAATTAAAAATTTGACATTTTTAGAGATGTCTGTGCGTGCGTGTGTACGTATGTACGTTCGTACGTCCGTACGTTCGCAATGTTTTTTTCGTCGTCCATAGCTCAAGAACCTTTAGAGATATCGACTTCAAATAAATTTTTTTATACAGATAATAATGCAGAAAGGGATCTCAAGAAAATGGCGTGGGTGGTTTTTTTACCATAGCAGTTTGAAAAAAAGGTGAATATTTTGGTTAACCCGAAAAATCTCAAGAAACAATAAAGCTAGAGAGTTGAATTAAATTTTATATTATATATTGTAACGTGGTACCAACCAAACAAATATATTTTTGGAAAAAATTCCAATTAATTCCAAAACTGAAAAAAAAAATATTTGTCATCTCGAAAATTTTACGAACAATAAATGATTTTATCTCCAAAACAATTTTGTGCAACGAAGAATAACGTTTTCAACATCTTGTAAAATTAAAAAAAAATCGACAGTTTTTTTTACAAAAAATTAAAAACCTACAAAAAAATTAACAAAAGTTGGTAAAATTTTATTTTCGACTCAAACATATTTTCAAAAATTTGAGATTATGGCTTCCAACTAGTTTCAACTTATAAAAAATACTGTTTTCGACATTTTGTAAAATTTTGAGAAAAATCGAATTGAAATTTTTTTTATAAAAAATAAAAACATTACTAAAAGTTGGTAAAAATTGATTTTTGGCTCAAATATCTTTTAAAAAATTTGAGATTATGGCTTTAAAATAATTTTATCTTATAAAAAATACCGTTTTCAACATTTAGTAACATTTTGAGAAAAATCGAATTGACAGTTAAAAAAAAATAAAAAAAACAATATTAAAACTTAGTACAAATTTACTTTCGACTCAAATATATTTACAAAAATTAAAAATATGAGTAGTTGCTTCAAACTAATTACATCTCACAGAAAATATTGTTTTAGACATTAAGTAATTTTTTTAAAAATAAAACTGTCCGTTTTTTAATACAAAAATAAAATCTACTAAAAATAGAACACAAATTTGGTAAAAATTAATCTTTGGTTCTCGATATCTCGTGAATAATAGAAGACATTGACTTCAAATTTATTTCATTCATTCAATTTGTATTTGTTTATATAAGAAATGCTACTTAAATTGGTAAAAATTGGTTTTCGACTAAAAATCTCGTTTACAAAAATAGATTTTGAAATCGAACTACATATTTCATCAAATGCAAAATATTGTTGGTAATTTTTAAATCTTTTAGAATAATTTAACTGACAACTTTTTTAACGAAACACGAGAAAACCTACAAACCTTTTAAGCAAGACAAATGGACAGACGGGATGGGAAGTTATCAGTTACCAGTCTCTTTTTTTAATTTTTACCAATTATTGAATTAAGGAGTGACCACTTCGGGATGATGGCACTCGTAGTGCAGCGTATCGTCTCAGTTTTTAAAATTGTAGTAGTTACTACATTGAGCTATATTGATTTTCATTGAGACTTTATTGGTTGACAGATAAAATTGTATTCGTATTCGTTTTAATTATTTTGTAAGAAAAAGGAAAGCAAACAATTGATTTTTTTTATATAGAGCGATTCTGAAGGTAACAATAACAAAAATGTAAGTTTTTAACAAATAAGTATATGTATTACAAAGTTTTTAGTAAATAACATGTGACAGTTAAGCTTATAAATGAGTTAGGTAGGGCGGATAGTTTAAGATCTTCTAACAATAATATTTATTATTTATATTTTTGTGCATATTTTTTTGGTTAACCCGTCTTTTGCTAACACAAATAGGTTCGACGGTTCTCGTACACGTGAACATGCAACATATAGCTGCCCATAAGAAAAATAATAATACCCGTGGCATGATGGTTAGTGCGTTGGACTGTCATGGTAGAGGTCCCTGCCTTTGTCATTTTAAGTTTTTTTCACGGGTACTGCCTCTTGCGAGGAATTGAAAATTCTCCAAGAGTAATTCTTGTCATGAAAAGTGCTTCCTCAAATTAGCGTCTCGGATTCGGCTTAAAACTATAGGTCCCCTCCATTACTGACAACATTACTCGCACACAGGAATGGTTGAGAGTAGTAAGTCACTTGGCCCTAGTTCTCAACGAACTGCTGCGCCAACTAATTTATTTATTTTTATTTATAAGAAAAACATGGATTATCCAAATCTAAACCACAAATGGACATTGTTTGGCCTTGAGATTTATTTAATGACTTGGCAAAAGCTAAACGAATTGGAAACTGTAACCTCCTGAATGGTATAGTAGAATTTGACGTTATCATTAGAATACGTGGCAACAGGACCACTTTTCCTTTAAACTGTCCAGTTAAAGTTGTTGCTTCAAGAATATTTGAGGTGTTCTTTTTGATGACCAAACGTGTACCGTTGCATGATTTCAGGTATATCTAGTGAATTTAAAAATTCAATTGGAAAATTTACACTATCATTTTCATCAACAACAGTATCGATTGATTTAAAAGGATTAAATCAGATCACCTGGTAACAACTGTTGTATCTGGAAATTAATTTCGTCCACACCAGCATTTTTGGCTGCCAAAGTAGCCCGATGACTAAGCCAGTTATGATGCAAGTAATTACTCTGTATATTCGGAAAAATACTCTGAATCAATTCATTTTTTTTCCTGAATAACAGTGCAGAAATTGTATGGCAGTTTAATGCATTGCGGGTTGCAGTTCTATTTAAACGTTTCCAATATCAAGTAGTTGTTCGAAAAATTGCTAACACCAAAAATTGAAAAACTTAAATTCACTGTATTTCGTTTACTACAAAATAAATTTAACCTATACTTTAGCCTTAGCAACATGTGTATGCTATTAAATTGTAGCTTATATGAAACGTCTGGAAGTTTGACAAAGAGCCCCATCTATTGAATAATTACTCAAACCATTCAACCGATGATGTCGTCATCTGTTTGAATTGTTTGGAGCTAAGAGATTATTGTGACTGTCAAATAATAAACAAATAATTTGAAATAAAATAATATTACGATCATAAATTGAGATGTAAGCTATCTTATCTTTCAACTTGGATTAAACTGCACACGTTGTTCAAATTTGATTAAAATCGGTTAAGTCATCAGAACGATCTTTAGC
This sequence comes from Eupeodes latifasciatus, assembly GCA_920104205.1. Classification (NCBI taxonomy): domain Eukaryota; kingdom Metazoa; phylum Arthropoda; class Insecta; order Diptera; family Syrphidae; genus Eupeodes; species Eupeodes latifasciatus. The sequence goes on along the minus strand of OV049926.1, from coordinate 48,800,311 downwards.
TAATTTCAAAAGGGATTCTTTAAAGTTAAGTGTAGAAACTTTGTAAATTTTTTTTCGGAGACTGTGGTTTCTTTTTTTAAGCTTTTTCATCTGCTTCATCACCACAAAATAAACAGTTCTCTTTAAAACAAAAGCTGGATTCGCTTACTCGCGCTCTAGTACGAGGTGGACTTACTTTTGAAGTACTGGCTTCTTCATTCTCCCGTTGTCTTTTTGCTGCAGAGATTGAACTTTTCCGGGTGTATGCTTTTCTGCAATCCACGTGTATTGTGACGGACTTTTCACTTCTTAAATACTCAATAAACTCATCATTTCTCGCAACACTTGCATCGATTAAAGTTTGCATTTCACGACTAACCACAACAGTTTCATCTTCAGACAAAAGTTTCTTGCAAATAAAACAAAATTGTGACATTTTTTTTTAAATATTAATCAGCACAGACTCTAATAGTCAACGCTTGTAATAAATACGTATGTATATTCACTCGGACAGAACGTTTAACAATAAAAGAAGCAGGTATAAGAACGACACGAATATGTGTATATGGGGCAAATATATGCATATTATATTGAACATAACTCTTACAATCGCGATATCTCAGGAACGGTAATACTTAGAACAAAAATCATAAGGACCATTTTTGTACAGAATTTTGAGATTTACAAATTCGGTCTGAGGATTTTTGTGATAAAACTTGTGATAACTTTTTAAGCTCGCATGGGATTGATGGGGATTTTTAAATTTTTATTTCTTAGGATAAACCCAAGGTCTCCACCAAAATTTGGCTCTGTCGGAATTTTTGTTATTTCAATTGTCTAAATTGACCGGACTAGTATGATTTGGTACAAAAATAACGATCCTTTTTTTATCGAAGTTTTGTCTTTAACTTAATACCAATTCTAAAACTTATCAATCCAAGTTATTGTCAAACGTTTTTTTCTCTTTATTTTGTGTTCTTTTGAAGAACATACTTTCGTATCGTTTTGAAGAACATGCAGTAAAAATCGTCTTGAAATCTTTTAGAAATTGTTATAATGTTTGATTTAAATAATTTTAATAAAAAATAAAAACAACACACAAAATATTCCACATACGCCCCAGTGAACTTTTTTCGTATTGGTTTGACCACTTCTGAACTTGTTATTTTTTAACCTAATGTACATTAATCTTACTTTTAACTGGTCATAAATTAAGTTATTTTTATTATTATAAATGACAACATATTTCAATTTTTTATTTGTTTAGGTATTATTCTTCGAAAATGTAGTATAATACTGGTTTTTAAGGAGAGGTCACGCGAATAAAAATGATCGCATTAAAATCATTGTTTGGATAATAAAACTTATCTTGTACCACCAATAACTTGAATTGATCTTAGAGTTATAATTGGTATTTTAAAAATCTTAAAATCTTGTGGTCAATAAACACCAGGGAAGAATAAATATTTCCAATTAACAAAAATATGTAAACTATTCCCTGTCTTGATAGTTAGAAAATATCACTCTAATAACTAACAAAACACATTATTGCCTGATGATCTATGTAGAAAATCAAAAATAAAAATAATAATAATAATAACCTCTCTGACAGCATCCAAGAGTCACGATCAGGAATGAATGTTACAATTTTTCTGCACCTTTTTTTGTTTGCAATTTGCGGTTAAATGAACTAATAACTCCACAAATAAAACGTTACAACAGTGCACTGCACCACAATTTAGCAATCACTTTCCATTTTCATGGAATGATGTTAATGGCGGGTAGCGCGGCACGAAATCCCAGTGTATGTATATGAATTTAGCGCGGAAACTGAAACTGAGTCTTTGCTGCAGGCGATATGCACTTTAGCTAGTTAAGAGCGAGTTGCAGAAAGATCACACACTACTTGGCCGCCGAAGATCAAGTACTGAATTGCAATAACCGCGCACCTCTTTTCTCCAACTTTTGCTTCAAAGATACTTATCGAGCTATTGTATCTGTATATGAAGTAGGATTGACACACTTTTGAGAAAAGAATGAACCGTGAGCACCTTTTAAATGTTGAAAAATACTTTAGTTTAAAATTTAAGTAGCTGCGACACTGCTGGCACCATGCTGTGATATTTGACGATCTTAACGAACTTCTTCACAATATTATCTTTGGCATGCTAAACAATTAATTTTGTTTTTACTTTTCAGTTAAAAACGCCGAACAAGCACCGATGACAAAATGACGACAAATGAGCACATTGACTGAAAGATTGAATAGAACCTTAGCGGATTTTTCTCGAAGACATATCGTTTTTCATAATACTCGTTTGGGAAAACAAAAACAAAGATCTATTCGAACCACAATATTTCGCAAAATCCGAATCCGAAAATCTTACACAAATCCGCAAAGCCAGTAGTAGTAAAAAGTTAGTTTCTTTTTTTTCTAAATGAGTTGTTGTTAGTCTGATGGTGGCTTGGAGTAAACTAAAACCACCGCAGTACCTGTTTGATTGGATGTATCTGCGAAGTTGGAACGGAGGTATAATGCTTAGCGATATCGGTGGTATAGTACTATAGTCGCAGCTTGGTGATGATGAAGCAGCAGCGAGTGGTGTTTTGGGAGGTAGGCGCATAAATGAAAGATGGTTGTTTTGGTGGTGCGCGAGATGGTTACACGCTACATGGTATATGCAGGTGAGCTCAGCTGCAAACAAACAACGCACTAGGAGCTGATGATGTGGTTATTCAGTTGGTTGCGCGCGTGTACATGTACCTGTTATTAGGTTGCTTTAAGTTGATTGGGAGATGACTGGGAGAAAAATGTGTGCAAAGGAGGATTGCATTCTTAGAGTGCAATATACAAATTTATTTGTAAATTTGTCCCAATTTTGTTGTTTTTTTTTTTTAATTTTGAACTTTCGATTTCAACACGTGGTAGTTTCTTTTGAGATTTTGCATTTGTAAAAAAAATCAATTTATTTTTGATCGAAATCTGTCAAAACGTTCATTTTCTATTTTTTGTATTTCTTTGATACCTATATTTTTTAATTTAAGATCAAATTTTTCGGAAGATTTGTCTTGCATAAACATAAACACTAATTTGATCTGTCAGTTTCAATGATGAAACTTTAAAAATTTGTTCGATTGTGACAATTTTCTTATATGTTCTACAAATTTAATCTTAAATCAAAAATAAATCAATTTATTATGGTCAATGAAATGCAAATAATAGGAAGATCAAAATTTTGACAGGTTCAAATCAATAAAAAATCGATTTACCTAATTGTTTAATGTTGTTTTTTTTGGCAATTCGGTTTTTCTTATCGAACGAGTGTGGAATCGACTAAAGCATTAATTGACTTTCATATTTTTTGACAGTCAAATATTTTGACTATCACCAAGTTATCCGTATGTGTAAGACAATTCAATTCAATTCGATTGAACAATTTTAGATTAGATTTGTTCTATTCATTGTTGCTATGGTGAAATTTTAAAATGGTTTCTATAAAATATTTAAATAAAAGTATCAATTTTTTTTTAATCAGCGCACACTCAAGGGGATATTACTACCCTTATTATGTAAAGACACATTGTGAGCACTAGGAAAGGGAGAGAGGTTTTAAAAGGAGGTGTCGGTGCATATTCGTTTTGAATTCCTGTATATTGCAATGACTGGGAAAGACAGTGTGGTAAGGCATTCCACATTCGCGTAGTACGGCTAAAAAACGAATCTCTGTACTTGACAGTACGACCGAAGTTGGTCTCTAGAGTATACTGATGAGAATTTTTAGAAGCGCGAGTATTACGGTTGAACTTTTTAAGAGGAGGCTTTTTTCTCTAGAGCATAAACCGTTAAAATAACGGTAAAAGAGGGTGAGACAAGAAACTTTACGACAATATTCAAGCGACGTAAATGATTCCATGATGATATTATCAATATTGTCCAAGAGGCTTAAGTAAGTTGACGTATATAAGTCTTGTAGATAACAACCAGACCAGAAGGGGAGAAAAACTTCTTGCATCGCCTCAGAAAACCCAAACATCTTGCGGCAATTTTGGCGACATCGCGTATGTGATCGTTGCACAAGAGATGGTTGGTGACACACATACCGAGAATATCGAGATGTTCAGTCTCATTAATGCAAGTGCCATCTATGGATAATGGCAATGGGGGTATATCTCGCTTTAACGATACAAGACAGCATTGAGTTTTCGAAGAATTAAATTCCACGCGGTTTTTTATTCCCCATTGTACAATGCTGTTTAGGTCGGAAAATGCTTTTGAAATATCAAGTGCAATAATCTTACTTTCTCCAAAACGATGTAAAGATTTGTTCCACTGTTCGGTGAGATAAACCATGAGATCAACAGTGGACCTATTGATACGAAAGCCATACTGCCGGTCATTAAGAAGCTTACGATCTTTAAGATATTTCTTAAGCTGATAATTAATCAGCGTTTCCATGACCTTGGAAAGAAGGGACGTAAGTGAAATCTGTCGGTAATTAGAGGGTGAAGAAGATTCGCCTTTTTTGGGAATGGGCTGAACAAATGCTATTTTCCATCCGCTCGGAACGAGACCTGAGGATTAGGACAGATGAAAAAGCTTACGCAGTGGTTTTGCCAGCGTTGAAGAACACCGCTTCAGTACAACAGCGGGGATACCATCCGGACCAGCGAATTTATGTATGTTGAAAATGACTATCACATTTTTGTTGCTACAGGCTTTTTAGCTATAAATTCGACTATCCACCTTTCATACATAGATCAAATTCGATTATTTTGATTGTCATTTATAAACAATCAACTTAGCCGATTCCATCCCAGATTTCTATTTTGAAAAACAAGACAGAAATGTTTGAAATTTTTCCAGATAGGAATTGAAAACCAAAAGCTAGAAAGCAAAATGGAAATTACGATGAGCTACCCCTGCAACCCTACTGTTTGGGCACAACATACGATTTAGGTATACGTGCGAAGTTGTGTTTTGTTTCCAGAAATTTGTATTTAATGAATTTTCAACTTTCAATTTTCAGTTGCAAAGTTGAAAATAATCAATTTGCACAGAACTGTCACTTTTTTCGAAAACTTTCAGAAGAGTCTAGAAAACGAAATAACTTTCCAAAAAAGGCAGTTTTTTGACAGTTAACTAGTTAAATTTTAGAAATTTACCTTTTATTCAAGTCTCTTTTGTTGCATTAACTTATTCAAACATACAAAAAATGTCAACCATATTCCATTGCAAAAATTAAGCAATGTTAAACCTCATTATAAAGAATATGAAAAATAAATCAATTTGTTTTTTTTCCAATGAAACACAAATAAAATTAAAAAAAAGTGATTTACATATTTGATTGAAAGGAATAAGTGTCATTGTTATAGTTAGCTGAATTATTTCTACAACGAATCAATCTTAAAAATACTCTGATATCAATAACTAGAAGAAATTAGTTTGATATATTGGATCCAACCATTTACAGACTATTCTTAAAGTTTTCTATAATTTCATAAACTTGTTTAATTAAGTAATAGGACAAGACAAATTATTTATGTTAGATCAGTTTTGGTTCAATTTTCATAATTTAGAATCCTTCAGATATAAATGACAAACTTTATTCTATGTTAAGGTTTTCTTGATTTTAAATTTTAACCTTAAACGCCTACTTACCTGTATGTGTAGCTCAGATAATAATATATCACAATCACGTGCATTTATGCATAGATTACACCATCAATTCCATTGCTTATTCTGTTGATATGTTCATATATCCATCTATAAACATTTAAGAGCACTATTTTGTCAAGATAAAATACACAACTTTCATACTTCTAGTTTCTAGAATATGTAAACAAAAAATTGCTTAACCAGTTCTATGATTTAATTTCATGCATGCCTCTGGAATCAAATAAGCTGCAGATTAAAAAAAAAAAAAAACAAAAAACATCTAGAAGAAGTTGGATTGCGTAAGTTTTTAACATACCTACTTGAATATGAATAAAGCCACATTCCATAAGTAGCTGGAATGTGTACATTTAAATTTTACTCTTTCATCAAAAAGTGGTATATATGTATGTACTTATGTGATAAAAATGATAAACTTTATGTGACTTTCTTTAAGATAATTATCAATAAACTTTGTTTTCTAAATCATCCAAGTGTAAATTGTTTCCATAATTATAATTATTTCTGCTGCTAAACTATACTTTTAAAGGAAATCTTTTTTTTTTTTTTGTTAAACTAAAATGTATAAATGCGGTTGTCGGTTTCAATAATGAGAACATACAACAATGTTCGGAATTTATCGAAATTCCAATAAGTCAATAGATAGACAGTAATAATAATTGTTATAATCAATATACTATGTACATGTACATACATACGAATATGTAGACAGCGATCTAACAATAAAATCTCACATCTTCATCTTTGAGAGATTTGTAATTACAGCATAACTTTCTTTTCTCAAACCATTCTCCAACCACGGGATATGTACCTACAATGAGAGGAACTCCAAAGCAATTTAGACTTAGTAAAACCACACAGGAGAGGATACATCACATCAATGAACTGACCAGTTATCCAAGGTCGGATTTGAAATTATTTTAGGGCGCTCGTTGATAATCTAAACAAATTAAAAATAACGGTTATTAAATGATTCCACTACATTTTGTAATGTGTATACACTCTTTATCTCTTTTACTCTAATATCGTGTTATAGTAGAATAAGTACGTAGCAACCGTTTTATTTGTAGTAGTAAACACTTGTGTAGAACATTTAGAATAAGGGGCAACATCTAGTGATTAAGAGGAGAACTCGCTTCGTTAAGCATCGAGAACATTCAGCGCCTACAAGAACCTAGTAGTTTCTCGAACCGATTTGAGGCATATAAATAGGCGCTCGGAAGCGAAGCCGTTGATTATTGATTGTGAACTGCGATAGAGTAAAGACTGTCAGCAATAGTGAATTAAAAGATCTATTGTGAATAGCTTTATTGATAAACTCGGTATTACGGCTATCAAACATATTGATACCCATCAAATATTCTATCAGCTACAAAATCTTCGTTGACAAATGTATCAAATATTCGTAAATGGTAAAGAATTGTAATTTAAATACGATTTATAAAAGTTTTTTTTTGTAGTTTTAATTGAATATACAATTTGAAGAACGAAATGCCTTCTTTAGAATTGTTGTTTGAAGGCAATTGTACTGAAGAACGAAGGTTTATCGTGCAAGCTAAAATAAACTACTCCTAAATAAACAAAATATTATTAAGAAAAAAGAGAAATTTATTTAATGAAAACAACTTACATTATTCCGCCGAAATTATTTATAGACCAAAACACAAGAACTCAACACAAATGACAAACGTCAAACACCGAAAAAACCTATTCACAATCGTATATTGATTAGTATTCACAATGGGTGAAAAATTATCATTTGATACTCATAATACCAAATTATCAATAAATTGATAGAAGTTATCAGTTATCAAATAATTGATAGTTGATAGCCATAATAGGGATGTGTGTTTGAAAAGTAAAGACTGTGTTTGAAAAGTAATAATTGAAAGTGTTGAATAAATAAGTTTGTGAGTGATTTGAATAAACCAAATTTGTGTTTTATTTAGGTACAAAGTGTGAATAAGTTTTAATTGTCGGACCAAACCGAATATTACAATTTTTTAGAATTTAATAAACGTTTATTGTGTCACTGTTTTTAATTTTTTATTATATTGGTTTTAGGGACTGGGCCTTGTTTCTCATCCAGGTAATTAGTTTTACAGTATATTCAACTTTGCCATCAGGTGGGAAAACAATAGTATTCAAAAGGCCGTCCCAGGAATATTCGCATTATGCGATTCTTTTTAACTAATTAAAAAATATAAGAAAATGTGTGTCAAATCTATTATCAATTAACCAAAACTTGAAATTACGCAACCAGGAAACTTATTACGCAATAAATACATACTGCTTCGTGTTGTGTTGTTTATTGTTCCGTTTTGTTGGAACCACATATTGCGGTCAGGATCATTAATTACCGATCCAAGAGTTTTGTACAACTTTTAAATTGCTGCGAACGTATCAGCACATCGTTAAATTTGGTTAAACATTTTCGACTGAGCGGACTTAATGATGATGAACATATGTAACTCACAACATCAGTAACGCTTCCTCTCTTAAAATGTCGAGCTGCTGCTCGTGTAACGTCAAATTCAGTGTCACTTTGTAACCGAAATTGTTACTCTTATGTACGTTGGAGGGGAAATTTCAACTCATTTTGTAGTTGCATTTAGCCAATCAGAATGACTTCAGCTCAGTGAATGCCCCCATTATTGGCCAGGTTCAGACAACATAAGGGACTTCATTCGCAGTCAACTGCCTTCTTTGAACGTAAATTTTGACCAAGACAACTAGTTAGTTTTTAAAATGTCATAAATTTCAAACTCGGAACCTTACTTCGCAAAACCTCTACCTTATGTTGATTGTGCAAAAACTACCAAATACATTATTGTCTACAAAGGAAAGCTACAAGTCCAACACGCTTTAAATTTTGTATTGTACAAAAATTTTACTTATTTCTTTTCCAATTTGACAAGAAACTCTTTTACACAAAACATCAGATGGAATTGTACCTAAAATAAATAAACCATGAAATTTCAGTTGAATGAAAAAACATTATCAATTGTCATTTTGACATAAGTTGACTCGACTTGATAGTTAAGGAGATTTTTCCTGACTAACTTTCCAGTCAACTTTCCAATAAAGTTACCTTGATTGGAAGTCAATTTTTTCACAGCTGGCCAATCAGATACTAGCAACTTTACTAACTTTTAAGTCCCTTATGTTGCCTGACCCTGCCCATTATTAACAATAATTCAACTAATATTGACATTTCAAATGACAGTTGAGTTTGACAGGTGTTAAATACAACCTCTTGAGAATGAAAAATTGTACTTAGGTACCAAAAAAAAATACAGAATGATTTTTAAAATAAAATTGCATAATTTGAAAGCGTTGCTCAGAACCAGTCTATTCATGTTGAAATGACAAACCAATCTTAAAATAAATCACTTGACAGCTGAAAAAAATGGGCACCAGTTAAAATATTTTGACATTTGACCTTACATCATCTTTGATTTTCTATATAAAAAATTCTTTTATAAAATAATAAATAAATAAGTACCTACGTTTCTAATGAACTTTACTATCTATAAAAAGTATAATAAGTTCATTTGAATCTGAAAACCATAAATTTTCCTTAAGATTTTCAATAAATTTTAAATTCAGCATGTTTATAATCTAAATAAATCTTCTAAATTCGGTAACGTTTACGTGCTATGTATATTTCTAAAAACTCTACAGGTTAGGTTAGGTTAGGTTAAAGTGGCTGCGGATTCATAATCCACACACTTAGGCCAAAAGAAAAGGCCCATTGTGATACCAAATGAATCTAGATAATTACTTCCCACTAGTCGAACCATTTTGAGCTTTTTATAAAGCGAAGGAGATATTTGATATCCTTTTTAGCTAGTTCATTGAGAGACGATCGACAATCGAGGGCCGTTAGAGATTTGGTTGAGACACCGTCAAGAGATTTGATAGCAGCTTGACTCTCAGAGAAGATGCGGATTTCAGAAGTTGATACCACGTTTTCTCTTAGCCAGGAGAGAACCTCTTTGATCGCTAAAATTTCCGCTTGGAAGACGCTACAATAATTAGGGAGGCGGAATGAGATGCTTAGATTAAGCTTTTCTGAGTACACACCACTACCAACTCGCTCATTTGTCTTGGATCCATCTGTATACAAATGGATGCTTTTGTCATCCAGGAGTTTTTTGTCTTCCCATTCATCTTTGGATGGAATGGATACCTGGAAGTTTTTTCCAAATTGGGGTCTTGGAATAGTGTAGTCTATGTACTTTGGTATAGAACCAAAGAGGTTCAAAATGATGGAGTGCCCCACATTGTTGTTGGTGCATTAAGATGAGGCGTTGAGTCTTATAGCTGTACTCGCTGCCACTTGTTTGCTGAATATGTCAAGGGGTGTCAGCTGGAGGAGAGTGTCTAACGCTGCTGAGGGTGTGGTTCTTAATGCCCCGCTTATGCAGAGACATGCAGTGCGTTGGACTCTGCTGAGTTTGTCGTAGTATGTGACTTTCTCCAGTGCAGTCCATGCAGACCATACTAAAACTCTACAAAAACCCTTAAATATTTTGAAAAATGTAAAAATAGGCTTATACCACTTTGAAAGAGTCAACGGCTTAGTTGACATTTGGCACTACAAATGACACTTTAATTTGACAGGTGTAAAATACGAGCACTTTAAACCACGAAATTAATTAACCTATTCATTCGAAACTGAAAAATTTTACTTACAACTTCACCAACAAAGAGCATTCCCAATATGCGTGAATGTCAACTACAGTATGCTGCAATCAAAATATTAAGGCTTCCAAATCCAATTCAAATTTTTTATTAATTAAAATAACAACTGTCCACAATTAATAATTGGGAAATAGTTTATCTAGATGGAATAATTCTCACAAACTTTTTGGGTTTTCCATAGGTAAAATAAATCAATTTATTTTTGATCTAGATCTGTCAAAACACAAATTTCTCCTGTTTTTGCATTCCATGGGATAAAATAAATTGATTTTTTTTATTTAAGATCAAATTCGCGAATCTGAATTTTTCGGCTTCTCTTTGCACTAATACTAATATAATTTGTTAAAAATGTATAGCTGGAAATTTGACAGCTCTACCGCACTCGGTATCATGTAAACAAAGTTACACTAATACAATGACAAACAAAAATACAAATCACAATCCTGCTCCCTGTGCTACGAAAAAATAATCAATTTTTAAAGGAAATCTGAATTTTTTAAATATGTATGTATCTCTACAAAAAGCACGAAAACGAAATGTAGCATATTTAAAAATATAAACAAATGCGACCCTGTAAACCAAATAGGTATGTATATCTTAAAGCACTTGTGGCTTGTGGAACAGCGGAGATGACACCAGAAATGGGCATTATACGAAAGTAAAATTATGAGTAAGACTATCGATCAGAGTGTAGTGCAGTGTAGATGGCAGCGAGTAAAGTTAGTATGTGTTAAGTGAAGATCAGTTTTCAGTTATTGTTGATGATGGATGGTCTCATACAGCTTTCACCTGGTGTATGTGGCCTATGACTTTAAAAAATGACTGAAGACTGAAGAGATCATCAAATAATTTCCACCCAATGATATTGGCATAGCGGTAGATCATTTGTTGGTGACATATGTATGCCTCTCTGATGCATACCACATGCATTTCACACTTTTCTTCCTAAAACCTAGATATTTATGAACGAACGCAAGGCGCAGATATGCCACCTTATAATGATAAACTTCTGAAGTTTTGCTTCTTTTTTTTTTACTCTACTCGGAGGAGTCTTTATGTTGAGATTCTTTTGTGGAAGTGGAAGTAGTCTGCTGATGCTTGTTGAATTTCAAATTAGCTGATCGCAAACTTGTTCGTGATCAGAATGCATTTTAGAGGCGAGGTTAGAGCTCGTAACTGCATATATACAAAACTTTACCAAAATTAATTTATAGTAATCTTGAATAGATTCACTTAAGAGAAAGCAAAATAGGCACTTAGGTATTGTATTTATGTACATTATTGTTAAAGACTCGACTGTCATGAAACCATGCCAATGGCTTGACTTTTCAAGGTAAGCGCACAATTTTATGTTTTACTTATGCAATTAGGTTATAAGAAAGTTCGATACACTTAGTAGAGTAGTACTGTATAATATGAATGTATGAGCAAGGGTAGCTGTGGCACTATGAAATTAGTTATTCAACCCAGGGTACATATAAAAATTGTATCGCGAGATAAGGTGGAGTTATTATTCTTTTGATGATGGTAGATAGAGTGAAAGGTGCGATGTAAATGACCTTAAATGGTTTAAATTCAAATTAGGCTTGGCGAAATCAATTGAAGTATTTTTTGATGGTTTTTTGTGGTAGCTGACGAACTTTCTTTAAAAATATTTATTGACCTAGTCATTTTGAACACAGCATCGTGCATAGAATAACATGTACTTATACTTTTAACATTTTATCTTAGTAAAATAATTAGAACTCTATTTATTTTAAGAGCATCAATGATTTGCATGATTTAAGTTTATATTGCTGGACCATACAACCATTATTTTAAATACATACTATATGTACACAGCTCGGGTATGGAATGCCATTCTTTTTGAACCGCTTCCCACAATTGGTTTCCATTAGTGAAATATTGACCCTTTAACTTACGCTTAAGCTTATTCCACAAGTCGAGATCAGGGAATTGACTTGGCCATGGAACAACGGATACTTGTTTCTCTCGAAACCAATATTTCACAAGACCTGCGGTATGTTTAGGATTGTTGTCTTGCTGAAAGTGCTATCGCAGGGGCAAGTTTTCCTCAGAAAACGGTAACATGACATCTTCCAAAATATCCCTATATCCGTAGCTTGTTAAAATGTTATTAAAACGGGATATAGGACTTACACCGTACCAGGAAAAACAGCCCCACACCATTATATTTCCTCCTGATTGTCTAATAGTTTTCTATGTATAGCGGAGGTGGTAGTCCCTACCTTTTGGTCGCCTTAAATTGAGCCCAGAATCCGATTAAAACAAATTTACTTTTGTTTCGTCACTCCATAGGATATTTCGCCATTTTTGTTAGCACTCTGGTTCATTCCAATAAGCATGGTTTTTAAGACAAATTCTTTTCTGGACCTTATATTGCTAGCCCTAAGGTATGGAACTTTCCCGGCGATTCTTCCTGGGAGATTCAAGTTCTTAAGCCTTCTTCGGATCGAGCGTGCACTGACCGCATTATCAATTTGAGCACTTATAGTCCTTGACGAAATAAAAGGATTAGATTTAGCTAGACATAGTATGAGGCAGTCAGTGGTAGCTGACGTTTTTTTTCGGCCGGCCTCTATTTTTGCGTAATCCTCTGGGCTTGAGAGCATTTGTTATTAAATTTTGAGATCTGCCTAGGACCGCCGCAATAAATTTGTAGGTCTTGCCCTCATCTCTAAGTCGACGAACTAATTTCCTTTCTTCTGGCGATTTGAAAAATTTAATTTTAAACTCAAAATTTGAGTAAAAAAAGTTAAAAAAAGGTTTAAAGTGTAACTTTTTCAATACTTCAAGATTATCTACCATTGTTTTTATTTCAGAATTTATTGCTCTTATTCGTTTTTGATCAAAAACTGAGAACTAGATGATTTTATGTCTTTTAGTTTTTGAGAAAATTGAAAATAAAAATGTAATTTTAAACTCAAAATGTGAGTAAAAAAAGTTAAAAAAAGGTTTAAAGTGTAACTTTTTCAATACTTCAAGATTATCTACCATTGTTTTTATTTCAGAATTTATTGCTCTTATTTGTTTTTGATCAAAAACTGAAAACTAGATGATTTTATGCCTTTTAGTTTTTGAGAAAATTGAAAATAACCACAACTACTATTTTAATTTAATTCTTTTTTTTTTTGCTTGAGTGGTCTTATTTTGATAGTAATAATGGTATTTGCGTATGTGTAATGCGTGTTTGGGTGTATGCAACAGTAAGGTGTGCGCGAGTTTGGGTGTATGCAACAGTGGCATCTGCAACCCCCCTGCTTGGGCACACTATAGGATTTGGGGTGGGTGCAAGTTGGAGTGCGTGCAAGGTGGGGAGGGTGCAAGGTGCGGTGGGTGCTAGATGGGGTGCATGCAAAGTTTCTTTTGCATTTAAATAAGCTGGATTTAAGAAAAATTAATTTACCCTAGGTATATCTTATCGATTATTACTATCAAAATAAGACTACGTTAATACTTAAGCAAGCAAAAAGTAATTTAATTAAAATATTTTGTTTTGGTAATTTTCAATTTTCTCAAGAACTAGAAGACATCAAGTCATCTAGTTTTCAGTTTTTGATCAAAAACAAATAAGAGCAATGAATTATAAAAAAAAAAATAGTAGATAATCTGAAAGTTTTGAAAAATTACACTTTAAACCTTTTTTTTAACTGTTTTTATCACAAATTTTGACTTTAAAACAATTTTTTTCAAAAACTATGCATAGTTTTGCCTTGATTTAAAAACAAGCTAATAGACAAAAGTGTTGGCTTTAAAAAAAGGTATAATACTTAATTATAAGTATTACCGTTATTTTTTAATTATTTTTTTCCATTTAATGTACATATTTTTTTAAACTGCCCCTACTGCCTAAACGGGGGGAGATAGACCCCCCTCCCATAGTAAAATATGCTTGTTTTTAACTGTTCTATACAAATCCGTCATTAAACTTTGTCGCCAAAGTTATCGTACTCTCCCCCAAATAATTTATCTGCTTAGCATTACATTACTTAAATGCAAAAAGTTTGGCATCTTCATAGAGAGAATAACCGTTCTCTCTCAGTCAAAACAACCGCTAATCAGCAACAAATCAACAGTGAATATCAAAAATTTTCTCACACCTATTTTTTTGACCACCTGTGTATATATGTACATATAATTTATCATTCAATTCAACACAATGTCTTTATAAGGTTTGAACCTCAGCTCTTTTGTTTGAAGACTTTATTATCATTTATTTATTGTTGCTTCCATTGATTCCGCTAAATTTTGCTTTTATAACAATTGAAATAGTGGTTTTAACAAATTCCAATTTGAGACTTATTTTGCTCTTTATGATCTAAGCAGTGACCATCGAATTATCTAACTCTTAAAGTTACTCATTTCAAAGTCAGTCAATCTTATTATAATCACATACTTGCATGGGTTTTAAAATATCATAAAATAGGCTCATGAGATTCAAGATTAAAACCACACCTAAATTTATGGTCACACACAAAATTAGTGTCGTCGTTAAATCAAGGATTGTTTAATTTAAAATTGCCACATATGTATAACTGGTAACCCAATTTTGATAAAACATATTAAAAAAAAAAGTAATTAACATCAACGTTTTATTTTGAGCTTTTTTTGTAAAAACTTTTAAATTTAAATAATTATTTGTAAAAATGTACATAACCTACCCATATTATATTTTTTTTGTATTGACTAAAATGGTGTGAATTTGTTTTGGTTTGTTGTCTTATTTTTAAATCTAATTTTTGTTCCGCATATTATGTCATTATAATTATTACTCCATTTCATTACATAATAAAACTCATAAATGTTCATCATAAGGCAATGTACAAAGTACGTTGTATTCCTTTAAAGGTAAACACGACGTTGATTATTGTATCTTCAATGCACATTACAAAATATAAACAAATTCAAAATACATAATTAGGTTTGTAGATGGCGCTTTGATATAAACCAGTTTGTCACTTACCTTCTATGAATATTCATACTTCAAAGAAATAATTACATATATGTAATCAGAAAGGTATGTTTACCTAAGTAAATAAAAGTTTAAAAAGGGGCTTCAAGTGAAAGTGTCTATCCATATTGGTCGGCCCTTAAAAAAAAAAAAACCTCGACATCGAGACACACTGAAATTATTGCAATAATTGCTGCTTTTATCAAGACAAATAATTTTAATCGTTGTTTCCCTTGCAGTGGGAAGAGTGATTTGAAATTGTAAATAAATTAATGAAAAATGTCTTAAACAAAATTAATTGATAAATGAACTTGAAGAGGGTTGATCGGTTAATTGGGAAATCAAGGCCACTTTAACTAGTTCAGATACAAAAACGACCCACTACAGGGGCCTGATTATAAGGTTCGCGGCGGATCGTTTTCAATTCGACCCTTCAAATTCGACTCGCGTCGAATTTCCTTTAACGAATTCGCGGCGAAGCGAAAATAGTTCTTCCCATTGTCCAGTGATTTGACACTTTTGGTTTGAATTTTTTTTTCCTATATTCCAGTGAATTGACAGCTTTCCAAACAAAATTTGTTTTGTTTTAATTGAATTTGTGAAATTTGAAGTGATTTATTCGAAATTTTATATTTTATTGTGGATAAATTATAAGAAAATTAAAATAAAGCTAACTCACATTTTTATATAATTTCAATCAAGAATCCACGAAATCGAAGAGTGAATAATAATGAACACTCTTTCGCCTGTGAATCCGCCAAAAAAAAAAAGCTATCGGTTTTCAACTCGCCAACAAACATTATGACATTTCAAATTCGCCTTCGAATTTGTTAATTGGTCGAATTCAAAACGAAGAAGGCGAAAGCGAAAGCAATAATTGAAAAAATGGCAAACTCGCTAGCAAAACGATTCGCCGCGAATCCCATAATCAGGCCCCAGGAAGATAGACTTGTTGTCGTTAAAAACCATACATAACGAAAACTTACCGTAGATTAATTGAGTTTGACAATAATGTTTGTACGGGATATAGTTATTTCAACAGTGCCAAGTGACCAAAGTGGCAGGACAATTTATAAGTTCGGTTCCTGCTACTTCTTCAATTAAGATTTAAAAAAACCTTTTTTCTCTTCATTTGCATATTGATTTACCATTATTATTGTTATAAGAATAAAACATCATTTTTACCAAAAGCTTAAGTAAACGATTAAATTATTTTTTGCACATTTTTCCATTTTCCACTAAAAAGCGAACTACTGTATAACACCAAAATGCAATCTTGCAAAAGATGTCCGCGAAAATACGTGAAATGTTTACAAATATGATGAAGTATTTGTCTGGTTTGATTTGCTTTAATCTTGTGCACATTCTTCGCAGCGCAATCAAATCAATCCAAGTCATATTTAACAATCAGAGATAAATTGCAAAAACACAATCACTCGCTGTAACCTCGAAATAATAAAATATTTAATATTCAAATCATGTAAAATGCGTAATTAGAAATCTCAATTCGATTTATTTTGTGGCAGGTCTTTACTCTTTTGGGTATTGATTGATTTATTATTGGCATGAAACTTAATTTCATTACAAAAGAAGAAAGGCCAATGGACTGTATCAAATTTAATTATCTAATTTATTATTTATATTTCATAACAATATGTCTAAAAATGAGGCTGGGATGCGAACGACACAAACTTTTTCATAACAAGGTAACTTTTCAAGAACTTCGAAAAGTATGCAATCAATAATTGAGTTTAAGATGTTTTCGAGATTTTCGAGACTAGTAGAATTAAATAAGTAATATTTTTGATTTGTATAGTTCTTTCTGCAAATCTTGATGTTTACATAGAGTACTGTGCAAAACATTTACAACTATAACCTAAAACATTTTTCATTAAAAAAAATTGTTTAGAAAATCAAACAGCAAAATTATTTCTTTAGTTTTCTAAATTTTGTTGATATTACGTTATAATTGTTGGAAAAAAAATTAACACTCTTCACTTAAACAAAAAATAAATAACTAAATACTTTAATAGTTGGTAAAATGGCTGTGCAAAACATTTGCAACTTAGAGCTCACAACTAAATTTTAAACTATTTTCTTAGTTCAAGGCAAGGAAATGTTAATATTTAATTGCGTACCCTTTATTTTTTATAACGGCTGTATATCTTCTGGCCATAGAAGCTATAGTTATTAATAAACGTTTTTTTTTAGAATGTTATTCCACTGCCCCTGAATTCCAGCGAATAGGTCACTTTTGTGCTTAAAAAATATTGCTCCCAATTCTTCTCTTCACAATTTCCCACAGGTTCTCTATTGGGTTTAGGTCTTAGGATTGGTCTGGCCATGGTAAAACCTCAACCTTTTTTCCTGTAATCCACTTTGTGGCCAACTTTGACTTGTGTCTGGGATCGTTGTCGTGTTGGAACGTTCATTTTCCAAGGCAGCATGGTGTTACAAAGGATGTCTACAAAGTCTTCAGACTTCATTATGCCCTCCACTTGTCGAATTGGCCCGACTCCTTGGCCAGAGAAGCAGGCCAAACCCAAAATTGAACCATCCATGTTTGACCGTCCCTTTAATGTATTTCGGATTTAGCCTCTCACCTCTTGGCCTTCTGACATGTTGTTTTTCACCCGATCCGTGCATATTGAACTTTGATTCGTCAGAAAACAAGACCGTTTTCCATTTTTGGGGACTCCAATTGAGATGAGTTCTTGCAAAAGCCAAACGAGCTTTTACTTTTTTTTTAAATAAATGACTCTTTTGCTATCTGAAAACCACGCAATCCGGCCTGCAGTACGCGGCGTCTGATAGTTGATGGGTCAACGGGTAACTTAAGTTCAATTTTTGCTTCCGTGGGGTTTCTTCGGAGAAAATTGTTATTTTTCAATCCTCTTTTGCTGTATTGCTTCGAGACCTTCCTCTTTTATGATGGCATCACTTTTCCACTTTTGATGATTCTACAAATAGTTGATTTATGAATGGAATATTTCTTTGAAATTTCTTTTTGTGATGCTCTTTTTTTGAAACCACTCAAAATTTACATCCGATGAATATTTATTTCCCGCCATTTTAAAAACAACATCTTTTTTTCTTAATTTAAAAAGAATTTATCTTAAAAAACCGTTTTATCGATCAAGTCCTGGCTAAAACTAATTGAACAAATCAAGCTACACGTACATATAAACTTACCAACCTCAAAATAAACCAGATTAACCGTTATCAAAATGAGTCGAAAAGAAAATGGTTACTAGTTGGAAATGTTTTACACAGCTGAAATCATTATTGTTCTTGTACAAGCCGTACATTTGTAGAATTTGCCTTTGGATCAGTGCTTTAAGATAATGAACAGTAAGTAATAAAAATAATTTGATCGGAACAACTTTTATATATATATGTATACGAATGTTCATTTTTTTGATAGTTGCAAAAGTTTTGCACAGTACTGTATATGTATCTGTTATCTTTTTGAAGTCAATATCGCTGCTTGTTCTTTTCAATCTACGTCGATTAAGAATCTTACATCGAAAGCGAGGCAGGTCCAAATCTTTAGCCATAAAGAGCAATTCCAAACTTAGAAAATCACGTTAATTACTTGTATTCAGCCCTATATCATGAATTCCATCGTAATCGGAAATTTTTACGAATCCCGAAAAACTGTATCATGAAATCCGTTCGTAATGCAAAATTGTATGAGATTTCATGATACAGTTTTTCGGGATTCGTAAAAATTTCCGATTACGATGGAATTCATGATAGGGCTGATTATTTATTTAACCTAAGGCTGTGAACATGCACATTCTTTAATACATCATTTTAAAACATTCGTACAAAAAAAGTTAATTTTCGAAACTTTATTTTTAATTCCCATGAATGGTTAACCCGTAGTATCCGTGGCTTGATGAATAGTGCGTAGGACTGTCATGCTAGAGTCTTAGATTTAATACTTGTCTGAGCAGCTGTAGGCCGCCTCCCTACCTGAAATGACTCGCACACAGGAATGGTTGAGAGTTGTAAGTCACTAGGCCTCAGTTCTGTACGGACTGTTGCGCCACCTAAATTTATTTTTAATGCTTAACCCTTTGCTGCCTAGTGGTTTCTCAGTTAAACCAAAAGCTTAATATTTGTTTGATTTATTCCTAAAGATTTCATGACGAAACCGAGTGTATTTGGTATTGCCACCTCCCGAGAACGAAGACTTAAAGTTGGACTTGTGCCCCTTTTGATGCAAAGTCCTCCCTCAACTGTTAATATAAAAAATGTAAAGGTTACCCTTTTTTATAAAGATCTTGGATAACTTTGAATTACTTGGTTTACAAAATGCAACGACTTGCTGTTGTGGTACAAGGCATTATTATGGGAATATGTTTAGTCACAAAAACTTAATATATTTTGCTTATGGGGTTTTCCATGGGTAAAATATATTAATTTATTCTTGATCTAGATCTCTCAAAACACAAATTTCCCGTTTTTGCATTTCATGGGGCAAAATAAATTGATTTAAGATCAAATTTTCAGATCTGGATTTTCTCGCGGGTTTACCTCTCTTTACACCAATACTAATACAATTTGTACAAAATTTTGAATTTGGAATTTGACAGCTTTACCGCAAACGTTCACACGTACACAAAGTTGCACTAATCAATGATAAAAATCAATTTTTGAAGGAATTCTGAAAAGCCCTTTACAGTGAACTTAAAATCTTGCTCAGGGATATTTGAAGATTGTTTCTTGAGAAATTCCCGATAGGACAAAAGTTTTCATCGGATGATTGTTGTGGTCTTCTACGAGTTTGACATTTTTAACCTTTATCAAAAATTGTGCCATATTTTTCCCATGTTTGTACGAGTATCTGAACGGTTAAGACGATACAAAAATGTATACATTTAGTACAAATTTGAAGCTCGATGAAAATTCCTCTCCGATCGGGTGGTGATATTGGACGACGATATCTAATATTTTGCAGTACCGTACCCGTGGCGTGATGGTTAGTGCGTGGGACTGTCATTCCAGATTGTCGTGGTCATCTTTAAAGTTTTTTTCACGGATACTGCCTGTTGCGAGGAATTGACAAATCCTCCAAGAGTAATTCTTGTCATAAAAACTGTAGTTCCTCTCCATCCCTGACAACACTACTCGCACACAGGAATGCAGCGGACTGTTGCGCCACCTTATTTAATTTATTTTTCTCTGATGTTTTGCTTTACTTTTACTTAATACCTAATTGATTTTTGATTAAGTTGACACCAGTATAAAAATAAGATGTTAATCAATATATAATAACTTGTTTTTTGAAAAGATAAATCCTTGAGTTTACTCTAAAATATTAAAAAATTAAGAATAGATTTTATATTTACGATTATAAATCGATTAATTCGATATTTTTGATTTTGCAGTTTCAATGATTTCTTTAATCTATACATAAGAAATAGACTGCAGATGTTTGTTTTTTTTTTTGATTATGTACAGATTCAAAAATTACAAATTGCTTTACGATCTTTAGGTCTATCAAAAATTGGTGTATTGACGTGATCAATAAAGAAATGAGAAAACCCTGTTAATACGCAACTTTTTCTTGTTTACAAGCAAAATCGTAATCCAACCAGATTAAATTTTTTAACCATTAAACTAGAAAAAAAAGTTAAGCAGATATTTGGCTGATTTATCTAAGAAAGATTTTTTGAATACAAATCCTAAATACATACATAAGAGTAGAAGCCAATGTAATTGTTATGTCAGTATTTTTGGGATTACATTGGTGAGTTTTGTTGACGTTGAATATGATTGATGTTGGTATTAAATATTTATTTGTTAGTTAAATTCTTAAGACGTTTTTTATTTCTTGTTTAGTAGATTATATTAAAATTGTTAATTTGGTCTACACACGACATACTTACACTTCCGTCTATACATTTTTGTATTTGAGTTAAATTTTAGTTACATTACTCACTTGTTTTTAAATCTATTTTGCTTTCATCCATAATTAATATGATTTCTTAATTTAAGTGACTGATTTTTTGTATCCCCTCAACTTACATGTACCATTTTTTAAAAGACGTACCTTAACTTTTAAGGACTGTATCAACACGATCAATATTATGTAGCTAATATAAATTTTGGAATTTTAAAGCCCTTTTAAATTTTTTGCTTACCTATTCCGTTGTTACATACATATATAAAATAAATCTAAAAAAAAAAAACAATATCCACAAAATTATTTGTATTTTATTTTTGTCAACTAAGAACATTTAAGAAGAAGAGATGTTTTTGTTTAAGAAACACGATCTTTTCAAGCGAGTTTATGAACAATGCTGCGATTAAACTATGTTTATGTAATGTAATTATATTTTTTTTTGATTATTAATGAACTGTGATAACTACGGAACTGTTGGTTACTTAATCACTAATGGTTCCTTAACATTTCACGACCGTAGAACGAAGAATGTCCGAAACGTCTTTTGCACATTTGTCTATTTGTTTAAAAAGGTAAAATAAAAAAAAAACAATTATATTTACAAACAATAAAATAAAATAGCAAATGTACTTACCATTAATATTTAGATCTCCAAAAATCGTAGCACACATCTAGAAAAACACATCAATCCTCGTTCTTGTTGTGTACGAATGGTAACACTAATTTTTTTCATAATATATATGTATATTATTTCTTCTGGTTAAGTTCACAGTTTATGCATCTTACAAATAACTAATATTTAATTCTAAGTATTCACGGGAACACAACACTCAAGCATACGACACGACACAGGCGTTAAGATTTTACTTGTAACCACCATTTCCGGTGTTCCAGTTATAATTTGCCTGATCGGGAATTTGTTGCTGCATAAAATTTGCATTAAATGGAGCCAATTGTGGGGCCGTCATACCCGGTTGCATTGGACCAGAGTAATTAAAGTTAGGATACGCTACTTGGTTATTATAACCTTGATAGTAATCTTGAGACTGTTGATTAGGCATGTTTTGATATAACATTTGTTGCTGCATTTGTTGTTGTTGTTGTTGTTGTTGTTGTTGTTGTTGTTGTTGTTGTTGTTGTTGTAGTTGTTGCTGTTGCTGTTGCAGTTGTTGCTGCTGTTGTTGGTAGAAGGGCACTGAAACAGACGATTGCGTACTTGTTTGAGGATTCCTTGAAGGCGGTGCAACAGCATTGCGCTGCTCTACTTCTGAAGAACCTGCGGCGTCATCATGTTTGGGGTTGAATTTTCCACAACTTTGCTGCAACGAACCCATAAGATTCGCAATGAGGTTTTGAGTATCTGCTATGGAAACCCCAGCAAGAGCTTTCTTGAAGTCTGCAGTTGACTTATCTAATTGTTTTGGTTGTGTGGGTAGAGGTGGCGATTTTTCTATATGTACCTGTCGAAGATTCGAGTGCTGCTGAGATTTAGTTGCAGGTGGTGATGGTGGACGATTATTGGTTGGGGCGTGTCTTGATCGATCTTCAGAATTTCGGGTGATATTACTTGAAGCAGCCTTGAATACATCTTCGAAATTATAGTCATCATCTTCATCATCATCATCAATAAATTTCCGCACGTTACTTCCGCGGCTCTCATCGTCATCGGTAAACTGATCTTTGCTTCTTGGTGGTGGGGAGTCGTCTGCTGCGCTTTTTTTAGATCTTGATGACTCTGAAAATTTATTTTCACTGCCAGCTGATACTGAGCCAGATGGCTCCTTCGCATCTGTATCTAAGTTAACATATTTTCGGAGCTTCTCTACTCGCAACGGATCAGCGCTTTCAAGTTTTTTCAAATGCGCAATCAAGTGATGTTGTTCCTCAGTGGACAAATGCTTGAAGTTCTGCAACAAAGTCTGCAAATCAGAATCGGTTAGGCTTTCCAAAGCACTCGCACTGCTCGAGACATTTGCTTCCTTTTCACTAGCTTCAACTTCCATCTCAACTTCAGCTGCCATTGTAGCAACTTCCTGCTCAATTATCTCCTCAACCAATTCCGGACTTATTTTCGGAGCTATACCCAATTCAGTTAGAACGTCCTTCATTTGAATTGCCTTTCCACCGACTTTTTCTTTTTCTTTTGACAATTTTACCAAAAGTATAAAGAAATAAATAAGTTTATCCATATCGGTTGTCGAAACATCCTCTCGTCCTTGCATAACTAAGGCTGCTGCTAGTTTTGTTGAAACAATTTGTCTGTCAAATGGTAAATCTGCAATTGTTGGCTTGGAAGTTTTTGGAACTTTTGGTTTATCTTCGGCAAGTTTATTCTCATCGGTATTTGGTGAATCACCAGAATTGTTTGATTTTCCTATAACAACACGAAAATAATAAAATGGGAATAAAATTGTTAAATTGTTAGAAATGAAATTAGGATTTTGAGTTTATATAACAAAATAAATAAAATTTCTGTGAAAATAAAATAATTATTATTTATTTCTACATCCTACCGTAAAAACTTGCCTTCCGTTGTGAATGTTGTTAAGGACACTGGAAACATAAAATCAGCATTTTACACCTTAATATACTTTTAACAATGCACTTAAACATACTACCAGGAATTGGAATTAAAATGTACTCGTATTTAACTGATCAAATACGAACCCTATGAGACTTTAATCGTCAGGCATTTGAAATAGACGCGAAACGGTTTTATTTGTATGGAAGTGAGATTTAAAAAAAAAAAAAACTGAATATGATTATAAAAGGAATTGATAATAATATATATTAATTTGTTTGAAGACCTCCTTTAATATTTACTATATTATATTTTAATATCTGAAATATCAAGATAATTTTAAACTTACTCACTTGCTATGTGTGTACAATGTGAAGACATATGAAGACAAGATAGAATTAGATGACAGTGCTTTGTTTACACAATCAATTGAAGTAGCTTTAAAGTGACTCGTATTATAGGTCTTCAAGGCACGTTTTTTGTTTAACAGATTTATCACAGGACTTTTTTTCTGCGCAACTTTTTCACAAACTTCACATAACTTAACTTCCGGCTAATCGTAAAAATGTATTGTAAAACAAATACACATAAACCGAAGGTTCGAAATTATTGTATTCTAGATTTTTAAGGAGAAACAATGAGGTGTTTTAACGTGTCATTTATTTAAAAAAAAAAGATTATAATTAAGACTTGTTAAATTATCGTAAACAATAGGATTAAATTATAACCATTTTTTCTTGATTAGCGGTATCTCTAAAATACAATTATAAATCCTTGATATTTGTAAATTGACTACAAATTGCAAGATCTTTATTATTTGTAATCTTGTATAATCTATGTGTATGTTTTAATTCAAATAATTTTAAGGCTATAGTATCAGTAAAGACCCATCAATTTTCTTAATACATGTCTTCATTTTCTTAATTTTATTGGTTATGTTCTTACAGAAAAGTAAAATTCATTTAATTATACAGTTTTCGGTCGTTAGTCTTATAAACAAATTGATAAATACATTTTTGATATTACTAACTATTCTTAAGTATTTTGAATTAAGTTTTTATTCATTTATTCATTTATCGATTTTTAATAAGATAAATATTAACCGTTTACCATTTTTATTAAAAAAATAATAATAATCTCACTAAATACATACCAAAAAATCCAGGAACTGCAAAAATTATCTATCACCAACTTTGAGCACAATTGATTTATTCAATTTGTCCTAGTTTTCAAAGCCTCACTTCAACAAACAAATAAATAAAGTTTAGGTGCTGAGACGACGAAACCGAAAAGTACATATGTACATCTTAATTCATTTTATTGGAATTTTGTTCAAAATTAGATCAAACATAATTTTCAGATCCTTAAAATTTTCCTACATAGGTTTTTTTGTTATCAATGATTTTGTGTCTTGAACATAATGAATACGGTCAGCTTAATGAGTCGAAGTGTTAAAGTGCTAATACCACTTTGGATGATTTTGCAGGAGTAAAAACAACTAAATACTTTTTTGCTAAGAGTCCGAAAAAGTTCGTAACAAAGACTTAAGTTGTTTGTAATTTGTAAAGGCAATTAGTTTAACCCGTTAGAAAAATAGAACCAAATTTTGGTGGATAAAACTAAGCACTAAGTATTAAAAAAAGAATAGTGAGGAGGGAGACAAAACTTTCGGCTACCACAGACAAGCTACGAGCATTAGAAAAGGGAAAGGAGGTTTAAAAGGAGGTGTTGGTGTACATTGGTGGTTTTGAATTTCTGAATATTACAATTATCAAGAAAGACAAAGTGTGGTAAAGTAATGCACATTCGCGAATCTGTGTACATGACAGTACGGTCGAAATTAGGCTCGAGGGTATACTGATGAGGATTTTTGGAAGTCGGAGTTTACGTATGGAATTCTTAAGCGGAGTAAAATAACTTTGCCTACTTTCCTCGAGCAAAATCCGTTAAGACAACGATAAGAAAGCCAAGACTGGAGACATTACAACGAAGTTCAAGCGACACATAACTAAATCACCGATTTTATAGTCGTTTTGAACGCTCTTGGTGAGCGAGTATTACGGTTGAATTGCTTAAAGAGACGAATATAACTTTGCTACTTCAGTAGAGCAAATCCGCTTACATAACTCTAAAAATGCTAGGACATGAGATATTACAACGATGTTCAAGCGACACGTAGTTAAGTCAACGATTCTATTACCTCTAATAGTTTTGAACGCTCCTGTTGATGCACAAGTCGAAAGCACCAAGTGCTACCATTACATGCATTAAAAATAAAACGTTACGGTGTGGTTGATGGGTTGATGTCCATATTTTTTCTACAGTTTAAACAAGACAATGTGAAATAATGGACTTGTTGTGAAATCATTTTAGTGAGCACTTAATTTCACATTTTTCAACGGGAAACTGGCTCTTTAGATCGTGCGATTTCACACCTTTCAACTAAATTCTCTGTGGATATGTAAAGCCTCAGGTCTACAGGAAAAATTAAGCTACGATTGACGCTATTTTTACTCGTGTTGTTCGCGATACACAAGTCGCAATGCTCGAACTATTTGGCCAAAATTGGCCCATCTGAATTGTAAGTTTAATTTACATTATAAATCAAACAACGACAATGAATCAATCTTTAGTAACCCAATCAGAGGTTCCTTGCATCGTCTAAGAAAACCAAACACTGCAGTATTTTTTCACATTTTTGTACTACAAAAGATGTACTTTAGAGTTGCTCAGTTCCCTTGATGCAAGTACCACTTTGATAGACAAAGGTAGTAAATAACGCTTAAACAACAATAAGTTGCGTTGAGTTTTTGACGCGTTAAATTCTAGACGATTTTTTATTGTATTCCCCATTAAAGTGGGCGCTTATAAGCTTAAGGGTTAAAGGTGATGAGCGTTCCTGAAAATGCGAGGTTTTACGGGAAATCGTTTCAGGGAGGGGAGGAGGAAAATACAACTGGCTATTTCGATATAAAATTGTTTATAAAACTATTTTTTGGATAAAACAAGGAAAGGATTGTTTACTATACCTTAATTTCCGTATGTTTCTTTTATTACACTACTTTACATAATTTCGAAAAAGGCATCTTTTCACAACAATTTTTTACTGTTACTATTTTTAAGGAAAACATTATCCCTATTTTCACCTTTTATTTCTTCCTCTAATTTTAATTGTGTGTATGTGAAACACAATTAAAATTACGAACAAAACAGATGTGGGAATACAATGATTACCTATATAAATCTATCGATGGGAAAATTATTAAATTTTTCAGTCAATCTCAATTTATTTACCCACAATTGTAAAACAAGAAAAAAGAAAAAAAAAAATATTAATGTCATCAGTCGCGCGAATGTTAGTGCTATACGTTGTATATGTTGTACAAGAGCTTCAAGTAGGCTCAAGGTGGTTGTTTAAGTCCCGCCATTGTCATATCGTCGTTGTCGATGGTATTCATGTCTTTCGTATACATCTGGTAAATATACTCAACTCATGTATGGATGGTGTTGTATATCAGATAAAGCGTGAAAATGAACTCTGTAGGCTGTGAAGGTTGGCCAGACTACCACAAAAATTGGAATCACTTACATTATGTGTATAAAAGAAAATCTTTCAAAAGACAACCTCAGATTTTTTTATTGTTTATATACTAAATACAAAAACCAAACAATTGCATTATTGCTGTAACAAGTCTTATAATATAATTGAAGTTAGTAAGCCAAGCCAAAGTAAACCAAACACATATTACTTCAGTTTGTCACCGAAAAAAATATTTATTTATTTTATCACTTCCCTCCAATCGACTTGGCAATCTTACCACGAAACAATTAGAGCTTAGGGATATTACAAAAGAAGGCAAAACAAACTTAGGAAAACGTCACTGACACAGCTCAATAATTTTAACCATCAAACCATCCAATTATAAAAACCAAACCCCCCAAAGTATAATAATAAAAATAAATGTTATAAACAAAGAAATGCGATCGGTTTTGCATATCAAACAAGCTTAGCAGCAACACGTCTAAATGTTAATTGACTCTACACTGGCCTGGCCGCATAGCATAGTCTATTGCCCTTTTTCTTGCACGCGAATAAACTTCCAGTTAAGCAGACAAAACAAAACACCAACAACAACGAAAAAGTAAACTCATCTTTTGACATTGAATAGGTAGAGAGATACAAAGATAGTTTTTCTGTTGTTGTTTTTGTTTTTTGTTGGAGTTTTAATTTAACCATTGTTGACCTTGGAAATGTGGTATTTACTATTGACTCTACGGACAAACGAAAAGGTAAGAAACATTATAAACACACAGTCGTTAACAGGCATCGCTGGTGCATAGTTCGGTAAACTTCAAAAATATAATCTCAAAAAAAAAAAAAACAAACTCAAAACGAGTTTCAATACGAATAAATATTGTGGTAATATGTCCAGGAAACGAAAGTGGTATGATTCAACGGGATTCTCTGGAAATGATATCGATGAAAAGGTTAATCCCAGTACAAGTAGTAGTGCAGCATTGAGACAAAGCCCTAATGACATCATGTCCACGAGAACTATGATGTTCTTTCGTCAATTTGAAATCGCTGCAGCACCTTCCCATAGAGAGAATTATATTCACGATGAAAATAATAATGTTGGTGATTCGGATGGAGGGTGAAAAACACGAGAGAAGATGAAGTGAATTAAATATAAACAAAAACAAATATACACAACAAAGAACTGTTCAAATTAATATTTAAGTGCACAAGGAGGATAAATGATGAGCAAAGTATCCAATAGTGTAGTTTTTCTTTTGTTTAAATTTACTTTAACCAGATGTCATGAAAACTGGTTTGCCAATTATGGATACAATTTGCGGATAAATTTAATTTATTATTAAAATTATAATTACTTATGTATTAAGTGAAAAATATACAAAACATTGAAGAAACATCAAAATATGTTAACATTTTTATTTTTTTTTTCATTGTTGTAAACCGCACTTTTTGACAACTGCTTTTAAATGTTAAATGAACCGCAGAATAATAATTTTTGCATTTATGATGAACATACAATAATTATAAGGTTTTGTGAATTATAAAAATCGTATTGCGTAAGTTAAAAACGAAGACATTTCAATGGCTATCATTTGCGTTTGCAACATCGATAAGGTTAAAGATAATTAATTTGTGTTGTCTTTTTTTCGAAGACCTTCTTTTGTTTATTTGTAACAGGAAGCAATTGAATAAAGTTTATGAGCATTGAAAGAAGGGCAAATGGAAGGTTATGCATGATTTTATCTTATATTTTTCGTTTGCTGATGTTCGAATTAAATTGACCTCCTTACCACATAAGGCACTCTCAATGAAATATGCATATGTGCAGTTTGTAAATTTAATGTACATTCACTTTGTTTTTTTTTTTTTTTTTAATATTATAAAAAACGATGACATTTTTAGGGTCAAACTACAGGGTTACAAAAAGTAGGTTAAGTACAGTGAAATCAGTCTTAAGTCAACAGCCAGGGGGTCAGCACAGTGAAATCAGTCTTAAGTCAACAGCCAGGGGGTCAGAGTTTTTAATCACATAAGAGAGTGCGCGTATAAGAGGAAAACAAACATCTTGTCCTTTAAGAGTTATTCCAATGAAATAGAAATTAAAAATGAAATTGCAAAATGGACATCAGATGATTGAAAGAACAATGTTTAAGGAATTAATCAAGATGTTTCAAAGATATTCAAGATGTTCTTTTTCGTCTGCAATTTGAGGGATGGAAAGGAAAGGACCAAGGCTAAATTGAGAAAGCTCTTTTCATGACACCAATTATTCTTAAAGGATTTATCAATTCCTGACAAGAAGCTGTACCCGTAAAAAAATTAGTTGACACAGGCAAGGATTGCACCCACACTTCTGACATTACAATAATACGCACTAACAATAGCGTCTCGGGTATAACCGGCTCTATCCCCACAAGGTAATACTGACAGAAATTCAGATACCCTAATGTCCGTACTCGCGGCGCACTAAATCCTGTACAATTTCCAAGGACAAACAATGTTGCTACGCGGGCAAGCCTCAAAAATGTTTAGCACTTGGATGGACTTGAACTTAAATTGACACGTAACTTGAATATAACTTTTTATTTGACAACTTCACGTGTTTTTTATATTAACTTTAAATCTGCGTTAATCACTCGCACTTCACATCACATCAAGAAAAAGGAACTTGAAAGAAAATTCCCGACTAACTTTACATACGCTTTGGATACAGATATTTGTATTTACATTTTGAAATTAAGAAATTAAGTTCAGAATATATAAACAAGTTTATATTTTTCTATAATGAAATAAGGATTTAAAGGTGCGTGTCCATTTGAGAGTACTTCTGCTAGTTAACTCTCGAAAGCAACTCTCGGGAGACTCGGGAGACATTAAAGAGCCAAATTTTAGAAATTTTGCAATCGCGAGATCTCTGCTAGATTATTGAGAGTTTTATTGCTGAGGGTACTCTCATAATCGTGTCCACTTGATAGATTTCTTCTGCTAGCATATTATCAGTTGGCCATGTATTCTTACAAGTTGCAGCTACTTTAATTATCGGCACTGTTCTTAAAAAAGAATAAAAAAAAATGTTGTGTCAAACCGTGGGTAGATCGTCATAACCAATTCGGTGCGGGGTCTGCTCTTTCAAGAGAGCTTCAAATTGAAGATCCTCAACAGTTTCGAAATTTTTGCCGTTTGTCAGTTAGTAAAATTGGATTTTTGATACAAAACGTTGGACCCATAATTTTTAAAAAAGATACCCAATTAAGGGAAACCATATCAGTACGCGAGCGTGGCGTATACTGGTAACAGTTAGATTTTTAGAATCCGGTAAGCATATGAATCGCTTCAGAACACGAGAACTGTTTCGCAAATTCGGTTAATATTACGCTTTTTTTTTATCTATATCGCGAAATAATTTATCCGTAGTTCTCCACAATAATTTAACTGACTCATATTTTTCAATAAGTTGATTGGTTTCCTCCAATGTCCACTGCTTTGCCATGTTAACTCTCGACAGCTACTCACAAAATACGAACTGTGTTGATATTCCGCGAGCTTATCTAGAATAGTGGTAAACACATGTGTCCACTTGCGAGTGACTTTCAAAAAGATCGAATGCCGAGAGTAATTAGTCAACTCTCCGCGAGCTACTCTCCAGACTATGTCCAGTTGCGAGATCGCTCTCGAGAGCGATCCTTTACCTCGGAATGAGAGATAATAAGCTGGAAATATAACATTTTGTTCCTATCTCTGAAATGTTTAAGACACAAATTTTAGCAAATTGTATATTTAACAATTTTTGTAAAGGTGTTAACATGATTTGAGCTATAGAAACGATGAAAAAGCGGTTTTGCAATTTTTGGCAGTGCATAACTTACGACGTGGACACGGGATTTTATGACACTTCTTACACAATGCTAAGAACACCAAAAGAAAGGTATAAACAAATCCACAGCTTACTACCTCTCATTCAGAGGTTGATACCTACTTTCGACTTTTTTATTAAGGAGTGTATTTTTAATTATAAATCAGTTTCTCAAAGCATGTTCTTATTTTGGTATCAATAGCACCTAATCAATTTTGTTTGCAGAGTACCTTTACGGTTAAACATGCTTAAATAACTTTTTTTCAATATTTTTCGTTAAGAATCTTTTTCGAAATAAAAATACTTAACATTACCCAAAATTCGACTTACCATACATTTGAAGATTTCCATTGAGCATCTAAAAAAACAAACAAAATAAACTTAAATTCTACCACTTACCTGTCAAGACTCAGAAGAATATCTTTCGATTTCTAATTTTTTAAAAAAACATTTTGCACTTAGCAAATTTTTGTTTCACAACACAAACAAAAATAACCGAACCGCCGCCGTGTCGCCGTCGGTCGTTGAGAATATGACTTAGAAATTTTTTACATACATTTAATATAAAAGAAAATAGAATTACAAAATATAATCAAATTACAATTACCTTTTTCGTTGACTTGATGAATAATAGCTGCAATATTTTTAACAGCTTTCTTCACAGCTCTAACTTTTTGTGCATCATCTAGAACATCAGCGATCAGGAGTCCTTTTAACTTTTCTTTAATTGTCTCGAAAAACACTGAATTGTCCTCGTTCACAAGCATATCATCGGCAGAATTAGCTTTTACCTTTTCCAATGCCAACGCCTTACCCAAAAGATCAACTACTTTAGGTCCCAAACTTCCCAAATGCTCCTCAAGAGCTGTCAGTAACCGCAAAACAGCCACAACTGTTAGCGGTCCTTCATCTTCGGGCTCCTCTTTAATTTCCTCTGCCTTAGACTTACCCTTTGGAGGAGGAGAAAATCTGCCCTGTTTCTCATACTGCGGGTACATGTACGGATCAAGAACTCTATAACCAGGTCCATAAGTTGGCGGTGGTGGAAAGTGGCCACTATGATAACTAGGATAATAGTCTGGTGCTACTGTCCGTGATGGTGGATAATGCGACGAACGCGCTGGTACTAACCTAGACCGTTCATATAGACTGCGATAGGACGAAGCGTGTGAGTGGCGTGATTCCCTGTAATCGTCACTCAATGGTGATAAGCTTCGGCTACGAGAACGTGGGCGAACACGTTTGCCTTTCAATCTGGTAGACTTGTGTTTTCGATCGTCCTCATCATCGTCACTGATATCAATTACAGCTAAAGGTTTCTGGGCATGTAATGATTCGTTTTTACTACTTGGTGCCGGCGGATTAGATCCAGATGATTTGGATAGTTTTTCAGCCGAAGAACTACGGGCACTTTTATGAGCATTGGACGTCTGGACCTTATACTTTTGTTTAAGTAGATCGGTTCTTTCTTCAGCGTCTTCCTTTAGACCAAGATTAACTTTGATTTCTTTTTTCTTCTGTTCAACTTCGGTATTATGTATTTCCTTCATGCGTTTCGTCCAAAATACAATCCATTCGGGTTTGTAGTCATACTTGTTGGGATCTACTTTCTTTTCGGCTTGCAATTCTTTGTAGCGACGATTCCAAAACTTCTTCCATTCTTCTGGATAGAGTGGATGTTTTTCGGGATTTTTCTCATAGTCTTTCAAGGATTTCTCAAGACCTTTCACTGCAATTTCAAGCATGCAACGATATTTCTCCCATTTATAGCGTTCTTGGGCAATTTGGAATGCTTGGATTGAAAGTTCTTTAGGTGTTGGTAACGTAACATTGCTGTTGTTGTTCTTTTTGTTGGAATCTCCTGGACGAACCTGTTGGCAATTTATTTTATTTTTAATAAGAATTTAATTTCTGGTATAACTTGAGATTATAAGAATAGGACTTTTTTTAAGTTGCACAATGTTGTTTAATTTCAGGCCCTACAACGTATGGATTTGGCAAATGTTGTGTGAGGGAATTAACATTTTTTGTCTAATTCTAACGGTTAAAATAGGCACTACCAAATAGAAAGGGTTTTGAAAGCGTCAGCAGAGTTTACCTTACTTGTTTTGCGGAGAAGGGGTATCTTGGAAAAACTGATTACTATTATAAAACGAGTTATAATGGGTCTAATGTCACGTCTAACAGGGAGGTAGGTTTTCAGAAGAGTTGAATGTAAAAAGTGTTGTCAAACAAGGCTGCATATTATTGTCAGTTCTGTTTTTAATGGTTATTTATTAGTGATGTGCTGCAGGCAGGCTCGACAGGAAACGGAGAAAATGGCAGTGGATTGGACATACTCTTGGAAAATTTAATGACTACATTGGAGGGTAGACAATACAGTGCAAACTACTCACTCAAGAAGTCATAAAAGTCGAGAGACACAATCGAGGTGGGATCGTCGAGACTGGGGAAGAGCTAGAGGTGGCTCAAACACATTGCCGGAAACCGCACTCGAAGGCGAATGGGTGTGTAAAGGTTAAAACTGGAGCTTGACCACTGAATTGTTTCAGCAAACAAAATTACAAAAAGAGTATGTGAAGCAATTCAAAGATATTTGGCAAAAAAATAGTCCAAAGACCGTTGGGTTAGCCTAGTTTTATAGTAAAAGAACAACAAGGTCTTCGTCTTATTGCAACATGTTTTGAAAACATATCAGAAAAGTAGGTATAATAAATTGGAAACAAATCTGCTGTGAATATATTTTTGGAGTAAACATGTTTGTAAGAAACATCAAAAAAAATTATGATTAGAATATTAGGATGTAATAATACCTCTTCAAATGGAGGAGAACGCCGAACTCTTGGCAAAGCTACTTTATAAGCCGGTGACTGACTTCTGCGCTTCTTCTTGGAATTTGATACACCAGATACCTTTCGTGTTGTTTCTTCTTCGCTCGAGATCTCATCCAAACTATCACGATCTGCTGGAGCAACTGCCTCTGCATTAATAGAAGCCGGAGTCTTGATGGTGATTTGCAAAATCTGCGTATTTTTGTTCAAGTACTCGCGATCTATGGCATTGGTGAATGATGGGCCACTCTTTTCGTCATAATGGTACTTTTCATTTATGTCTTCTATTATGCGTTCTCGCAACGAACGAAAATCATCTGCGTGATATACACTAACCGATAATCTACCATAATGATGTTCAATGGCATTGCAAATGCCAACTATCAAATGGTTCATAGCTTGACGAGAATCGGGCTTGTAGCGCACTGGAGCCAGTTCTCGAATGACTGTTGGGAAGTGCTTCTCCAAGTACTTGAGGCGATGGTTGTAGCTAGTCCAATGGCAAATGATGGTACGTGGGTCACCGCGTTTTTCGCACAGCAAACACATGTAGGAGGGCTCACGTTCCTCATCGTTTTGCAGCTCAACGGTGTACTCAATCCCAATGAGAGCATTCTCACGATAGTTTTTAATAGTCGACTGAATTTCAGGAACACGATTTATTTCATCTTCGAAGCCAGGCGGAATTGGTTCGCCTGGGATTAGGTTCATTTTCACTCGGTTACTTTACTTTAAATACGCGTTTATTAAAATTTATTAATACACATACATACATATAAAACAACAAAAATTTATAGTTATAGTTAATAAAATTTTTCCAGCTTACCTGTTATGGAATTATAGGTTGAGTTTTTATTGATTTAAATACAAAATAAAATGAATGTTGTTTAAAGAAACACACGATGGAATAGATTCGTATTTTAGAAATAATTTTTAAGTCTTCAATTTATTCAAATTGATAAAATAGTTTTTTTAATTGAATTAAGGAATGAGGCTAACAAAAATGTTCTTCTTTTAAGAAAAAATTAAGTTGTCTATTTTATTTTCGCGATGCCGAAAAAGATGGCGTAAATTGTAATAGATTTATGAAGATGCTGAATTATGTGCTGCCAAGTTTCTCGTTTTAATGAATGAACTGTGTGGAAATCTTACACCCCGAATACATATGTAAAAAATTAAGGCGAGTAGATCACTTAAGCAGCATTCCCATGAGCGCGACCAACGAACGACGAATGAATTACAAAATGTGAGTTTATATACGTTTGAAGACATATTTCCACACAAATTCTTAACAAAATGATAGCAATATAGTTTCTATTTGATTTATAATTCATACTTTTACTTTTCAATATCATTATATTAACAAATTTAAGAAAACAAATTTATTCGTCGCGAAAAAATTGTAGTTGATACGAACTGTCAAACTTTATTCGCGTTCCACATTATCCACACTCGCAACGAATAAAATAATCGCGCGTACTTAACCTAAAAAAATCATTCTTGTTTTGGTTTCGGTGGTGAATGTCAAACTTCATTCGCGACGAATTAAAAACTCTCATGTGAAAGAAATGTCAAAATCGACTAATATTCGTCCATTCGTTGGTCGTGCTCATGTGAATAGTGCTTTAAGTGCCTTGCACATGAGAGCGAACAACGAATGAACGAATGGACGCACAAACGTGATTTTACATATTTTAAAAAGTCAATTCCAAACAAAAACACATTTAAATTATAAGAAACCAATTGACAATAATGTTAGGATAATAAAATTTGCATTTTGTTCTCTAAAACAAGACAATTTTGTAAAAATAATTTGTTAGTAACGAATTGCAGTGTGGTTGCTACGAACTGTCAAACTCTATTCGCGTTCCACATACCATCCACACTGCAACGAATAAATTGTTCGCGCTCAACTTAACCTCAAAATTATACCACTCTTGTTTTGTTTTTGTGTGAAAGATCATGGCTGAGGAAAATATAGAAAAAAGGGTTGACAATTCGTTGCTGTCTGCGAATAGAAATAAAGCTCATGTGAAAGAAAAGTCAAAATATGCGAACATCCACAGTTCGCAGTTCGTAGCTCATGTGCAAGATGCTTTAGCATTTTAAAGTTATCTATCTTGAAGTTAACTTTAAATATATTATGGAAAATTTTGATTGTTGGAAACTGCCAAATTAATTGCCATCATTGGTCTTCATCATTGAATCAATGAAACACTTTCAACAGGTCATTGAAAATTTCTGTCATTGAAAAAATGTACCCCAAACATTATTCTGACTGTAACATAAACGAGTGGAATGGTTCGTTGTATTTTTCGACAAAATAGAATAAATTTCCGCCAAAAGAATAGAAAAATGCATTTTCGGGAAAAAATGATTGTGTCATTAAACCTTTTTACATTATTTTTCGGTTTTTAAAGCAAAGCTAAGAAAATATATTTTGTTATAAAGTAACAAAAGCCCTTTAGGACAAAAATTTAACGGTGTCAAATTGCATAATTTTATTGGCCAATTGAAGTTACAAAGACGTAAAACTACGCAACCAGAGACTTTTAACATAATAAAGCCATATTTGCAGTTTTAAAACCAATATTTTAGACTAAGCATGCATTACGATGATGCACAGGCCTTACGACAACAACAACCATTTCACTCACTTCAAATTTCTTAATTTAATGATTTGTTGCGGATGTGTTCGATTATGACTGCCATAAGCATAGCGTTGTGTGTGAAAAGTGGCTTCGACTGTTTTGACAATTTTAAAGGCTTGTTGGATTGTTAAGCGATCCATTATCGTAAATTGGAAACTTTTAATATTGATTGTAATGACACTTCAAATGACGGCGGAGTTTGAAAGGTGTTAACGTCAGAAGTCTGTTCTTTTTCTAACTATTGTTAACAATCGGTGACTATTGCCGTTCCTAAACTTTAAAACTTATACTATTTGTAGCAATATGACGTCAATAAATCGTTCTTAACTTATTGGTAAAGTGTCAAATAGTTACAATTTATACAAATAAACAACTCAGCTCGGAAAATGAGTTTGACAGTGTTGAAATGTCAAAGTGAACGATTCACTTAAATACAAGTTACTTTTTGTCAGCTTGGAAGAAAAAAGCAGCAAAGCAACTGTCATCTAAATTGGACCATGAATTTTCATTACACAATACAAAAAAAAATTTCTTTGATTCCTCCCTTTGCTTTTCATCACAAGCAATTTTCATGGGAGGATTTGTTAATTCCTCTCAAAAGGCAGTACCCGTGAAAAGGCTTTTTGATGGCAGAGGCACTGAGTAGAGTAAGTCCTACGCACTAACCGGTCATGACACCGTTACTACGATATAATCGAGTATAGAATAAAACAACTTTTTAGTTGCATTATAAATTGTAGGTTCTTTTAATTCATTACTTTTTATTAATAACCAAAAGTCTTTTGTTAGTAGAGAAGCTCAATATCATAATTTTCAAAACAAGTTGTAGCGAATGTAACAAATTTAAATCGTTTTTATTTATTTTTATATGCTTAAGTTTTTTCTTATTTTTTTTTCTTAAATTTATAAATCCATTAATGCATTAAAAAGTCCTCTTTTATTTTGAGGTACATTGCATTACTATCCCGAGGCAGAGTGATACTCTCAATATTATTTAGATAAACAGCTCCTAAGTAGGCTGCGTCATTTGGAAATGACGCCTTTCTAAAGAGGACACCAATATCTTTAACATACACTGTTGTATCAAAGTTTAACACATAATAACGAACTCTCCAATTACCATCTCCAATTAATGGGATCTTAAGATCTACTGCACTTTCATCGAGAACTCTTTTCAGTGTATCAATATAATTGTCAGTTATTGCAGATAAATAACATCTGCCAGGTTCGACTTTCGACAGTAAATAATCCCCTAGGAACAATAAACATTCACCATCGTCCTCCTCCATTTGCAACCTCAAAATATAATCCAAATGTCCATCATCTTTATCCAATTTAAACGCATATGCGAAAATAAGCGTTCCATCAATTTCATAGTCGGTCGTGAAAAGGCGAAAGCTTATTTCACTTTGAACAACTTTCAAACTAGATCCACCATTGTAAACCTTGTCAAAGTTTCGTTCGGCACAGCCATACAAAGGCACAGATGGTTGTAATGATTGTTTTGACAAACTGAAGAACTGACTGCTATTCCTTACTTTCTGTCCAAACTCATAGACAGCCTTTCCAGATCCGAGGCAAAAATCAGTGTACAATGGAAGCATGACATACGGATGCGTTGGAATGTACTCCCAGAACGACCACCAAAATTTGTCATTTCTCAAGAGAAATGCTTCGTTCACTTGATCATTTCCATCTGAATTTTTAATATCATATCCAAATTGACCAAGAGTCTCAAAGGTCCATGCAGGAGCAAAGAAACCATATGAGAAGTTAGTTTTGAAAATTTTTCCCAATGTTTGTTTGGTTTGAAATTTCGCCACTTGACCTCTGCCAAAGATGTCAATTCCAAAAAACGACTTAGAAGCAGGTTGGCCATGTGCTTTCAATACATCGGTTGTTCTCTCTAAGCTCCTTTCATTCCAGGTATAATTTACTAATGTTGCATCGCTGAGCTTGAAAAATTTAATATTTTGCTCATTGATCTCATTTTGCCAAATAAGATCTCCTGTGTCGATCACACTGTCATACCAGAAAACTACACCATTTTCCACTTCATTCCTTACTCGAGCTCTAAGCTGCTCCACGAAATAACTAAAATAGAAAGTCAATATTTAAAAGTTTAATATAAACATGCCCTTTTATGTAACTTACAAAAGTTTCTCCATGAGAGCTTTGGCAACTCTACACTCAATGTTAAGAAGCCATCCTTCGAAGTAAAAGTGCTGACACAGTTTAACAAGTGCTTCAATTGTTTTATCTATACTATCTTTAGTCCGCAAAACTTCTTCCAATGGTGGAGAACTCTCAGTTATAAAGGTTCCTAGAAAGTTATTTTTAAATATCGTAATATGTATTAGAAATATTATTTAATGGTACCTAAAACTTTTACTCCATGAGAATGTGCAGCATTGATCCAGCCACAAGGAGGTATGGTAATGTACTTATGGCTGAAGTAACAAAAGTAATCCACTCCGGACCAATGAAAGAATCGATAGTCATCGTATTTTATAGAGGAATGGTAAAATCTGGGACGATAAGAATTTTAATTTGAAGTATTTCAATTCAAATATATTTGGACTGGGGATAAAATTTAAGGTCATTGGGACATAGCACAGAACAATAAAGGGAGGTGTACGAAATCTCGAAATGGAATAAATCTCCAAGAAATCAATTTTTTATTTTCGAAATCTCCAAATCCCCATGTACATATCGTCGGTGAAACCAGAAAAGTGTGTTACTCCATATTAGCAAATTTTACAGGAGAGCATTAAAACGTCATAGTTTTGAAGTTATTGGCACGATTTGTTTGATGTCACTCACAATTTTACTAACGCATAATGGGGAGATACACGGTTTTCTCACAAAATTAAGTGAGCATGGAGTTACACCATTTTCAAATTTGCCAATAGAATAAAAAGTATGAACTTTAAGGGGATTCCCAGTTTAAGTAACGGTAGATATCAGGTTTGACTAACAGATGTCATTCAAATCTCATTTTCAGAAAATTTGGAGTTACACACTTTTCTGGTTTCACCGACGATATGTGTTTTGACACAATTTCTCGTGTGACACTTACATGACTTTTTATAACCAATCAAACTATACTTTTGCTTAAAAATCACTCTCACTTCATCTCCGTTTTTTTTTTTAAGTATTCATACTGATTGCAGAATCCGACGAATGAGTTGCGAATAGATTCGGGGCGAGTTTTTGACATTTTAATATGATACAAATGTCAAAATTGACATTTGACCCACAACGCAGTCTACTCATCGGATTCTGTAATCTATACGATTACTTTCTAAAATTTTAAGAAAACCATTGTATTTGCTTTGGCTTTTTGTTCCATCCATTTTTTTTTTGAAAATTCATGTTGGCCTTAAAAATAAAACGCGCGATTTAAATACATGATTCACCACTTGGAGATAATTTTTTCGGAGGTTTTTGACATAAGGGTTTTCTTTTTGGAGATTTTACGTTTGAGGGTTTTCGCTCGGGGAAAACATCACAAAGCGATGAAGTTATTGTTTAGTGTTTTTAAGAGCTCTTTTAACGTATTCAAATTAAGATTTTACATGAACTTACCGATCTTCTAAATAATTCCCCATCATGTCATGGCAGACGAGAACTTCCTTCTTGTTTTCTTCGGTGAGTTTGCGACGATTGCTGCTGAGATATGGAAATAAATTGCCCAAATAGACTGCATTTTGTCTTGGCGCTAATGGTACCACTATTTCCCGCCAATTCACATCCTTACTTCGAATATCAAATTCCCACAATTGTTTATTTGTTTCAATTGGTCGTGCCTCCAATTTATCTTCGGAAGAAAACATTTTTGCTTTTTAATAAGATTATGTATTTATTTTTTACTTTCGTTTAATTACTCAAAGTTTCAACAACATTTATTTATTAACTGCTTGTAAAAATATTTTGCCAAGCTTATTTATATGCAATTTTGCAAAAGTTAAATCTTATCTTCAACAAAATTGCATAGAAAAAAGGAAATCGTCTTTGTGTATTATGATTGTTATCATTCTTTATAAATAATAAAATGCAGCTTGCAGCTTGTATATAGTAGGATGAAGGCCACTTTGTGTAGTTTTCGGTTTGATTGATAAAATCGTATGCACATTTCTAAGTTGAGGGAGGCTTGCTATTGCGATAAATCGGCTACACAAAGTCTAGCAGCACTCTGTAGTGTAACCTAGAAATGTTTCTGAATGGAAGCTTAACTCTGTACCGATGATATAATGACGCAATTTGTGCTGTGGTCATCTTTCGGTCGGTTGTGTTGTGGTATTACACTTTCAGTAACTTCCATGTTTTATTGTTTTCTTGACTTAAATGTTTTATAAACAAAGAGATAATTATCATGGATTATGGTGTAGTATTGTTAATACTGCAGATAAGTACTCTAAGGCATGAAATCGGTGAGAATGGTTTAAATAAGGTAAAAGGTTAAAACATCGAGACCATCTTCATATGTTTTTGTACAACATTTTTTAAATATCCTAAGGCAAAGTATTTCTAATTTTCAAGAAACACATTTTAAGAAGACTTTTCGAATTTACAAGACCTACAAAAAGTTTAGTTATTCAAAAGACCGCAGAAATTAGCAATGTAATGTAAACAATTAAATTTGTTTTACGAGTATCAACACGGAAAATAAAGAAAAAGAATTGGTTTTTTGACTCATTCAAAACTGTTATGCACTCGTATGTTCCTATGCAATTCTTTCTATCGGGTGATTTTTTTGAGGTTAGGATTTTCATGCATTAGTATTTGACAGATCACGCGGGATTTCAGACATGGTGTCAAAGAGAAAGATGCTCAGTATGCTTTGACATTTCATCATGAATAGACTTACTAACGAGCAACGCTTGCAAATCATTGAATTTTATTACCAAAATCAGTGTTCGGTTCGAAATGTGTTTCGCGCTTTACGTCACGACAAATTTTGTTCAGCGATGAGGCTCATTTCTGGTTGAATGGCTACGTAAATAAGCAAAATTGCCGCATTTGGAGTGAAGAGCAACCAGAAGCCGTTCAAGAACTGCCCATGCATCCCGAAAAATGCACTGTTTGGTGTGGTTTGTACGCTGGTTGAATCATTGGACCGTATTTTTTCAAAAATGCTGTTGGACGCAAGGTTACGGTAAATGGCGATCGCTATCGTTCAATGCTAACAAACTTTTTGTTGCCAAAAATGGAAGAACTGAACTTGGTTGACATGTGGTTTCAACAAGATGGCGCTACATGCCACACAGCTCGCGATTCTATGGCCATTTTGAGGGAAAACTTCGGAGAACAATTCATCTCAAGGAATGGACCGGTAAGTTGGCCACCAAGATCATGCGATTTGACGCCTTTAGACTATTTTTTGTGGGGCTACGTCAAGTCTAAAGTCTACACAAATAAGCCAGCAACTATTCCAGCTTTGGAAGACAACATTTCCGAAGAAATTCGGGCTATTCCGGCCGAAATGCTCGAAAAAGTTACCCAAAATTGGACTTTCCGAAGGGACCACCTAAGACGCAGCTGCGGTCAACATTTAAATTAAATTATCTTCAAAAAGTAAATGTCATGGACCAATCTAACGTTTCAAATAAAGAATCGATGAGATTTTGCAAATTTTATGCGTTTTTTTTTTAAAAAAGTTCTCAAGCTCTTAAAAAATCACCCGATACCACAAAAATGGCAAGATCGCTTACAACTCTGGTCTTGTTTCGAGAAAATCAGTTGCGGAGAAATTCAAAGTGAATTTTTGACAGCTGTACAATGGTTAAAATATCAAAATTGACATAAGATTACTTTTGCAGCGGTTTGTTCTTTTTTGTACAACTGTTACCTGTTGTTGTTATGTCAGAAAAAATTATTTAAAAAAATTGTTGAAATTTGGGCACGAGTACGATAACTTTGGCGTCAAGATATAATAACGGTTTTTGGTAGAGGGGCTTAATACAAGCATTTTTTACTATGGGAGGGGGGTCTATCTATCCCCGTTTAGGCGGTAGGGGCAATTTAAAAAAATTATTATTTAAAATGGAAAAAAATAATTAAAAAATAACGGTGATACTTACTATTAAGTTTTATACATTTTTTTAAAGCCAACATTCTGTTTTATTAGCCAGTTTTTAATTTAAGTCAAAACTATGCGTAGTTTTTGAAAAATTTAATTTTAAACTCAAAATTTGAGTAAAAAAAGTAAAAAAAAAAGG
Organism: Eupeodes latifasciatus; assembly: GCA_920104205.1. Lineage (NCBI taxonomy): Eukaryota > Metazoa > Arthropoda > Insecta > Diptera > Syrphidae > Eupeodes > Eupeodes latifasciatus. Next base: position 48,757,450 of record OV049926.1, on the reverse strand, counting down.
TTTAAAGTGTAATTTTTCAATACTTCAAGATTATCTACCATTGTTTTTATTTCAGAATTTATTGCTCTTATTAGTTTTTGAACAAAAACTGAAAACTAGATGATTTTATGTCTTTTAGTTTTTGAGAAAATTGAAAATAAAAATTTAATTTTAAACTCAAAATTTGAGTAAAAAAAGTTAAAAAAAGGTTTAAAGTGTAACTTTTTCAATACTTCAAGATTATCTACCATTGTTTTTATTTCAGAATTTATTGCTCTTATTAGTTTTTGATCAAAAACTGAAAACTAGATGATTTTATGTCTTTTAGTTTTTGAGAAAATTAAAAATAACCACAACTACTATTTTAATTTAATTCTTTTTTTTTGCTTGATTGGTCTTATTTTGATAGTAACAATGGTAGGTGCGAGTTTGGGTGTATGCAACAGTAAGGTGTGTGCGAGTTTGGGTGTATGCAACAGTGGGATCTGTAACCTGCAACCCCCCTGCTTGGTAACACTATAGGATTTGGGGTGCGTGCAAGTTGGAGTGCGTGCAAGGTGGGGAGGGTGCAATGTGCGGTGGGTGCTAGATGGGGTGCATGCAAAGTTTCTTTTGCATTTAAATAAGCTGGATTTAAGAAAAATTAATTTACCCTAGGTATATCTTATCGATTATTACTATCAAAATAAGACTACGTTAATACTTAAGCAAGGAAAAAGTAATTTAATTAAAATATTTGTTTTTTGGTAATTTTCAATTTTCTCAAGAACTAGAAGACATAAAGTCATCTAGTTTTCAGTTTTTGATCAAAAACAAATAAGAGCAATGAATTCTAAAAAAAAAAACAGTAGATAATTTGAAAGTTTTGAAAAACTACACTTTAAACCTTTTTTTTTTAATTTTTTTGCATACATTTTTAGTTTAAAACATTTTTTTTTTCAAAAACTATGCATAGTTTTGACTTGATTTAAAAATAAGCTAATAGACAAAAATGTTGGCTTTAAAAAAAGGTATAATACTTAATTGTAAGTATTACCATTATTTTTTAATTATTTTTTTTCCATTTAATGTACATATTTTTTTAAATTGCCCCTACCGCCTAAACGGGGGGAGATAGGCCCCACCTACCATAGTAAAAAATGCTTATTTTTAACTGTTCTATACAAATCCGTCATTAAACTTTGTCGCCAAAGTTATCGCATTCTTCCCGAAATTTGTTTAAATCACGACTATTACTTGTTTGTAAGCTAATCATTCACTTTGATAGTTCAACACTTTCAACTCTCGAGCTGAGTTATGAATTGTTACAGATCGAAACTATTTGACACTTGAACAACATGTTAAGGAACGATGTGATGACGTCATATTGTTGCAAATAGTAACAATATTTACGTTTAGGAACAACAATAGTTAAGAATAGTTAGGAAAAGGACAGACCTTAATCCACTTATCGGATTCTGTTATAGTAGTGTATATTTTTGAAAATATCAGGTTTTTGGAAGGATTCGCCTATCCAATGGCGAAGTCAAATCTTAAAAAATGACAACTTCAAAATAAATTTACAACTGCCCAAAAATTGGGCAATAATATTAATACTTAACATTTTTTTAAACGTTTTTTTAAACATATACTCGATAACGTATATTTTTTTAAGTTACATATACATTAGGGTGGTCCTTATTCTTAAGATAATTTTTTTTTCTTAAATTTCTCGGGCCACCACGTAATTTTAATATATACCATGAGAAAGTAAATCAGTATTTTTTTTGAGTTTTTTTAATGACATATAGGGGTCGCTACCAAGGATTGAATCTCAAATAAAAACACAAAATCTATATTTTTCAAATTCTTATATTTTCATAATCAGGACAAAACAATTTTACTTAATTATTGTTGTTCTTATGAATTAACATATTTAGATCATTTATTTTAAAGATATAAGGGTTGACTTGTTAGTATTAGGGTATTTTTTCCTATAATCTTTTACCAACAAAAGCAAATATTGCTTTTGTTCTTCATTAGTTGTAATTAATTTATTAAATTCTTCCATTAAAGCAACACCGCGCTCAGCTAAATCGTTGACTACTCGCAAAGAATGAACAATATTTTTGGCAGCTACATAATCTGAGTCTTCGTTCCAAGTTTCAACGTCTTTTTCCAGAAAAGTTGATGATACCTAGGATCTGGAAGAATCTTAAGGAATTACTACTCACGAAATTTTCTACATTTTTTTCATGGATATGTGTGATATCAAGGCTTATTCTTTTTAAGCAATCTTCTGTGCCTTCAATTCTCAGTGCGTCTACCATTTTTTTCTTCTGTTCAACTGAAAGTTCGTCATCGAAAAAGGCAAGTGAAACTAGCTCTTCCGACAAGTACCACAAATGATTTAGAATCTTTTTCAGCGCAACAGAAGCAATATTTTTGTTGAAGATTTTTAAGGCCTTAAGGTCTTTCAATAATTGTAGGTCGTTTCTTGGTGCTGACCATCCACTTGGAGCTTGAAACCAATATTTAACATAAATTACCACTGTGAAAATGCATATTTCTCTCACAGCCTTTTCGTCTTTCTTTGTAAGCTTGAACTGATGCTTGAATAAATAAATTTTCAAACAATATAAGGCTCTTGCCATCCACCTAGCTCGATGTACACCAGCAGGCCTCCTAAATGAAACACCTTTTTCAGGAATACCTCCTAAGAAAATGGTCGTGAGATTCAACAGTTCTCTTTAGTCATCTCGAGGTTGATGTACTTGTTGTTGTTTTTTAGCAAAAAAAATCATGTCTGCGGCCACTTCTACAGGAATATTTATCTCAGATTCATCTTTTATTGTTTTGAAGTCGCTTTGGTCAATAGTGTTCCAATTGTTCTTAAATCTTTTAAATAATTGTATATCAGGACCACTAGATGGGGCCAGCAATTGATCCACTACAGCTGACAACATAATTTCCATTATGTGGTGACGACAAGCAAGCCAAAGCATATTTTTATTCATTTTTCGTTCCAAAAGAACGCATACTCCACTTCTTAAGCCCGTATTTACAGCAGTAGTGTCAAAACACAAACATTTAACTTTATCACTCAAATTCCATGAATTTATAGCTTCGGAAATAGCTGACGCACATGCTTCGCTCGTTCCACGTTGCAATTTTGGAACTGCGAGTAGTTGATCAACTCCATGTCCTGATACCAAAATTGGCAGCCGATCTACAGTTTCGTGTCCAGTAATATCTTCTATCAGTTTACCGTCCCAATGGATTGTTAATGATGAATTATGTTTAAACTCGCTTTTGAGAGACTCTGCAACAGCTTTGCGATTTTTCACACGCTGCCGACGAATAGAAGATCTATTGACATTAAATTCTGATGGATCATAGCCTGCACTTTTTAAAGTAGACGTCACAACCATAGTTGCTCGCCTGTCACTCAATTTAGAGACATCAAGAGTGGAGGCTAATTGGCTGTTAATTATATCTTTTCGAGCTCGTTTCTGAGGTGGCAGCATTTCGGACAATTGTGGTTTGGTGTTTGGCAAAGTTTCTTCTTCACTGGTGGGTTCAGACGACGAAATAAATTGAGATAATAAAGAAATTGAGGACTTTTCTGTTAATGCCGAGATATTTTTGTTTTCACGCTCGCGCAATTTTTGAAGGCGTTCTTCTTCTTTTCTTTTATTTTCCTTCATTTTCTTACATTTGTTTAAAGTTTTTCTGTCCACTGAACCAATTAAAAATTGGTGTCGATTTTGTCGTACTGCTATTAAAAACTGCTTGTCTTCTTCTGAAGTCATAATATTTAAAGCATCACGATGAGCAATGTCAAATAAACCTTCTAATTTTTGTTGCCAGTTTGTTCTTTTATCTTCAATGTTTCTGAACGTTTTTTCTTGTTTTCTTTATTTTTTTTTAGATTTTGCCATTCTTTAAATAGTTTTTCAATTTTACTGATGATATGTTTTTTTAATTGAATTGGCATACTAGTTTTTTCCCACAAACTTATAACTGCACAAGCCGTCAAAGTCGCAGATTCACGTACGCTTTTTTTTGCTTCATTTTTGTAATGAAAAAAGTACCGCAAAACTTCACGGATGGATGGCAACGTTGATTGGCTTAATTCGGATAATAATTGACCGATAAGCCAAACTTTACTTTGATTTCTAGTAGCTTTACTGAGTCCGCTACTTGTAGACGCCATTGCAAGTTGAAACACGTCACTATAACTCAAAGCGCGTGCGCACACGTTGATGACTTATTTAACACTAAACATACCATAACGGGTCAAATGACCCATTTTGAACTTTTGCATTGAAAATGCACGTATAATTTTATTGCGTTTGCACATTTGACTTCATGACTTTTTCTAAGTAATTAATGTATACAGTTATAAAAATATTTTTGTTTTGTTTTGTTTATTCTGAGTAATCCTTGTTGTATACCGATATCTACCACAACAGGTAATTTGACCCGCTATGGTAGAAATAGGTATATTTAAGTCTTGGTATGATTAGTGTTAAACTGAAGTGCGCGGCGGGCTAGATCTCGACGCGTCGGTACAGAAGAGCCCTCGAGGGGTGGAGGGGATAGACAGCGATTGTCTATGCGAGTTTCACTTGTTGATGTAATTTAAACACCTAAATGAAACATCACTGTAACTATCATTTAGACTGTTATTCGATGCTTTTTGTACAAAGTTTGACAGCTGGTAGCGACCTCTAAATCTTATCAAAAAAATTGAATAAAAAAACTCACTTCATATTTAAGGGTATATATTCGAATGAGAAAGTGCCCTGGGGAAAATTCAAAAGTCAAAAAATAAGGACCACCCTAATATACATATAAAAGTACGAAATCAAAACCGTAAAACTTTATCCGCATTTTAAAAAGTTTTAGCGTCAAAAAAAACAAGAAAAGTTTAAAATTCAAAAAAATTAAGTTAGACCTCCAAAAATTATATAAACCGTTACAACTTAAAAATATTGCAGAAACGAGGAAATTACCACAAACATTTTTTGTCTTAAAAGACCTCAGGAACCTCTGTTCCATGTTTGTCTTCTGTGATGAAGATTGTGGGACACCCTGTATAAGACTCATGTTTTTCGATAACTCTTTGGATTATCATATAGAGACAAAAGAGACCAAAATGCAAAAATAAAAAAGAGGCTGGGATGCGACCCACACTGATAACTTCCCATCCCGTTTGTCAATTTGTCTTGCTTAAAAGTTTGTAGGTTTTCGTGTTTTTCTAAAAAAGTTGTCAGTTGAATTATTCTTAAAAATTTTAAAATTACCAATAATATTTTGCATAGTTTGATTTCGAAATCTATTTTTGTTAACGAGATTTTTAGTCGAAAACCAATTTTTACCAATTTTAGTAGCATTTCTTAAAAATTTCTATTTCTTATACATATAAACAAATACAAATTGAATGAATGAAATTAATTTGGAATCAATATTTTCTATTGTTCACGAGATATCGAGAACCGAACATAAATTTTTACCAAATTTGAGTACTATTTTTTGTAGATTTTATTTTTTTATGAAAAAATGGTCTGTTGAATTTTTATAAAAAATTTACTGAATGCTGAAAACAATATTTTCTGTGAGATGAAATTAATTTGAAGCCAATATTTTTAATTTTTGAAAAGATATTTGAATCGAAAATCAATTTTTACCAAGTTTTAGTATTTTTTTTTTTGGTTTTTATTTTGTGTAAGAAAATTGTCAATTCGATTTTTTTCAAAATTGTATCCAATATTAAAAACAATATTTCTTATAAAATAAAATTAGTTTGAAACCAATATCTTAAATTTTTGAAAAGATATTTAAATCGAAAATCAATTTTTACGAAATTTTAGTAATGCTTTTTTAGGTTTTTATTTTTAGTAAAAAAAAAATGTCAATTCGATTTTTCTCAAAATTTTACTGTTGACAACAATATTTTTTAAAAGATTAAATAAGTTTAAAGTTTAAGTTTAAAAATATCTCAAATTTTTGAAAAGATATTTATTTAACCTGATAGGTCCTTATCAGTGTGGTTTTAGACCAGGAAAGTCCACAGTCGATCAAATATTCACATTACGGCAGATCCTGGAAAAAACCCAAGAACACCAAATCGACACCCACCATCTTTTCATCGATTTCAAGGCCGCATATGACAGTATCTACAGGGACGAACTGTATAGAGCCATGTCTAGTTTTGGCATCCCTGCCAAACTCGTCCGTTTGTGCAGGATGACCATGGAGAATTCACGCTGCTCCATAAAGGTTGGAAACAACTTAACTGAACCTTTCGATGTCAAAAAAGGTTTTAGACAAGGTGATGCGCTGTCATGTGATTTTTTTAACATCGTACTGTTTCTTTGGGTTAAGAAAGCAATTGAGTGGAAAAATTCTCTCTCGAAGGACCAAAGTGTCGCTATATAAGACCCTTATCATCCCCGTCCTGCTATACGGTGCAGAAGCATGGACTTTGACAAAAGCGGATGAAAGCACCTTGGGTCGTTTCGAGAGAAAGATTCTTCGTGTGATCTACGGTCCCGTATGCATCGAAGGGGAGTGGAGGAGAAGATGGAACGACGAGCTGTACGGGCTGTACAGCGACGTAGACTTAGCAAGAAGGGTAAAAGCCCAACGACTAAGATGGCTAGGTCACGTAGAACGCATGGAAACCAATGCTCCGGCCCGGAAAGTCTTCGAATCCACACCCACAGGACAGCGCAGTAGAGAAAGACCGCGAATCAGGTGGCGCGCACAAGTGGAAGGTGACCTCACCCAACTCGGAGCGCGAAACTGGAGACATCTAGCTAGGGACCGAGCTAGATGGAGAAGTTTGTTGGGTGAGGCCCTAGTTCACATAGGACTGTAGCGCCACCTTAAGTAAGTAAGTATTTATTTAAGTCGAAAATCAAATTTTACCAACTTTTGTTAATTTTTTTTTTAGGTTTTTAATTTTTTGTAAGAAAACTGTGAATTCGCTTTTTCTCAAATTTTTTTCATAATGTTGAAAACAATATTTCTTATAAGATAAAATTAGTTGGAAGCCATAACCTCAAATTTTTGAAAAGATATTTCAATTTTTACCAACTTTGAGTAGTGTTTTTTTAGGTTTTTATTTTTTGTAAAAAAAAAAAACTTTCAATTCTATTTTTCTTAAAATTTTAACAGATGTTAAAAACGTTATTCTTCAATTCACAAAATTGTTTTGGAGATAAAATCATTTTTTGTTCGTAAATTTTTCGAGGTGACAAATACTTTTTTTCATTTTTTTTTTGATTTATAAAAAAACCGTTAATTGGATTTGTTTTCAAAAATATATTTGTTTGGTAGCACGTTACAATATATAATATAAAATTTAATTCAAGTCATTAGCGTTATTGGTTCGTGAGATATTTAGGGTTCACCTTTTTTTCACATTGATATGGTAAAAAAACCACCCACGCAATTTTTTTGAGAGGCCTTTCTGCATATTTCTGCATTATTATCTGTATAACAAAATTTATTTGAAGTCGATATTTCTTCTGGTTCTTGGGCTATGGACGACGAAAAAACGTCGCGAACGTACGGACGTTAAACTATGATTTATATTTCCAAAGCCGGCACAAGAAAAGTAAATTAACCGTTAAAAAAGTTTGGTTTTTATTACAACCGAAATTAGGCAGTTTAACTGTTCATTTAAAATAACTTCTATTTCCATGTTATTACAAATCCTAACTTTTTTTCAAACTTAGTTATATGTATCTTATTTCAAAATATAAATTTGTAAATGTAAGAAATTTTTAAACAATAAAAAGTAAAATTAAAAATAAAACTTCTTTCAAACTTATAAGTTCATTATGTAAGAAACAGGAATATCGATTTATGTACTGTATTATCGGTTGATTTTGTATTATAACTGTAAAACTTCACAGTCTATTTTTTTAAAAAAGTCTCCAAATCTTTGTTAATTATAGGCATTTATGTAAGCTAAGAGATCACTGCTATGTAATTAAGCAATCGCTGAAACCAGACGTGGCTTGTCACTTCTTTTCTTTAATGTCAAAGTTTAAGTCCAAATGTTTTTGAAACTTAAAATTCTCCAAGAGTAATTCTTGTCATGAAAAGTGCTTTCTCAAATTGGCGGTTCGGATTCGGCTAAAAAAACTGTAGGTCCCCTCCATCCCTGACAACAATACTCGCACACAGGAGTGGTTGAGAGTTGTAACTTGTAACGTCACTAGACCCTAGTTCTCTACGGACTGTTGCGCCACCCAATTCATTTATTTATTTCAATACCTACTTAATGATTGTTGGCTTGTATAAATGTGTATGTTAAATAAGGATATTTTGAATCTTAAGCCTAGCATGCAGATCGGGATATTTTTTAAATAATAACTTTAATATACTGGGAGTAGAATGTGGTAGAATAACAATTGCCTTATAATTAAATCATTTTATCGTCATCTTTCTTTGAAATAAATAATAATTGGATTACTTAAAACTTTATTGAATTCTTAAAACTATTAATAAATATGTAATGTTAAAATTACTTTTGCTTATTATAATTAACTTGTCGTTTAGACTATCTCGCTTACACTCTCTACAAAATTTTAAAATGCTGAATCTATTTGAAATCCCACCTTTTTTTAGAAAACAAGCTAATTTTCGAACTTGCATCCAGTTTAAAACCACGACTATCAGTTCATTGTTTGATCTGTGTTCAGTAAGTTTAACTCACCGATTTTGTTGGGTTAATTTGATAAAACGTTGAAAATTATAAGTAATTTTATCACCGAACTCATAGGTAAAAACAATAACACATTAATTTGAAATTTCAAGTTTCATTTTGGTAAAAACTAATAATTACATTTTAAAAAATGTAAATTAAACTTTGAGTTACTAAACAAGCCTCCATATAAAAGTTTAAAATTTCCTAAATGATTAAACTTACCACACTTATCACAATTCCCACATTTTACTTTAGCTTTCTCCATCTCTATCACATTCCCACTATTCCAATATCTACCTTTAGCACTATGGAAAATTCTATTCGTAAACATCAAACAAATTTCATACAGCTGATGTTCAATTAATTGAATCATTATGCTGGTATTAAATAAGAAATCCAACACCATTTTTTGGCAATTAACTGAATAAAACTCAAAAATAACACTTCACTAACTAAAATTACTCAGCCACCCCCGCTAAACAAATACAAAAAAGTTTAAAAAACAAACAAGACGACCAAAAACCAAAAGCGAAATGCCGCCGAAGCCGATAGCGTTATCAGCCAGTGCTCGAAGGCGTTTGGTAGATTAACAGAAACAAAAACCAAAAGAGGGAAGCATTAGTAGAGAATCGTTCACCCACAACATACAATAACTAGTTCCGCTTTGCATTTCGTATTAAACCAAAATCTATTTTTACTAAGTTCTAAATGTCATTACTCTGTTAAATTCAGAAATTTAAAAAGAAAAACTTCCCTCAAAAACAGTAGGAATTTTTAAAATCAATAGACTGCTAACACTTTTTGTAGAAAAATTCACCACAAAAAAGAGTAGGTATCTTCTCTTCTGTCAGCCAATCAATGATTTTCTTTTCATGTCTTATTCTTCATTCAATATTTTTTCTTTTTTTTTTTGAATATCTGACGAAGACAAACTGATGATGAATAGCTATGTGTAGATAATTTTGTTTTCTTTTTTGTTGTAGTTCCACTTTTTCTACCGACCACCGAACTCACCCTACTAAAGGCCATTACCAAAGCCAGCAGAAGCCAGAAACAGAAACCAGAACCAGCAGAGCCCAATCCAAATCCACTATCCAGTGTTGTCAAAGTTCTATCGAGCAAACTACCTACGTAAGAAATCAGATACGGATACACTTTTTCTTTTTTTAAATAAAAATAAATCAATTGTAATTGATTATTTTCTTGTAACCATAAGGGGGTTGTTATTAATCTAGAACAGTGAAATAAAAAGAAAAACAAAAGGTTTATAGCTGCTTAAATAAAAAATAATTTGCATATGTTTTGACCACCCACGCATTTCGCAAAACCTTCATATAAATTATCATCTCATTGGACAAAGTTATATCATGTCACAAACGGAAGTTGCACCAGTCAATCCAGATGACCTACAGGATTTGAAGAATCGAATGAAACTAATTGCAGATGCTGATCCTAAACAGTACCATAATGAATTCTCTTTGATTCGTTATCTACGAGCTTTTAAAACGGCCGATGCTGCATTTCAGGTAGGTAAATCAATAATACCTACTCATCCTTAATTAAAAGATTCCAGAAAGATGTCATTAGGCCAACAATTACAAATAAAAAAGAATACATCCATCAAAGGTGGAGAGTGCCCTATAACTTAAATTATTCTATTTTGGTGTTCACAGTTGGAATATATCAGAGTGGGAAAAAATCAATTTCCTGTTCCTAATATTGTTTTTAGAATGTGTCGTTGTCGTATTTGGGGCAATTCTGTGATAAGATAAAAGTTACATTGTTCCTAGAAAGACATGAAAACAAATATTTATTGAGTCACGTTAATTCGTATATAGTAACCATATGTTTACTTTTAAGCTTTGTTTAATAGTTTAAATTACACCCATATGTAACATCTTGTTATAAAACATGCAGGTTGTGTCCAGTGTGACTCAAAAGTACAAAAAAGTTTACTTGAGAAGTTTCATTTTCTATATAAAAATATGGGGTAGATGGTTACATTTGTAAGGTACCTATACATATATGTACATATATGTAGGTAGGTATACAGTTGGAGTTCGTTTACTTTAATATTATTTTACTTTGAAGGTCAAATTGTAGCAATATGTGCGACTTACTACGTCACACTCACAGTGATTAATTTATATTCGTTTCTATTAAAATTAATTGATATGAAGAGCAAATCTTTTTACGAGTGTCAATTGGACAAGACAATAAATTAAAATAAAATCTATATGTATCGGTATTTATTATTCATTAGAGCCTTTTTCAATTAAGCTTTGCTGACATTCAAACAATAAATTGAATGAATTTCTTTTCTTTTTTTTGTATTAAATGAAATATTATGTAAATGCAAATAAATGATAAAATAAATATTCACCCTTATTCTGTAAGGGGGTTTACTGAAACACGATACCTAGTAGGTACGAGTATAGTGACAATAATTGGAGTTTTGTTCAAATTGGGTAATGTCGGTATACCTACTAATAACCTAAAGTTGAAAGAAAAGAGCGTAGAGTACAATAAACTTTTGTTTTTGTTACATCAGTTGTCGTTTCTGGAGTTGTTTTGGAATCTTAAGTATGTAGGTTCGGGATAATCCCTACCTATACGAAATAAATGTCGTGACGTAACAAAATTGAAGAAATAACATTTTTGGCGGCTTTTGTATTAGCACCGGACGGGAAGAGTACGATAACTTTGGCGACAAAGTTTAATGACGGATTTGTATAGAACAGTTAAAAACAAGCATTTTTTACTATGGGAGGGGGGTCTATCTCCCCCGTTTAGGCGGTAGGGGCAGTTTAAAAAAATATGTACATTAAATGGAAAAAAAATAATTAAAATATAACGGTAATACTTATAATTAAGTATTATACCTTTTTTTAAAGCCAACACTTTTGTCTATTAGCTTGTTTTTAAATCAAGTCAAAACTATGCATAGTTTTTGAAAAAAATTGTTCTAAAGTCAAAATTTTTGCAAAAAAAAGTTAAAAAAAAGGTTTAAAGTGTAATTTTTCCAAACTTTTAGATTATCTACTATTTTTTTTTTATAATTCATTGCTCTTATTTGTTTTTGATCAAAAACTGAAAACTAGATGACTTGATGTCTTCTAGTTCTTGAGAAAATTGAAAATTACCAAAACAAAATATTTTAATTAAATTACTTTTTTCTTGCTTAAGTATTAACGTAGTCTTATTTTGATAGTAATAATCGATAAGATACACCTAGGGTAACTTAATTTTTCTTAAATCCAGCTTATTTAAATGCAAAAGAAACTTTGCATGCCCCCCTCTTGCACCCACCGAACCTTGCCCCTCCCCACCTTGCTCGCACTCCAACTTGCACCCACCCCAAATCCTATAGTGTTCCCAAGCAGGGGGGTTGCAGGGGGCAGCATGCCCCCCCCTTACAGATCCTACTGTTGCATACACCCAAACTCGCACACACCTTACTGTTGCATACACCCAAACTCGCACCTACCATTGTTTCTATCAAAATAAGACCACTCAAGCAAAAAGAAAATAATTAAATTAAAATAGTAGTTGTGGTTATTTTCAATTTTCTCAAAAACTAAAAGACATAAAATCATCTAGTTTTCAGTTTTTGATCAAAAACAAATAAGAGCAATAAATTCTGAAATAAAAACAATGGTAAATAATCTTGAAGTATTGAAAAAGTTACACTTTAAACCTTTTTTTAACTTTTTGTACTCAAATTTTGAGTTTAAAATTAATTTTTTCAAAAACTAGGCATAGTTTTGACTTGATTTAAAAACTAGCTAATAGAACAGAATGTTGGCTTTAAAAAAATGTATATAACTTAATTGTAAGTATCACCGTTATTTTTTAATTATTTTTTTCCATTTTAAATAATAACTTTTTTAAATTGCCCCTCCCGCCTAAACGGGGGGAGATAGACCCCCCCTCCCATAGTAAAAAATGCTTGTATTAAGACCCTCTACCAAAAACCGTTATTATATCTTGGCGCCAAAGTTATCGTACTCGTGCCCACCGGACTTTAGGGCTTTAAGTTTTTCTTAATTATTTAAGTTTTCAGGCGGTATAAATTATGGCTCCCCAAAATTACCTACGCCAGAATTTTGAAAAAATGATGGTTCAAATTGGACAAAGAACCAGTTTTTTTTGTTGGGAAAAAGTCGGAAATTTTGAAATAGAAAGAAATTAAGCCAGAAAATCAAATAATATATAATTACAAATATTACGCATTAAGGGGCCGGTTATAGCTATCAGTAAAATTTGAAACAGGAGGAATCTGAAATGTTTTACTGATGAGCGTTTATAGCAATCAGTAAATTTACGTCATTAAATTAAATGTCACTTTGAGGATTCGTGCCTCAGACAATTTTTGTACTGTTGCTTTCATTAGTAAAATTTTTAATGATGTGATCGGAACAGTAAAAAATTGGAACACCAACAGTAAAACGAAATGGAATTTTTTTTTGGCTTTTGGCAATCAGCTGTTCAGTAATACTTGAATATAGGATTCATCTTATTGCATCAATCTTTTGTTAGAAATAAATCTGTAACATGTTCAAAAACTAAAAACAAAAATTTTACTGATGGATTTTACTGATAGCTATAACCGGCCCCTAAGACGTTTCGATAGTGAGGTATACAGATATGGACATTAAAATAGAAACACCAAATAGAGTTTTTAAAATTCAATTTTTTATTAACTTAAAAAGTTTTTTTTTTTTTCAAGTTTGGTCTTCATTTTTTTATTTTCTTTCTTTCAAATTAAAATTACGCATTATATATAGTAAAATTATAACTTAAAATATTTTAAATCTATAAATGAAAAAAAAGGAACAAATTTCGTGAACATTAAAATAGATACAAAGATTTAAAAAAATTAAATTAAATTCAAAGCTATTCTGGATTTAAAAAATATTTTAATACCTGGTAGCCTGGCCCTTAGCTCTAATTACAGTGTGACATCCGTTGGACATTGGGCAGGTTCAGACAACATAAGGGACTTCATTTGCAGTCAACTGCATTCCTTGATCGTACATTTTGACCAAGTCAACTAGTTAGTTTTTCAAGTGTCATAAACTTCAAACTCAGAACTTTACTTCCCTAACTTCTACCTTCAGTTTACCGTACAAAAACTACCAAAAACATTATTGTCAACAAAACAGTCCTCATGCACGTTTCAAGTCCATCACGATTTGTATTTTGTATTGTAAAGAAATATTACTTATTTCTTTTCCAATTTGACGAGAAACCCTTTTACACAAAATATTAAATGAAATTGTGCGAAAAATAAATAAATCGTAGAGGAATAAAGTTCAACTTTCAGTTAATTAAAAAAACATGATCGATTGTCATTTTGACATAAGTTGACTTGACTTGATAGTTAGGGAGATTTTTCTTGACTAACTTTCCAGTCAAGTTTCCAATAAAGTTGCCTTGATTGGAAGGCAATTTTTTGGCAGCTGGCCAATCAGATGCTAGAAACTTGCCACTTTCAAGTACCTTATTTTATTTATTGTTAAATAAATTTCCCAACCGCGCATTTTAAATCTCCCGCAAAATGTTTTATGGGATATAAGTCAGGCGATTGGGATGGCTACTCCAATACGCTCATTTGTTGGTCTTTAAAATTCTTTTGAGCAGATTTGTATGTGTGCTTAGGGTCGTTGTCCTGGTGTAGACAACATTTGAGAGGCATGTTCTCGTCCGCATAAGGCAGCATTGTATCCTTCATGATATTCACCTTCATATTTTGATAAATTTTACCCTCAATCAAATGTATTGGTCCAACGCCATACCAAGAAAATTAACCCCAAAGCATGATACTGCCGCCACCATTCTTGACCGTTTTCTGGATGCATTTGGGATTTTGTTATTTCGAAGAAAGCCTTCTAACGGTTTGTCTACCATCACTTCCCAACAAATTTATCTTTGTTTCGTCCATCCACATAACATTCCTCCACTTTTTGCCTCCTTTTGGCCCACTCCAATGCAAAATGATCGTGGGCGACTTTAAACCGCGTTGTTATATTTTTTTTTTTCCTTAGAAAGGGCACCAGTCTTGCGATCCTTCTGAACAAGTTAGCTTCAACAAGTCTTCTACGAATAGTTATGGAAGTTATTGGAAGCTGTTGTTTGTTTTTTATTTCCCTTGAAGACTTGTAAATAAAAAAAAAAATTAGGTGGCGCAACAGTCCATGAAGGACCAGGGCCTAGTGACTTACAACTCTCAACCATCCCTGTGTGCGAGTAATGTTGTCAGAGATGGAAGGGACCTACAGTTTATATGCCGAATCCGAACGGCTAATTTGAGAAAGCACTTTTCATGACAAGAATTACTCTTGGAGGATTTGTCAGTTCCTCGCAAGAGGCAGTACCCGTGAAAAAAGTTAGGTGGCACAGGCAGGGATTGAACCCAAGACCCCTTGCATGACAGTCAAACGCACTAACCATCACGCTACGGGTACTACTTGTAAGGATCTTTTTTTTTTTTTGAGGCGCAAATGATCTTTCAGTCTTCTCTGTTGGGGTTGTTTTGCTTGGTATTCCCAGCTGTTTTTTGGCTCAATTGGTCAAATTGCTTTTGCAATCATCTTGAGAGATTTGCTCATTATTCTGGCTATTTCCCTCAAAGATTTTCCCTCACTTCGTAAAACTAAAATTACAGTTTTCTCTTCTAGGGAACAATGCTTATAGCGACCCATGTTTTCCTTAAAATTAATTGTAATATTATTAAAATAATTTAAATTCATCTCCTAAAATGAACTTATTGTCTTATAAAAGTAAAAAAAAATATTAAAAACTAATATTTTTGATACTAGTTAAATATTAAGGTCTGTGTTTCTATTTTAAAGTCCACCAAAAACACAGTCTTACTTAAGGAACGATTCATCTCCAAACAATCAACAAGCAAAAAAAATGAAACCCATGTTATTTTGCATAAGAGAGTCTAACTTTTTTTTTGATAACGGTTAAAACTACTTCTAATGCATGTTGTTGTTTTAATTTGGTTTTACTCCTAGCAACTGTCTCTGTGTCTATTTTAATGTACATATCTGTATATGGGGATATCCTGTCCAAGTACAACTCCCACTTTGACACACTACAGAATTTGGGACAAATGTGCTAGGTTAAGTGCAAAGTTTATTTTCCATTTTAATAATTTTATTTCAAAACTGAATCAAAACTTTAAAAAATTTCAATTTACCCAACTTCGCACCTACTCGAGATCATTTAGTCTGTCCAAGCAGCTGGTTTAGAGGGGGACAGCATACCCTCATACACATTTCATTTTTTGCACGCCTTTATGCATAATTTTAAATAACTAAATATTTTGCATATGATAAACAAGTTTGATTTTAATATTTGTTTCTGTTGTTCTCGAGATTTTGAAGTCGAAAACCAATTGGCAATTATTACCAGTTTTTACTAATTTTGTGAAGTATTTTTTATTATATTATTATTTATGTTACTTATTCCTTTTCCAATTAGAAATGAAATCCTTTTACATGAAACATCAAATAGAATTTTGCAGAAAATAAATAGATCACAGAGTAATAAAGTTCAGCTATTATCTGATTGGCCAGCTGCCAAAATATTGCATTCCAACTAAGGCAACTTTATTGGAAATTTGACTGGAAAGTTAGTCAAGAAAAATCTCCCTAACTAGATGACAGTTGATCATGTTTTTTCATTCAACTGAAAGCTGAACTTTATTACTTTGTGATTCATTTAAACATTTTCCTTATCAAATTGGTAAAGGGATAAGTAATATTTATTTAAAATATAAATCCAGATGGACTTGTATCTTGCTTGAGAAGTTTTCTTTTGTAGACAATTATGTTTTTAGTAGTTTCTGCACGATCAACTGAAAGTAGAGGTTGGTGAAGTAAAGTTCCGCCCCTTATGTCGTCCGAACATGCCTAATATCAATTTTCGTTCGCAAAATATTCGAGGTGACAAAATTGTTTGTATTTATAAAAAACCGTTAGTTGAAAGTTTTTATAACTCATACTAAATTGGTATGAAATCACAATGTATAATAAAAAAATTTAATTAAAGTCGTTAGCGTGATTGGAGCGAGAGATTTTTAGGGACAACGAAATTGTTCCCTTCTTTTTTAATTGCTTTAAACACCCACTCAATTTTTTTTGAAAGCTCTTTCTGCATTTTTTGATGTTGTTATCTGTAAAACAAAATGTATTTGAAGTCGATATCTCTTCTGGTACTTGAGATATCGCCGACGAAAAAAGGTAAAAATTTCCGGGAGCATATAATATTAGGTATTGTGAATATTCAAGGCTGTTAGCCTTTTTACCTTAGCTCGAAAGGCTAAAATAGTTAAAAATATAGGTCATTTATGATTCTGTTAAAAATCTTATGATTAAATTATATATTCTTTTTCTATTTCTAGGCAATTTTAAAAACAAACAAATGGCGCGAAGAATACGGTGTAGAGGCTCTCGCCCAAAGCGAAGATCTCAAAAAGCACAACAACAAAGCTCGGGTTTTAAGACATCGCGATTGTACTGGTCGTCCAGTTGTATATATTCCAGCGAAAAATCACAACTCATCCGATCGTGACATCGATGAACTGACCAAATTCATTGTCTATTGCCTGGAGGAAGGATGTAAAAAATGCTTCGAAGAAGTCACCGATAGTTTGTGTATAGTCTTCGATTTGGCCGAATTCAGTACATCTTGTATGGATTATCAATTAATTAAGAATTTAATCTGGTTGCTGAGTAAGCATTATCCAGAGCGTTTGGGTGTTTGTTTGATTATCAATTCACCGGGACTCTTCTCAACAATATGGCCAGTGATTCGGAATTGGTTAGACGAGAACACTGCCAAAAAAGTTATTTTCGTTGATAATGAGTTAGATTTGTGCAAGTATCTTATACCGGATATTCTGCCAACCGATATGTAAAAATAATTCATCATAATAATGTGTTTCTTTTTTTTAAATATATTAGTTTTTGTTTATTTTA
The DNA here is from genome assembly GCA_920104205.1 of Eupeodes latifasciatus. Taxonomy (NCBI): domain Eukaryota; kingdom Metazoa; phylum Arthropoda; class Insecta; order Diptera; family Syrphidae; genus Eupeodes; species Eupeodes latifasciatus. The sequence continues at coordinate 48,739,777 of OV049926.1, read as the reverse complement.
TTATTATTTTGTATTTGCAAACCGAAATAACCCACTCAGCATCAACATAATGATGTAAATAATAGAGACCTACATTAATGTACCTTATTCATAGAGCTGGAACTAATATATAAATATATATTTTAGGTTATTGCATTGTTTACAAAAATTAAAAACAATGAAGAAAAACCTCGATTAGATAATCTATACAAAAAAAAAAAAAACAAAATAAAATAAAAGCAAGCAGTAAAATTTCAATGTAAACACTGCGTTTTTGTTATGTTTAATATGTTTTATTGATGTCACTAGTTTAACTTATGTATAGTAAATATATATATATATAAATATCATTAACAAAATTTGCAGTCAAATTATTTTCTATAATAGAATATACAAATACTACATACATACATTCAAAAATTGTATTATATACTAAACTAATAATAATAATTTAATATATTGATTGTGAAAACAACAATCACACGCTTATTACGAAATTCGTAACTACTAAAATAATAATAACTGTCATTTATGTGGCGCTTTTGTTTTCGAAATTTAAAACAAAAAAAAAAACAACAACGAAAAGAATAAAAATATGAATATTTTATTATTACGAATTTCGTATTAATGGTGAAAAATAATGAATTGTTGCATTTGAATTTTGTTTAAAAACGCTAGCTAAAAGCATATTATTGAAAAAGAAAAATAATAAACATAAAGTAGACGATGTGTGTGTGAGTTATTAATGAAAATTTGTAGTGTATATATAAAAAAAGAAAAACTAATAAAATTTAGTTTAACTGAAATATTTTTAGTGTTTTCTGCTGTTCATAATTTGTAACGGAATCTCGCATTTTAGTTCTTTAATTGCAAACTTCTTTCAAATATTTTGTCATAGATTTGTATTGCACTTTAAGATTTTGGTAAGATTAGAAAAGAAATTAATGGAAGGTTGAAGTTTTGCAATTTTTAACTTTTTCAACAAAATATTGAATAGAGATTATAATTGCATATAAAATTAACACGAAGAACGTGAATGGTGTCGAGAAAATATTTTTAAACTGTGAAATGTTTCTATACATTCAATATTTCAACTTTATTTAACAACAACAAAATTTTATTTATTTAAAAAATAATTCTATGCATAAAATGCATCAACATGTTGGGTTAAATGCAATTTGGTAGAAAAGACACACATTATTCAAATCAGTCTACCACAGCAGCTTATTTCAAGCATCGTGTTGACCAGGTCAATAACGTATGGAATGATGGAGATGTTAAGGATTAAGGTCTAATTTGTTCAGAGGACATCAAATTTAATTATGAATTAGAATTAAATGTTCGTTATCAAACAAATGTCTTGTATAAAACAAAAATTAAGCGCAGCAACCGTTCGTAGGGAACCAGGTCCTAGTGTTTTACAACACTCAACCATTCCGAACGGCTTATTTCAATTCTTCGCAAAAGTTCTACGTTTCTCTATTATTAAATTATAAGGGACTAAAACTCCCCAAAATTTGATTTTTTTATACTGATTTTAAACTCTAAATGCAAATATGTATCTCAAACACACAAAAACTGGGCTTAAAGAGTTTTCATAGAACGTCGACGATATAGTTTTGAACAACCTTGAATTTTATGCTTTTAAGGTTTCAAAAATACTTTTTAAATTTGGTTTTTGAGTGTTGATTTTAAATCCGAAATTCAATTTTAGCTATAAGCTCACATTTTAACCCTTTTAAAAAAATTTTATTATAATTTTTGATAGGTTTCATAAACTTGATGTGATAGCATTGTTAAGAAATACAGATTTGTGTGTTTAAACCGTTTTCCGTTGCTTTGTCAAAAACAACTTTAGCTTCAATATTTTGTGCATGTACAGAATTTTTTCGGAAAGTAAATGAAAATATTCAAACTGAATATTAAAAATGGAGACACATATATGTAAATTTTGAAGATCCTCAAAAGTTTTACTGACAAAAATTTGATATTTTAAACTTCTCAACGATTACTAAAACTGGAGGAGCCTAAAAAAACTTGATGTATATTTGGAATGCTTTCTCTTGTGTGAAACTTAAGCATAATAATACTACTGGAAACCAAACTAAAATTCTACGAATCCAACGTTAAGCCTGTTCTACTGTACTTCTGTGAAAACTAGAAATGTTCCGACTACTTCTCGAGAAGATTACAGGTGTTTTGTTTCAAATTTTATTAGAGAAGAGTTGATCTTGATATTAGGTAATAAAACAAGACTATAAGAAAACATTCTTTGGGGAGTGAATGAGGCAATTTTTCCAATAACACCAGGACTTTAATTGTTTGTGCAATGATTTCAGTAACCGAATCACTCACATTTTCAGTTCAAATCCACAACATGTGTATTGCATAGTTGAAAATGTGGTATAAGTAGTTTGTGTTTGTTATTGAGCATAAGTGCTTTGAATATCATTGCAAAATATATGGAAGCCTGGCTCACTTGAAGTTACATCACCAAGTTACTAATATACAGTGCCTTGCATAAATATAACCGCACCTTGAAAAATGCGTTTTATAGAAAACTTAAAACAGGAGTGACTCCTTACTATTTTTGTATTGAGTTTCATCACTGATCAATCAAATTGAGAAGAAAATAAAGTACCGTTATTTCCTCTCCTGGTGTTTAAAAATTAAAAACAGATTTTGATGTATTGCAAAAATATAACCGCACAATGCAAATCTCTTTGAAGCTGCATTTAGTCAAATGCTTTCAAATAAAAAACAACAATGCCAAAATTGAAAAAGGCAAAATCTTGGCTTTTCGGTCGAGCGGCCTAAGTCTTAGGGCTATTGGATGGTTAATTTCGCGATCGGATCGTGTCGTTCGAAATTTTTTAAAAGATCCAGAATCTTATGGGACAAAAATAAGACCTGGGCGTCCGCAGAAGCTGACACGTCGCGTCGCGACAAGAGGCGTTTAATCAATACTGCATCCAATTCGGTGCATTCTTTGCCGGAATTTCGTGACGAATAGGGTTTAGGAGTTTCGGTTTCAACCGTTTCTCGTGCTTTAAAAAGCAGTGGAGTGATTGTTCGGGGCAAAATGGTGCCAGCTCCAAATTTACCAGCAGCCCACAAACAAAAAAGATTGGAATTTGCCCGCCAAAACATGAATGCTTTTTTATCCATCTGTTGATTTATTCTTATAAACACGACTTATATTTAAAAAAATATACAGTGGTGGACAAAAATTTAGCACACTTGAAGAAGATAAGAAACATCGTTATTTTACTTGTATAAGTTTTGTTCTAAGCAACTTTTAATTTCATGTAGTCATTGAAAACCATATTAAAAACTAAAAACTGTTACTCTAAATAAATAAATTTGTTTGCGTTTTGAGAAAGCTGCATAAGTTTGCACATTTTAGTCCTAATACATTTTTTTAATCCGTTTAGTTGAACAAAAGTGCACTTTTCGAGATAATCCGGTATTTGCTAATATCAACTTATTAAATAAATAAAAATGTACTTAAATAGTCATGGCAAAAGGACAATGGTGCTCAGAAGATAAACGAAAAATAATTTTGCAGATGACATTCAAGGGAAGGACAGTTTCTGACATATCCAAATCTTTTGGAGTGCTCCAGACAAATGGTTTACAACGCTTCGGCATTTTGAAGAATTTGGAACCATTCAAAACATCGAACAATGTCCTCGTAAAAGGAAGACCGCACCAAAAGAAGACAAGGTAATTTATCGTTTGTCAGTCAAGGATCGGTTTCAGAGCTCCAGTGACATCCGCAACGAACTGAAAGAAAATTATGATGTCAACATATCATCAAGGATTGTAAGACGCCGATTAAATGAAAAAAAAAATTACGTGGTTGCGTTGCACAACGAAAGCCACTAGTTTCAAAAAAAACTTGAAAGCCAGATTAGAATTTGCAAAAACAAATTTGAACAAATCACTCAGTTTTTGGAAAAAAAACGTGATTTGGAGCGACGAATCCAAATTCTGTCGGTTTGGTTCAGATGGTCGGTTTGGTATGTATGGCGTCCACAAAATATGCAACACAATTCTCGATATACTGTTAAAACGGCCAAAAATGGTGGTGGGAATGTTATGGTCTGGGCTGCAATTTCCTGGCACGGTGTTGGTCCTATAGTAAAAATTGACACAAAAATGGACCAACATGTGTACAAAAGTATCCAGGTACACCATATGATTCCATTTTCAGAAGAAAACACTTCTATGGAGATTTATGCATGATAATGATCCTGAGCAAACATCACAACTTGTGAAGAATTGCTTAGAGGTCAATAAAATTAACGTTCTAAAGTGGCCAGCGCAATCACCCGATCTTAACCCGATCAAATTGAAAAAAGAAAGCCGAAAAATTTGCAAGAATCATGGCAGTTCATTCAAGATGCAGGGTATAGCATTCCAATACAATGATGTGTGGCTTTGGTTGAAAGTTTGCTATAAAAAACAAAGAATTTCCTACCAAATACTGAATCCTCCATAATGGTAAGTTGCATACATTAAAAGTTATCCATCTAAAACTAAACAAATGTCCAGGTAAAAGAAGTTGTTTTAACAATTTTTTCAATTCCTTTTTTACAGGTATAACTTGTACAATGTTCTTTTCGGTAAAAACATATGTATATCCCACCATAATGCATATAAATAAAATAAACTTACAGATTTCAGTGCAACAAAAACTTTTATATACAAGATTTTTCATTTCATCAAATAAGTGTGCTAAATTCTTGTCCATCACTGTATATATTCTTTTAATAAGTAAATGTTGCTGATGGTTATGTTTTCCTTGAAGTCTTAACAGTTTTGTTTCAATCTTGTCATCGGTAAATTCTAGTATACAAATGCTAGGATTTACCGATTACAAGATTGAAACAAAATTGTTAAGACTTAAAAATCGGATTTTGATGACGTTAAAACATATAACCTATGAATATTTTTCAAACCCGAAGCCGACATTCAAATCATAAAAAAAAACAGAAGACAACTTTTTGGGAGACAAATTTAGTTTTGCAAAAAACCTAGATCACATGCACAATTTACTAGAATTTATGTATGGTGACTCCGATCTCGATAGTACAGACTTCGTGGTCTTGCTAACTTTTTTTTTAATTTTATAAGTGACTTTAAAAAACTTGTACAGCTAGGCTCTGCATTTCATTTGCACTCGAAATAAAATCGAAAAATAGTGAACAAACTTAATTCAGCACAATAGAGTTATCGTCTTTTAAGACTGTCAAAAGCTCGTTTTGATTTGATTCGAGTGATTTATGGAAGTTTTTTTTTAATTATTTTTAATGTGGAGCATAAAAAATCAATTAATTTTAAATTCGATTTCTCTCGATTTCTAGAACCTAACTGATCCGTCGATTTTAGTTTACCAAAAATACAAATTAATCAAAAAATTCTTGAATTAGTTATTTGGAAAGGTTTTTAGGAGTCGCTTATCTATCAGCAATTACTTATAACGTCTTAGAATTGTATGCAATGAAAATAAACAAAGTTTGCTTATCAAAAAAAATATACGTTTTAGCCTGATTCCCTTTCATTTTTAATTAATTGCTTTCAATCTCATTTTAATTATCTTTTGAGGGGAATTTTCAATTCTTAAATTTCATGCGAATCTCATTGAATTTCTAATTCAACTGCCTAACAGTTATTTATGTATATTTAAAATTTAACTATGTAATTACTTACTTAATATTTGGTTAATTTAATTAAACTATGATATTTTTTGGTGTGTGTTTTTCAACAAGGACACTCTCTTCCCTTACAAACTACCAATATCATTGAAACGTTTCAGTTTATCTGGGAAATTATCCTTGTACAAAACAGGATCAGCACGAAATTCAACACTCTGCAGCGGCATACTGCCATAGATTTTTGAAAAACGATCAATACACGCCGAACGTTCCATCATATGATTCAAATCTGCTGATAGCATTTCTGTGTTGGTGCATTCGGGACATTTGAACTTCTTTCGAGGTGTCACTTTTATTGGTGGCTTATTTGTAATGTTCGCCACAAGGAAGTTCATTGCTATATCTTCACAATTCATATGTTCATCGACCCAATCTTTTATATCGCCTGGCATTGCATTGGTGTACATATAACTCCAGTATTTATGATGAAATGCAGCTCCAGTAAGAACCATCGAGATTTGATTGGTCCATTCGGATTCGTAACGCCAGCGTAGTGTTATGTTATCCCAGACATGGATACGACTAGGGAAGCCGACAATTCGGTCGGGGAATTCTCGCCAAACTTCGTAACTAAAAATTCATGTGTTTAGTCTTTTGCTTCACTCGAGATCTTTCTGCTGCACTTACCCAAAATCAAGTTCATCTGAAGTGAGCATAACAATATCATCATCTATAGTTAGAATAGCCTCGGTTTCGATGTCGTCATAGGGAAAGAATCGATTTGACAATTTGTTCGCCTTAGTCTGGATCACTTTGAAAGGTTTAAGTATTTTTGGAAACATTGAAGCTGAAATGAGGATGAGGTGAATAGAAATTAAATTTAAAACAAACAATCTCAACCTACGATGTGGGGGCGACTTCTTCTGATTATTCCAAACAACTAATATTTTCTGCAACGACGGAACTACTGCGAGTTTTTGAATGAGCGTAAATAAGCTCTCCACCCGATCATATGTCAAAATAACTGCCGTGAATCCTTGCGCCTTTGATGCAATCAATGGCAAGAACAAGGGATTGTGACTTGCTTTGTAATTATCTGGGGTATTCCATTGGAGCGATGTCTTTGCTAGATGTGGAAAGACTCTATCATTGAGGATGTCTAACGTGGTTCGGGTAATCGTGGGTAGATCCTTGAAATACTTCTCATACAACCATTTCCCTTGCTCCTGGAGCTCGAGGATCTTCTCCGCAGAAAATGATTGTAATTTTTCTACTATTGAGTGCAAGTCAGTTTCACGAATGCGAATCAATGCCAGCTCCCAATCGATGACATCCTTAAAGGGAAGAATGTAGTTATCTGCCATAATGACTGGAATACAATTGTGAGCCAAGATTTCCAAAAAATCGGGCTGACCAAGACGGACACTACGTGCAATGAGGCAGAATTTGCCCTTCTCCAGAACTCGGGGATACTCATGGCGCTTGCCTTTGGGCAAACTACATCGAACGCTGGTGTTTATTCTTTGAGGTTCAGCCGCCATTTCCTCGACCTGTTGCTGTGGACAGGTGGTGAGAAGAAGCACATCTGGGCCAATTTCTTCTGCCAAGTCTCTCAAAAGCCTCACATGTTGAGGAAACATGTTCAATTGAGCTGCGATCAGCAAGAACTTCTTCTCTGACTGGTTTACTTTTCTATTGTGAACTCCTAAGCGGGGGCTCCAGACGGGGATAGAAATATCGAAGCCCACCCGATAGCTCCAAGAATCGAAGCCACCGCCCATAATGAGCGCCTTATCAGTGTTGACGTCCATAACACGATTAAAGTCGGGATAACTTCCTGGCAGCATATTGAAGAGAATGTGATTCTCTCCATTTTCCCAGTAGTTCAGCGATGCCAAAGCTTTTCCCACTAACTTCGTATCCAAGAGATTCTGATTGAGCGTATCAATACTGGGTACAAAGAGACAAGCTTCATTCGGATTCGGAGTGTAGTAAGGACTTTCTACTATTGCTTTGAGAATCTCATGATATTCCTGAGTCAAAGTGAAAGCTTGTTTTGATGCCTGATCCACATACTCTGTCAGAGGGTACACATAGATTGTGATTCTGTCTTGTTCCCTCTGTCCACATCGATAGACATTGAAACAATCCCAAAATGAACAATTACCATTCCTACCCCGAGCCAATTCGGCATCATCTTCTAAAACATACTCCGAGATTCTTGAGATGTCAAGGGATACCTTTTTATTTGAAAATCCATTGGCTGAGTTTTTCTTCTCTTCGAACAGATCCCACAACAGAGAAATACCACCAAAAATAACAATTGCAACTAATGTGTAAGTTAAAATGTTGAAAAACTTTTCATTTTGTTGTTTTTTATTACTTTTAACTAGAACACTATTTTTTAAGAAATTTTTCATGTTTTCGTTTTCAAGTATATTTTTATTTTATTTTGTAAATGATATTTATTTGACATTTGACCAACAAATAAAAAAAAAAAACAAAACAAATTAAAAAGATCTGTTCGATTGGAATGTGCAATAGGAAACGGAGTTAGAATTGATTTTATAGGACGATTATGGGAACAATTGTGGTTAAAGTAAAGATGGATTTACTATTTTTTTTTTAAATTTTAGAATCGTATTTTAAAAAGCTGGATAGAGGTGATGCAATTAAACAATGTCTTTAATTTATTTATTTATTTATTCATATAATATTTATAAGGCTAATAAAGCGTTTAACAGTGAAGATTTAAGTTAAACTCCCTGACAGTTCGCTTAGAGTTTTATAAAACCGTTTTTTTCACACCACCTCGAACAGTCTTAATAAATGCTTATGGTGGGATTGTTGTTTGTACACTTTAAAATTTAGACATAGATGATGCAACATATTGAAGTTACATTAGTTTGATAGAGATAAAGAGAAGTGCCATAATGTAGATATGAACACAAACGCCCTATTTTTTTTTAATAATTGAAGATGCAAAAACATTTGAATGAATGCCCCATAACTATTCATCCGTTTAGAAATGTAACGGCCTGCAATATTAAAGACAAGCTAGTAAATATCGATATAAATGTATATCTAAAAAATAATAATTCACAAGGGTGAAGCAGTATTATAGTCATTGGCCTACTAGATAAGGACTGCTAGTATCCAACTACGCATTGGTGTTATCTATTCCTTAACGCTTCTAGCCCCCTCTGTATGTTTAATGGAAATATTGAGAAACTTTTGAATTTGATTTTTGTATTTTGTCAAACTTTATAGTAAAAGATGTTTTTAGTTTTTTTTTTGACAAAAAAAAACACTATTTAAAGCAAAGAAACAAGAGATGGTGTTGAAAGTAAATTATAATTCTTAAAGAGGGAAAGCATAGCTAAAGAGGTGGAATCACTTTTAAGGGTTTTTTTTTAAATGAGAATCAGAATCCATATCTAAAATGTCAATGATTTATAGATATCTATCTAATGAAATATAAATCTAAGGGTCGGTTATAGCTATCAGTAAAAATTGAAACAGCAGGAATCTGAAATGTTTAAGTGATGAGCGTTTGTAGCAATCTTCGGATATGCACGTGGAATGTTAGGTCCCTTAAGAGACCACGTGCAGCCGAAGAATTAGCGGAAGCCCTAGACTGCTATAAAGCACCGCCATCCAGGAAATAAGATGGGATGGGCCGGGCAAAAAGAGGATGAAAAACTGCGAAATTTACTATGGTGACTGCTACCGAGAAAACCAACAGCTCTTATTTGAATGCGGCTTTGTCATTGGAGCCAGACTTAGGCAACAAGTCTTGAGCTATAGGTGCATAAACAAGCCCCTCATGACAGGCAACATTTGCCTGATATGGGCGCATTCCCCCACAGAAGAGAAGGGTGACAACACCAAAGATATGTTCTTCGAGCTCTTAGACAAAACATATGAGCAGTGTCCTAGCTGCGATATTAAAATTGTCCTGTGCGATTTTAATGCCAAGCTAGGAAGGGAAAACATCTTTGGTGGAATAATCGGGAAAAACGGAAGGACAACACTTCTGACAACGGATTCAGGCTCATAGATTTTGCTGCGGGGCGAAACGTTATGGTATCCAGTGTGCGTTTTCCACACCTCAACATCCACAAAGGAACTTGGAGTTCTCCAGATCAATCTACCGTCAACCAGATTGACCATATGGCGATCGACGCTAGACACGCATCCAGCATCATGGATGTCCGAATTTTCCGAGGAGCTAACATCGACTCGGCCCACTACCTCGTTGTAGCCAAGGTAGCACTTCGGGTTTCCAGACCCAAGGCAAAACAGGAAGATGCTGGGAGAAGGTACAACGTCGAACGGCTACAATCGCAAGAGATCGCCAAATCCTTCTCCGACCGAGTTACAAGTAACCTCTCTCGAAGTTCTCTGCCGCCAACACAATGTATCGAAAACCAGTGGCAACATTGCCAAGGTGCAATCAGAGAAGCCGCCTCTGACGTGCTGGGTTTCAAGCAACCACCAACAAGGAACCTCTGGTTTGATGAGGAATGTCGGCAGGCAAATGCAGCCAAACAACAGGCATGCAAAGCGGCGCTGCATAGAATTACTAGAGCTGCTCATGGGCTCTATGAGCAGAAGAGGCGAGAGGAACACCGACTTCTCAGAAGTAAAGAAGAGAGAGCATGAGAAGCGTGCAGTCAAATATGTTGAGAGGTTCAAAAGCAGGAATGAAGTTCGAAAGTTTTATGAGCAGGTGAAACGGAATTCACAAGTCCATAAACCTAGAACCGAAGGCTGCAAAGACGAAAGTGGAAACATCATAATGTAATATGTGAACGTCTAAAGCCTATCGTCAACAACCTGATATGTCCTCATCAGTGTGGTTTTAGACCAGGAAAGTCCACAGTCGATCAAATATTCACATTACGGCAGATCCTGGAAAAAACCCAAGAACATCAAATTGATACCCACCATCTTTTCATCGATTTCAAGGCCTCATATGACAGTATCTACAGGGACGAGCTGTATAGAACCATGTCTAGTTTTGGCATCCCTGCCAAACTCGTCCGTATGTGCAGGATGACCATGGAGAATTCACGCTGCTCCATAAAGGTTGGAAACAACTTAACAGAACCTTTCGATGTCAAAAAAAGTTTTAGACAAGGGACCAAAGTGTCGCTATATAAGACCCTCATCATCCCCGTTCTGCAAGTGAAATTAAATAAATTTTAATTAATCGTGTTAGTTAACACACGATATTGTTGTCATAATCAAAAACCTTCTATACGAGGGTTTTTGGTCATGATTTTTTCAAATTCTTCTCTTTATTTATATTAAAGAGATTAAAGAACACTAGATTCTTCATTGTTTATTCATCTTGACAATAATTTTTGTTCGAAAATCGATGAGTGAATAATTTAGAACACTAATTTTTATTTTAAATTAATTTGAATTTCACTTCGAGGTAAAGTGCAAAAAACCTAGGTGATTAAATCATTGTTTTACTTCCTTCGAAATAGATTTTCTAATATTGAATCACAATAAATATATAAAATGTCCAAAATAATGATGTTTTGTCAATCTTTCCTTCGAGCTGTTCGTTGGGATATTTGAATTTCAATATTTAAAAAATTGATTTTTTCATTACTAATCGAAATTAATTTTAAAAAAAAGACTGTTACAATATTGCTGATAATATTTCCGAAATCTGATTTGATACAACAATTTTTCCAATATAGTTTCAATCAGTAACTAATTTTCTCAAACATTAAGTATAGCCGCCCGAGGCCCTTTAACTTTAAAATTAGTGAAAACCTTTGCCATAAAACAAAAATAACAACAACTTTTAACAATAAATATATTTTTATATATTATGTAGCTATAGATATTTCTTAAATAAAGAACATAAATTACAATAAAAGGATTCAATCTATTGTAAATGTATATAGTTTCGTTTGTTGCAAGTTTCTTAGACGAAATATGTAGTAAACATTTAAATAATATTACAATATTAAGCATTATGTGAATCAGTGTTTAAGGACAAGCTAGTTGTTATTGTTTTGTTTTGTTTTGTTTTCAAGTTATGTAATGCAATTAGAGATATCAGATGTTAAACCAATCACGAATGCAACTTTTGGTGCTGCTGTTGCTGCTACAGATGCTGCTGCTAATGGCGTTTCTTTTACTGTGGTATTAGCTTCTTTGCTTTGATCAGGCATCACCTTAAAATTAAAGATAATTTTTTAAATATATGTACATTTCATAAATTTGCATATACATACTTATTAAAAAGATTGGGCTAGTTTATGAATAAGAGAAGAGAAATAGGACACGAAAAATGATCTTAATTATGTCGTGTCTCCAAGTCTCTACTCAATCATTCCAATCTAACAATAAGTATCTGTTTAATTCGTAGTTAATATTTACCCTGTCAGCAACATGCTTATAAATGAGGCCATCTGGTCCTATGTAGCAAGTAGAGAACCCATCGTACCACCTTTTAAAATTAATTAAAAAAATATTTTAGACAATTTTCAAGCATGAATTATTGTACTCATCCAAATATGTATATCAAGTTTCTTCGTATGCATAATGAATACGTATAGACTAGTATTATGTAAAATCGATATACTTACGCTTCTTGTTGGTCTAAAATTTCCTTAAATTTCCAAAGTTTGACTTTCCAAAATTGAAACATCACCTTAAAATAAATGTTGCAGATTATTTACCAGCTCAAAATATTTTTACAAAACTACAGAACTCACCTTCAAACCCGATATACCTCTAACACTCCATCGGATTTTGATTGAGAAATCTTCTGGGTGTTTTGTGATTTTAAGAACTTCAAACTTAACATAAGCATATTTCAAATGACCAACTGTTCGTAGCAAGGCAACTTGCTTCACGTAATGATATAAACCCCTGAAATGAACCAAATACGACTTTACAATCTCTTTTCTTTTGTAAGAATTGTGTAGTCTAGTTTATTTACACTGTGTGCTTTCCTTTGATGTTATTCTCGAAAATCAAATTTGGACTATAAACCGAATAGTCCATTGGCTGAATAAACAATTTTGGGAGAGTGTCTCGCAGTACATTGAAGACATGATCTAATTGCTCTAAGGTTGGTTTATTTGGATCATTTGTAGGGTCTGGAGAGTCCTTAACTAATTTACTACTCTGTAGAAATTATGGAATTAGGATCTTTTATATTTAAACAGAATTTAAGTACCTCCAAGACGTCTGTTGACAGTTTTTCTGTAGCTTGCTTTGGAGCTAGTTCAGTTCCAAAATTGACTAGTGAGCTCACCCTAGTTGCAAAAGGTGTGTTTGTTGGCTAAAAATTCAATGGTCAAGGGTTTATTATTAGAAAAACAAGCCATTTCAAAGAGGTACACTTGTTTTCGTTTTTGTTATGTAATCGGCAATAATAGCTAGTTTTTACATTTGAACATATCTTTAACAAAAATTGTGACACCAAACTAAATCACGGTCCATTGTGTACTTACATCAGCTCCATCATGAAGGAACCTTCTTCGTTCGATATCATTGCAATTGGTTATTGGATGGAGAATTATTTTTCTCTGTCGAAGAAATGTATTGCTGAATGATACCAACCGCAATGTTGATACATTTCGAAGGACGTTGGTCATCTTTTCGAGATTTTCAAACTAGTTTATTTAGCTGTCGGCAATTGTGAAATTGCAAATTTTCAACTTCCAATTTATTTTATTTTCGAGGAGAGAACTAGTGGAATGCTACACAAGAAAAAAAAAAACTCAAAATAATTTTGACATTTCCCATGTGGGTTATTTGCCGGGGGATATACAAAAATAATATAGATTCGAAAAATGTTCCATTTTCAGAAGGTTTTTGTTATGACAGATTGTGAGCTCAATTCGCCGTAAATTTTGTCAGCTAATCAGCTCTAGTGTTGAGTTGGGAAAGGAATTTTTGAAGTGGACAGTTTTTGTTAAAACTAATGCCGTTTTCTGACTATTTTAAAAATTTGTGGGGAAAATATAACAAACTAAACTATTATGGGTATGAATCAAATGACATCAATTTCTAAAAGTCATAAATAAATGTTTGTTGAAGGAAAAATATACGAAAAATGACAAATTTCAAATTTGACTTTTAAATGTACATAAATTAATGTGTAAACAAGTCGAATGTTTTGGAATCTGATTTCAAATTCATAAGCAATTTTTTTATTTCGGATCAAAGTTGTCATTTTTTAGAAGTGAACACTTTCAGGAGAGTTCAGTGTGGTTCCGATTGCCAAATAAAAGCAATATAAAACCGACAGTTAAATTTGTAAAACATTTTGAAGTTTCCGTAAAATTAGCACCTGCAAATTGTTTTTTAAATCAAAATTAAATCAGTTTATTCTGTCCAATGGAAGTCAAAAAATGTAAAATTTGTCTTTTTTGACGGATTAAGAGTTATATTGATCAAAATGGGTTCATTTTTAACTACATTTTTTAAGATTCTGGTGCTAATCAATCGAAATCGACTAATTAATCTATAGTAAAAGTTTCAAGCTATGGTTTGTTTTGTTAAAAAAAAATTGTTTACAGCCGCATTATTTTATAATGAACCTAGTTTGAACTATCATAAATTAAAAATGACACGCTGTGAACAAACAAGCCCTTAAACAACGAATGAATCGATTTCGCTTACTAATGAAAAAGCCAATAAGTTGGTGGAATCGAAAATGTTGAGTTTAATGGAGTTTTCCATGTGCAAAAAAATCAATTTATTCTTGATCTGTCAAAACAAAAATTTCCCCTTTTATTGCATTCCATGGGTCAAAATAATTTTTTTTTGTTTTCTGCTGCATAGACAAAAAATTCGAATCACGCCTTTAATTTTTTTTAACCACATCAAGTTTTTTAAAAATGCCCCTTAAAAAATGCTAAAGACAGCTAAAAACAGGCTGCTTAAATCTAAGTAACAATAAATTGTATGACGATTTTGCAAAGTACAAATATTTATCTTTTAGATTCAGTTTAAAATCTTAACTTAGTTTTCGTAACTTCTGATTAGTTATGAGATAATTTATGGGTCTTCTTTTGACTCTATCTGATGCTGACGTTTTGAATAACCTTGAATGTAATATATGTACATATGTATTCTTGAAAAATGTGTTTTAGAGTTAATTTTTAGTGCTGATTGCAAATCCAAATTCCGAGTTTAGCTATGCGTGCTCAAACTCAGAAATGCCCGTTTTCAATATTATTTTTATGTTTCTTTCATTTTATTCCAACAACTTAAAATACCCGTTTAACCATAAGACTACGAATTCGTAATAAGATCAAAAAGTGCTTTTATGCCGTTTTGCGTGTTTTCTGTTAAGAATAATCTTAGCATATTTGGCGTTCTTTTTTTATATGACAGCTGGGGACTTAAAAATAAGTAATACAGTAATCCCCGCTTGGTTGGACCTCGCTTAATTGAACATCCCGCTTAATTGATCGAAAAAATTGGCTTCGAAATTTCCCGTATTAGTAGCAAAGCTTTTTAGACGGTTACTTGAACGCCGCTTAGTTGAATTACTCGCTTAATTGATCTTAAAAATATGCAGCAGAAAACCTATACGTGGACATTTTTCGGATAATTGGACGGAAAAAAAAATGATTGTGATTGGAAAAACCAAAACGCCAAGGTGTTTTAAAAATAAGGTTGTACCTTTGCAATATTTCTCCAACAAAAAGACATGGATGACCCAACATTTATGGGCCCAAATTTTATATAAATTTGACGAAGAAATGATAAAGCAGAACAGACAAATAATTTTGTTTGTCGACAATGCTGCCTGTCATAAGAATTTGGACGATTTAAAAAATATAAACGTGAAGCGTGTACCGACAAATACAACGTCCATCATTCAACCCCTTGACCAAGACATTATTCATTATTTCAAAGCTTATTATCAACAAAATATAATAAGGTAACAAATTACAGCCATCGAACGTGGCAAGACTATCGAAGAATTTTCGAAGTCGATCACATCTTTGCAAGCAATGCACAAAAGCAAACATTGGGCAGGTTCAGACAACATAAGGGACTTCATTTGCAGTCAACTTCATTCTTTGAACGTAAATTTTGACCAAGGCAACTAGTTAGTTTTTTAAGCATCATGAATTTCAAATTCAGAACTTTACTTCACAAACCTCTACTTTAAGTTCATAGTACAAAAAGTACTAAAATTATTATTGTCTACAAAACACTCCTCAGGCAAGCTACAAGTCCACCACGATTTGTATTTTGTATTGTAAATAAATATTACTTTATTCTTTTCCAAATTTACAAGAAACATTTTTACAGAAAGCATTAAATGAAGTTGTGCAGAACATAAATAAATCATAGAGTCATAAAGTTCAGCTTTTCGTTGAATGAAGAAACATGATCAATTGTCATTTTGACATAAGTTGATAAGTTGATAGTTAGGGAGATTTTTCTTGACTAACTTTCCAGTCTTTTCCATTAAAGTTGCCTTAATTGGAAGGCAATTTTTTGGCAGCTGACCAATCAAATGCTTGAAACTTGCCTTACTTTCAAGTCCCTTATGTCGGCTGAACCTGCCCATTGTTTGTGGCTTATAACACCTTTTACTATAAGAAATCGTGGTCATAGATAACGTTCTGAGAAAAATGCAGATTTCAATGCTTATTTGGCATGTTATCATGTTATAGCGAACTAACAGACGGCGAAATTAAGTTGACACTGAAATGTTTATAGAGTAAATTTCTGGGATGAATATTTTATTTTTTAGTTGACCTACTCGTGCAATTATACGGGTTTCGCTTAATTAAACAGATATGTCAATTAAGCGGGGTTTCACTAATTGAACTACCCGGATAATTGACCGAAAAATCTGACAAAATGGTCAGTGCAATTAAGCGGGGAATACTGTATACTAAAAATATTTTCAAACATAGTATGGATGTTAAAAACTATATATTTGAAAAATCATCGCTGATTTTATTGAAAAAAAAACTACTTCATGAATTTACATAGCCTTGAAAAACCTTATATAAAGTCTTGAATTGTAAAAGCTTGTATCTCAAAAACCTGATGTTAAAAATTGAATTTGAGATCGGATTCGAACTAAAGCCATCAACAACTTACTTAGAAAAAGCATAAAGTATAACTTACATTACCTTGTTGACCAGTGTAATTTGTATTTCATTTTGGTCGATTTTATTCGATTTGACAGAAAGTTAGGTATTAGATAGCTAAATAATCCATTTTACTCAAAAATTAAATGCGGAGTGAAAAATGCATTAAACTTTGAACTAAATTTAAATTAATAATTATGTCAATATGCATATGTAATTAACTTATTACTTTTAGAAAAAGATTTTTAAGTTCAGGACTTGAACTTGACTCAGACAAGGTTTTAGACTTCTCTAGCCTTTAAAGACTTCGATAATGATTATATGCAAGGCAGGTCTTTTAAGTAACGACAATTTTTCCTGCACCTGCTGAATTTTGGCAGTTTATAATTCTAACGACTCGCGTACACTAAAACCGAATTATCGGCCGATATCGGGTCGGAACAATTTGGACGACCGTCTGGGACGTTGGACTGCATACACTGCTTAAGACAGCGGACGATATCGGTCTGGAGTCTGAATTTGTGAATCTTGGAAGTAAAAATAATAATTTTTTTAATGGAAGATTTCAAAGAAATGTATGTACATATGTATGTATATTTTCGAAATTCATAACGTCATTTAATGCGTCAACGTATAAGACGTCGCCGCTGTGTATGGGTTAATGGTCGCATTCAGAAAGCTAGTGGCTACGTAGTCAAGGGATTCTGATTGCCTAAATCCAACTACAAAAGCAGTTAAAATTTCCCTTTCGGCTGCAAAGTTAGTGCACACTGGTTTTGACGTTTCACAATCAGCTGCTCGCTAAGGACACAAGAATTCAAAATGAAATTAATCTTTCGGTATTTAAATACAAATATAAATCAATAATATTATGTCTTCTATTTTGTTTTATTGAATTTAAAAAGAAAAAAAAACTATTTAAAGTTCTGAAAACACAAATGTTTCTTATTTTATATATTTGTATTTGTCATTAATATGACAGTTCCGGATTGACTAGCTTTGTAGTGCAATTTTGCATTCACAAAGCTACATAGTTGAATTTTGACTACGTAGCCACTAGCTTTGTGAATGCGACCAATGAAATATTTAAGAAAACAACTGAAGATTTGAAATTAAAACCCATCAAATGTTTCAATCTAAAGATATTCTTGATCGACGTTACAATTGTTTCTTTTCATAAACCTTCCAAATCCTTAAGAAGTATAACGTTGATTTTGAGTTATAGGCACCGATTTTTCATAGAGTTGTTTATGTTGTTGTGACTTGGGTATCTCAGATCGGGATTCTGTTTAGGTTCCCGGCTGCGATAACGGCGGGGAAGCAGGCTGTGATACCTCTGGCTGAGGTTCTAAAACACCTGAAACCGGTTCCGTATCATCTTCTTGACTGGGACTCCCTATTTCATTTGTTTTACTTTAAATAAAAGTGAGTCGTAGTGCGCCCAACAAGACTTTTTGTTTTCGGCCGCAGCACCAGATCTTCCTGCTCCATTGCACATGGTGTACTCTTTTCGGAATTGGTCCCTTTAAATACTCCATTTTTTCTTTATATCTGGAACAGTCAGTTCCATCTCTGAAGAAACTTCGGTCCATAGTTGTTAAGCAACGTCTCTATTGTTATAAGTTTTTGAAAATCTATTCCAGAGGTGGCCTGTTCTGAATACAGTTAATTCATTTTTCGGTATCCATATTTTTTTTTCCGCGAACTTTATGGTATGAGTTGACCAGACAACTGACGAAAAATCGAAACATGTTTGGATTATGTCGGTTGATCGGTTACTATCGGGCGTCATAGGACGACTTTCAGTGGTGTACGCGCTCTCTTTCCTTTCTATATGTTTGGTTCGATCGGCCGACAACGCCCGAGCAAAACTCGACCGATGACGGATTAGGTGTACGCGAGCTGTAAGAAATCTCAGAAACATAAATTGGCCATTGGTCAATTGGGTCTGAGCTTTTAGTGAACCAAGAAATGTTAACATGTTTTACAAAAAACATAGAATGAACAATCGTTCAATATTTGATTCCATAGTTGTGGTAGGTAAGGTTTCTCCGAACAATCATTTTTTTACGATGAATATATGTACATTATGTAGGTATACAAAAAATTTTGTAAATTTTCGTTTTGTGATATCAGTTTTTATTAGCAATTAATCATTGGCAAATACTAAATACTAAATTAAAAAAAAATTTAAATCTAGAAAATAATAATGATCCAGCATCTTGTTGTTCGAACAGGAGAGTATATTTTTACCACCAGTGGATATGTGAGTGTTCATTTATATTTCATCCAACTCAGAATCTTCAGGTGGGAAATCTCCAATCTCAACACCCGAAGGAACAACAAAACCACCATAGTTCGCTTCACATTCGAAATAGCGTTTGCCATCAACCCTAAAGAAACAGAAATTGTATTAATATGATTATTTTTTAAAAATTGTTTTTCTTCAAACTTACGATCCATCATTTTTGCCCAAAGGTTCATCATATTTGACTCCAATGAAAAGTCCCTTTTTGCCTTCAATCTCACCCTTGTACATAACTGTTCCTAGGCGAGTTGGGTTTCCTTTTACTTGTACCTGTTTTTGTAAGTGACTTATTCCTGGATAGTTCAAAGATTATAATATTTTACCCACCTTGCATCTGGATCCAACTGTTATTAGATCAGCTCTGCGTTGCTCCTCTTCAGCAGCTTGCTTACGCTTTTCCTCTATTTGTTTCATCTCTTCCTCATTGTACTTGCCAAGACGATTCTTTTTCAGAAAACTTCGCACTGAATCTTGCTTTTGTTCGTACTGAGTGTCGGTCAATTCGAATTTTTCCACCTCATCGGCAAGTATTAGGAAGCTATCTATAACATGCAAACGCATACCCTCCTCAATGGGATACGAACCAAGTAGAGCATTATCATTGTCGATTTTACACAAGAGACGATCGCCATTGTAGAGTTCAATTTGCATGGTTGAAGCACTGCCTCCAGTTGCAATTTCCAGTTTTTCCTAAAGAAACATTGGCATGAAATATTCAAGCAATACACTTTTACATTGTTTCTAATTTAAATTAATATTTTTATTAAACTATACTAAGTCACAAGGTCCACAAGGAAGATGAATCTTATAACTTATAACCAGGTGGTACTTACTTTGAGCTCAGCAATTGTTAAACTTTTTGGAAATTTCTTTTCAAAGGCAATGCTATCGGTTTTGGAATTGGAAACATTGACTTTAACAAAGTCTGTTGTTGATGGTATTACAATTGAGGACATTTTGTTTTGTTAAATTAATACAATTATTTAATTGAGGAATGTGAATACAGTTTTCAAATCCTTTGACGGCCGGCAAAACCAAATGATTTCGAGTTTTTACTTTTCTTTTTTGTTTACCACAGACCACAGACGGTCGATGACATGCCAGATGACTCATTTCCAAAATAAGTGTAAGCAGGCGAATGGGAATTTATTGATCCCGAAAAATATTGTTCGCCTTAAATTTAAAAAATACAGTTATAAAAGTTATACATTTTTCGGTGGATTTCAATCACGAAATTTTTTTCAATGACAAACATTTTTAATGATAGCTATAAACGACCTGTCAAAAAATTCCAATTATTGGTTCCAATGATGAAAACCAATGATAGCTATATTTGCTTTCATAAAAAATAACAATAACTGCTCAACAAGGCTTTGTAACTGAAATCAAATCATACTTTTTTTAAGGTCTGGACTTACATAGTTCGAATCCGACTCCGAAATCAATTTATCCGGTAAGGTTTTCGAAATAAAGGGTGTCCCAAAATTAACGCAAGATTTGAATTAAATAGAAAACGCCGTTTTTAGCCTTTTGATAGTAATATTTTTATTGACTCGTAAAGTACATAGGATAGGGTTATGTATGGAATAACACATCGGACAAATGGCCTCCACGGCTTTGCATGCACATGCGCACTCTTTTGTTGAAATTTTCCATGACCATTCTGCATAAATGTGGCTGAATTTCGTTGGTGCGGCCCAATTGTGCCTCCAGCCCAAAATCCACACCATACAGTCACGCGTTGTGGATGCATTTGTTTTTCGACAATCACATGTGGGTTCTCCGAACCCCAAATGCGGCAATTTTGGCGATTGACAAAGCCATCAAGATGAAAATGTGCTTCATCGCTTAGGATGATTTTGCTCGAAAAATCAGGGTCCATTTGTTGATGTTCAATAATCCATTCAATGAACTCTCTTCCCTGTCCATGGTCATTAGGCTTCAATTGTTGTGTTAATTGAATTTTGTAAGCATGAAGTATACGCTGTAGAGAGGTTCTTGAAATTTGCAATTCTTGTCCACGACGTCGAATTGAGGTTCCTGGATTGTCAGCAACACTCTCACGCACTGCTTCGACATTCACATTTGAACGGCTTGTTTTTGGACGACCAGTGTGTTTGGCGTCTCCAACGGATCCAGTCTCCATGAATTTTTCAATTAATCTCTTCACAGTTGACGAAGTTAAAACACTATTCCGACCATATTTTGTATGAAATTTTCGAACTGCAGCCGCCAAGCTTTCACTATTTTTGAAATATTCTTTAATAACGAAGACACGTTGTTCTATCGTGTAACGCTCCATTTTTAATAACCCTATACTGTTAGCTGTCAAATTGCTTTTTTTTCAGGGTTGCCAACACTTCACTGCACAAATGGCGGCAAATTCAAATCTTGCGTTAATTTTGGGACACCCTTTATAACACTTTAAAATTCAAATTCGAAATAACTTTATAATAATAACTATATTTCTGAGGTTATGTAATGTATTAAAGTAGTTTTTTATTTCAATAAAATTCGTAACGCTTTTCGGGTATTCTCAAATTACTTTTAGAGCATTTATATAAAATAGTAGTTTGCACTCAGAATCAGCACCGAAAATTAACTCTAAAAACTATTTTTCAAAACCCAAAACTTCATGTAGAGTTAAATGAGGGCCCATAAGTCATTTCATAACAATACAAATTTCTGAAAGCTGCTCCATAGTATAAAAGAAAATTAATTGTAATAACCAGCATACATACAAAAATTACGTGTTTCACAATAACTGAGTATAGGTTTAACTACAATATGTCAAATAGCTTATTGGGTGGTTAAAGTACCCTATAGCACAGATAACTGACCGTTAACAGTGTACAATGTGCAATGTTATGAATTCGGTGATTTTTTTAAAAGTAGTATGAACCCACGAACAAATCACGTATTTCTAAAAAACAAACAGAATCGAATCTTTTATAGAAGTCGGCTTAAGCTTAAGAGTAACATTTTCACCGCAACGCAAGGGCACGTTAAAAAACAATCGAATAAGCAAACATCACATCCTTTCCGAATTATTACAGAAATGATGCAATAAATCCGACACATTGAGTGATTTTTCACGTTTTTCTCAACTCTCATTCTTCAAAACCTTGATAATACTGGAAAATTAGAGTAACTAACAAGTATTTGACAATACATAAACTTATTAGAAGGAATAGTGTGAAACGCTAAACAAAAAATGTCATCTTCGATCAACAGAGTCATTTACCCCGATTTGAAACATGATCTCGTAAATAACTATTTTAGTGATGAATACAGTACAAGGGAAATTTCGTTAATCTGCAAAGCAAGAAGTGAGCAACTTAATTTAAACGGCTCACCTTATAAGAGTGCATCCACTACACATTGTACCCTTTGCAATTTGAATTCAAAAGAAGATACTTTTCATTTTTTATCAATATGCCCAGTTTATAAAGAACTTAGAGTCCTCTACTTTGGCAAACCTACTCTAACTATGGAGCAAACTTTGACAATTTTAAATGGTGAAAATTGGAAAAATCTATCCAATTATCTTAAAAAATCAATCTGTTACAGAGAAATGATTATAACAGAATTTTCTTAATACTCAAATTAAAAACAGTACAATTATATATCATGTTTTTTCTAATTACTATTATATATTATTGTTGTATATTATATATTATTATATTATTATTTAAAATATCTGAAATTTTGTTTTAACTAAACTAAAAGTCTTTACATAACGCTTAATTTTTAATGAGTTCAAATACCCTTTATTTTTGTTTTAGCCAGACTAAAAGCTCTTCATTTTTGTAATCTTGAATCCAAGTTTTACTCAACTCTAATTTTGTTTTTGCCAAACTAAAAGCTGTTTATTCTTTTGCCTAAAAATTATGTATTAATTATTAAGTAATTTATTTTTGTTTTAGCTAAACTGAAAGCCCTATTTGCATCTTTATATAATTTTTGAAATTATTCATTTACATTTTGTTATTTGTTTGTTCTTCTTTGAACATAATTTGAAAACACATAGTCAATCTGGCAGACGGCATTGCCACCGCCAAAACACTTTTATTACCAAATTTATATTCCAATCAAATGTAACCGAAACTATTGTATTTAACAATTTTAAGTAATAAAACTTATCTATCTATCTATCTATCTAGTGTGAAACGCACTGTTCGCTAAGGGTATATTAAATAAATAAATTAGGTGGCGCAACAGTCCGTTGGGAACTAGGGCCTAGTGACTTAAAACTCTCAACCATTCCTGTGTGCGAGTACTGTTGTCAGGGATGGAGAAACCTACAGTTTTTTAAGCCGAACCCGAATGGCTAATTTGAGAAAGCACTTTTCATGGCAAGAATTACTCTTGGAGAATTTGTCAATTCCTTGCAACAGGCAGTACCCGTCAAAAACTTTAGATGGCACAGGCAGGGATCGAACCCAAGACCTCTGGCATGACAGTCCAACGCATTAACCATCACGCCACGGATACTACTGAGGGTATATTACAAAAACTTATAAGCGATTCCAATTCAGGACAGCAAAACACTTTAGAAAAGTATAGTTTAGTTTGCTAGGCAAAAAGAAAACTTAAATTTGTTGACCATTGATAGTTTCTATGACTTGACTCTATGCCACTTCAAGAAGAGTGTACGATTTTATTAAGACATTTTTAGCTCATTTAATGGGACTTATATGTTCATATATTCATTGAATCATTTTTTATTATGAACAAAAATTCATAAAATAAAATGAAAATGAGGTAAATATAAAAAAGTTGAGAAAAAGACGACAATACCAAAATTGCAGGTTATACCATTGAAATAAATTGTAGGGCTATTGTTTTTACCGAAATCAAACGATACATTACAAATTTTCGATTGGGATTCGACACATAACGTGTTGTGTTAGATTATATGCAATGAGATGCATGTTTCCAGGAGATAAATTTGTACAACTCAATAAAATCTAAAAGACATTTTTTGATGTTTTAAAAAGTTCAAAACATTATTTTTACTTCAATGAAATGTGACGAACTTTTTTGTTTTACCCTTTTCTAACTATTATGAAGCTACATTTTGTTGCTTTATGAAATTTGCTTCTTTAATAAAAATGTATAAGTAACTAAATATCAAATTTAATATATCCACCAACATCTTTCATCGTGTGAAATGGGACTACCATATCAAATGAACATATCCCAATGTGGCGGCGAATTCAAATAATTTCCAGTGTCCCAATTCCCGTTTTATACCGCCCCAAGTTCGAATGATTCGATTTTCGAAAGTTTCTATTATTTTTTTTTATACAGACTTCAAAAAATTGCCCCAGTGCACAGTATTGAGAATGAAGTTTTTGTTTTCGGTTGGTTTATTTTATCGTTGGTAGCTAGCTAAAGTAATAAAATAGAATAATAATAATTTTTTTCTTTCAATACTTTTAAACATTTTGTTGAATCAATTAAAGAATCTTAAAAATACAAAAGCATATTCGTGAAATAAATTAAAATGCCTTCAGTTTGGTCGCGCAATTTAATAATATAAAACAGGGTAAAAGAAATAAGAAACGAAGTTATACCCTTCTACCTTATATTAGATGAAAATAAGTTGATTTTTCTAGATTTAACCTTAATAATTTCATCACGCAATTTTGCATTATAATTCAAAGTTTCTAATTCAAATTGGATTCCGTTCTCTACCTGATTCTGATTATAAGTGTGCTTAAAAAATATCATCTTATTTGTAGTTCTTTAATAATATATTTGATGAAAATGTGACGTGTTGCAAAATAAATTCCGTTGTTATTCGTTTTCGCACTCAAGAAAAATAAAATAAGCAAAGGCAGAAGCAGAAGCAGTCTGTCTGTTGTTTGCGTTCTGTCGCTCGGTCTCGGGCTCGGTCTTGCTTTTCTCTTCTAGCTGCTTTAACTGCTGTCGCTGCTCGGGTGCTCCGGTGTTCCTCTTGTCTTCCTTCGACTATACTATTCGTCTATGGGGTTCCGATGCAAAAAAATAAAATAAGTAATATTCTTACCTAATCTAATTTTAAAAATTGATCAGAAAAGCCACAAATTTAAATACAAAAATTTAAATTAAAAAAAAAGAAGCATTGTGTTTCTCGGTTGCGTTTTATTCATATTTTTGTTTTGTTTTTGTGAATTCATCATATTCTAATTTGTTTTCTGAATTTGATAATTTCGTGTTCTTTTAATTTAAAGGTGGCTGGCGGTGTTTTTGTCAGCCAAAATCACATGTACCTATTCCTATAGTTAAATTTGGTGAATGGTGACCTTTCCATAGACGAGACGTGTTCAATTAAATGCAATTGTTTGTGACAATTGTTTTGACAGCAGCCGGTTGAAGACGCGTTCGGGTTCCGTGTGTGTGAAAAATGTATGGACGCCCAAATGTTTCATTTTAGTGACCTCCTTACCCTGTCACTTGATGAAAATTGATCGACTTGTTTTGCTGTTGTACACATCAATTCGATTCGATTGGACTTGTTGATTGAAGAAAATGAATAAGTTGATTTGAAGATCATCTTGGGGATTTTTTTTTTTGTTGAACTTCAAAAGAATGTTGTGTTATTGGGTTTTAGTATTTTTTTACTTTTAAAATGTACTTGAATCTTGGTAAAAATTATAAATTAATGAAATAATAGATGCAAAAAAAAGTGCTTGTCGTTCCCTTTTCCCAAAATAACTCACAAAATGTCAAATTCTGAAAAAATGTGGTTTTATTTGTTCAAAAATTTGAAACAGACCAAAAAGTCCAGAAAACCGTATTTACACAATCACATTATTCCAAAGTATATATTGTAATATAAACAAACAGCAAATCAAGTTTCTTTCATTTTTTTACTCATGTAAGATTTTGCTGATACTTTGTTTAAATTTAAATGTCAAACGAAAAGAAAAAAGCCGTCGAAATGACAAGTCGGCTGTGTTGCACTTATTTTTTTCTTCCAATCAATTGTTAAGATTAAAAAGCCGTGTTCTAATAAAATCTCACTAAGATATCAGTCCTTAAAAAATTTACGTGGAATAGAAATGTTCAGCTAAGCTCTTAGTTGTTTTTTCGTACACTTCTGAGATGAATCATTTCTGGATCTAATTTCTCAGTCATTTATTTTGACATCTGTCATGAATATAATTTGTTCGTCATTTCTGTTTTTTTTTTTTCTTACGATAACAAAATTACGAATTCAGACAAAAATAGGTATAAAAGTTTTAAAATGTCTACACGTTTCGTACTTTTAAATGTACGCACATAAAATAAATACAACAAAATATTCCTGACTAACAAATCAAGAATTATGTTCAACAGTGGAACATGCCTAAAATATTTTCATATTCGTATTCCTGATTGTTATACAAGTCCATTCATTAATGCGTCCCGAAAGTAAAAACAAAATAATACATTTTGTATGAGAATTTGATTTTATTATGAAGTTTTGGTTTCAATCCATGCCTGTGCCATCTAAATTTGTTTTCACGGATACTGCCTCTTGCGAGGAATTGACAAATCCTCCAAGAGTAATTCTTGTCATCAAAAGTGTTTTCTCAATTTAGCTGTCCGGATTTGGCTTAAAACTGTAGGTCCCCTCCATCCCTGACAACATTAATCGCACACAGAAATGGTTGAGAGTTGTAAGACACTAGGCCCTAGTTGTCAACGGATTGTTGCGCCATCTAATTTATATATTTTAATAAGTGAGAAAAAACTTATCATTCAAATAACCACCTCAAGAAAATTTGAAGAATACGATTGTTTTGATGTAATTTTAAACCCCTTTTTGCCCATTTAGACGGTATCTTGGCCTTTGTGTAATATAAGTTTGAATGCATCTAAAATCCAGGGACTATATGTGTTAACCTGGTATTTTGCCTAGCCTTACAGATAAAATTATAACGCCGTTATATTGCTTGATCTTAATAGTCAATTAACGTCGCTAACATATGAAATTCGGTGACCAGCCAATTTCTCAAAATTTTCAAAAATAATAAAATTGATGACTAATATTGCTGCAGAAATATTTTGGACTGAGCTATTAGGTCTGTTTGGTTACTTAAACTTCCTATAACGAGGTCGCACAACTTTTCACAAATTTTTGTTTGTTAACTCAAGAAAGTTGCAACAAGAGAGCACAAGAGAAAAAATGCAGTTGCTCTATGTAGCTCGGATTATATGGAATCTCGATTTATTCGGGAAAATATGCGTCAAGACAAGGTGTAATGGTCATCTTCTAATGAGTCCAACCATTACATCGGGGCGAAACGAATATATGAACATTTTTATGCTGGTTTATATTTATTTTGTGATTTTAAATCATATTTATTAAAAGAAAAAATGTCCTTTCCATTGAAAAACTTGGAGTTTAAGAATTGTAAAAATCAGCAATAATTGTCATTGTCACTTTCTTTGTATTGTTTATTTTTGCTAGTTAGAAATATTGGAATATTAAAAATGAAAAAGTATTTAAAAAAGGTTAGGCACAACTTCCTCAAGATAGTTTTTAATGCAATTTCTTTTTGCACTGCTTCCTTTTATTGAATCATTTTTTTTGCATTATTGAATCATTATCTGATTCACAGGACGTTTAGGAATCCAAAAATTTCCGACACCACGATTAAAATACTTTTAAAAGACATTTCGGTTTTATAAATAAAATAAAATTTCACAAAAAAGATCCTGTCACACTGATGTTCATATACAAAGTGAAACAAAAGGTTTTATTAATTTTGTGGCAAGTACTACTCTCTCTCTCTGAGAGAATTTTCCTCTCCTTTAAAAAATTTGAACGGTCTTACACTTCGTGCTACAAAAGTAATCAACCAGATATATCGATAATTCAAATGTCGGCTGAGTTTGACAGGTGTCAAATACCATCGCTACTAGCTTGAAACCACAAGATGAATGACCCTATATTCACTCAAAATAATTTAACTGTCTTACGGAAAAAAGATACAATTACGTCTACTGATCAGTTATTGTACTTCATAATTCAGCCAAAACTAAATGGCAGCTAACTGTTTTGTTTTCGACTCAAAATTTAAAATAAATAAAAAAAACAATGTTTTTCTTATTTGAATAAATTACTAATAATAACATTTTTGGCGTTAACATGATGTCATAAAAAAAGAACATGTGTGAAGAGTTTTGGTGGAACTAAAAACAGATATTTAGATACGTACATACCTATGGACATACATATGTTATGAAATTTGTTCACACTTTTGTATCTTTTGTTTTGTTTCACTATTTTATAAAAAAACTTGTATCTACCTTCATATTATTCTCTCCAATATAAACTGTCAATAAAATGACAAAGTGAATAAAAAAAAGTAATGAGTGATAACAACAAAAGAAGTAAACTTAACTAAAAGCTAAATTATTCCACATAAACAATTTCTACAATCTCTTTTATTTTAGCATTTTAAGCTATTCGTTCGTTAATCTATACTTATATACCTAAATAACAATAAGTAATGTATGCCCATACTTATATACACAATATATTATAGATTCTCATTTAATGCGTGTGTATTATTATGATGTCATTTTGGAGCATTATATTTTTTCCGGATTTGATAACCCTGTAGAGAATAGAAGAATGTAGAATAGAAATTGTTAATTTATTTTGTTTTTCGAAGCTTACTGCGTACTTATTTTTAATCTTACTCGACCTCTCCTAAAAATGATAACTACCTGGGTATGCTTGGGCCTTAATTTTATCTCCAAACTGGGAAATCAACTTACTCATTGAAGATGAGTGGATAAACATTTTATTTATCCTTATAACGAGGATAATTGATTAAGAATACCTCGATGCATTAATAGTATTAATATTTTAGAAATCTTTATGAATCTACTTTATGATTCTACTATTCCTTAGGGTGAACTTCAAATCAACTTGTTACTATTAATAATTTGCAATTGTTAACAATAAATTTAAATTTTTCTTTAAGTGACAAAATTAACATAAGAAAAAAAAAATAAAAATAAAACTTTACAACGACAATAAATTAACAAAAATTACACAAAACCAAAGATCAAAATGCTTTGGAACATTTGCCTTATACTTGTGATATCTCTGGTTTCTTCACCACATAAATACAGTGTCTCCGGTGGCGGAGCCCCTGGTGATTCAGTTGTGATTACTGCCGGTGCTCTTGGTGGTAATCGCTACAATCCACATCCATCACATGAGCTAGAACACCACCAGCAATTGCACCATCCATCGCAAAAGCCAACACCACAACAGCAACAACAACAACTACAACAGCAGCAGCAGCAACAACATCATCAACAGCAGCAGCAACAACAGCAACATAGTGGTGGCTTAAAAGCTTCACAATTGTCAACAACAACAACAACGACAACAACAGGTGCTGTTGGTGGTGGTGGCGGTGCCGGTGGATCCCATGCGGCCTCCTCCTACGCTCATCATCATGGAGCACCTGGAAGTGGCCACATAGATCATCGGCACTCGTATAATCTACTCAGTGAAGCAATGTCTCAAGCCGTTAGCAATGAATTTAGTGAGTATTAA
Source organism: Eupeodes latifasciatus (assembly GCA_920104205.1). NCBI lineage: Eukaryota > Metazoa > Arthropoda > Insecta > Diptera > Syrphidae > Eupeodes > Eupeodes latifasciatus. The sequence goes on along the minus strand of OV049926.1, from coordinate 48,710,176 downwards.
CATATTTAATAAAACATACATATACATACATATGTAATTAAAAAAATATTGTGTTTGGTTTAGAGTAATTGCGGAAATATTAAAACAAATTTTCGTTGCACGATCGTCAGACATATTTAAATGTAGGTAATTTCTTAAGTGTTATGGGTACCATAACATAATGCGATCATGAAAAGAATAAAAATTAAACACAAAGCTTTTCTTTATTTGGGGGTCGTATATAATCATAAACATGATGTTTTCTGTAATTCACAAGAAGGTATTTTTTTCATAAAATTATTTTATTATAGTAAAATTCTATGCGCTTAAAAATTGAATAGCCTTTAAGATACAAGCCTTTTGAATCCTTTAAAAAACCTAAGAGAAGATTTGTTCGACATTTTCTTTTAATTTCTTAGACTTAATAAACAATTGGAGTGAAAAGAAAATAATTGTCAGGGGCCCTACTATGTAACTCGATTCTACAATGAAATTGCTCGAATTCGAAAAATTGGTACTATGTATCTATTTGACTATTTTCAAACAAACGAGAATCGAATAGTTCTAGTAGTGCCAACTATATTCTTATGAACTTTCGAATAAACGAGGAACTACGTAACTCGAAAGTAGAATTCAAAACAAGGCAAAATCGAAAATAATCACTCTATATCAAATGTGTTTGCGAACGAAGTTTTTTTTGTCAAAGTGTAAGTAAAATGTTATAAATTATCAATATGCAATTGGAATTTGAAAGTTTTTCATTCAACTTTTTGTGCTTTATTATTTTACCACTCCAATTACACCGGGAATTCGTGGTTTTTGCAAAAAATAGCGTTTGGACTTTCGTTTCTCTTCATTCCTTATTCATTTTAAAATTCATCATCACCGGGCACAAATGGACTCTTTCGATTGAAGTCAAAACTTCGGCAAGTATTTTTGACATGGTTTGCTGTGCACGCCCAGCGTTCTTTTCACCACCGATTTGGTTTTGGTAACCTCTTGTTGCTTTAATGCTGCTGATAACTTAATGATAATCGGAAAAGCATTTTGTCTTCTGCGAGTAGTCATGTCGGATGATATGGTGTTAAGTAAGAACATAAATCCGTCTTTAGAAAGACGATAGTTCTTAACAAAACTAAAACAAAAGTAGGTATATATTTTTCATTAAGAATGCGTTCAAATATTCTACCGTATAGATAATGGGTCCGCCAAATAACTTTTTTTTGTTATAAAAACATCGAGTGTAGCTTCAAACAGTGACTCGTTTTGGGTGTATCGGCTATTCAATGTATGCGTACGGGTTTTCTGTGCCCCAAATGCGACCATTTTGCTTGTTTACAAGATTAAAATGAGCTTCATCTGAAAAGATGATGAAGTGTATATACACAACCATATTCGTTCAGCGGAAAGATAAAACTAATTATGTGTGAAATCAGACATGAGCTAAGTGTAACCATTCACGAAATAAGCACTAGTTGAAAAAAAAAAGTTCGATGGCGGACCCTATATGTGCAAATCTTTTCTCACTTAGCTCCATTATTTTGGAATTATCTCTTATTCTTTTGCGTTCAATTTGCTCGAACCGTTCTTCATTGCCTTGCAAATTAAACCAAAATCCAACGGTGTCCATTTTTGTTATAATTATTCTTGTCCAAAAATTTGATGTTTTATTTTAGTTTTTTTTTTTAAACTGTCAAACAACTCGATACTCGTTCGAAAGTAGACATTTTTTTGAAAACAAGTTGGTATAACCGGCATTCGATTCTACTTTCATACGTAGTACGATTTGAAAGTAGAATCGGAAATGAGTTTCGAATAGAATCAAAAGTAGAATCGAGTTACATAGTAGGGCCCCAGGTTCAGACGATTTGAAGTACATGAAGGTAAGGCCAGTTTCTAGTACCTGATTGGTCAGCTTCCAAAAAATTACCTTCCAATTGAGGCTACTTATATTTCAAAATGACGGCTTATCACAATTTTTTATTCAACTGAAAGCTGGACTTTATTACTTTGTGATTTATTTATTGAACACATCCATTTGATATTTCATGTAAAATGGTTTGATTTCTAATTGGAAAAGGAATAAGTAATTTTTCGTTAAAATACAAAATACAAGTCAAGATGGAGTTGTAGCTCTTGTCTGAGGAATGTATGTTTTTGGTAGTTTTTGTATTATCATCTGAAGGTAGTGGTTAGTAAACTAAAGTTCTGAGTTTGAAGTTTATGACACTTCAAAAATTAAATAGTTGCCTTGGTCAAAATGTATGTTCAAAGAATGCAGTTGACTGCAAATGTAGTCCCTTATGTTGTCTTAACCTGCCCAATATCTCTTCAACTCCTCAAACATTGCGATTTCAATCATCCCCCTTAACCTGTGCCCTTCTAGTCTATAACCCCAATATTAATTGCATTTGAATACTTAAAAGTGCAGTTTTCTACGGTGTCAAATTAAGATTATTATTTTTAAAATCGAAATTTAAAAAACAAACAAGAAAAAGACTCAATTTTAAAACAAAGTAATTTTTCCACCTAATATAAAAATGTCCCAGCAATTGATTCTATGCGAAGATGTAAATGCAGATTTCTCCAAAAACTCAGCAACAATTATTAAAAAAAGGAAAGCAGAACAAACTTTGCGGTTTATGATTTCGATTTGTCATTTTTATCAGATGCTTTTAACTTTCTCAAAGAAATACAAATCATGATTTCACATCTTTTTGCTTAACCACGCAATGTTAAAAATGCATAAATAAGACCTTACCAACCAAACACTACAACTGTATAAATGAAAAATAGTTTTGGTAGACAAAATTGAATAATATGTAAACAATGATATAAATAAAGCTGGAAATATTTATTAAGTTCATCATATTATATTCGTTTTAGTATTTTTTGACAGTGCTTTAAAATATGTATAAGTAAAGAAAAAAAATATACTAATATAAAATAAAAACTGGTTAAGATGCTAATGCCCTTGAATTTCAACTGTAACTTGTGCTTTCAACTTCGACCAACAAACAAACAAATTACTGGGCTAACTTGTTTTTATTTGACATTATTCAAGTTCAACAAATTTAATAAACCAAAACATTGTAGCAAATTATTTTACTTCAATAAATGTAAGATGTTTCAAATTAGCATGTACATATATAAAATTAATTACTTTAGTAATTTGTAGTTTTTTTATTCTTTTCTTTTAAAGTCTAAAGCAAATAAGTTGTTTGAAACAACTAAAAATTGAATTGTTTGTCCTAAAAATTGCTCAAATTTTGATTTTAATAATCTAGTTTGCAAATGTCCTTAAATTCGTCTCAATTTGAAATTCAATCTCTTTCATGACAGTTCTACGCAAAAATACTCCATATCCATTTCATTTACCAAGATCGGAATCAAAAACACTATATGAATCTATATACATATGGCGTTTTTCTTTTTTAGTTCAGAGCAGAGCTCGAACTGTCAAAAAAATAATTGTGTTTCTTTTTGAGCTCTGATCGTTCAGAGCTTCAAATTCGTGTTTCTTTTTTAGTTCTGAACATGTTCAGAGCGCGCTCTGTGAGCTCAGAATAAAATAACAGAGTAAACGGAGTAAAATGCTGAGCACAAACAATTTGATATCTGAAAGCCGGTAAATTAAAAAAAAATCATCGTCAAAACAATAAAAATGGCGGAAGAGGCTGGTCGCTCTAGTGCAGAAGGAAAGGTAATTTAGAAAAAACTTATTGCATATAGCATTTTTATGAATCAAATTTATTTCAGGCGTCAAATGGACCAACGCTATGACTGTTTTTTTTAATTAATTTGATTAAAGAAAATTTTGAACGCCTTCAAACAGACGACATTTCAAATCATGACAGTTTAGTGCTCAAGTTGTTTCATAATTAAATCAGAGAGCTCTAAACATACTCTGCTCAGAACTCTACTCTACTCTGTTCGCTCAGAGTCTGCTCAGAGCTCAGCTCTGAACTAAAAAAGAAAAACGCCAATAGAGTGTTTTTGATCGGAATCTTTCGTACGTTTCACTCTCCAAGACCCGTTTGTTTACATTGTTGTATTTGTAATTTTGACAATTAGTCCATGAATAGATGTGCAAAGCAAAAACAAAATGGGGAGGTTAATAAGTTTTTTTTTCAGATTTTTCTTCTTACTTTTTTCGATGAAAAAAGTCAGTTTTAAGCTTTAGTTTTGCAGTCATTTTGTTGATAGCGAACCAATGTACATTTTTGTCTTGAAAAAAGCATGTTCAACATCAGTTTAATATAATTAATTCACTCATTTACAGCAATCACTACGAAATTCTTTAAATTTCATAATTAACTTCGGATTATTGTATCAAAGATGCGTTCGAAGAACCATCAAGTTAAGGGTGCGAGCGCAATTTATTGAATTCAAATATTTTTTTGCAAGTAATTCAAATCTGTATCAATTTAATTAATCCAAGTATATTTATAGTTTGTTTTTAATGATTTAAGCTTGCAACTTTTTTTCAATTCCATTTAAATTAATAAATATTAAATTTAAAAAAAGAGTTATAATCGAAAAATACCTTATCCATAACATTCTTGATTGATGGAAGCATACATGTATTTGCTATAAAAAAGAACTATTCATCAAAGGAACACCAATGTTTTAAAAGAATAATCAGAACGATTATAGCGAACTTGTTGAATAAATGCAGAGCAAATAAAATGCAAATTTTGACGTTTATCACAAAATGAAAACGTCAGAAAATCTTTCTGAATTCATGCACAACTCATTCCATAGATAATGTAATCGACATGAATGTTTATTGTTGACGTACAGATGTTTTTTTAGTGAATTCATACAGTTTAACGCAAAATATAATTTTCATTCATTCCTTAAAATATTTAGTTACCAAATTTCAATTTTGCTTATTATTGTTTGAAGGGTATGTTTAGTAAAAGTGCTGCTAATAATGAAAAAATGAATGAGGTTTACGAACACGTCTTTGTTTTTCTTAATATAATAAATACTTCCATAGATTACATTTTATAAATGCAGAACATAGAAGAAAATATACATAAACAATAGTTTTCAGATATAAAGCAGAAGTTAGTGTAGAAAAATATTTTTGAGAAAGCCAAAAATATTTTAGGTATGTTCATTATAGAAATTTCCGCTTCAGCTAACCTTCATCAACTTTTTAGAAAAAAAATTAGCATAAATAGCAGCCAATTATTTCATAGCATAATTAATTTTTCACATTGTAAAATGTCTAGAAATGTTCATATGCTACCAAATTCGTAATTTTATGCGTAAGCATAGAAGATAACATTATTTAGTCAAGAAGTATGCATTTTGGCGCGTTCACCGATTTTTTTCTATTGGGTGTTCGGTTTCCCCATACTGGAATAAAAAAAGTTACTTAAATCTATTTATTGCAATCATTTAGTTATTATTGTTTGTAACCATATTGCCAATTTCTATTCCTTAAAGATGCTCTACACAAAGCAGCTTATTTTTAAAACATGGTTCCCTCAAATTTTTATTCCAAAATCTAACTACAAACAAAATTCTTACTCTAACATAGTCCCTTAAAAAGAAATTTTCAGGAACATTTCTGCAACAAACAAAACTTAAATTTGGTCTTGCAATTATCGAACTGCTTAAATGACGAAAATACTAATCTAATTGAGGAATCTGAACTAGCTAAAGTTGGCAATGGAACTTCACAAGTATGTTTCTCGTAGCTTTGTCTGTACAAAAAAAATACGGAGACACCCGCCTATTGTTTCCATCTGAACTTCTAACGTCGCCAAAAAAAATGCTCTAAGCAAACTACAGCTGAACAAATTGTCTGTTTTGTTGTTTTATAAAGTATTAAGTTACACTAAGGCGTTCGCAAATAATTTATGTAAACAAAATACAGCACTAATAAATCATTAAATATGTATTTGGTCAATTTTATTTTATTTAATATACATTAACATTTATTTGGATTGAAATTAAAAAGCTATACAAATCTTCCAATTTAAGACCATGTCAGCACTTCAGATTCTGTTGGTTAGGATTGTTTAGTTTTTGAACGAGGTCATGAAACATTCAAAATGAAGCATTTAGATGGGGCTGATTACTATAATGAAGCATTTTGATGGGCCTGAGGACTAAATGTGAGAATGTGTTTGGTTCTTTGCATCATTTCACGCACACTTTCTCACATTTAGTCCTCAGTAGCTCGTAGGCAAACCGAAATGTCAGTCTGAGATTCCAGTCTTGGTAATGGAGTGTTTTTGCTCAGTAGCTTGTAGGCAAACCGAAATGTCAGTCTGAGATTCCCATCTTGTTAAATGGAGTATTTTTGGTTCTACGCATCAACAAACACACGTCATTATTGCATACAAGACTTATAAGTATTATCATCTCGAGATTATACGGAGCGGCACCTAATGGCTACTGCGACATTAACTTGTGCATTTCTGTTACTTCATCTTTTATATATACAAAACTTTCAACGCTACATTTTGGCTACGGCGAACTTAAAAAATTAACTGTTCCATGATAATACGAGTACTATTGATTGTACATATATGTATACAAAGCCGTCACACTGTTTTTATTGGGCCAGTTTATATTTCTAAGATTTCTGAGAATTTTCTCAATCCAATGAATGAAAAATGAAATATAAACACAGCTCACTTACTAGCCATCCTCAGTGCTCACCTAACATCAAATTTGCTTTGCATCCTTTTCAAATTATGCGATAGAGAGTTCTTGAGAAATTAAATCATACAAATTCGGTCATCTGATTTCTGACAGCAAAAGTGAGAAATTTGTTTATATGTACATATTTCCGAGAATACTGAAATCTCTGAGATCTAAGAAATATTAATTTATACTAAGGCAACTATTTAATTTTTCAGGGGTCTGTAATTTTAAATTTGGAACTTTACTTTAATAAAATTTGCATGTAGTTATTCGGACAGAAAATTCCAAATCATTTTTATTTGCAAAAAAAAAAACATTAAAAAACCTACAAAACCATTAATTTGTATGGTAGTGAGATAGTATTTATTTCTTTTCCAATTCGGAGGGGAATCGTTCTTTATAAAAATATGTATGTATATGAATTTATGCAAACAATTCATAAATCCCAGGATTCACTTCTGTTCTAAGTTGAATAAAATAATGTGACCAGCTGCTATTTGGACATACATATTATGTAAGTGCACTTGACTTATGGCTGAAACACAAACACGATTCAGCTTCGGCTTCGCCTGACGTTTATGAGTTCAGCCATAGGAATTCAATGCATGCTATCACAATGAAGCTTTGACCTCACGTTTCGTTTGACAATCGTAAGGAAAAGAACGTAATGTTACGTAATGTAACTCCAAACGGAAGCTCTAGTTCAAATTTGCTAAACATTTGCTTTTTCTGACAGCTCCACAGCTATACAAAAAGTCAACAAACAAAATACATTTGCTTTTGGAGGGATTCCCATTGGTCATTATAGAAATGTCATTCAAAGCAACCTCGAAGCAGGCACATCGTAACGCAGACAAAGCAGAAGCTGAAGCGTGTTTGTGTTTCAGCCATTAAAAGTAAGTCAAATTTGTCTTGACCTACTTTCCAGTTAACTTTCCAATCATTGAAATAAAATTTGACATCTGGTCAACCAGCTTGCCTTAATTTAAGGTCGCTTATAGCTTTAATTTAAAATATCTGACATTGAACAACATTTCCTGATTGAAAACCACCGTACATTTTTTTCTGATAGAAATCTGTCATTGGAATTGTGTAAAATTGAAAAACATCAATGGAATAATTTGATTTACTGTTAGGTGCCAGTTATAGCTATCATTGGTTTTCATCATTGAAAACAAACATTATAATTTTTTTGTCAGATCGTTTATAGCTCAGTAAAAATTTCTGTCATTGAAAAAACTTACTCATTGAAATCCACCGACAAATTTATACTGACAGAAATCTGTCATTGAAACACAAATCAGTGGAACGATTCGTTTCAAAGTATCAGCTGTTCAGGAAAATGAATTTCCATCCGGAAAATAGAAAAATACATTTTTAGAGAAAAATAAATGCGCAATTACACTTTTTTCTCAAAAAAAAAAAAAATCTTTGTGTTATTTCCGATCGATCAGTATACAATTTTTATTTCTAATCAAATATCGATTTAAAAAAATTTCCGGATCGATTTCAATGATAGCTTTAACTGGCCCCTTAAACATAAAATAATCAGCTGTTCAGGAAAATGAATGTCCGACCTTAAAATAAAAAAATACATGTTTAGCGCATAACTGTGCAATTAGACTTTTTTTCTCAAAAAAATTTCTTCAGGGATTTCCGATAAAATCAGTACATAATTTGTATTTCTAATCAAAAGAAAAAAACATTAAAATGTCCATTAAATTTTTTGTCTGGATTGATTTTAAGAATAGCTTTAAGTCGCCCTTATCGGCGTTTTTCTTCTTTAGTTCAGAGAAGAGCCTGTACTGTGAAACAAAAAATTGTGCTCAGATTAAAATAACTAAGCTGACCTAGTTGAAAGCAGAACACAAGCATTTGACAGGTGAAAGTGAAAAAAATTGAAATTGAACATTGGATGCTTCTTTGATTATAATTAGTTTTACCATTTTAATTTAAGTTTTGAATGTTATTTCTTGTATCTGTAGAAAAAAAAATTACAAGTAAATTGACAATAGTAAAATAGTGGCAACTACATAAGTGTCCAGGTATATAAATTATAAAATCTCAGAACACGCTTTATTCCTAGAATGTTCAGATCGTGCTAGATAAACTGGTACTCTATTCAGAGCTATAAAAAACGCCTCATGTCGTCTTAACCTCCTTAATGATTGAAAACAGTGTGCTATTGGTATTTATTTATGTCTATTTTCCTATTTTAGCGTTCTATTGGGCAAAATAAATTGATTTATTTTTGATTTAAAACCAAATTCGCCTGATGTTGTTAATTTAATAATGGTTCCATGGGTAAATTCAGGTTTCCTTCAAAAATTGTTTTTTTATTCGTGACGCATGGAACACGATTGCAATTTTGTTTTGTCATTGTATAAGTGTAACTTTGTGTACGTGTTAACAAAGGCGGTAGAATCAAATCAAATTCTTAGCATTTTTTAAAAATTGTATTAAGCAATATTTACATGAGCACGACCAACGACCAACGAATGATGAATATTCGTCGATTTTGACATTTATTTCACATGAGAGTTTTTAATTCGTCGCGAATGAAGACAGCCGAACACCATTCACCACCGAAACCAAAACAAGAATGATTTTTTTAGGTTAAGTACGCGCGATTTTTTTATTCGTTGCGAGTGTAGATAATGTGGAACGCGAATAAAGTTTGACAGTTAGTATCAACTACAATTTTTTTCGCGACGAATAAATTTGTTTTCTTTAATTTATTAAATATGATATTGAAAAGTAAAAGTAAAAGCATCATAAATCAAATAGAAACTTTATTGCTATCGTTTTGTTAAGAATTTGTGTGGAAATATGTCTTCAAACGTATATAAACTCACATTTTGTAATTCATTCGTCGTTCGTTGGTCGCGCTCATGTGAATGCTGCATTAGTATTGATGCAAATAGGGGTAAATATGCCGAAAAATCCAGATCTGCAGATTTGAACTTAAATCAAAACAAAAATAATTTGTTTTGTCCCATGGAATGAAAAAATAGGGGACATTTTTGTTTTGACAGATCTAGATCAAGAAGAAAATGATTTATTTTACCCATGGAAAACCCCATAATTCATCATCAACTATGTGGGCAGATTTAAAGTAATTAGTTGGTGCATCAAGCTTATGAAAGATAACTTGACTGTAACAACGACAAGAATTGATTTTAATCGTGTTCAATGGGCTACAAAAAAAATATTATTAAATTGACTTTTCCAATGGCGTTTTTCATTGATTAGTAAATTGCGATTTCAAAAAAAAAATTGATTTATTCTGCCAAATTGATTTATTTTTATTATCTGTCAGTTATTTTGACATTTAGCGGTATTAGAACTTTCGAAAAATCCAGATCTGTATAGTAAATAATTAATTATAATTTCAAATACTTACCCGCACAAAATAAAATTAAGAATAACTTAAAAATGAATATACATACACCTAAAAAACATTTTGACAGTTTAAATTGAACACAAGTGAAATACCACACATTTTTATTCAGCTCATGCAAGTAGGAGAAATAAACAATTAACACAAAATCAGAGAAGATAAATACAAAAGAGGGGATCTAATAAATGATATTAAGAAGAAAAAAAAAACTATACACTTTTTATTAATATGTTATAATCACGTTGTTTGTATTCATTTCAAATTATTGTTAGCAATTTGTGTTTTTGTGGTTGAAGAAAAAAATAAACAACCGCGTAGAATATATGCAATATACTGGTTACTACAGTACCGGCATAAAATTATACATCAAGCCAAACAGCTCTGCCAAATTGTTTCCCAATTCTTTTGAGTTAAGTTTTGGTATACAATTCATAATCATCTGCTTAACTCACAACTCGCCGCGCCGGATGAGACGCTATGTGTAAATATGTATCTCTAGATATTTTCTCGTCATCTCCCTTTGTCATCCAATCTAAATCCGCTTAATTGATAATCTCAAGCACATACTGACCTCTTTTCCCAAGAAAAAATAAAAAAAAAAATCCAACACGAATGAATGTAAAATATAAATAGAGCAAACCGGGGAAGGAGGAAATAAAGTGAATGCCCCCTCACCTCTTCTGGGTATAAGAATGTTAGCCAAAATTTGTTGGTGAACCAGGTGCCAATTTATTTTTATTCAGTTCAGGCTGCATTAGCTTCAAGTTCGATTCGACGACGACGACGCGATGATGGTCATTGTGGATGTGGTGTCGACTACGGCATGTGTGTCCTCTCACTGTGGTCTGGTTCTGTGATATCTTCTGGTATCTGTTCTGTTGTGTGTTTATTACACCACGCGGAGATATCTTTCCCAACTGTCATCTGTCACTTTATGCAAAGAAAGAGAAAAATCGTAGGATGGAATAGTGTTGCCATTTTTTCTTTGAAAAAATGTTTCCGCCGCCGTTTTAACGAGTGGGATAAAATGAAAAATATAAAAAGAAACAGAAATTAGATCCAAAGTGCTTGTTTTCTTGGTAGCTGGTGCGGTTGAGGTGATGCGATGAAAGACATATTACACACTTCTGGCGCAACATAATTATTAGTAGGTAGCGCAAAAGTCAAGACCAATGGGTACCTAATCAAATAATTTTGATATTGTTTTTCCTTCTTCTATAAGCTTGTAGTCCTTTCATCATTTGAAATAATGTTTGTCGATTATGATGTTATTTTGTTTAAACATTTCTGAATTAAGTATGCCGTATCTATCTAGATATAGATAATTTATTAGCGCACTATTTTGGGTGAAATGATTGGTTTTATTATTGAATTAAGTTTAATTTAGACAATTTCGTGAAAGAGCTTTGTGGCAGGTAATAAAAACTGCCAGATTACTGGCGCCACCGCGCCGCGCCGCCGAAGTTTGCAAAGAACTGAAAACTATACAGAAGCATGATTTAACCGAATTCATGTATTGAGAATTGGTTCATTGTTACCGGATCTGCAATCAAGTTGTAGCCCAGGAAAAAATAAGACCATTTTTAAATACAGTTATCTTTATTTTTCTAACTGAAAAGTTCATTGTGCTCATTATGAGACATTCGAGTAAGTTCATTAATTCGTCGTTTGACACCTGTCAAACTCAGATGTCATTAAAAGTGTCATAATACTAGTTGAATGTTTGTTACTTAAGCTTGGCATACACGGTGAACATGTTGGTGTGATTTGTTGGGCAGCGGTTTGCCATACACGGCCCAACATGTTTATAAACTTAATTTTTTGTGTGACTGTCGTGAAGTCAAGATGTGCGTTAGAAATGCGGATGATGCATTGCAACGACATGTTAATTCAATGAAAATAACAACACAAATGACGAATTGTTGTCCCACAACGCCATACACGACGAACATGTTGATAAACGTCAAAACATGTTGTAAACTTGCCCATAAACAGCCTACATGTACGCCACAACTTCACGGTTTATAAAATATTTCATAAACCGTGGATTTGTTGCCCAACATGCCCATACACGAATAATTTTCAGCCCAACACCAACAAATCACACCAATATGTTCACCGTGTATGCCTAGCCTTACATACGTAAAAACCTATAAAAACTTTCTAAAAAAGTTGTGATTAAAACGAAACCACTTTGCGTATAGAGCGATGATTATAGTTTTCATAAAGGGCCTTGCACATAAGAGCGAACAACGAATGGACGGACAAACGTGATTTTACACATTTCAAAAAGTCAATTTCAAACAAAAACACATTTAAATTATAAGAAACCAATTGACACTAATGTTAGGATAATAAAATTTGCATTTTGTTCTCTAAAACAAGACAATTTTGTAAAAACAATTGGGTAGTAACGAATTGCAGTGTGGTTGCTACGAACTGTCAAACTCTATTCGCGTTTCACATACCATCTACATTGCAAAGAATACATTGTTCGCGCGCAACTTAACCTCAAAATTATACCACTCTTGTTTTGTTTTTTGTGTGAAAGATCATGGCTGACGAAAATATGGAGAAAAGGGTAATTATTCGTCGCTCTCTGCGAATAGAAATAAAGCTCATGTTATAGAAAACTCAAAATATGCGAACATCTACAGTTCGCAGTTCGTAGTTCTTAGCTCATGTGCAAGATGCTTAATTTGGAGAGAGTGGAAGGGTTATTGATTTCGAAAGGCATGTGCATTATTTAAGTGCACACCATTAATTTAAAAATTGTGCTGCTGCAAATTCAAGTGGTGCTTATGATCCGATGATGAACAAGGTATTTTTTGGCCAGCGATTGAAGATCATGACTAAGAATATATGTGGCTCTGTTGCGTCAGAAATTTCAGGATTTGAACTCTAGTCGCATTTAAAACAACATTATTCAAATAATAGAATCTACACTTTAGAATGCCATACACATTTTATGAACAATGCTTTGTGTTAAGCTTTACTTTCGCTACCGAAAAATGAATGACCCTATGTAAATTTATGAGTGATCTATAAGGAGATATTATTACTTTTGAGCATAGGTTTTGCTTACGTAATTCTGAACTACCGTATGTAACGGATGTTGTTTTAGATGTGTTGTTTTCAATCTAGCAATACATTTTTTTAGAGGTGGTCCTTTTGACAGCTGTCACAAGATTTATGCTCAGTTTGGTTTGCCATTTCATAATGGCTGCGTTCAATCTCAGACAGATAGTGTATCCGGATACCTTTTTGTTAGTGTTTTACGTGTAAAATAACAGCTGATCAAAAACAGCTGAGATGTCAAAAAAGAAATCCAAAGGTATCCAAGAATTTCTGGGGTATGTAGGTATCTGACAGAACAGCTGAAACACATGGTTGAATTTGAAGAAACTAGAAAATTGATTTCAGCTTTTTGTATTTGTTGGTAAACAAAAAGATACAAAATGTTAGTTGCAGTTGTATTTGAGGATGTTCTTTACATAATAGACGATGAAGAAGCTGTTTGCCTCCGAATTTTAGAAGGTAATTATGATCTATTTTTTTTTAAACTTCAAAATTGACTTATTTTGTTCCAATTGAGCTAAAGGAAATTTCACATAGATTACAGATTAAGGTTATCTCTTATTTATTAAATTGTTACGCACTTATCAATTCATCATCGTCCGACGAATCAATTGAATTATCCATTAAATGTTTTATCGTACAACGATTTTGACTTCGAAGCTTAAAGGTTTCTCTGCTTTTTGTGAACAGCTAAAAGTTGTTTTTATTTTTTGACAGCTATCTCAATACAGCTATCCAACTCGTTCAACAAGGTATCTAAAAATCCACCTATCCAAGATACCCTATCCAACACGAGATTGAACGCATCCAATGAATGAAGTTTTTAAACTAAGTAAAAATGAAATAATGTTTCATTGAATACATTATATTTTATTTAAGAATGCCGATAGAAAATGGCCTATTTTGAAAATGAGGTGAATCTTGACAAGTTCTGTTAATTATTCATATTTTTTTTTAATAGTGAACCTATTTGAGAAATGTGCTCATATAAATGATTTATTTCATCGAAACAAAAATCCATTTGTTTGACTTCAAAACTTTAACGAATAAATTTCTATGAAATGGTTTAATCAAATGTATCTTCATAGAATAATCTTCTCGCAAAAGATCAATTCAAAGAATTTTTCCTCAATGAAAAACACTTTCAATTTAAAATTAATAGCTTAAGTCTTTAGAATATTAATGTTTTTTTATTATAAATGTATAATATAAAATTTTAATGTAAAGAAATACCATTAAAATTTACATTTAAATGACCTTAAGATCAAAATTAATGGAAAAATACTTTTCCATCGATCATTAGAAAGTTTGTTTTTGTAAACAATATCGGACCATAAAATTAAAAAAAGAATAATAATATCAATATCAATATGTGGTGCGAAATATTCCTTGTCAGTTTTTGCGAAAGTAAAGTGAAAATTAAAAATACACAATAAATCAATATAGATACCGTTTACATTTAATTATTATAATGCAGTTTAGGTAACTTTGTCAATTTCTATACTCAAGTGAACCTCATTACGTTTTTGTGATGTGGTCTAGTTCCATTGGCGTCTTTAAACGCAGGTGCTTGATCTAATGACAGACATGAGACAAAATGTGTGTTTTTTTTTATATGTAAGTAAAGAAACAGAATTTTTCAATATGAAGCAATTTGCAAACTCTTCTACAGCTGCCTTGTATCACAAAAAAATGAAAGTGGATTTCGAAAAAACAAAAAACAAAAATTAACAACAACAAAAGAAATTTCAAAAATAATTAAATATTCAAATCTGTTTTATGTGTTTTCTTCATTTGTATTTTAATAATTCTTATTATGTGTTATTGTATTTTTTTAATTCTTATTATTAGGAAAAAAACGGAGAATATGGGGTTTGTTCGTAGAGTTGTTATTTGATGGGGTTTTCCATTTCCAAAATAAACCAAATAATTTTGATTCTGATCTGTCAAAACTCCAATCTTAAAACTTGTTTGTGATCCTTTTTGGCAAAAATAAACTGATTTACTTGTTATTTTAAGGTGGGTGCCCATTTGAGAGTAAACGTGCTGCGAGTCGCTCTCAAGCTGCTCTCGAGAGCGATCTCGCAAGTGGACATAGTCTGGAAATAGCTCGCGGAGAGTTGACAAATTACTCTCTGCATTCGATCTTTTTGAAAGTCACTCGCAAGTGGACACATGTGTTTACCACAATACTAGATAAGCTCGCGGAATACCAACACAGTTCGTATTTTGCGAGTAGCTGTCGAGAGTAAACATGGCAAAGCAGTGGAAATTGGAGGAAACCAATCAACTTATTGAAAAATATTAGTCAGTTGAATTATTGTGGAGAACTACGGATAAATTATTTCGCGATATAGATAAAAAAAGCGTAATATTAACCGAATTTGCGAAACAGTTCTCGTGTTCTGAAGCGATTCATATGCTTACCGGATTCTAAAAATCTAACTGTTACCAGTATACGCTACGCTCGCGTACTGGTATGGTTTCCCTTAATTGGGTATCTTTTTTAAAAATTATGGGTCCAACGTTTTGTATCAAAAATTCAATTTCACTAACTGACAAACGGCAAAAATTTCGAAACTGTTGAGGATCTTCAATTTGAAGCTGTCTTGAAAGAGCAGACCCCTCACCGAATTGGTTACGACGATCTACCCACGGTTTGACCAACATTTTTTTTTTTTATTCTTTTTTCTTTTTTAAGAACAGTGCCGATAATTAAAGTAGCTGCAACCCTTCGCTTGTAAGAATACATGGCCAACTAATAATATGCTAGCAGAAGAAATCTATCAAGTGGACACGATTATGAGAGTACCCTCAGCAAGAAAACCCTCAATATACTAGCAGAGAGCTCGCGATAGCAAAATTTCTAAAATTTGGCTTTCAAATGGACAGTCTCCCGAGAGTTGCTCTCGAGAGTTAACTAGCAGAAGTACTCTCAAATGGACACGCACCTTTAAATCCTATTCGGAGATTTATTTTTTTGGATATTTACTACTACAATTTGTGTCTGTCAGTTTGACAGATAGAAAAGTTCCTGTGTAAATGCAGGCAAATAAATAAAAGAAATACTTCGATAAAAAATATCACTATTGTCGTCAAAATGATCCACAAGTGATAATATATCATAATATCTAGCTAAAATTAGTAATTTATTTGTATGTCATGTCGTATTGAACTGGAAATTAAATAAATGTCGAATTTCAAAGACGATGTACCTATTAAGTGAACTCAACTTGTTAATGCTTGCTTATGTGATCTCGGGGTTATGAACAAGGTTTGAAAAAATGAAATCAATTGGTTTTTGTTTACTATAATTTTTTCAAGATATTTAACTTTTTTTTCATATGAAATCCACTTTTGTCGGGTTTGTTTAGAGTTTTTATTTACTTCCACATCGGTTGACGAATCACTACGAATTTGAAAAAGAATTTCTTGTATTTAACGTTTATTTGGATGGAAAATTCCTCAGCAATTATCAGATAACTCAAACAACGACATCTGGGGTGGAATCGGCTAAGGTGATAGTTGACTATCAAATTTTTGATAGTCAAATTGACTATCACCGAGTTTCCCATCTGTGTAAGCTGATTCAATTCAATTCAATTCCATTGAACAATTTAAGAATATAATTGTCACAATTCATTGTTGCTATGGTGAAATTTTAAAATGATTTCTATAAAATATCTAAATAAAAGTATTAAATTGTCTGTGTTTTAATAACATTCTTACTTTTCGTCGTCGTAAGCTTTGCCCGTCACAAGAATGTGTTTTTGTACCTAAAAAAGGTAACTGACAAAATTTTAAATTCGTTTTTTGTAAGCGTCTTGTAGCTCTACTCAGAAACGACATGTTTGTAGGAAAACGACTATCAAATTTTTCTAGCGACAGCTTTTTAGGTATCAATTTGACTATCACCTTACACAGATCAAATTCGATTATTTTGACTGTCAACAATCAACAATCACCTTAGCCGATTCCACCCCTGGAAAATTTTGTCTGAAAATGCGTAAAAATGACATTACTGTCAGAAAAAATTGCAAGTTCACACGATTGTATAATATTTGTGACAATTGGCCAGTTTATATTTCTAACATCTCAGTAATTTCTGTATTCTCAGAAATATAAACAATTTTTTTTTCGTTTTTTCTACCAATACTCTGAGAATATAATTTTTATGATTCCATTTCTAAAGTATTCTCTATCGCACAATTGTGAGAACGGGTGAGAACGAATACTGACTTATGTTTATATTTGTTTTCTCCTATTCTGTCAATCTGACTAAAAAAACTTCTCAGAAATCTAAGAAATATAAACTGGCCAAATTTTGTTTCCTGACAGATCTGACAATGGGCAGGTTCAGGCAGCATAAGGGACTTCATTTGCAGTCAACTTCATTCTTTGAACGTACATTTTGACCAAGGCACTTAGTAAGTTTTTCAACTGTAATGAATTTCAAATTCAGAACTTTAGTTCGCAAACCTAAACTTTAAATTCATAGTACAAAAAGTACCAAACAAATTTTTGTCTACAAAACACTCCTCAAGCAAGCTACAAGTCCATCACGATTTGTATTTTGTATTGTAAAGAAATATTATTTATTTCTTTTAAAATTGACGAGGAACCCATTTACAGAAAGCATTAAATGAAGTTGTGCAGAAAATAAATAAATCGTAGAGTAATAAAGTTTAGCTTTCAGTTGAATGATAAAACAAGATCAACTGTCATTTTGATAGAAGTAGACTTGACTTGATAGTAAGGGAGATTTTTCTTGACTAACTTTCCAGTCAACTTTCCATTAAAGTTGCCTTAATTGGAAGGTAATTTTTTGGCAGCTGGCCAATCAGATACTAGAAACTTGACTTACTTTCAAGTCCCTTATGTCGTCTAAACCGCCCAATGTTGTAAAATCTGTGCAAAGCTTAAGTAAGAGCATTTATATAATCACAAAAAAACATTCCTGGAATTTGTACCTTCAATCGAATAAGATGAGCTATCTCAAACAGAAAATACTATAATCAACAACTTGTTTTCACATTAAATAAAAGTTCCATTTGAAAGTATGTACCTTTACCTAACAATAAAATTAATAAATTTCTCATCTTAAATCTCGATTAGGTATATATTTAAACATGTAGTTACATAACATTTCTCATACCTAAATATATTGTAATGATGGGATTTATTATAGGTGATAGGGCTTATAATAATACAAAAAACAATAATACAACAATAGACATTAAGTTAATTAATTTCAATGGCACTCCGTAATTTATAAGATAACGTTGGTTATTTTATTTCGAATAGTCTGATGATTATTTAGGGGGAAGTTACTATATACATATTAAAGTTATCAATAACATTATAATTTTTCATATTAAGGAGGAGTAATCTTTTCAATAATCACTGAAAAAGTTAATTACACGGCGGCGTGTATATAGAGTTTTCAATATGGGTAGATTTGGATTCTAATAAAAAATATCATTTTTATCACACAATTGGAAAACGATTGGAAATACAATTCTTTTTGATCAGTGCTTAAGTGTTTCTTATTGTGGCGGGACTATTGTAGCCCTAGCTGTCAAGTTTACATTCAAATTTCAACTAATTTACTTGAAAATTTTTACGATTTATTAAAAATTGAAAAATCGGTAACTATTCATCAAAATGACAAATTATATTGTTGTGGGTGCAAGGTTTAGAAAAAATAGATTTCAGTTCAAAAATACTAGTAAATCAATTGATATTTTCCAAAAAAAAAATTGATTGATTGATAAAATCATACCAATGGAAAACCTCACCAAAAAGTCGTTATAAATTCAATCCGAATCGCTTGTGGGAGGAGATATTTTTAAACTTTTGTGGAACGTCAAGTTTATTTTTTCAATAAGTAATAATCTTCATATGATTTATTGCATAATTGTGTATCAATCTTCGGCATCACTAATATTGTGTATGCATCACTTGATCCATATCGTGTCTTTTGTCAACTCGACGACAGTTCCGCCTGTCTTTATTTTTTCTTCTTTGCCGCCAATTGAGTTGCGTGGCGTATATGGCATAGGTGGTTTGGCCATATATATACATATATACACAAAATATGTACGTATAAATACACGTGACACACAAAGAATTACACGGATAAACAATACGGATAAACAATCGATTACTTTTATAATAACAAGTACCACCGACCTTCAATGCCCTTCGTAATATATTTACATAGAAATATATGTACTGTACATTTAAACGTATAATGCGCTTAAATAGCGATTTATATAGAATTACGAGTTAGCCATTGACGAAAGGTTTTGGTTTTGTAATAGACATACGTATACGATCTTACAATAGTTTATATCTCAAAAAGAAATTGACTTCAATTAAATTTTCATTATTATTTTTATTATTTATTAGACAAATAGTACACGAATTTTGTATTTTTAATTTATGAGTTTTTTCTCGTTTTTGTTGTTAACAACTATGACATGAATAAGAAGATTAGCTATACATTTAGTTGAGTACCTATTTTACTATTTTTATTTTTTAAAATACAAATAATTTTTCATGTTTATTTAGGGCACCATTTCTAATAACTTATATTTATTTAAGTCTTTGTAACAGAAGATTAAACTTTTTAACTCTGCTAATCAATTGGAATATGTTTTTAGGGTTTTCATTGGTAAACTAAATCAATTTTTTTTTTTGATTTTTATTTTTCAAAACGCAATTGAATTATTTAAAATCATTTTAACAGATATACATAAATATGAAATTCACTTCTCTTTGCGACAACAATGGAGTTTGTCTATGTATCGAACATAACCCAAAATAAGATATTAATTAGCCCATTTTCTACTTTTTAAATGAAATAAGTTTGATAATAAAAAATTGCGCCATCTTTGATTTCGATATTTGAAAATTGAGTTACTTTAACATTTGGACTTTTTAGCCGCAATCAATATGCCAAATTGACAGCAAATCAAACTGTAATTTCTGTAATGAAAACTAACTTACTGACATTACAGATGGCGCGCTCTTCATTTTCTTATTTAAATTATATATTTTTTATTTAATTAATAACTTCTGTTGACAGATTTTTAAGTGAACACGAGCGTAAATAAAATTAATTAACGAAAAATTGATTAGGGTATACCTAGAGTTTCATACATATTAACAATAAAGAGTTTTCATACTTAAAACTAATTAATAACCTTCAGAATCTAACTATGTATATAATGAATCATGTTTTGCTTGTATCTATCTCAGAAAAATCTAAACAAAATCACATTAATTACCTACCTAGATATAAGTACACCTTAGACTTGAATTGCAAATTTTCAATAACATAACCTTAACTAAGATCATGTGCGTATAATGTACTTAATAAAATGTGTCTATACGTAAGTACTGTATGTATACGTACTTCTAAAGATATTATATCTCTTCTGTCAATAACTTTGTTAGATACAAAAATTAAACCAGTTTTTTAACGCGAATTCGCTCGTTGTTGCCGGCATGACAGTGAACAAATACGGCTGTGTCTGGGAAATGTTTGAAAAATTGTTGCCATAACAGTTTATTATATTTACAATTCTAAGGCAATAACCAACTGTTCAAGTTGTCTTGCCATATGAAAAGTATATGTACGTAATAATAAAGACCTATATATCCATTTTGAATTGAAATTAAAAGCAATCGAAGACAAATAAAATCTATAGTACACAAAAAATTGTGTTGCCTTTTTGTTTAGCTTTTTTTCGCTCATTTTTACCTATGCACATATATACACGTTTCAAGTGGAAGTGATTTTAAATTTAAATGACAGTCAAGTCATTGATACTGCAAAAGTAGTTTGTGACTTTTTTGTGATTTGTATTCTATTTTTAAATGCTATAAACATATTATAAAATATTGAAAACAATTGAAGTCTGAAAATGTCTCTAAAAGTTTTATTAAAAAAAACAAACGAGCATTTCGTAAGAAAATTCAATAAATGTTTATTTCATTGTAAGACGAAAGAGATGCCATTAAAAATTGATACTTTGAAGTTGTCACAGCAAGGGTTGTAGCACCATAATCTTTTCTTGACATTTTCTGACTATTTCGCACTTTTAGAGCTGTATACGTACGATAATTTCACGAATTCCATCTTTAATCTGAATAGACTTTGGCATATATGTACGTTTCTTTCATGTGGCTCCCAAATAAAACATGTCTAATGGTGTTAAATCATCGTTATAATAATAGCGTAGTTTTAATATGTCAAATGTCAAGATGACAGTTTCAAAAGTGACCGCTGTCTAAATACTGGGCCATTCAAAATTAACCAACTTATATAAACTAGTATTACGTTTGCTGTCAAAAAAGAAAAGTACGTATACACCCCGGTGCACATGCACATTTTAAACTTGCATTCGTTCGTCGTCCATTTTTCAAGAACCAGTAGCATCATCGTTATAATAATAGTGTAGTTTTAAATGTCAAATGTCAAGATGACAGTTTCAAAAGTGACCGCTGTCTAAATACTGGGCCAATCAAAATTACCCAACTTATATAAACCAGTATTACGGTTGCTGTCAAAAAAGAAAAGTACGTATACACCCCAGCGCACATGTACATTTTAAACTTCCATTCGTTCGTCGTCTATTTTTCAAGAACCAGTAGAGATATCGACTTCAAAAAAATATTTTTACAGATAATAACATTGAATGGTGCAGAATGGACTTTCAAAAAAAATTAGTGGGCGGTTTTTTTTATTATTATAGCGTTTAAAAGAAAATGGACATTTTGGTCGACCCCAAATATTTTACAAACCAATAACGCTAGCGACTTCAATTAAATGTTATATTATACATTTTTGCGTGCTACCAAATTGATATAAATTTGAAACAAAAATTAAGTAACGTTTTTTTAATAAATCAAAACATCATAATTGTTACATCAAATATTTTACGAACAAAAAATGATATTACTTTTAGAATAATTAAAGAATACCGTTTTTAACATTATGAGAAAAAATCGAAGTAACGGTTTTTTTTTACAAAAAGTAAAAACCTTAAAAAACACTACTAAAATTTGGTAAAAACTAATTTTCGACTCTAACATCTTGACAAAAATTTAAGATATTCCATTCATTTTAAATATTGTTTTTAACATTTATTCAAATTTTTAAAAATGTCCAAAAGTCAGTTTTCATAAAAAAAATTCGAATAATTCGAGATTAAATTAAGGTATTGACTTAAAAATTATTTCATGCTATGCAAAGTTTTGTTGTTAATGTAAAATAGTGTTCTTAAAAAATCCAATCACTACTTTTTTTTTTGTATATATAAGAAATAAAAACTTTCAAAAAATGCTGCTAAAATTGATAAAAATTGGTTTTCGACTAAATTTCTCGTGGACAAAAACAGATATTGAAATTAAACTTATTTTATAATATGCCAAATATGGTTTAGTTAAATTGTTTAAAAAAATTTCAATTGACAACTTTTTTGTATTAAATACGAAAACCTACACAAACCACAAGAAAAAACTGATACGAAATGGTTTTTGACTCAAGTATTATGAGAACAAACTTCAAATTTTTGTATCTCTCACAAAATATTGTTAATAATATTTTATTAAAGTCTTAGAAAAATCAGCAGACGGTGATGAATGGAAAGTTATCAGTGTTGGTCGAAGCCCATCAACTTTTTAGTAATTGCGTAGTTCTGATTTGTCAAATTGCCAGTTGCAAAAGTGACAGCTGTCTAAATAGTGGACTATTCAAACTAAAACCTGACCAACATTATGTTCACAGTAAACAAAGTTCGTGTACGCTCTTTTCTATTATTGTTACATAAAATAGTAGGAGTTATAAATGAATTACGAAAACTATTTTCCTAAGGTTATAAATAAATAACATATTTTTATATTGATTTTACGGTCCGGAACAACGTTCAACCACCAGAGTTAGATTGATATGATTTTAAAAATTGCCCGGTCTTGAAAACATTTCTGACTTCTGTGCTATGGTATGATACTTAGGTTATTGACATGTGGTCTGTTTCACCAACTTACAAATTGTAAATTACAAGTGCTTTTTTAAAAAATTTGTAGAAAAATTAATTTTTTTGTTTCACGAGATAATTGTTTTACAAAATTGTAGTTGTATATTACAAAGGGAAATTTCATTATTTGCGTTTCACCAAAAAGGTTTTTTTGTTTGTAGTTTACAAATACAAATTTGTAAAATACATTTTTTTTGTAGGTTTGTGTTCCACCAAATCAAATATATTTACAATTTTGTTCAGTTTATGAAAATTACTTACAACAGAAAGATGATGTGTAGATTTCATTACAATTTGTAATTTGCAATAAGAATATTGTCTCCAGTTTAAGAATGTCGTTACGTCGTCGCAGGCATAGTAGCACCGATAGTGATTTAAATGAAGAAAAATTTATCAACCGCGTATAAATTATGAAATTTCTGATACTTTTACATTCAATGAAAAGTTTCGCTTGAAACGTGTAAAGGCGGAGGAAATAATAGGACAAATTGGATCAAGCATTGCAAATGAGACTAAAAAATAAAATGCACGACTGGGTCGCACGAACTTGCTCCTGTATGCAAAGAGTCTGTTTAAAAAAGCACCTATATAAGATTTAAAATTATACCTTTAAAACAAGTTTGTCTTCAAAGATTTAAATGCTATTCGATTTGTCAAAAAAACCGCGCGATTCATCCCAAGACACAACTCATCCTAGGACAACTCATCCCGGAAATGAATTGGTATTTACAATAGTTATAGTTATAAACAATACATACATATGTACCAAATGCATTATCTAATTTGGATAAAAGATAGTAATCAGCCCTATCATGAATTCCATCGTAGTCGGAATTTTTACGAATCCCGAAAAACTGTATCATGAAATCCGTTCGTAATGCAAAATTGTATGAGATTTTCCACTACGAACGGATTTCATGATATAGTTTTTCGGGATTCGTAAAAATTTCCGATTACGATGGAATTCATGATAGGGCTGAACATAATAAAAGTTTTGTCAATGTAATGCGCTCTTTCGGGCTCATGTATAAGATTTGATCTGGTGAGATGGGAGGGGATTACATTTAATGCAGTTAAAATAATTTAAAAAAAAAACTATTTTAAGATTCAAAACTTTACCTGAAAAATAAGTTTGTCTTCAAAAATTTAGATGCCATTTTATAAATCAAAAAACCCTTGATTTTTCAAATTTTTTTTTTGAAAATCGTTAGAGCGGTTTTTTTTTAAATTAATTTTTTATATATAAAATTTTTAAATTTTGTTCTAAAAATATTTTTGGTATGCAGTTGTTTAGTGATTGTAAATATACGCTCTACATTTGAATTTCGTAAAAAAATGTTGACCCGTTTTTGAGATATAGAATTTTGAAAAAAAAAAATTCAATATTTTTTAAAAAATCCAAAAAATAAAAAATTTCACTTTTGATAATCAAATATTGTTAAGGCAATATAAGAGCTTATTCAGAAAAAAAATTATTGAAATCGGTTGATAAGTTGCTGAGACAATTAAGAAACAAAATAACGGTTCTATGAGCGGTACCTTTCCTGAGCAATACAAAAATATGTTTTTCTTATGAAAAGAAGCCAAGTTTAAAAATAAAATTTTAGAGAAAATTTAAAAAAAATCTATCGGTTTGTTTTTGAAAAAATTCGAATTTTCGTTTTTTGACCAAAAAAATTGTATGGGGGCCACTGTTAGTTTTGGTCTTAAAAAAAAAATGAAAAAAACGCCTAACGCGAATCTGCTGAAAACCTTAACTTCCAAGTTTGAACTCAATCGACCCAATGGTTTAGGCTGTAGGAGCGTGGACAGACAGACAAAACAGACCGGACGGAATCGCGGGACCCACTTTTTTCGACTTCTCTACCATCGTAATATCATGTTTGATTAAAACCTCGAGTTCGAAATTTTGCACGAATGCAAAACTTGCCATATAGTTCCTATATGTCGCAAGTAAAAAACTTTTCATTGACACCGATGCAGCAATTTCTTACAGCTTAACACTGGCTTGGAAATGGAGGACAATATCATGGGATCGCAGATATGCACGGTGTATCTAAATCTACAGTTTGTAGAAAAATTGTAGTTTACAAGTCTGGAAATCAAACGGTGAAACGTTTTTTTAACTTCCCATAGGAAGTTATTGTAATGGGTCCGATTTGACAAATTGAAAATGTTGACATTTCTCGACGTTTCAAGGTCCCTAGAGTCGAAATAAAAGATTTTTAGAAAGATGTCTGTGCGTGCGTGTGTACGTACGTCCGTATGTCCGTACGTCCGTACGTTCGCGACGTTTTTTTCGTCGTCCATAGCTCAAGAACCAGAAGAGATATCGACTTCAAATAAATTTTTTTATTAAGATAATAAGGCAGAAAGATGCAGAAAGGACTCTCAAGAAAATTGCGTGGGTGGTTTTTTTACTATAGCAGTTTAAAAAAAAGGTGAAAATTTTGGTTAAACCTAAATATCTCATGAACCAATGAAGCTAGAGACTTGAATTAAATTTTATATTATATATTGTAACGTGATACAAAACAATTGTATTTTTGGAAAAAAATCCAATTAACGGTTTTTTTTATAAATCAAAAAAACTGAAAAAAAAAAAATTTGTCACCTCGAAAATTTTACGACTAAAATATGATTTCATCTCCAAAACAAATGTGTGCAACGAAGAATAATGTTTTTGACATCTGATAAAATTTTGAGAAAAATCGAATCGACAGTTTTCCTACAAAAAATAAAAACCTAAAAAAAAATTAATAAAAGTTGGTAAAAATTGATTTTCGACTCAAATATCTTTTCAAAACTTTGAGTTATTGGCTTTAAACTACTTTTATCTTTCAAAAATATTGTTGTCAACATTCAGTAAAATTTTAAAATAAATCGAATTGACAGGTTTTTTACAAAAAATTAAAAACCGAAAAAAAAAATTAAAAAAAGTTGGTAAAAATTGATTTTCGACTCAAATATCTTTTCAAAAATTTGAGATAACGGCTTCTGACTAATTTTAACTTATAAGAAATATTTATTTCAACATTCGATAAAATTTTGAGAAAAATCGAATTGACAAAAATAAAAAATCGAATTGACAAAAATAAAAACCTAAAAAAAAACAATACTAAAACTTGGTAAAAATTTACTTTCGACTCAAACAGCTTTTCAAAAATTACAAATATTGGCTTCAAACTTATTTTATTTCACAGAAAATATTGTTTCCGATATTCAGTAATTTTTTTTATAAAAATTCAACAGTCCGTTTTTTCATAAAAAAATAAAATCTACAAAAAATAGTACGCAAATTTGGTAAAAATTGATACATATAGACAAACTTTTAAGCAAGACAAATCGACAGACGGGATGGGAAGTTATCAGTGTGGGTCGCATCCCAGCCTCTTTTTTTTTTTTGTAATTGGAAATTACAATTTCCCCTATTTTGTGTCTCTTTTCTTACAAATTTGTTGGATTGAATTTTTGTAGTTTGTGAAACAGAAAATCTGTTTACAAATATGTAATTGTAGTTTACCATCACAAATTTGTGATTGTAATTGTAATTTGATGAAATAGACCACTGCACTGGAGAGAAACAAATTGTTAGAACTACGTTTATTAAGTGGGCATAATCACGTCTGAGATAACTTTTAAATTCCATTGAAATGAGTTGCCTTGTTATAATCAAAATCTGTATGTTCGTACACATTTTTATAACCAAATTATATTTAAAATGGGGAAATAAAATAATCTAATCAACAAATATTTTCATTCACATGTATGTAAACGGTTGTAAAGGAAATGAAATAACAACATAAAGTAGACAGATAAAAATTAATTTTTTTCCACTAAATCCCTTTCGAAATTTGAATACATTTTAATTTATTTGGCAAAAATTCAAATCCATTTAATCAATCATCGTAACTACATAGAAATAATTATTCTTAAATGAATATAACCACAGATTTGTATTATTTTTTTTTTAACACGACAAACTTTTTTACTTTAAAAAGCATTAATTTCAAACCTGTCATTTTATTTGTTTGTTTATACATACATACAAAGAGAAGAAAAGAGAAAGAGCTTTTTATTTTTCTTTAATATGGAAAATAACTACGTCAGCAAGAAGATGTGCATTTTAAGTTGAATTTTTACCTAAACTATATTTGTTGTTTAAAATAAAATCTCCTTTGTGGAAAAACTTAGATTTACAACCTTACCTTAAAATTTGAGAAATTAACATAGAATACAAAAATTAGGCATATTTTCAGTTAATAATAGTTGAGCGAAACTTAAAAACGCTTTCAAAATGTTTTATTAATTTTGATTGAAACACTTAAGTATCAATTTAAATCAAACACTTTTCCACTTTAATAACATTTCTAATTTTTTTTTATTTTGTTTAATTTCTTTAAGGTGCTCTTGGAAGCGGTTCAGCAGATGGCGCTTGTCATGCTGACGACCTAGATTGCTATAGTGGCAACATCCAGGATCGTCTGGGAATGGAAGCGATACGCACATTGCATCGACAGTTAGATGACGATGACAATGGCAACATTGATCTCAGTGAGTCAGATGATGTGAGTATATATGTACATAAATATCATGATTTTATTATATTTTTAAATATGTATACAGTAATACATATTCATTATTTTTATATTTTCCTCTATTTTTGTAATGAAACATTTTTATGAACTTGAAAAAAAAAGAAAATGTAGATCATGAAGGTGAATATAGCCAAATGTGTCATACATATACTTTACTTATTGTTTCTAATTTTTCTTTCTTATTTTGTTAGTATAGTGTGAGAGGTAGTATAATGACAACAAGTTTGATAGATGAGGAATAAAAACATAAAAGCGGAAATGAATAGGAGGACTAGATATTTTGTTTGTATATACTATGCTGTGTGAAATTATATCGTATGTAGTCAATCTTTTTTTTCTAATAAATTGACCAGATTTTTTTTTTATTTTTGTACACATTTTTATCGAAAAATTAATATACATACATACATATGTAAGTATGAAAAGTAAAGTTTAGTTTAGAGAAGATCGACAAGTCTTTCACGACAAGTATTTTCGCTATAAAAGTTTTACTTAATTGACAAATGTCAAAATGGGTTGCTTTTTCGGTTTTCGAAATAAAGTTTCATATTTAAACAAACAGCGATACATTTTCTATATACGTATCTGATTAGCCAGCTGCCAAAAAAATGCTTTCCTATTAAAGTATTGGGCAGGTTCAGACAACATAAGGGACTTCATTTGCAGTGAACTGCATTCTTTGAACCTACATTAACTAGTTAGTTTTTCAAGTGTCATAAACTTCAAACTCGGAACCTTACATCACTAACCTCTACCTTTAGTTGATCGCGCGAAAACTTCCAAAAATATAATTGTCTACAAAACACTCCATAGGCAAGCTACAATTCCATCCCGACGTGTATTTCGAATTTTAAGGAAATATTGCTTATTTCTTTTCCAATTTGACTAGGAACCCTTCACAGAGTAATAAAGTTCAGCTTTCAGTTAATTGAAAAATCATGATCAGCTGTTATTTTGACATAAGTAGACTTGATAGTTAGGAAGATTTTTCTTGACTAACATTCCAGTAAAGTTGCCTTAGTTGGAAAACTTGCCTTACTTTCCAGTCCATTATGTCGTCTGAACCTGCCCATTTTTATTGGAAAGTTGGTTGGAAAAACAATTTTTTTTAATACAAGGGTACTTACGTCAAAATGTCAGTCGATCATGTTTTTTTTTTATCCAACTGAAAGCTGAACTTCATAACTCTATGATTTATATATGCATAGACAAGAAAGAGAAACAATATCCGTTATCTTCCACTCACCTACAATTTGTTGGTGTTTTTTGTTAAGAACTTAATGTCTGAATCACAAACACGCTTCAGCTTTGGCTTCGCCTGACGTTTACTAGTTCAGCCATAGGAATTCAATGCATGCTATCACAATGGAGCTTCTACCTCACGTTTCGTTTGACAATCGTAAGGAAAAGAACGTAATGTAACGTAATGTGACTCCAAACGGAAGCTCTAGTTCAATTTTCTGAACATTTGCTTTGTCTGACAGCTCAAGAGCTGTAATAAAATGTCAACATACAAAATATTTGCTCTTTGGAGGGATGAAGCCGAAGCTGAAGCGTGTTTGTGATTTAGCCATTAATAAGCTTTCTAAATAATGCTATTGCTGGATAATTCCTGCACACATAGTATATAAAAAAATCAAATTTATATAAAAAAATGTGTGCGTCTAATCAAGTGAAGAGAACTGTACATACGCATTTATTGCACAATTTCATTTAGAGTTTTGAGTAAAAGGGTTCCTTTTCATATTGAAAAAGGAATAACTGCTTTTTCTTCACAATGCAATACTCAACTTATGATGTACTTGTAACCTGTGTAAGGAGTTTTTTTTACACAGCTAATAATGTTATTGGTACAACATTAGTTCCAAATTTAAAGTTGTATCCATTTTGTTCACATTTTTGGGTAGTATCTTAGCCATAACCAGGGGAATATTAGTAGCTTGTCAAGAGTACAGAGCTTATTCACCTAATTACGATTTACGGCCAAAAAAATTCAGATCATAAGCAAAAGCTGCACTTGCAGCAGCATTGCGCAAACATTCCGATAACCAAAAACACTCTAATAAAGATATAAATCCTCGGTAGCCATCTTGGTTTGCCTACAAGCTAAACTGGAAATCGGACTCATAAACTCATTTAAGTATGTGTGTCATTTCTTCTCTAATTTATGAAATTTCCCCTAAAAACTCAGTAGTTAATTCTTTGTACTCGTATGCGTGAAAACACGTCAATTTTTCTCGTTAAATTCGTCCACATTACAAATACAACAATGTAAACAAATGCGTTTTGGAGGGTTATACTATACGTACGCAGGATTTATATCTTCATATAGAGTGTTTTTGCCGATAACGCACATGCCTTTCGACCTTAGTAACGCTTTCATTCTTTTCAAATTTCTCCACATAGACAATCGGATATGGCAATGATCATCGTATAAAGTTACAAAAAGGCTGCGTGTAATTTTGTTCAATCCAATATCGTAAATGGCAAACAATCAGCTTATATTATGACATTAAAAAATGGCAGCTAAAATTGACAGATGTCAAAAGCAATAATGCGTTCAATCTCAAGTCGGATATGCTATCCTCGATAAGTGATTTTTTAGTTACCTTATTGAAAATATGTAACTGGCAAAATATAAAACAACTTTAAGCTGTTCACAAAACGCAGCCAAATATTTGGACATCAAAGTCTAAAATTAATGTAAAATAAAATTTTCAATGAATAATTTTAATAATTCTTCGGATTTTTACCGAAAAACCAAACAATTTAAATCAATTTTCGGGTTTCTTCATATGTTGAATCAGTTTTTCTGTCAGATATGCACAAATAATGAAAATTCTTAGATAACTTTGGATTCCTTATTTGACATCCCAGTTGTTTTGGATCAGCTTGTCTTTTACATGTAAAACACTAACAAAAAGGTATCCGGATACACTATCTGTCTGAGACTGAATGCAGCCTATAGTACGACGAAATCAGTTACTGCTTCCATATAATTATCTAAAGCTTTTCAAATTAGTTTGTGATAATGATATTCCATAGGAAAAATATACTCAAATTTTGTTTAGTCTTAGAATGCCGTTTTATCTTATATACATAGTTTACCCCGTTATCTAAAAAACTAAGATGAATTCAACAAATGAGTGAATTCAGTGAATAACAAGTAATGACAAACCACATAATTCACTAAGGGTATGTTTAGGACCAGAACTGTCAATTTAAACAAAAGTTATGTCGCCAAATGTAAAATATACTACATCTATACTTCTATACTATATAATATTACAAATGCGAAAGTAACTCTGTCTGTCTGTCTGTTACTCAATCACGCCTAAACTACTGAACCAATTTGCATGAAATTTGGTATGGAGATATTTTGATACCCGAGAAAGGACATAGGCTACTTTTTACCCGGGGAAATGACGCATTCCGATGGGAAAATTCAGGTGGGCCGATCGCTTTTACGCCTAAGCAACTAAACAGATTTAAATGAAATTTGGTAAGGAGATAGTTTGAGACTTAAGAAAGAACATGAGTAACTTTCGGCCCCGGGAAAACAACGCATTCCCATGGGAAAAATTACTTTCCGGGGAATCTGATCGCTTTCACTCCTAAATTACCAAATATTTGAGTAATATTTGGATAAAATTGGTATTACGGGAAAACAACGCATTCCCAACCCTTTTCATAGGTTGGTGTTCCAGTCCTGTTAATGAGAAATCTTGGCGCATCAAAGTTATGTAATGGTACACGGCTACAGATTACTCACTTAGGACGAAATATTATAAAAGCTATAATCATGACTGGATAGCAAAAGGAAAAAATGTTTTAATTCCCCGCATTCCGATAATTCCAACCGATTTGGCGTTTCAGTTTAAAAGAGTGCAGTTTCCTCTGAAAGCAGCATTTTCAATAACAATAAATAAAGCTCAGGGGCAAACGCTGAAAGCTGTAGGTGTAAATTTGGAAAAAAAACTGTTTTTCCCATGGACAATTATAAGTAGCGAGCTTACGAGTCTCAAACCCACAAAATCTTTACGTTCTGGCCAAGGAAGGAAAAACAAAAAAAACGTCGTATATAAAAATGTATTGAGGTAACCCATCTTCTTCTTAAAATATATTAACCTAACCTAACCTAACCTATGACAATCACACTTATGTAGTATGGCCTCATCTGGGCACAATTCAAACATACGTAAAAAAGTACAGCTCAATTTTTTTCATACTACTATCCAAAAAAACTATCTAATGCGGACGAAGTCGCGGTTAAAAGCTAGTAAATTCATAAAACAACATAATTAAATACACAACAAAATATTTTGTCTCAGAGACCGAAAAAAATCAATTCTCAGATTTGTGCTGTGTTTTGAACTCAGAATTAATATTTTTGATCAAACAAAACAACAAAAATTATTTCCCAATAAAATAAGTTCGTGTTAACTTTATGTATTATCTCTTCTTTTCAATATTTTTGTTAAAAATTGAATTTGTATGTATCTAACTTCGAATATAAATATATTTACATAAGTATCACGTTGTTAATGGTAACGTTGTTTTTTGATTTTTTTTAACAAAAGCACTTCGAAATTTCTTCAACTGCACGTTTCATTTGACTTGGGTGTTTTAATAATTTCTATTTCGATGTACATACAATATTTTTAAGTAAACAACGCATTGTGCTATTAAAATACCACCTGTTTGGCAAATATATCATCTAATTCATACCCATATGTACCATGTACATTTAGTATATATTATGTAAATACCTTTTCAAAGATATTGTTTGTTAATTTAAAATATTATTATTTTTCTATTGAAAATTGTTTGCTTACGATCACCAGTTTGCATACTGATTCAAGCTAATTATTATTGTTTTTTTTTTTTTTAACAAAAGAACGGGAAAAATGTATAAATAAATCTGTACCGAGTACATACAACAAATACAATACCTCCATATTTGCGCAGTTTGTGAAGATAACATTTTAATTAGCGCTCTTTTAGCAAAAATATTAATGCGTTATTTCACTGAAAAAAAAGAAACAAAAATTATTCCTTCTTCGTTCAAAAATCGAAATACACAAATTTAAATTATGTACACACAGTATTTCTCCTTCTCCAACTGATAACAATGAATAAATTGATAAATAAACTTTGTCGGAGTTTTTAATGTTTATCATTGCTCTACTACTTTTTTAAATTAGGAAATTTGTGATACGGAAAATATACGCAGAAACCGAACAAAAATGTCATGTGTACACACCCAATGCTTGTTGTTTACACAGGCAAACATTATCTAAATCTCATTTTGTATTAATTTTACAATACTGAAATAGAATCTATGTATGTACATACAGTGAAGTTGACCATGACGTGGTACACTCAAGGTAAACTGCGTGGTCAATGAAACTAAGAAACAAAATAGGCACGATTTGTATAAGATATATACTAAATATAACATTAATCACCTGTAGAAAATATTTGTCAACTTCATGAATTTACACATTTCTTGTTCCGAAAATGCCTTTTAGACAATTGATAAGTCGGTTGAAATGAATCGTTGTATTTTTTTTTCGGACAGAGCTACACATTATGACACTAGATTCGTTTTATGAATCACGCCCCAGCTATAAATTAATCAATTTTTCTTAAACATTATTTTACCTTATTGGAAGACTTTCTTGATATAGGTGTTTACCTTTACATAAAATATCTGTGATTTGTACGTACATAGCTGTAAGATCTATTGATTTGTTTTCTATGAACTTGACAGAACTTTGTACTCATAATCATAGTACATAATTGAGAGTAAAAACGAAAGTGACATCCATGTTCGATAATTCGAATTGACTTCGAAAAATTTAAAACAAAAAGTTCATAAGACTGCGAATATTTTATTGGGCGAAAACCAAACAAAACTTCAAAGAAAAAAAATATTAGGAGAATTATTTAAAATTATTTTTGTTTTATATGTTTCTCCAAGTAAATCTTAAATAATTGGAATTCCACAAACATTACAAACAATAGGTTCGTTCGTTGTACTTGGGTTGACACAAGTTATCAAAAAAAAGTCGGTTCTCAAACAACACAGAACAGCTGCCATTTGTGGTACTGAATTAACCCATGTTTTGTGTGTGAAAACTGTTTTTGTTTTAATTTTCAAAAATGTACATATGTATGTACATATGTATGTATGTACAATGTACATATAAAATATGTTCAAAACAAAATTAAATTAATTTGTATCTTATGTGACGTTTAGTTTATTCGTAAGTTCAACTTTCCTCACCACAAAATTAAGCAAGTTCAGTTCAACGAACAATTCTATTACAAACGGAGTGATTTTGGGTATGTTCAGAAAATAAAAATGAAATTCGAAATGCAGGACATTTTCATTTTCGAAATTTTCGGACGAATTTTCATATTTGTCATATTTAATCAATGCCCCAAATTGACTTAAGCAAAAAAAAAAAATTTTTGGATTTTTACACAGTTAACTGAAAAAACAGCACAAACAATCTGGCTTAAGCCTTTAGTGATCTTTAATGTACATATGTACAATATTACATCATTACACACTCATTCAGCATATGAATGAATATTTTAAATATTTCAGTTGTTTCTTTTTGAGGCTTTCATAAAATATGTACATACATACATACATATATACATAAATAGTTGACGTTGATGTTGATGGGAGAACAAGTATTTTTCAAAAGTACATCAAAAGCATATTTACTTGTAAAACATTCCAACATGTTTAAAAATGATTAATTTAAATTTTAAATTCAATGTTCGAGAATGACGTTTGGAATTTAAAATCAAAATATAAAACATAATTTTTATTTATTTATTTGCTTATTCATTATTTTTATGTTAATAAAGTACATATGTACATGACTGACAGGCAGTTTAAATAAAGGGAATTGATCAATACAATTATAGGGTCATAGTGAATAATATTCGAATTCGAAATTTTCGAATTTTGGCAGCTAAACTTGAACTAGATATTTTTCTCAGCTTTTGGGGTTGCTAAGGTTTAACTTTTTATTTAGTAATGAATTTATATGTATGTAATGTATGTATATTAAATTGTTTTTTTAAATTTTACTTACAGTTCTTGAGGGAAGAGCTTAAGTATGATTCTGGATATGAGAAACGTCAGAAAGCATTTCATTTTAATGATGATATGCATATTTCAGTGAAAGAACTATGGGAAGCGTGGCTTCGATCTGAGGTATATTTTTATTCATATATTATAATCTTTATATATGTAAATTAACATACTTTTTTTATAGGTGCATAACTGGACAATAGAGCAGACTACCGACTGGCTTGCTCAGTCTGTTCAACTGCCACAGTATGTGGAATTATTTAAAGCCCATAAAGTTACTGGCGCTGCTTTGCCAAGGTAAATGTTTGTTTTTTTTTGGAAATGCGAATATAAAATAAACAAAAATCCGTCTGCCCATTCAATTTTTCGATTCCTTTAGTATTTAAGTGCAATTTTTGTTTTGACAGTTAGAGTCAAAGAAATTCATATGTACATATATACTTGTGTTGTTACATTTAAAAGATTGATTTTTTGGCTCCAATAAAATGCGAAAAAAAATTATTTGTGTTTCGCACTTCAGTCAAAGTGACAGATAAAATATTTATTGATGTTCCTAAAGGGAGGAGAAATTAATCTGCCGCAGAAGGGCATTCTGCCACTCCGAATTTACAAGACCTTGTTAATGGTTTCAGTATATATA
Source organism: Eupeodes latifasciatus (assembly GCA_920104205.1). NCBI lineage: Eukaryota > Metazoa > Arthropoda > Insecta > Diptera > Syrphidae > Eupeodes > Eupeodes latifasciatus. The sequence continues at coordinate 48,674,655 of OV049926.1, read as the reverse complement.
GCTCACGGATTGCTTGGATGATATCGACAAATACATACGTGCCTTCAATTTGATTAAAAAAAATCGGTTAATATGGCTCTGTAACAAACGCCGCCGTTAACTGTAGTGGGTGTTTCATTACAGTCGAATTTTTTTTTTTTTTTCAAAAAATGTTTGAGCTACACATCAGTCACTTTTTACTTAAAGATTTTTAATATATACAGTACTCTGCAAAACATTTGCAACTAGAACCTCCAACATTTTTCATTAAAAAAAAATTGTTTAGAAAATCAAACAGCAAAAATATTTACAATGGCTCTTTTGCTATCTGAAAACCACACAATCCGGCCTGCAGTGTTCGGCGTCTGACAGTTGATGGGTCAATGGGTAACTTAAGTTCAATTTTTGCTTCCCTGGATGATGCCGTGGGGTTTCTTTGGAAGAAATTTGTTATTTTTCAATCATCTTTTGCTGTGGTGCTTCAAGACCCTCCTCCTCTATGATGGCATAACACCTTTCCACTTTTGATGATTCTACAAATAGTTGATTTATGAATGGAATATTTCTTTGAAATTTCTTTTTGTCATGCTCTATTTTTGAAATCACTCAAAATTCTGAATTTTACATCCGATGAATATTTATTTCCCGCCATTTTAAAAACAAATTTTATTTAAAAATAATTTATCTTAAAAAACCGTTTTATCGATCAAGTCCTGACTAAAACTAACTGAACAAATCAAGCTACACGTATAAACTTACCAACCTCAAAATAAACCAGATTAACCGTTATCAAAATGAGACGAAAAGAGAAATGGCAACTAGTTACAAATGTTTTGCACAGCTGAAATCATTATTGTTCTTGTAAAAGCCGTGCATTTGTAGAATTTGTCTGTGGATCAGTGCTTATTAAGATTATGAACAGTAAGTTGACACATACAAAAGTCTAAAGTAATAAAAATAATTTGTTTGGAACAAATTTTATATATACTCGTACGAATGTTCATTTTTTTAATAGGCGGTGATAGTTGCAAAAGTTTTGAACAGTACTGTACATAATATATTTCCTAATTTCAAGTGTTGAGCGACTTATTTCGTTCGGCGGAGGTATACTACTGATTTTCTGTCAAGATTTCCAGTGGAAAACGGCTGTCAGTGTCAAAATGACCTATGATTCAAAAACAAACCACTAGATAGCTCCACCTGTATATACATACATAATTATCATGATTTGTCTCCATATGAAAGTGAAGCTTGATTTAATCTGTGTTTTTCCTAGCATCTAACATTTCCTTAATATAATCACTAAAACGTTTTAACACTAGGAAATTCATTGGTGCATACATCAAAAGTAAAAGTTAATAAATGTAAAGTGCTTCCACACGCCCGTAATAATGTCAATGTGTAAATAAAAACCTTAATTGCCACCCAATAGTATATTTAACAAAAAAAAAAACTTACAACTATTGTTTACTAAACACAATATACCTTGTTGTAGATACTGTTTAACTGTTAGTCATTATTCTAAGAGAATAATAATATGCTGGTGTATCGTATGTACACACACAAACCACTTTTTTACTCTTTTCTGCGAAAATTGTTGGCATTGTAAAATCATTTGTATCTCACAATTTGAAATCACAACACTCCATACCTCCTACCCTACTTGTTTAAATTTACCCTATATCTTCTAGAGAACTCCCCACAGTCCGAGAGCTATGAGACAGGTGTATAATTTGGTCTATCTGGCTTATTCGCATTTTTAAAAAAAGTTTACAATGAATAGAAAGCAAAAACAAGCTTAATTACCACTCAAATGATCATCTCATTTCAGATTGGCAGTTAATAATATGCACTATGTGGGTAACGTGCTAGGGATTAAAGATCCAATCCACAAGCAAAAGGTTGCTCTTAAAGCCATGGATGTAGTTTTATTCGGTCCACCGAGAGGTAAGTACTAGCTTATGCAAGTACCTATTTGAAGCTTTTAAATTGATTTAAATTGAATAATGATATTTTCTGTTTTTTTTTTTACTAGAGACTGGAACTAGATGGAAAGACTACATTTTAGTAACCTTGCTTCTAAGTGCAATTATTGGCTGCTGGTATGCTTACCAACAAAATAAAAATGCCAAAAGACATCTCCGCCGAATGGCACAAGACATGGAAGGACTTCAAAGAGCTGAACAAAGCTTACAGGAAATGCAAAAGGTGATTACAAGTTTACAAGCACAATTTAAGAAGATTTCATTCAATCATGTGATCGCTGAACAATAAAAATCTGAAAAATATAACAAAACTTAAATGCTTCCGGAATAGTATCGAATTACAAATGTGAGACTGCGGCTCGGCAAGGCGGCTACTCTGTGAAATGACTTTGACGAATAACTTGCTAAAACTTACTCCATGAACTTTAATTTAAAATACAGATTAAATACAATGTGTGCGAACAAAAATAATATAATTATTTGACAACGACTTACAACGATGACAACAACGACGGCAACATGTTCCAAACCAATGAACTTATAGTGTTAAGTTTCAAAATGTTAATAAAAAAAAAACCTTTATTAATAGAGTTTAGCTTAGATATAGCAAAAATTATTTCCATCGACTATTCATTTGCTTATTGATATCGGTGTCGGAAATAGTCATTCTTCGAAACGATTAAATTTGATGGAGCATAACGTAAAATATTAGGAAATTGCGCAGATAGTTATTTTTCTACAAACTTAAACTTTAATTTTGTATACCAGTGTAGTTTAAAATAGTTTTGTAATAATTCAGTGTTTGTTTATTTCGTATAACTAAAAATATAGAGCATATTGTATGTGAATTTTGTGATATTATTTATGAAATATAGCTTAAAATTGTTCTTCAAGAGTTAGTACCCAGACTAGTATTTTTTGCTGTTATAATTGCAATTATTCGCTTCAGGCACTGTGCCAAAAACAATTTTTTAACAATAAACTTAAATAGCAACATTTTTAACAATTTTGGTTAAATAATTTCGTTGTCTAGTCGGCTTTTACAAAAGCAAGCCAGTTCCTATTTAGCCACGTATTTAAATTTAGAGCTGAGTATGTACCTACATATGCGTTGAACTTATTCAACTCACTAAATTATTGTTAAACAGTTCCGAAAAATTGGTTAATCAACTCATTGAATTGTTGCATGGCCCCTTAGACCTACATATATTGGAATCATGTCTTTTTCCAAAAGTTTCCGTTTGCATTGGAAAATATTACAATTAAGAGATGAAAGTGGAGCCACAATAACCATGACATTTTAATATTTGAACGTCGTCCTTAAGTGTATATAATACAAAAAAGTCCTCTTTTTCATCATGAAAACATCTGCAAAAGCCTAAAGCTTTGAATTTTGTCTGTAAATTTTGAGTTTATATTGTTTTTTAATTTAATTTAATTTTTTTTTTAAGGAACTTGAAAGAGCTCGAATGGAACAAGAGAATGTCGCCACCGAAAAAATGGATCTCGAACGACGTCTCAAAGAAGCACCATCACTTACTTCCTCAAGTTCGGACTTAGAAGTTCAACAATTGAAAAAAGAAATCGAAATGCTTCGTTCTGAATTATCCCGTGCCGAAATCGAACTTGTTGATAATTGCTGGGCACCACCAGCACAATTGCAGTCCTGGCTGCAATACACCTACGAACTCGAATCTAAAAATCATCTAAAAAAACGTGTCTCCGCCGAAAAACAACTCCAATCAGCACGTGAAGCATGCGAGAAGCTTCGTAAAAAACGTTCGAGTTTAGTCGGTGCATTTGTATCGACTCATGGTAAAAGTATCGATGATGTTGATCGTTCCATTGTTGAAGCACGTAATTCTTTAAGTGATGTAACAAATGAACTTCAAGAACGTTTACATCGCTGGAAACAAATTGAAACATGTTTAGGGTTTAATATAGTGAACAATAATGGTCTTGCCTATTTAGAAAGTGTACTCTATAGTAGAAATGGAGCTGGAGGAGTTAAGGGTTCGAGAGGTGAGTTTTAAATTGTATTAGATGATGAATATTTCTCTTTTTAATGTTTTCTCTTTGTATTAATATTTTAGGACGAATGACAAATAGCACAGATGATCTTGACGATGAATCCGTACAAGGTAAGACATTTGAGAATTTTTCCCTTTTCTCATCGGAGTGATCATCATGATATGTTCCGAAACCGAATGCATATACATCTTGTTCTTCTTAAGTTTACTATTTTTAATTAACGTTTGTTTTAAACCAAAGGAAACTACTTTTGTTTTCTTTTTTAATGACATCACAATAATCAAATCAAAATAAGAATTCAATATAATATAAATTAAAAAATAAAATCAAGTATTTAAAAAAGAAACGGTGCTTGTAATTTTAAATTTAAATTTTAATTGTTTTTTTTTTTTTTTTGTAATTTTTCCTCTTTAAGTAGAATTTGTTTTTTCCTTTCGAATTGAGTGGCTTGTTTTTTTTACGTATTTATAATAATTGAAGTTTTGTTTTTGTAAATGTAATAGTAGGGGTACTTAAATAATTTTTTAAATGCTTATTATCATTTTACAATTAGAAATGGTGCACTATTTTATCTTTATATTTATTCCATAAAAAGCTGTTTTATTTATGCTTAGAATTTAATTTAATCATTATTATTGAAATTCTAAATAATTTAAAATTAAATTTGTATAAAATTTATTTGTTGATCTTGTAAGTTTTTTTTTTTCATCTTTAACAAAGGTTGGCGGGTTAAACTTAAAAAAAAAACATAGTTTTTTTGTTTTATTTTATTGAATCTCTGTAGTACATTTACTTTTAGTAGATTTTAATAAAAGTGCATTTATATAAAAACAAATTTTATATTTTTGTATAGTTAAAAAGCTTACTATTACATAATAATTTTATAGTTGTAAATAAAATACATAATCAGCTTTTGAGCTTTGAATGCATAAATAATATTTGAAATTTTAGATTATTATTATTATTACATATATAAGTTTTTAATCCTTTCCGGTGTAATAAAAGCTTGAATTTCGTTGGTCTCTAAACCATTACTGGCAAAAATGCATTAATGAATATTGGGTGCTTATTGATTTATTAAGAAGATGGTAGTGACTAGAAATGCATAAATTTTATTTCTATATTTTAAGTGTTCGGTAGTTTTGGGGTATAGATAGAAATTAAACATTTCGTTTCCACTGTAGCACATTTTGGGTTTCTATTTTCTTGTGCATTCCACAGCATAAACTATGTTAATTTGTATGCAAAATGTTGTGCTAAGGATAGGTACATAGGAAACTTTTTCACAATCTCATATTATAGTAAAGAACATTATAAAGTATTGTTTCCGCGAATTGTAGTTGTTTAGGAGCTACGGTCAAAAACGGAAAGCTTACTCGAAATTGAATGCTTGACCTGTGTCTAAGTCGAATTGGTGACATCTACCTTATCTTGTTGATTTGTCAAAGTCCATTGAATAATAATCCAATTACCTAAGCTTGATCTGTAGTTATCTAAACTCATTTGAGATTCATGGTTTGGTTGTTGAGTTTGAATTGCCTGAAGCTTTGTTGAATTTCAACTGCCGTTTTGCCCTTTGTATCTCTTTTATTTTTTTAAGTATTAGCATAAAATATTTTTCGTGAAATAAGGATTCTCCTTTAATATAGGCATAGTGTGAAGATACTTTCTGTATATGATCTTAGCGTTGTTGTCTTTCAATAGTTATATTTGAGGAACAGTTTGATATCATATGGCACTACTTTTATAGACAAATTAAAGCAGTGCTATTGTAAAAAAAAAAACATTAAGTGTTTAAAAACACACTCTCTTATCTATTGATGGACATTTATCAAATAAATATAAAATATTTAGTACGTTAGTTTCGCGTTTATTATATAACTTTATTTTTCTTATTTTATTTAAAAAATAACTAATATGAAAAACGATTCTTTTTTCCTTAAGTTAATTTGTTTGTAATATTTTAAAGCTGTATTGCACCGGAATCGATAATATTTTTTTCGGTAACTCTTATTAAAAGAATTGAATTTTTAATATCGAATAAAATTTAATTTAAATTCAAATTAATTTTTTTATTGTAGAACAAACATTTACATCAGATGTTTTCGAATACAACAAAACAATTTTAAAATATTTGAATGAAAATTTATTCATGCCAAAGAAACCTAATTTTGAAATGGTGTTTCAAGAAATTCGTTATAATCTATTACTTCTATATCATTGATGCATTTCTTGCCAGTATATGTTCGTTTAGTTTATATTCCTATTTTATTTTATTTTTCTACAAAAACAGTAAACTTAGTTTAAGTGTTAAATGTAATAGCACATTTTTGTATGTTATTTTTTGTTTACACAAATATCATGTTTTCACAAACATATTTAATTTTTGTTTAAATTAAAATAACTGTTGCCAAGTTTCACTACAGATGATTTTCCGTTCCCCTTTTGTTCTCCATAATTTCCATTACTAACTATCTCCAAAATGTTTTGCAATGATATTTGTTTAATATTTTCCAATTTCCTACTTTTTCCCTTATTTTTAAATAATTGCTAACCCAAAAATATCTGTAGCATTTTATCTATTGAAAGAAAAGAATACTATAATTTAAAAATAAAACCAATTGGCATAGTTAAATAATATCGTCACCGGAACGGGTTAAATTAAATCTTTGAGAAAAAAAAAATATACTTAATAACGCAAATCTAAACACATAAGAATAATAGCTATAAATTTTGTTCTGATTTATACATCACTAAAGTTAAATTTAAAATAATAACAAAATAAATTTAAAAAGCTGTATTAAAAATGAGAAAATAGAATAAAAACAAGAATATTTTTCAACTTTACTCTCTAACCAAAGGTTTTTTTATTTCATTTTCAAACTTTTTTTTCTTAGATTTTTTCTAAGATGGATTTCCCAAAATAATAAGATACAAAAATACTCATAGTTATCAATCAGAAACGTAGTAGCCAAAAACCAAAAAACCAAATATAGTAGATATGACAAATTAAAACACAAAATAAAAATACATACATACATAAAAATTATGAAATCCTAATAATAAAATAAAATAAAACAAAATTGTGTAAAATGTGCAGATATTTTAAGGTAAGATAATTTTGTATTTGGTTGAATTTCCTTTTATAACTAATCAAACTAATTGTTTGCAAGTGAAATCACGTAACCCTTTTCATGAAACATAATTTGTTTAAAAAAACAAAAATGGTAATAATTCTTTTCTACAATACTATAGAAGTATGTTTAAACTAGAATGAACATTGTTTTAAATATTTTCCTAGTCTTTATATGTTTTGTGTATCCTGCAAAATAGTTTTAATGATCATTTATACATAAATATGAAACACATAGAAATTATGTTATTTGTTTAAACAAAAATTAACTACGAATACCACATCGGTTATTTAGTAATCATTTACAAAAGTTAGGTTCCAGCATTAGTTTCGTGACAGAATAAGATTTTTAAGACTTAAATCAAGCTGTGAATTTCACTACATCTGTTTGTATATACATAATGTATGTAATTTACGAAAAAAATATATAACAGGCGTAAGATACTTTTCAAGAAATTTCCATTTTAGCCCTCACACATTTTTGTATCTCTATAATTGGTTCGTTCGACAAAATACAGGGCTCGGCTGTTACCAGTGAACTCTTAAAAATGTCGGCCTTATCGCAGTCCTCAGATGCGAAAAATAGCATTACAAATGGCAAAAATATCATATCTTTCTTTCTAACAAAAATATTTACCCTAAATTTTGGAGTTCGTGAAAAATATTGTCACTAGACTGGTATTCAATGGTATTTATTTATCTAAGACTAAGGTTATGGTATTTGTTTTGATTTTCGCAGTACGCATCGTCTCCGTTGACAAGGTCTGTGATAAGACCGATTTTTGAGGACTTATCCAATTATGCAAAGTATTGCAAATTTTGGTCCGTTGAGTCAATCTCTTAAAATTTAATTCACACCGATTACAGAATCCGTTGAGTAGGCTGCAGAGGGAGTCAAATTTCAATTTTGACATTTTTATCATATTAAAAATGTCAAAAACTCGATCCGAATCGAATCGCAATTCATTCGTCGGATTCTGTAATCGGCATGAATATGAATAGAAAATTAAAGCTACTAGTTTAAATATAACACACAAACACACACGACTAACCAACATTTTGTGATTGTCCATATAAAACGTATGTGTAAGACAAAATGCTAACTGCCATCAACGTAAGAAAAGAAATTTTATATATTTGCCCAGGTATGTCCGATAGCAACTTTAGTCGCAATAGTGTCAACAGCAGCGGCCTTATCAGTAGCAACAACCTTTCGACAAGTGGCGGTGGCGGCGGCGGTGGAGGTGGTGGCACTGATGGTCGATCTGTTGGCATGCGTGATGATTCTTCATGCAGTGACGATGGTACTGATAATCAATCTGTGCATTTTTTCCTTGGACCTGCACCGGCACCACCACCGTCTAGTATAAATCATCGTCACTCTGGCTACCAGCCGTTGGAATCGATTAGTAATAGTGTAACTAATCACATTGGCTCAACGACACCAATTACACCATCAATAACGCAGCCAATTACAGCAGCGCCCTCTACTGGTAGCAGCGGCGGTGGTAATGTGGGCGGGGGAGTGGGCGTGGGCGGCGGCACGCAAATGCACAATTCGCACGCAGTATTCAATTCAAATGATAGGTAATTTTTTGTTTGTTTTATTTATTTACTTATTTTAGTTTAATTGTTTCTTATTATTTAGTTTTGTGTAATTTATTATAAATATTGGTTTTGGTTAGATTATGTAAATATTTATGTATTTGATTTTGTATTGTATGTTTTTTCTATTAATATATGTATTTATTTGTTGTTGTACTTTTACTTTTGTATGTAGTTTATTTTGGTTATGGTTTATATTTGATTTGATTTTTATTTTGTAGTTCTTCGCACCATAGTGCCGATGATAGCCGACATAGTCCGTCTGTGTCGTCGGAACGTTCCATACCAATACCTCCACGCACAAAAAAAGCAACTGTTCCGCCAACGGTGCCACCACCACCGAGTGGCCCAATTGGCCGTGCACCTTTACCGCCACCTCGTAGAACAAATCAGAGGTTTGTTTAATTTAATTGTATGCATTTGTTGAAACGGTTTTACATGGTTTTTTCTAGTCCTCTCGAATTTTTAATCCTTTGCTCTTTATAATATATCAAATTCAAAAAGATGTCCAGGTTCACGATCTAATGTAATAGATCCTGTTTTTGAATAGTTACACCTAAGTAATATTTGTGTGCAATTTACATTGTTCCCTAAAACCTTTTAACTTAAAACCTTGATCATGCCATTTTGGTTAGATGAGTTGGTAGGACCATGAAGATAGATTGATGATTTTCATAGATTTTTTGGTTTCTTAATTCCTTTTTATTAAATTTTGAGTGTGCGCGAGTAAAAAAAAAAGTTTTAATAAAATGCAATCAAAAAATTGATTTTTTGGGAGCGAATGGAACACGATTTAAAATGTATCAAGAAAATCAAATTGATCGGTAAAATATTGAACAATAGTGATTAATAATGTTTTATATTGTTTGATCAGAAATAAATTATCTTTCACTTTTACTGTACATAAGAATAATTTTCAACTGTCAGTTTGACAAGATTGGTGTTCACAGCACCGCGCGCCGCCGTAGCAAAAACAATCAATCTACAGTCGTATTCTATTGGAGTTAAAAATTAGATTTTTAGATCGAAATAAATGGAACTCATAAATCGTTTGCGCATTCGTACATGGAAAAAGATTTGAGAGTCAAATTTTGTGCTAAGATAATTGTTCGAGTTTACTTGTCAGAACATAAGCAGACTGTCTTCACTTGTCAATTTGAAATAACCGCTAAAGTCAGTCTTATCTTAATAATATAAAATATAAGCAAGACAACAATGTACATATTTCCTTTGAAACCCTTTTTAAAATCCTACGTTTCCATGCTTCACTTTCCCTTGTTTTTTTTTTTTCATCAGAGAGAATGCTGTTCTCTTTTTGTGCAAGAATGGTTTCGCTGATATGTTCGTGTTATATTTCAAATTATTGTTGTCATTATTTTGAATTTGTATTTAATATGTTTTTATAGTCATAAAACAATAATAAACCTACAACTCCCAGAATAGTGGTAGTGCAATTAATAATCGAACATTTGTCTACGTATTAACGAAAGACAATGGGCAGGTTCAGACAACATAACGGACTTCATTTGCAGTCAACTTCATTCTTTGAACGTAAATTTTGACCAAGGCAACTAGTTTGTTTTTCAAGTGTCATGAATTTTAAATTCAGAACTTTACTTCACAAACCTCTACTTCAAGTTCATAGTACAAAAACTACCAAAATAATATTATTTTCTACAAAACACTCCTCAGGCAAGCTATAAGTCCATCACGATTTGTATTTTGTATGTTAAAGGAATATTACTTATTTCTTTTCCAAATTTACAAGGAACCTTTTTACAGAAAGCATTAAATGAAGTTGTGCAGAAAATAAATAAATCATTGAGTAATAAAGTTCAGCTTATAGTTGAATTAAAAAACATGATCAATTGTCATTTTGACATAAGTTGACTTGACTTGATAGTTAGGGATATTTTTCTTGACTAACTTTCCAGTCAACTTTCCAATAAAGTTGCCTTAATTGGAAGGCAATTTTTTGGCAGCTGGACAATCAGATGCTAGAAACTTGCCTTACTTTCAAGTCCCTTATGTCGGCTGAACCTGCCCAATCTTTTCAATTTTACAACTTAGGTCTTTTCAATTACTTCAAATTTCTGTGATTTTTAATCACAAGATCTGTCAATTTTTGTTCTGTTTGCATTGAAAAATTGGCAGGTCTTTAAACAAATAAGACAACTATTCCAAGACCTGTTTGTTTTTTTTTTTTATTATATGATTCCAAATTCATTCAGAAGTGACATTCATCAAAAAAAACTGAAAAATGAATCCAATCGAAACTATGTTCAATTGTAAAACGATCCTTCCATTCACCATCTTATCTCCTGGTCAATTACAACTTTGTTGTTGAGAATTCTTTGCCACGAATTCGTCCCGATCATCTTGGATTTCATTTTCTTCCACACCTGCCCTTAATATTCTTAATATTTGAACAAAAAAACTAAGAATGCATGTTGTAACTAACAAGTTCGTGTTTGTCAACTAAACAACAACAAAAAAGTTAAAAAAAAAGTAATTTAAAATCACGTGTAATTCTGTTTGATTTAATTTCAGAGCAAAAAAGCAGAAAACTCCATGATATTTGCATATAATGTCAAATGAGTTTCTGTACTTAAAAGAAAAACAAGTGATAAATTTAATAATTTTCATTTTATGTTTTGTTTTTAAAACAACAATTTTTATATTTTAAATAATAATTTTAATTGTATCTAATATTTGTATAAAAATTCTATGTGAGCCGAAAGCAACACTGAGCAAAACATTTTGCTGACATGTTTTCGATTAAGTTAAAAGACGTAAGCCGCCTTTTGTAATTTACTTATGGATTTGTCATTCAATTGATTGTCATTTATCTGTCATTCTTAAATCACTGTTTCATTTTTGTTTTTTTAAATTGCGCTTTATTACCTTTCAATATGTATAGTTTTTAAACAATGCTTTTTTCTTTCATTACAATACATAATAATATAACATTATAGAATAACTGAAAACATTAAAGCTCATATTAAATTAACTTTTTTTTAGTCATATCATCCGATCCCAAAGCACTGACTTGGTGCCAATGGAAATCTACAATTTCATTGCCCGCCAACAGCACCAGCAGCAACAACAACAGCCGCATGGAAAGGTACTCTCCCCTAGACACAGTTCTTCCAGCCAGCAATGTTTGTCAAATCAACAAGCAATGTCATCACCCGCTGCAACAATTGTCGCGCAACAACTCCAACAACTCCAGCAACATATCTTTGACTTCAATTGCGGAAATGCAAACAGTGAAAACTTCCGATCACTCCACGACATCACAACAGCAGCAGCCGCAGCAGCAGCATCAGCATCAGCATCATCAGGGGTTGGTGACCAAGAGCCACTCATCGACACCGGTAACCACCCCCCTGCACCATTCATTACAAAGTCTTCCTCTGGCTCATTGCAACAGCAATCGCTTCAACACAAACAACTTCCGTCAAACCATCCGCCCACCGCCGCCCAATCAGCGGCCATTACTACGACGACACACGGTGATACCCAAATGGATGATACCAATTCAACAGATTCTTCCAGCCTCGACGACGAACTCAAGAAAAGACGCCGAAAATTACGCTTCCCCTTTGGAAAGAAGTCCCATAAAAGCAAACTTGCATAATTCACACAGTGCTGAGTGCCTTAATGCGGCTAGTAATTTCGAATCGGTTGTGTCAGCGGCAATGGCAACACTTGCACATAATAATTCAAATAGTTGCAGTAGCAATAGTATTAAGCAAAATCCAAAAGAATCTTCCATCAAAAGGCGGCAATCTGCCCAATCCACCACAAGTAGTTGTAATAATTGTAGCAGTAAAAGTAATTGTAGTTGCAATCATCATCAATCGTATACGAATGACGAATACAGCGGTAATTCGAGTGATGGCAATTCATCACATTTTACTAGCAACAATAATCAAACGTAAGATAAAAGAAAAAGAAAAAATATGTATTTTGTAAATTTGTTTTTGTAACACAAAATAATGACGTTTTGAAAACTGTCAGATTTTTATATTTTTACGGATGACTTTTATTTTAAGTATCTTATATATTTGACATTTAAACTGTTTTTGTTTTCGTATGTAAAAAGTTCTTTTACAAGAACTTTCAAGATGTAAAAAAAATTATAATTATTGTAAATGTTAGGTATTATAGGATGCCAAATTTTCGAATGTAAATGTCAAAATAAATAGACTCTGAAATTTTTGGAGATTTTAGAAATAAGCTTCGTTTCTTTTGACAGATCTTAATTTTTGGCCATAGCTGAAACTTGGCATTTGGATGAAAAATAACAAAATATTGGAGCATCTTAATCAGTCTTAGTTTGTTTTAAACATTTTTCATATAAATACATACTTGAGGTCAATAGGAAAGTCTCCAAATCAATGCTTATTCAAAATTCAAAAGATTTGTACATTACATTAGGGTGGTGCTTAATATTCTATATGTATGTTAAATATGTTCCCTTACGAAAGTTTTGTTGAAAGATCGAATGAATTAATATTATAAACATTGAGACTTGAACAAATACATTTATTTGTTTCCAAGCCAAAATTAGAAAATATTCAAATCAAGCACCACCCCAATGTTATACTCGTAAATACAAAATTTTGTTAGATCAAATTATATACATAACAACTGTGATTAAATTCTTCATTCTGGATTTGGTGATTTTTAATTTAAATCTTCATAAATAAAAATACTTCATTGAATCATAACAAATTTGGTTATAATGTTGAATTCTTATTTATTAGTTTTATTCACATTTCAAAATATGCCATCTTAAACGACGGGGATATTTATTCTAGATAGAAGAAATGTTTGTTTCAAAACTGAGCTCAGCAACAAATATGTTTTAATAATATTTTACACTTATGGCTATTTTATTTAAACATTTATAAACAAGTAACGAACAATAAGACGTTTTAACGTCATTCTTTAAATCAGTTTTAAACTGTCAAAATGCTAGATTTCCAATTTAACTTTGAATAAAATATGAAGAGTGTCAATTTCAAACTTATTTAAAAATTAAGAAAATGCATTGAAAATCTTGTGACTATGACAAAATAAAGCGGATAAATAATTATGTATAAAATGAAAACAAACTTTTTTACAATAAAACTGTTAGTCAGAATACTTTGCGTTAATTGAGGATTCATACAACTAAATAACTAGCAATTTGTTAATGTGGAATAACTTTGTAAAAATGACATGTCAATTCTTAACGTTGTTGTTTGTAATAAAATAACGACTGATAAATTTGAAAATACATACATTATACAATATAAATATACATAATAAGAAACTATGTGTATTCATTCAAGAGAAAAGACGCATTGGCAATTTAGAATTTAAGAAAAATAATAATTTAACATTTGATATATTTTAATTTTCATAAAATAGAATGAAAGTGAATAACAATATGAGTATATAAGCAATCTCGAATTTTTTACTATGACACTTTCTATTTAATAAACCTCAATTTATAAAAATAATAATTATGTTTTGATTAAGTGAAACAATTCCATAAAAAGACATGAATATTTTTGTTTTTTTTTTTTAATTTGTTGTATTTTAACTTTGTATAGATAACACACTACTTACAGTATAAACTGAACTTAAAGCCGTTACTTAATTAATTGTTATTATATATTGTTTCATGATTTATTTTTTTGCATACAAATTTATATTTTTTGTAATCAATAGATTTGTGTTTAATTTAATTTATCAGAAATTCACATCTAGTATACAATAACTTTGCAAATAAATTCACATACATAGGCTATACATATACATTAAAACCTACTTAATATTAATATTATTTACACAAGTAGGTATTTATTAAAATAATTAAAATGATTGTAGTTAGATGATTAATATTTACATTACTTAATTTGCTTTATCTTCTTTTGCTTTAGAACTTAATTAATTTGGAGGCATAGATGAAAAATAAGCAATACGAAAATAGGAATTCAATTTAAAACAAAAAAATAATTTAATAAATTTATTTTCAACAAAATTGAGTTGGTTTTAATATTTAAAATATTCAGATATTGTTTTGAAACAAGTATCGTTAAATAATTTATTTTCCTTAGACACATTGGAAGTAGACAAAAGTTTATAAAACAAAACATACTTCAAAAGAGAAACAAATTGGGGAGGTTGAGACGACATAAGGGACTTGAAAGTAAGGCTAGTTTCTAGTATCTGATTGGCCAGCTGCCAAAAAAGTGCCTTCCAATTAAGGCAACTTTATTGGAAAGTTAATCAAGAAAAATCTCCCTAACTTTGATAGTCAAGTCAACTTCATTCAAGTGAAAGCTGAACTTTATTACTCTATGAATTATTTATTTTCTGGGGCTTGATTATGAGGTTCGCGGCGGATCGTTTTCAATTCGACCTTTCTAATTCGACTAGCTTCGTATTTCCTTATTAACGAACTCGCGGCGAAGCGAAAGTAGTTTTGCCTATATTCCAGTGATTTGACACTTTGGTTTGACTTTTTCTCCCTATATTCCAGTGATTTGACACTTTTGGTTTGACAGCTTTCCACAAATTTTGTTTTGTATTGATTGAATTTGTGAAATTTGCGGTGATTTGTTTAATAAACAATATTAAAATTAAAAAATGGAATCAATTATGGTGTGTATTTATTCTGAAAGGAAGGAATCCCAGGAATCCTCAAGATTACGGGTGTCCAGGAGACTACTAAGAAGCAAATCTTCTCCTCTGGATCTCCCTTCAACTGAGTAAGTATTGTTTCCTTTTAGTTTAAATCAAATTAATCAATTAATTTACACACTTTGTCTTAATAGATTTATCAAACTATTTCGACTTTCGAAAGAAGCTTTTGTCTTCATTTTGCAAGAGATCAGTGAGGAATTCAAGGATCAGAACAGCAACGGCATTCCTTCAATTTTAAAGCTTGCCGCTACTATGAGATTTCTTGCTGAGGGATCGTACCAAAAAGGAGTTGGACAAGACGTACTCCTTGGAATGGCACAACCAACAGTCTCAAACGTTTTGTCTGAAACTCTTAAAATTCGTGAGAGAAAGTTGTGCCCAAAAATGATAAATTTGAAAATGAATGAACAGGAACATCGTTCCTTGAATGAATTTTAAAATTTTATATTTTATTGTGGATAAATTATAAGAAAATTAAAATAAAGCTTACTCACATTTTTAAATTAAAATAAACAAATAATCCACGAAATCGAACAATGAATAATAATAAACACTCTTCCGCCTGTGAATCCGCCAAAAAAAAGCTATCGGATTCAACTCGCCAACAAACATTATGACATTTCAAACTCGCCTTCGAATTCGTTAATTGGTCGAAGAAGGCGAAAGCGAAAGCAATAATTGAAAAATAGCAAACTCGCTAGCAAAACGATTCGCCGCGAACCTCATAATCAGGCCCCTGCACAATTCCATTTAATCTTTTGTGCAAAAGTGTTCCTTGCCAAATTAGAAAGGAAATTAGTAATATTTCTTTACAATACAATATGCAAATCGTGATGGACTTGTAGCTTGCCTGAGGAGTGTTGTGTAGACAATTAATGTTTTTAATAGTTTAATAGAATTTGTTCGATACAATTTGAATTTGAAAATTCCAAACTGTAAAAAACGTAAGTACGTTTTTTAGCTTGAAGAACTGGAGATTAATAAAATTATTCTGTAGGGAATAAAATGAAACATTCACGTTTAACGTTTTGCTATTAAAAATTCACTGGAAATTAGTCTACAATTTTGTCGCCGAAATTCGGTGCATAAAAGCATCAAAAAATTAAGTTAAAAACAAATACAATTAGGTGGCGCAACAGTCCCTAGAGAACAAGGGCATAGTGACTTACAACTATCAACCATTTTTGTGTACGTGTCATGTCAAGTGTGGAGGGGAACACAGGTATTATGCTGAATCCGATCTGCTAATTTGAGGATTTGTCAATTCTTCGCAAAACGAAGTAATCCGTGAACACACCTTTAGGAGACACAGACAGGGATTGAACTCAAGATCTCTGGCATCAGAGTCCTACGCACCAACCATCACGCCACGGGTAATACAAAAAAAAAATAAAATTAAGTTAGTTTTTGGAAATGTTTTTTAAAACAAAATTGGTTTCAAGGAACAACAAGTTGAATTGTCAATTCTTCGCAAGACGAAGTAGGTAATCCGTGAATAAACCTTTAGGAGACACAGACAGGGATTGAACTCAAGATCTCTGGCATCAGAGTCCTACGCACTAACCATCACGCCACGGGTAATACAAAAAAATAAAATTAAGTTAGTTTTTGGAAATGTTTTTTAAAACAAAATTGGTTTCAAGGAACAACAAGTTGAATGTATGACCGACTTAGGTACTTGATTCACTATTAAGTACCAAGCTCTCCAGGTTGGGCCATATATTTTTTCCGAAATTGCCAGCAATAATTTGATTCGTAGTTTTATGGTAATTTTACGTTTCTCTTCAAAAAATTGGTTTCTTTGTCAAAAAATTGTTTTGTTTATGAAAAACAATGAAAGTTGTGTAATGACTTTTACGGTATTTCACAAAATCAAACAATTGTTGAAAAAAAAAATAATTCCTATTATACATAATTTTAACAAAATCTTTTTTAACAAAAGAGAACACATTTAGATAGGATAAGATCATTGATGTGATCTAATATTTAATGATTTGTACGTTTAAAAAAATCGCAAATAAAAGTGACTATTTTGAATTTGCTTTTAGACGAATTGGAATTACTTTTGAAAAAAGTTTTAACGTCACTTCAATTTTTGCATTTTATTTTCTTAGCGGACATTCAAAATGGAGGTCTTTTTATTTTTTAAGAATTTTTTTTATTTTTTAAGAATTTTTTTCCATTTTAAGTAATATTTTTTTAAGAGACCCCCCCCTCCCATAGTAAAAAATGCTTATTTTTAACTGTTCTAAAAAATTCCGTTATAATATCTTGTCGCCTAAGTTATAGTACTCTTGCCCTAAATAGCGACCGCTCACAGAAATAAATACCTACCCTGTTTTGAACAAAAAGGGCGTTTTTCTCGCAATCAGATTTTTCAATTTTGCTGACATTGTAACTCAAAGAGCAATTTGTATAAGATAGACGACGCGCGGTGTAGGATGTTTTGGATTAGATGAAAAAGGGAAAAGTCTCTGCTGACTTAAAAAAGTGTGGAGCCGTCCTTGTGAACAAAACAGCTTTAGCGATACTTTCTTGTGTACAAAGAATTATATAAGCAAAGACTGTATTCTGATTTCTACAGTTAAATTTAATATAACCTTTTTTATGAACACAAAAATTGCTATATTTTTTTTTCTTAAATAAAAATAGACTATTTTATGGTGTTGGGCTAATGTTTAGGTTACTTTTTCATTTCCGACTTTGGGCTACAAAATGTTGTTTAACTATGATGTTTATTAATCGAACCAATTTAAGTCATTTCAATTATGCGGATTACAGTCAAAATCGATAAATTCAGTCTGCATAAGGTAAAATTCAAATTTACTGATGCTCTACGGATATATTATGTACAATGTACATACCTATTTGGTAGGTAATGGTTTATAGTGGTTATTTGCCCGTCACTAGTGTATCACTTTCCTTTATTCTTCGTTCAAACTTCAAACAGCCAAACATTTTTCATTTGAAAAGCTTGTGGGTTTTGTATTAATAAAGAATACAAAGTTTGCCTTTATACGATTCCCTTCTCGTAGAGAACCAGGGCCTAGTGACTTGAAACTCTAAACCACCTCTGGTGTAAATTTACTTTAAAAATATTATGTAACAATAACAAGACCATACCATAATGCAATAACTGCATGTGTTTTATTTTATATTATTCTATTTGCATTGTTATCAGCCTTTTTTGTATGCTCAGCTCATAACCCATGGTTATTTGCAAATAATTTCAAAGTGTACACAAAAATGTCCCATGTACAACCTAACTTATACCCATAACCTACCACATCCCCATTTGTCATTTTCCTGTTTTTTTTTCAAATTCCAAACTCACCAATTCACCACACAAAAAAGGGGAGCATAGCAAAATAGATGTTTTGACATTTTTCTCAATTCTCATTCGAATTAAATTCGATTACAGTATGCATAGTCGGTGGCGGCGGGTGTGTAGTGTAACGAGTTTTATTGAATTTTTGGCAAACGGAAAATTTAATTCTCATAAACAATTTAATTCTAAAGAATGTCAGCCAATCAATGTTCTGAGAAACCTTATCGTTTGCTTTTCGTCGCATAAATCTGCAAGCGATCTCATAAAGTAATACAAATGCCAAGTTGAATAAAATACCAGCGCTATTTATCTACTGTCTCTACACATTTAAAGTGACACCTAGCAAAATCAACAATAATACAAGAAAATTGAGGAGAAAAGTGAATAAACCCGCAGGCAAGAACAACAAACTAATAAAAGAAAAATAAATATAGGTACCTATCTACCAGCTACAATAGCTACAGCTATAGCTACGCTTTAGGTACCAATTCAAAACCAACCAACAAAGTTCGTGTTGCTGTTGGTTTGGTTGGGTTTTCGGTTTTCCTGCCTGCCTCGACTCGATTTGATACGTATTTTGTCCATGCGTCCGCTACGCCTGCTGCGTTCGGTTGGAATTTATTGTCTATAAGTATAAGCTGAAGCTCCTGCTCCATCATAATTCGCCCATATCCCTCAATTCCGATTCTTTTGTGTCTTGATATTCGGTTCGCTTAGTTCTTAGAAGAATTTTCTTCATTTTCTCCTATAGCTGCTATTCTTTCGGATTTGAAAATACAAACAAAAAGAAATTAAATTATTTACTTGGTCGAATTGCTTGTTGTGAAATATCAAACAAATTGTGACAACTTCTACTTTCAAAATTCAACAATAACAAAGTGTTCCCATTTTGTGTGTTTCGTTTCGTTTTTCTTTTCTTTATATTTTGTATAAACATTGCTCCAACAAAAATCAATCGTATTCTGATTCTCCTGTTTACATTTTGTTTAAGTGGAAATCATTAAATAAACCTATGTATGTACATATAAATATACATATATATATTACGAAGAACAAGTGTACCTAATTGAAAAACTTTAAAAATAAAACATTTCTGAACTACTGGTCCCCCTTTTTGCTCCTCATCTTAACTCCTTTTTCTGTGGATTGTGGGCATTTTTGCTCGGCCACAGCCACCCCCCATTTGTATCCATATCCATGTCCATGCAAAAAATAGCAAACAACTTCATTTTTGCAGTTGAACTTTTAAAACTCGTGTTTGTGGAAATTGTGGCAGTGGTATTAAACGACGCTGGCAGTTATTAAATAATATTCTATTAATACAAAAATAAACAGAATTAAACCATTGCACTAATTCAACTTTAAACCTGTCAACAAGCAGAACATAAAAGTCAGGCAGATCAGATTTGGATAATATATAATTTCATTTTAAATCAAATAAGAAAAAGAATCTAAAACAAAATTCCCAGCTACTTGTTGGAATTAATAAAGAAATGCAAACAAAACAACAGACAAAAATAAAATAATATTAAATCTTAAATTGGTATGTGTGCAAATGATGAGGTAGTGTAAGAGAGGCGGTGGAAAATGTGTCCGTGTGACTTATTGGGAAAATTCCAATTATACATATACATAAATAAAGTATATGTATACGTTTGAGCGAGTGACGATAGGCGTAATTGTGTTTGTGTTTATGTTTTTTGATTTTTATTTTTTAATATAAATTGGAATTTGGAATGTGTATCTGCAGAGAGTTGCCATTGTAGAGAAAATATCGATCGTAGTACTTTGTGCTGTACAAGTTCGTTCAGAAAATTATCCCAAGTAGGAAATGTCAATATAATCATGCCGATTACAGATATTTGAATTTTTACTATAATACAAATGTCAAAGTTTTTTTTTTTTAAGTTATTGAACTTGGACAATTTTTTTGTTCTTAATTTTGCCAGTTTATATTTGGCTCAACTTTCCATTACCGCAGCACGAATTTCGACACGCGGTTTTTTTTATTTGATAGATATGCACAAGTAAATAATAATTATAGCAATTTTAGAGCGAGGAAACATTTATTTCTATTTTAAATTAATTTTCAAAGTTCACTTTTTTACATACAAAACACGCAAAAATGGTTGATTTTGACATTTCTTCCCTGTTTTTTGTTCAGTGTTGCCATACTTGTTTTTTTTTCGTTGGGGATTTCTTTGTTTTTAGTGCTTAAATGCGAAAAGTACTTTGCAATACCCAAACTCGCACCCACCCCAAATCCTATAGTGATTCCAAGCAGGGGGGTTGCAGGGGGGCAGCATGCCCCCCCTTACATACCTAGCTCTTAGTATACCGTAGTATCAATTAAAAAAAACTTTTTTAGGCTCAAAAAAAGGCAATACAAAAAAGTAGGGTTAAGTCCGAAAAAGAAAATATTTTTTTTATGACTTAACGGTGTTTCCTCGCCTTAAAATTTAAAACATGTTCTATTGAGACCCCTACCTAACTGTACAAAAAAAATCAGAACGAAATTCGTGCTGCGGTAATCGAAAGTCGCCCCGAATTCACTATTTATTTTCAGCTAGCAATTAAACAAGCTTTCCATTTTGATTTTCCTTTTTAAAAGGTGCATTGGAGAATTCTTAATCTAGCCCTAATCTAGACAGAGTATCAACTTCTCGTGAATTTGATGCTTTGTCCGATTCCATCCAAAGAATTGTTTCGTCCTATCCTCGCACTGAAATCGTTGTTCCGGCGATTTCAATGTACACAATTCTTCATGGCTTCAACATTCGGGCCAGACAACATCCGAAGGAGTGTGTGCTGAGATCTTCGCTGAGTTGAACCACCTAACTCAGCTGGTCAACGAGCCCACTCGAATATCGGACGTGGTAGGTCGAGCAGAAAACACTCTTGACTTGTTTCTTACCTCTGACCCTGATAAGTACACTATTAGTGTTCTATCTCTTCTAGGCACATCTGACCATTGTGTTATATCTGCAAATTTCTCGTGTCAAAACTCCTCAGTTAAAGAAAGAGCTCCTAGGAGAACCGTTTGGCAATACGAGAAAGCCAACTGGGACGGTCTCAATAATTATTTTAGGATCTTTAACTGGCCACTATGCTTCCTCGATAGTGACGTTGACGCCAGCGCAGATATGATCACAAGTTTGATTCTCCTGGGAATGAGAACTTTTATCCCGAATAGGGTTAAAAGCATCAGACCTAAGGAAAACGCATGGTTCGATGCGAGCTGTAAAGTTGCTGTAAGTTTTCGTTGTTTTAAAGCCAATCCAACTGAGGAAAACCGGAATAAGTTCAAGCAAGCCAGGAAGGCCCATATTCGACGGACCAAATTTTTACATGCCCAAAAATTACGGCAAAAAATACTGCAATGTCCCAAAGGCAGTAAAAATTTTTGGTCATTTGTAAAAAACGAGGAATTCTTCCTCTTCGTCGGTTCCTTCGCTCGTTGTCAATGACACTCCATTTGTTAGTTCTTTAGAGAAAGCTAATCTCTTTGTTAGGCAGTTCGCCGCGGCCGGCCGCCAATTCAATGCTGCCAGTGAGTGTTATGACTCCGCCTGTCATCGAGCGCGTTAGTGATTCTATGGGGACAATTTTTTTTTGCACTCGTACTGTGGCGAGAGTCCTAAAAGATCTTAACACACATAAATCCGCTGGTCCGGATGGTTTCCCCGCTATTGTTTTGAAGAGGTGTTCTTCAATGCTGCAAAACCACTGCGTTAGCTTTTTCATCTGTCCTACTCCTCAGGTCTCGTTCCGAGCGGATGGAAAACTGCATTTGTCCAGCCTATTCCCAAAAAAGGCGAATCTTCCTCACCCTCTAATTATCGACCGATTGCAGTTACGTCCCTTCTTTGCAAGGTCATGGAAACGCTGATATCAGCTTAAGAAATATCTCGAAGACCGAAAGCTTCTTAATGACCAGCAGTACGGCTTTCGCAGCAATAGGTCCACTGGTGAATTCATGGTTCATCTCACCGAACAGTGGAGCAAATCTTTACATCGTTTTGGAGAAAGTAAGATTATTGCACTTGATGTTTCAAAAGCATTTGATAGGGTTTGGCATCAGGCCCTCTTATCGAAAATGCGTGCTTTCGGTTTTCACGAATCCCTGCTTCATTGGATTAGTAATTACCTTTCGGATCGTTCAATACAAGTAGTATTGGATGGGTTCAAGTCTGAAAACCACAAAATAAATGCTGGTGTGCCCCAGGGCTCTGTTCTATCTCCAAATATCTTTCTCATTTTTATTAATGATCTCCTGTCTGCAACTTCTAATCCAAAACATTGTTTCGCTGACGATAGTACTCTTAGCTTTTCATATTCGTTTTCAGACTCACATCCCTCTTCTTGGGATGTGAAACTGCAACGACAAAATATGATAAGTTCATTAAATTCCGACCATTCCGAGCATTCTACAATGGGGATTAAAAAACCGCGTGGAATTTATTGCTCCGAAAACACAATGCTATCTTGTATCGTTAAAGCGAGATACACCCCTTTGCCATTATCCATGGATGGCACTTGCATCGAGGAGACTGGACATCTCGATATTCTCGGTATGTGCATCACCAACCACCTTTTGTGGAACGATCACATACGCGATGTCGCCAAAAATGCCGCAAGATGTTTGGGTTTTCTAAGGCGATGCAAGAAGTTTTTCTCCCCCTCTGATCTGGCTGTTATCTACAAAACTTATATATGTATGTCTAAAGCTTGAGTATAACTCTCATCTCTGGACTGGTGCACCTGCAACCTACTTAAGCCTCTTGAACAGCATTGAACGTAGAGCATTTAAATTAATTGGTGATAACACCATCATAGGATCATTTACGTCGCTTGAACATCGTCGTAAAGTTTCTTGTCTCACGTTTTTTTACCGTTATTTTAACGGTTTATGCTCAAGAGAAATAGCCAGTTGCATTCCTCCCCTTAAACAGTTCAAACGTAATACTCGCGCTTATAGGAATGCTCATCAGTATATCCTCGAGCCCACATTCGGTCGTACTGTCAAGTACAGAGATTCGTTCTTTTGCCGTACTACGCGAATGTGGAATGCCTTGCCACACTGTCTTTCCCAGTTTTGCAATATTTAGGAATTCAAAACCAATGTTCACCGACATCTCCTTTCAACCCCTCTCTCCCTTTCCTAGTGCTCACACTGTGTCTACATAATAAGGGTAGTATTATCCCCTTGAGTGTGCGCTTATTATAAAAAAAAATCCTTGAGAAATCCAATCATAAAAAATCTATTCTCAGAGTTTTGACAGTAACAACGAAAAATTTGTATGTTTATGTTTCTGAGAATCCAGAAATGTCTCAGATCTTAAAAATATAAACTCACCAATTGATTAATTAGAACAAAAGTAAAATGTATTGACATCAAACCAGTAGTTAAACTCAATTAATTAATTCAATTATTTTTAATTGAATAAAATTGAAAAACATTTAGGGCGCGTTTGTTGACAGTGGGTTATCTTTATTCCAACTCATTTACATATCTTTATATACGAATCTATACATAAAGACATTGCCGCAAAATTGTAAACAATTAAGTAAAATTTATAGCAATTTACTAATCTTAATCTTAAAGTGCCTTGCACATGAGCAACGAACTGCGAACTGCGAATGGACGAACAAACGTGATTTTACACATTTCAAAAAGTCAATTCCACACAAAAACACATTTAAATTATAAGAAACCAATTGACACTAATATTAGGATATAATAAAATTTGCATTTTGTTCTCTAAAACAAGAAAATTTTGTAAAAACAATTTGGTAGTAACGAATTGCAGTGTGGTTGCTACGAACTGTCAAACTCTATTCGCGTTCCACATACCATCCACACTGCAACGAATAAATTGTTCGCGCTCAACTTAACCTCAAAATTATACCGCTCTTGTTTTGTTTTTGTGTGAAAGATCATGGCTGAGGAAAATATGGAAAAAAGGGTTGACAATTCGTCGCTGTCTGCGAATAGAAATAAAGTGAAAGAAAAGTCAAAATATGCGAACATCCACAGTTCGCAGTTCGTAGCTCATGTGCAAGATGCTTAAGATGATTTACATAATTTTAAACGATTAAACACCTTACTATTTCTTAACAATTTGCTAAAGTTAAAATCACGCATTGGCTAATTTGACTTTAAGCAATTTGCTAAATCCATATGACATCTGTACAATTATTCTTATAAGAGCAGTGGATGGAATGGTGCAGTCAACAGTTGGGAATTCCAATTAATAGATGCGTTTAAGGGTATTTGCTTTGTTTATTTTCACGAACTGTCACTTTTTAGACATGTTTAGATGATCGTTTTTTAATAAAATCAATTAGCAATTTACTAGTTAAGAAAACGAAAAGAAAGGTTTAAAATGTTAGACTCCCTTAGTAAATTGTTAAACCCTTAAAAGTAGATTGTTTAAAATTTTGAGCCATTCATTATGGATTAAGATAAGTCAGAAGTTTTTGATTGATTAGAGCCATTTAACATGATACATTGAAAGTTTTTCTAAGAACTTAACCCGCTGTAAAAAAAATTAGCCCTCTGTAAGCAAACTAACCCTTTTGGGGTTTTTCTGCCAAAAATTGATCTCTCTCTATCACCCATTATGTTTATTATTTATTGTCCTCCATTGAAAAGAGGACATTGTTGAATATAATGGGTGATTTTTTAAGAGCTTGAGAACTTTTTAAAAAAAAAAAACGCATAAAATTTGCGTAAAGCGCGAAACACATTTCGAACCGAACACTGATTTTGGTAATAAAATTCAATGATTTGCAAGCGTTGCTCGTTAGTAAGTCTATTCATGATGAAATGTCAAAGCATACTGAGCATCTTTCTCTTTGACACCATGTCTGAAATCCCGCGTGATCTGTCAAATACTAATGCATGAAAATCCTAACCTCAAAAAAATCACCCGATATAAGAGCAAAGAGGGTAAATTTGCTGAAAAATCCAGATCCCCATATTTAATCTTAAATTAAAAATAAATAAATTTATTTTACCCCATTTAATGCATTTGTTTTGACAGGTCTAGATCAAAAATAATAGTTAATTTATTTTACCCATGGAAAAACCCACTACTTTGACTTCTTGAAAATTTAGATCTGAAAATCTCGGAGCAAAGTATTAATATTTGGCTTACATTTATTTTTAATGTCATCTCAGAATTAGCAGTTGTTGTTTCTTTTTAAGATTACAAAAATACAGATTTGTTTATATTGATGTTTGATCAATCCACGAGATCAATCTTAAAATAGCCTTTCTTTTCTATGATTTTATGATTTTAATGCATGTGATATTCTGTGATTATTCACGGAAGCACGCTTTTTTTCGAGAACTCACACAAAAATGTAAGGATATCAAATCGCATGATCATGGTGGCCAATATTGACTTGACCAAAACTTGAAATTACGCAATCAAGAAACTTCTCACGCAATAAATATACATTGTACTTCGATCCCCCGTCAAAAAAAATCGGTTATCATTTGACCTTACCAGTAAGTTCCAATATTTTTGACTGAGTGTGCATTACGACGATGTACTGTACAGGCCTTACGACATCAGTAACGCTTCCACTCTCTTCAAACCTCTAATTTTTCCGATTATGGCTACCATTATCATTGCTTTATAGTATATATATATATAGAGAGTAGTAAACAGTTAACTCTTATTATAACAATCGAATAACAGTTTGACAGATGTCAAATGTCAGCGTTGCCAACTTGAAACCACGAAATGAATGATCCTATATGAGCTTCTGAATCTGATTCGAATTTTTAAATAAAAAAAACTCATTAACTTTTCATTTACAATTATTATAGCTGATCATTATGATTTCGTTGGATTGACGTATTTATAATTTATATCGCTTCCGAATCCACTTAACCTACATACATACATATGTAATTATGTGTATGCTCAAATTAAATTTTGATAACAAATAAGTCACACTTAGTATAATTTGATAAACAACATTGCCGCCGTGCGCGCGCCGCACAAATTTTATGTTGTATCAAACTTAACAGAGAATGTCAGATCCTAAAATTTTTTCAGATATGCTAACTTAAAAAAAAAATTCTCCATTCACACGGTTGACATATTTTGCCCCAAAGTCAAAGTTGATTTACTAAAAATGTCAATGAAGAAATTGTCAAATGTGTTTGACAACTACATCTGACAATGTCAAACCTGTCGCCTGACAATGGTTGACAATGACGTTTCTGGCGATTTGATCACACGATTATGAAACATTTGAGACACACGAAAAAGTGAAGGAATTGTATTCTTAACCTCTCTCGATTTTTGTGTACTTTACTTTACAACACGTTTAGTTATTTCTTCAATCCCCCTAGACAATCATTTAATGCTGGTTAGTAATTTCTCTAAAATTCTACTTCCTTTAATTTTTTTCCAAAAGGGAAATCCGCTAAAGAAAGTGTCTAAGAGATAACAAAAAAGGAAGCGGTGCGGTGCAGTGGCGGCATATTTTTTGCCAAAGAATTTTCCTTGGAATCGAATCGAATTGTTTCTGCAACACAACTTGAAAACGATTAAACATGATGTTCGTGTTATTCATATACATACATTACATACATATGTATACATATAAAAATGTTTGTAGATAAGTATAAAAATACAATTAAACCCAACTCACAGTCCAACCAAACCCAAAGAGGACATCATTATTTAAAACAACAGCAAAATAAAATATGGACAACAACAAAGAGTCACAAAAGAGCCAACAAGTGTGTGCTGTGGTGCATTGACGGGTGGGTCGTGGGTATGGGAATGAATGTTCTTTTTGTGTGCTACGTAATACCCAAGAAAATGTCATCATGCAGGCGCTTTATGCCACATACAACAAACAACACACATAGGCTAAATAAGATTTGCCGCGCAACGCTACGCATAGGAAATTACGCGGAAGTGAAAACGCCTCTTCAGTTCGGCAACGATCCGATTCGACGACAAATAAAACCGTCAATTCAACCAACGACGACGACGACGACGACACTACGACAACGGAGAAGATGAGTAACACATTTCTGAGGGTTCTTGCACTGTAGCACATACTGACTAAACTGACAACTGATGTTGATGTTGATGTGCTATGCTGTGTCATTTGTTTGCTCGATGTGTCTTATGCCTGTTCCCCTAAAAATTAAGGTGGCGTAATTCAAACGTATATACTACAGGCATTAAATTGTCGTAAAGTATCATTTTGGATAGAATACCGTGTTGTCTTCGTCGTCGTTGACGCAGTTTTGGGAAGGGGGATGGGGGGAGGGTTAATGAATGGATAAACCGTTTTTTTTTGTGTGATGTGTGTATTACGAACTCGATTATTATGACACACAGGATTATAATGGCAAAGGTGGCCTTGACGATTAATTTTAATGATATCGTTTTGTGTTTTTGGTAAAAATAAACACTTTATAAAATTAAGTTCATTAATTTTGATTTTATGATGTCGGAAGAGTTGATGATTTTAATAACAATTTGTAATGTATTTGCTTGACAAGTGTCAAAGTGGAAATGACATTTTCCGTCATTTTTTTGTTGTCAAAGGGTTTAATGCTTTATGCGCCATCTGCATTTTTTGATTTGCATGGTGGCATGAATTTGCACACTGTTCAGTTCCTTTTTAAGCACTTGTAGGACGGACATAACGAGATCGCCATCGTAAAATGTCACTTTTTGGTCATGCAATGGTTTTAAATATGTATACTTCGCTTGATCGGTAATACATATTGCGCCAACTTGGATAAGACAAATGTCAAAAATTTCAATATTTACTAATCAACATAAAAAACTTTATAAAAGTCTGCCATTTCATTTAAATTGTTTGTCTCAATTCTACCAGTCTTGTTATAGGAGAAAATATCGTTCAAGTCATGATCAAAAACACTCTATATGAAGATATAAAGCGTCCAATACACGATACAATTATTGTACCGATTATCGTACAAAAGTTGAATCGCATGCGATGATTGTATCGTGTGTGTAAAACAAAGTATCCGCTGTACTGGAATCGCATGGTCGAATGCTATCGAGCGAAAACGAGAGGTTGCATACGGCTGCTTTGATGTAAATCGTTTTGACAGTTGATGAAATCGTGAGCTAGTCGTATGGTGTGTGTGCTCACTTTCGATATCGCTACCGATATCGGTACAACTCAAGTCGGTACGATAGATTGTATCGTGTATTGGGCGCTTAAATCTTTCGTACGTATCACCCTCCAAAACCCATTTGTTTACATTGTTGTATTTGTAATGTGGACGAATTCAACGAGAAAAATTGACATGTTTTCACGCATACATAGAATCAACTACTGAGTTTTAGGGGAAATTTCATAAATTAGAGGAGAAATCACACGCATACTTAAATGAGTTTATGAGTCCGATTTCCGGTTTAGCTTGTAGGCAAACCAATATGGCTACCGAGGATTTATATCTTTACTAGAGTGTTTTTGGTCATGATCTTCAATAACCGGACAAAAAAATTCGATTATCATTCCAACATTTCCCTCCAAATCAAATAGACTGTAACCGTTTGCCCAAAAACATCATAACTACGTTTGAATCACCACGTTTTTTTAGTAAGTTTTAATATTTTAACGCGTTGTTTGACTGTTAAGCGACCGATTATATTAAATGTCAAACATTTAATTAATATTATGCCACTTCGAATGATTTGACAGGTGTCAAATGCTAGTGCTACCAGTTTGAAACAACGAAATGAATAACTCTTTATTAGAAAATTGTATTTATTAATACAAAATTAAATTTAAAAATAAAAACAAATATTAATTAGGTTTTTACCATTCTTTTATTCTTTTTTCTCAAAAATAATTATAAATAAAAATGTAGTTAAAATTTTCTACCACAAGGCGGCGGCGTTTTATTCACAAGAAAAGTAATTTTTTATTATTCAGAATTTCATTTTAAACATTTTTTTTTGAATATTAAATAAAAAACAACAAACAGAAAAATGTCAAAAACAGTTAAAAAAAAAACAAAAATTAGATATTATGTACATTTTGTAATAATAACTCTTTTTTGACAGATGCACACGCAGACATAATTTATTCGTATCTTTTTTCTTCACACTAAAGCGCAACACACGTCGAACTTGTTCCTCATTCTATGCGAATTTTCTAAATTTTATTATTTCTTTTTTAATTATTTTGGTCTTGTTTTGGTTTGTAAATAATCACAGCAGGAGACACTTTTCTATGTTTTAAAAATATAAAAAGTGTCTTCAAAGTGTGAAAACATGCGTCAATTGCTTACGTATACGTATACGTTATAAGTGGGATTTTCCTAAAATTGACTAATTTAAGAAACATTTAAAGCACAAACAAATAAGAAACATTTAAATTATTTTGTTTATTGGATTTTTGGTCTTAATGTGTTTTTGCTTTGATTATTTTGCTTATTTTTATTAAAATTGTAAGAAATACTAATTGTCTTCAAATTTTAATTTAAAAATTAATTAAGGGAATTTCTTTTACTAAAAAAATATTATATTATCCAAAAAGGTTTCTGTGACCTCAGAAAAATCAAATATTAATATTGATAATTTATACATTTTTATTCAAAAAATAAGCAATGTAATTTTTATAAATATATGTAATAGACACATAAATAAAACAATATATTAAGTTTTTTTTATAAATATTTCTGACCTCATGTTCGAAAAATTTAATTCAAATGTTTAAACCTTTCTTTTTTTTCAGTTTTTAAAATAAACAATGACAACCACATAGTATACTCAATTTTCGTTCTCCGTTGTATTTAAACAAAAAGTGAAAAATATCTGCAAATCAGAATGACAAGTCCTGACGGAAGAATTGTGACTCATGGTAAGTAAATCAAATACCTTTACATGATTTATTTTTAAAATCCAAAAACTCATTGTTTACCGTGTTAAAGAAACGATAGAAATAATTTTTCAATAAAATATGGAGTTGGCTTTACCTTTAGCCTCAGCAGAGGTCCTGGGAAACAATTTAAATGAGGTATTACTCGTAATTCTTATAGCAGTTGTTCATCACATTGTCTGAAGCCGTAGGCAAAAATATAAACTTCTCAATTACAACGATAAGGACAACATTTTTAAGCGACCGATTAACGTTATTTATAAATTTTACCGAAAAACATTTATTACAATAAATAGTATGTTTGAATTTTTCAGAAAAGCACATATATTAAAAAATTAAAGAGTAAATAAGAAATGACATTTGGAATCTGCTAAGATTAGATCAAGTTTTTGTTTTTAAGTAGGGTTAAGGGTTTTCCAATTACAGATTTTTTTGATGTAAAAAAAAACGAGTATTTTTAAGGAGAAATCAATGAATCTTTATTTCATTGTAAAAAAAGCTATGCAATATTAACCATTTACTACAATTTGAGCCAATTTTTCGCATATTTGAGGCATGAATTGCATCTATTAAGCATCTTGCACATAAGCTACGAACTGCGAACCAAAAACACTCTATATGAAGATATAAATCCTTCGTACGTATCACCCTTCAAAACCCATTTGTTAACATTGTTGTATTTGTAATGTGGAAGAATTCAACGAGTAAAATTGACGTGTTTTCACGCATACATAGACACATTTACTGAGTTTTTAGGGGAAATTTCATAAATTAGAGGAGAAATTACACGCACACTAAGAAATACTTTATGAGGCCAGTTTCCGGTTTAGCTTGTAGGCAAACCAATATGGCTACCGAGGATTTATATCTTTACTAGAGTGTTTTTGCTGCGAACTGTGGATGTTCGCATATTTTGACTTTTCTTTCACAAGAGCTTAATTGCTATTCGCAGACAGCGACAAATTGTCAATTTATAATTATCCTTTTCTCCATATTTTCCCCAGCCATGATCTTTTACACAAAAACAAAACAAGAGTGGTATAATTTTGAGGTTAAGTTGAGCGCGAACAATTTATTCGTTGCATTGTGGATGGTATGCGGAACGCGAATAGAGTTTGACAGTTCGTAGCAACCACACTGCAATTCGTTACTACCAAATTGTTTTTACAAAATTTTCTTGTTTTAGAGAACAAAATGCAAATTTTATTATCCTAATATTAGTGTCAATTGGTTTTTTTTTTTTTTTTATTTTTGTTTGGAATTGACTTTTTAAAATGTGTAAAATCACGTTTGTTCGTCCATTCGTTGTTCGCTCTCATGTTCAAGGTCTTTTAGGTCTTAAATCATAATTCCGTACCACTCGTAAAATTAGGAAACTTAACTTTAAGTTGAAAAAATGTTTTTAAACATAACCTTAAAAAGTTCGTTACCCAAATAAACTTTAACTTATGGTTAAATTTTAAGGGGCGATAATGATTTTGAATAAAACACAAATTATTTGGGAAATTATTGTCATTTATTTATTTTATGATAAAATTGGTGTGGTTCAATTATGTATGGAACAAAATATAAAAAAAATGGTCGCCGCGTCCTTAGCGACACACCTCCATCCGATATGGTCCAAATTTAATTAATGAGCCGAATTTTCGCATTCTTCAGCTTTTGAATTGTTGTTGACTTATCAAAATACACCATTTCTTTCAAATAACCCCAAAGAAAGAAGTCCAACGGTGTCAAATCACATGATCTTGGCGTCCAATTTACATCGCCACCAACGTGAGATATCACGGCAATTGAATTT
Source organism: Eupeodes latifasciatus (assembly GCA_920104205.1). NCBI lineage: Eukaryota > Metazoa > Arthropoda > Insecta > Diptera > Syrphidae > Eupeodes > Eupeodes latifasciatus. The sequence goes on along the minus strand of OV049926.1, from coordinate 48,642,190 downwards.
GTCGCGCAAAAGAACCTTTGTGGTCACACACACAAATTCAACTCGCGTCATATTTCCTTATTAACGAATTCGCGGCGAAGCGAAAATAGTTCTTCTTATATTCCAGTGATTTGACACTTTTGGTTTGCCTTTTTGTTCTTATATTCCAGTGATTTGACACTTTTGGTTTGACAGCTTTCCACAAATTTTGGTTTGTTTTGATTGAATTTGTGAAAGTTGTGGTAATTTATTCAATAAACAATATTAAATTTAAAAAATGGAATCAATTATGATATTTGATATTTATTGATTAAATAAACAGCTGTACATAATAATTGACTTATACATAGTACAGGTTATAATACAATATGGTGTATTATGGTGTATATTTAAATAAATTAAAATAAAGCTAACTCACATTTTTATATAATTACAATCAAAAAAGAATCCACGAAATCGAACAGTGAATAATAATAAACATTCTTTCGCGTGTGAATCCGCCAAAAAAAAAGCTGTCGGATTTCAATTCGCCAACAAACATTATGACATTTCAAATTCGCCTTCGAATTCGTTAATTGGTCGAATTCAAAACGAAGAAGGCGAAAACGAAAGCAATAATTGAAAAATGGCAAACTCGCTAGCAAAACGATTCGCCGCGAATCCCATAATCAGGCCCCAGCTCATCTTACGCTATCGAATACCATTCACAGTAACTGCTTGACTTCGCTTCATAAACCGCACCAAACAGACACTCTTTGTAGGTGCATTGGTTTTTCGATAGTTCCTGTTGGATTACCATTCGCCGAAATTGCGGCAATTCTACTTATTGACGAATCCACTGAGGTTAAAATCTGCTCTTCATCACTTAAGATGATTTTCACCGAAGATTGATCATCCACTGTTGCCATTTCTTGCCACCACTCTGACCATTGACGACGCTTGAAATGGTCAAGAGTCAATTCCACCATGTAAGCATGTAAATGCATGCCTTTATGCATTAGCGTGAGAGGTGCAATTGTTGGGAACGAGGACGAGTTTAGGTGAAAGGCAGCAGTACGAGCTGCACATACCCGGTTTGCTCAAATTTCTCACGATTTTTCCGCTTGTATGCACATTTGGACGATTTAATTAATCGAACCAATCACAAAGTGCATTTTGAGTTGAAAAGCGTAATCCTCCCCCAACGCCACTATCCATGGTACTTGCATCGAGGAGAATTGAATTGAACAACTATCAGTCCTAGGTACATATGTGCATCACAAACCACTTATTGTGGAGTGATCACATATTTGACATCGCCAAGAATGTTGCTAAGTGTTTTGGTTTTCTCCGAAGATGCAAGAAATTTTGTACGCCTTCTGATCTGGCTATAATTTACAAAGCTTTTATTCGTCCTAAACTCGAGTATAACTCTCATATTTGGGCTGAAGCCCCAATAACGTACTTGATCGTTCTCTCACCGAGACATTTGCTTCTCTTGAACACCGCCGCAAGGTCTTATCTCTTATGCCTGTCATTGTTTTATCGTTATTTTTATAAACAATGCTCTATAGCAAAATAGCCAGTTGCATTCCTCCCCTTAAAAAATTCAACCGTTATACCCATACTGCTAGGAATGCCCATCAGTTTACCCTTGAGTCCAATTTCGGACGTACTGTTAAGTACAGAGATTCTTTCTTTAGCCGCACTACGCGAATGTGGAATGCGGACTCAATATTTCACACTCATTATAATGTGCAGACATTCAAAACCAATGTGCATCGGTTTCTCCTTTCTAATCCTATCCTCCTTTCCTAATTGCTCGCACTATGTTTAATCATTTTAAGGGTATTCATAACCCCTTTAGTGCGCGCACAATATTAAAAAAAAAAACGCCCATTTTGATAATAACCTTGAGTTAGTCTGAAATGGAGAAATGTCAAATTAAATACAGAAAAAAAACTTGACGTTTAGGTGTGGTTCACATTCAACATCGGCCTTAAAATTTTAACCACCCATTATTTATATTTTTAAGATAAAATATCACTTGTAATTGATCTTCAAGTTTTAAATATCAAAATAGGATGAAAAATCAAGTAGGTTAAAAAATTCTACATTCTTCTTGTCAGGGGCGTCTTTAGACTTTTGCCCAACCAAAAAACCAAAAAAAAACATAAAACAGATATTTTTTTATACTTTTATAATTTTTTGAATTTACTTTCAATAGTTGAACATTTTTCTTTATAGTTGATTTTTGATAATTTTTATTGTTTTTTTGGTTGATTTCTAATGTTTATATATATATTTTTTTTAAATTTTATGTTTAAGTATACAATAAAATATTATTGAAGGCATACTTTCTTGACTTTGTCAGTTGCAAAACCATGAATTAAGTCATCAAATTCAATTTCCTGCAGTAATTCATTTTCAATTGATAAAATTGACAAGCTGTCTATCCTTTTTTTTTTTTTTTTTTTTTTTTATAATAATACATTTATAAAAGTAACAAAGGATAATTATAGAAGTTTTAAAAGAAATATTATAAAAAAGAATAGTTATAAATGGCACTCAGTATAATTAAATGACTTATGTGGGGTGAACAATATTAAGGAACATAAAATAACGAGAATACACAAATTAAATACAAGAATAAAAAAAAGAAAGAATAAAACATTATTTTTGTTATAAAAGACAAATAATTAAGTTTAAAACTAATTGATGTAGGTCAACAAAACTTCGATTTGGTTATGATCAATTTCAAGAAGCCATATTTTAATTTTCTGCAAGTATAATTTTAAGGTTCGAATAGAACGCATATTTTCGGGAAACATATTAAAGAGCTTGTAGGACACAATGGAGTAGAAGTTTTCTAAAGTGAGTCGTTCGAAATGAGGGGACGGATACATAGCTGTCATGGTTGCTTCGCAAATTGCGAACCTCAGAGTTTGGACTCTGTAGATATCCACATCTCATAAAGAATATTTTAGAAACTTTAAAATAATATAAATGTCTCAGAGGTAGAATGTTCAGTGATCTAAAGAGCACCATAGAAGGATACAACCGGTTGACCTCGCAGATTTTTCTCATAGCACACTTTTGCAAAATGACCAGAGGCTGAATTTTAGTTAGGTAAGCACCACCCCAGCAACTAATCCCATACTGAAGTTTAGAATGGAAAATTCCAAAATAAGCTGTTTTTAAGGTTTTGAGATCACAAAATCTTTTGAGGTGGTAAAGACTACGGATTGAAGAACGTAGATATTGCTTCAAAGTTGAAATGTGATTTGTCCAACTCATATTTTGATCAAAAGAAATACCTAGGTATTTAAAATCATTAACAATTTCAACATTAAAACAATTGTCACAACAGACTTTACCTTCATCAAATCGCGATAGAGCGTACGTTGGCAGTTTTGAGCATGGAATAATATATTTACATCTGGAATCGCTTGTGTTCTTAAACTGAAATACATCAATTTAGTTTTGTTGCTTACATTAAGTTTGTGTTTTGCAAACCAGATACGCAGTAGGTGGATATCTAAATTTAGATCAGCCACAAGGCTAAGAGGGCTAGGTGAGGTATAAGCTATACCAAGATCGTCAGCAAAAGCAGTAACCTTACCAACGAATGGAAGGCTGAACAAAGAGTTTATATAGACGAGAAACAGGATAGGACCAAGGACCGACCCTTGTGGAACACCAAGGTTTGAAACCCTAGTGTTACTTAAAAAATCTCCAATTTTCACTCTTTGGGTCCTGTCTTTTAAATAGGACACAAGCCAGTTATAAAAAAAAACCACGGAATCCGATATTATGTAATTTTTTAAGAAGAATGCTATTGTCGACTGTATCAAATGCTTTGCTTATGTCTACAAACAAACCAGCACAATATTTTTTGTCATCTAAGCCTTTATTAATTAAAGTGCAAAATTCAAGAAGAGCATCTTCAGTAGAGAGCCCTTCTCTAAAACCGAACTGAGAACTATTGAAGAAATTTATTTTGTTAAGATAACGTAACATTCTATATTTAACAGCTTTTTCAAATATTTTCGATATGGAGAATAGCAATGAAATAGGTCTGTAATTATTGACTTCTTTTTTATTACCTTTTTTAAAAAGTGGAATAACGCTAGCACATTTTAATTTAAATGGAAAAATCCCAGTTCCAATGCTTAAATTAATATATTTATTAAGTTAAAATATCAATATTCAGATCACCTAGTATTACAAGATTAGGTGATTTGATATTGTTTAACAAAGTTGAAAATTCATCCAAAAATGAATCTTAACTATGGGAATGAAGTCTATAGACACAAACAAAATTAAACAGTTTACTACATATAACACATGAGAACTGGATGACATCCGCGGACAACAAACAGTGACGCACAACATTATCTCGCAATGACTCACGTACAAAGGCTCCCACTCCACCTGCAGAATATGCTTCGTTTGTATTTGAATAGAAATTATATCCATCAATTGAAAAACTATCACGTTCGTAATCAAAAATCCATATTTCGGAAACAAAGATAAGATCTGGTAAGTATGCAAGAGCTTCAAGATTGCATACAAGCAAATCAAAGTTTTGCCGCAAGCTACGCATATTTTGGTGAACAACAAAAAAAGAATTGCCTACATCAGAGTTACAACAAAAAATATTATCGTTTATATATCTTATAGTAGAGGTTGGAATGTTGCTTATGTGATCTAGGCTTTCGAATGAATTAAACATTATCATAAGGATTTTATTTAGAAAATTACATTTATTTAGAAATTACATTTCTTAGCTTCAATAAAAAGAGCCCGAGTGTAGCTTGTAAAGCAATCATTGATAAATATATCACTATTGCCATCAGGAACGAAGAGAGAAGACTTTAGTTTCTTAACAGCTTTCTTCTTGCTCTTCATAATCAATTGTTTGGTGTGTAGGGAGGCAAGGTGAACACAGAGAACATCTCTATACTTCTTTTTATTTAATGAAGGGTCAGTAGAGTTTCGATTCCATACGCGCTTAACAAAGCATTGCTGAATGTCAGCTGGGGAAACAGAAACATCTAGTCCACTTTGAAATATTTTTTGTGCACATTCAATCGCATTGTTGTTGTTAGCTCCAGGTACTCCAATAATTTCGATTATGTTTTCCATATGTTTTTGCTCTCTCCAATTTAATTTGCTCTCGAGAGTATTAATCTTTTGTTTAAGTATTTCGTTTTCGTTTTTCAGCTGCTGGACTGTGCTGAGAAAGTCACAGTTAATTTTTTTCAAAGAAATAATTTCCTCATAGAGCATATCCAAGGTGATTGAGTTTTTTATATGTTGATCGTTTGTCGCAGTGGCTGTTGTGAACTGATGTTCGCCGGATGATTCATCGATAGGTTTATGTGTGAATTGCTGATGTGCTTCTAGCTGCTGCCGTCCGTTTACCTGCTGTTTTACGTTTGATGTTTGACATGAAGAACCAGTTGCATCTCCAATATTTCCATCAAAATCATTTGTTGCACTGTAAGGCGCATGCTTTTGGTTTTTAGTGGGGGCAAGTGCATTGAGATGAGTGGATGTCGATTGCAAATTAGGTGATGATCTGTTATCATTTACATTATCCTTTGTTGTTGTTGACTTCTGAGCAGTTGGAATTTATCTTGAGGATTTGTGTTTACTAGAAGAGTTTGGCTTTGATGTAGTTGTTGAAAGCAACGGTTTTAATGGAGTCTCTTGATGATGAAGAGACATACGTCGAAGAGTACAGCATTTAGCACAGCGAAAGAAAGAGTCTTTAGAATTCATAAAAAACTCGATGTCAGCAGAAGTTAACTTCGCCCACGACCCGTGACAAAATAAATTACAATCAGTGCACTTGATTCTAAAAGCATCATTGCGATCAATTTTTTTATTACAATATAGGCAAGCCATTACGAAAATTGACAAAACGAAGAAAAGAGTATTTTATTTTCAACTTGAAAAGAACTTGACTTAAAAACAAAAATGTGCGCGCCCCACGACACGTCCGTTCACGGCCAACTTTTTCTCTCTCTTGTAGCATTTTGCTTCGAAGTTAATTTTTTATCCGGTTCAATTTCGAAAATGAACGCTCTCCACTGCAGTTTGAAACCATCAAAAATAAACAAAAATTCTAAAGGCAGTTTCTACATTTGGAAATGTGTTCCCAATTTTATCCACTGTAATTTATTAGACTGTACAATTTTGATATTGTAATAAGATCTTTATTTACATCTTTATTGAATTCTTTTAAATAATGTACGAGGTGCAGGCATTCTACCTCAAGTTCTTTTGCATTAACATCTCTATGGTATTTTTTTGAAAACTGTTCGCAAGAATTTTGCGACTCCACTGAAGTCAAATATTGCAATCGACAAAAAAAGACAAACAATGCTTTCATTTCTTGATAGCAATTGGATCGTATTTTTAATTGCAAAGTAATAGTGTCAATAATTGGAAAAAAAGTTGATATTTTAAACTTTTCTTTCCCAAGTAGCTGGACGGATGGATGCAGGACCATCAAAATATGTGGCACGCGAACTTCGTACTATTTTTCGTTGAATTAAATCTTTATAATTAGCATCCGGATTCTGAATTTTGGCACACGCTTCAAATGTATCAAAATTCTCCCTTAGATCATTTATGAAAGAACATAGTGAACAAAGCAAATTGGCAGCAACGTCAATGGTTATTGTTTCTTTCTAATATTGTTCTCCAAATTTCTGTTAAAATGAGGAACTCCAGTTTTGACATTTTCTTAGACAGGCTAAGCACTTCGCTTTTTGTGTCTGGAGCTTGCTCTGGATCTCTAAAGATAGATGTCAAGGCTTATAACCATGATGGAGCGCGTTAACTGCATCAGCTCGTGCAAACCATCTTGTTTCAGAAAGGCTTTTAAGAACTCTATGTGAACCTAATCATTCATTCAATTTATTCCAGCGATGGGTATAGAAGCAGAAAAAAAGTTGTATATTTTTTGAACCACTTGAAAGAAACTTTTTGCCTCCTGCACACAACCAGCCGCATGAAGACCTACTAAGTTAAGAGAATGTGGTACAAAGGTAGCAAATTCGCACTTCTCCTTTATAACATTGCTTGCAATCCAGAATATTTTCCCGACATTAGACACAATATCATAGCTTTGTCCTCTACAATCCTCTATTGAAATATCATAATTTTCCAGAAATGTCAAGATTGTGTCAGCTAAATATTCAAAATTGTTCTATCCGACTCATCATGGGACAACTTTGTGTTTGTTTATGGAGTGAGTTGAAAAGCCAACATGTGTGCAGAACTGTAGAGTAGAACGAAAGCAGAGTTGTTAAAATAATGTTGACAGCGTGTGCAGGTGTATGATTAAAGATACATGTTGCCAGAAGTTTAAGATGTTGAGGAGAAGAATTTCAACGGAACGGAAAGTAAAATGAAACTGGTTTTTCTTTATATATACCTTATTTCGTTTTCTATATATGTAATTCTTGTATAGATTCATTCATTTTGAGTTGGTGGATTTTGGGGTCAAATAATTGCGGGGCCCTGGCCCACCGGGCCCATGTCTAAAGACGCCACTGCTTGTTGTACGTCCAAAATATACCTGAATGATAACCTGAGATGCATTTCAGGAAGTTCAAGTGAAATAGAACTTGATCTTTTAATAAAACATTGCTTGTGCAAATATGTATGTATGTATGTATAGATAAAACATTGTATCTTCTACCCAAAGGACTTGTTATTGGATTTAACCAATTTCGATTCCCAGGTTCCTCTAAAGGTAAAGAAATAGTCCGAGGACTTTACATACATACATTTGTGTATGCATGGATCTTTTAATTTGTCAAAACAAGAACAAAAGAAAGAATTCTCAATAAAGATGTCAAAAGCCATCATATTCCTTCTCCTGGCATTCAATTTATCATCATTATTAATTTGTCACTCAATATCAAACGAAACATAATTCATTTCTTTGTATTTTATTGATACACATACCTATACATTACATTATTATTATACTTATGTTTATAGGATCAAATAGAAATTAAAGCTTTAAGAGAAAAAGAAAGTAAAAAAGACAAGAAAATCAATTTTAACAAGAAAAATTGTATTATTCTTGGCTCCTACATCACTCCCAAAAAATAAAAACAAATGAAACAATTAACAACTGTTCCGAAGCCACAAGTTCTTCCCGAACATAATATAACAACAAAAATGACAAAGAACCATCATCAAGAACAGAAGAAGACAGAAGAGACATGCGGAGCGGACGAGGAAACAAAATTGACACGTGTTGGAGTTCCAAATACCTCCCTAACCTACCTACCTATATATATATATATATATATATATATATAAATATATACAAACATATATATGTATGTATGTATATGTAGGTACTTTCAAAACTTTTAGTTAAAATTTATATAAAAACAAAAATATAAAAGTATATCTAAACTTCTCGTATATACATGTACTTATGTGCATAAGCTTGACGCTTGAGTTTATATTTTTGATGTTTCTCTTTGCTTTCTCTACTTCTGAATTTCTGATATGTTGGGGAAGGCAAAATTCGTTTTCATTATGTATCTACATATATCAATTCCATATATTTATGTATATGAAAATGTGTTCAAGGATAAAGTTCTGAAACTAGAAAACCACACCGCACCCCCTTATACCACCTACTAGTTCTTGGATTTTCCGTGTTTGTATGAACGTATATGTATGTACGAGCATGTATGTATGTGTGTTGTGCTATATTTAGGAAAGCAAGGACGAAACGTTTTATTTTGGAAAAAACAAAAACACAAAATAAGGAAATATTTCATCCATCTGGGTCAGTGTTCAGGAAAGAAGAAAGTTTTGTGCAGACAAATTGTTGAGGTGCAAAATGAAATGAGCAATTTTTCAATTAAACTACTTACTTTATTTTGATGCATATTGCTATAAAGTTAAGGACATTAGACTTCTTCTTCTTTCTTTTTTTTGTTTTTAAGATTTAGGATACAACAATTATCAGTTATTCTATTTTAATCCTTTCACTTCGTTTGACCACTTTTTTGGAATACTTGAATCCATTCAATTGTTTCCAGGGAGGGAGTTGTTGTTTAATTTTGATAAGCAAAGTTTTTTCTGTCGGATTTAATTTGCTACTGAAGAGAAAATCTATGGAATTTGGTAAAAAGTGTACAAAATAACATAATATTTTCTGCTAAATACTGCAAAAATGTCTGTATAGAGTAAATTTGAAGTCCAATCTGGCAATACTGTTTTTCGGAGTCGGTCTTTTAGACAGATGTTACTTCATTTATTCTTAGTTTGGTTTGCCATTTTATAAATATACTAGCGGCCCGTCCCGGCTTCGCACGGGTAGTCATAAATAGGTACTGATATTTAAGTTATAAGCATGCTAATTAAAACGACCATGAATCACTAAATTAGAAAACATTTTTTTGTCCTATCATTAATACTCTACGCAGCGTATTAGATGAAAGACGTTTTATGGTTAATTTTTTTACACCTTCGGTTGTTCGGTTGGTTTTAATAGGAATTTCTAAAGATTTCTATAGTAATATAGTACTAAATATAGCCTAAGACTTATGAAACTTACGATTAATAACAAACATCAACATTGACAATCAGTTTATTGTTAATTATAAATTATTAAGACCATTAATCGAAATATAAACTATCCTATATCTCAAGTTAGACCAAATTACACATAAAATGCCAACTTTCATCGAAATCGGTTGACTTGGTGAAGAGTTCACTGGGAACATACATATGACACTGGATTTTTATACATATATTAAGATAGGGTCCGTCAAATACCTTTTTTTTTGAAAATGCTATAAAAACATCGAGTGTAGCTTAGGCTGTGTAGCACGTAGCGCCGTCGTGTTGAAACCAAATGTTGCCAATATCCTCCTCCTCCTTTTGCGAACAAAAATTTGTTTAACATGGCCCGATAACGATCGCCATTGACTGTAATGGCCACTCCTTGCTCATTTTCGAAGAAATGTGGCCCAATTATGCCTCTGGACCAAAATCCGCACCAAACAGTGACTCGTTTTGGGTGTACCTATCGGCTTTTCAATTTATGCGTGCGGGTTTTCTGTGCCCGAAATGCGACAATTTTGCTTTTTTTACATATCCCCCAAGATCAAAATGAGCTTCATCTTCTCCAAGCGTTATTCCCAGCTCCGTTCAAGTGTATACACAACCATATTCGTTCAGCGGAAGGATAAAACTAATTATCTGTCAAATCAGACATGAGCTAAGTGTTACCATTCACGAAATAAGCACTAATTAAAAAAAAAACGTTAGATGGCGGACCCTATACATAATTTGACTTACTTATGCAAATTTATTACCAAAATATTTTCGCAAAATTCATCAATACATATATTGAAGAAAACTTTTGGTGAGCGAATTATATCTGGTTGTAGGCCTGTGGCCTGGCCTTCAACTATATTTGCGCGGTTTTGTGATGTCGTTTGTTTATGCAGGTAAGCCTGACACGATTAACGCCTTTACATACGGCTCCAATTGCTGTAATAGGTTGGTCATAACACTAAATTATAGGCGTTTTATTTCTTCTTGAAAACCTCACGTCTAAAAAGCACCCTGTACAAGAGTACGATAACTTAGGCGCAGTGTTTATTCGTCCTTATTCTGAGTGTTAGCACTGAATTTATGTGAACAAACTTACACAAATACGCAAAAATATTAAAATGTTATAGAAATGTAGTTTTATAGCCTTTTCACACCAAACCCAAAACCGGGTTTTCGGCAAAAAGTTTTCAAAAACCCGAAAATCGTTCACACCGAACATTTACACGTTTTCATTTGACATTTAAATTTGTTTAACACCGGCTGTCAAATTTTGTATTGATGAACAAATTTGTGAGTAAAAAGTTTTGTTCTTCTCAAATTATTTGTGAAAATAAAATGAATTCTAACCAATTGAAATTGATTTTAATACATAAAAAGAAAGTTGAACAAAATATGAAGATTTTGTTAAACTTTTTTCACTATCTCAAGCCTCTATCATAAAAAAAACGTCGTTTTCTTTTGCAAATCCTGGAACTTCGAAAGAAAAGAAAAGCTTTAATTGACACAATTGAAAATCGTAATCAACAAAGAAATATGTGGACAAAGGTTAGCTTGTTATAACATTTCAATTAATAGGAAGTTATGTATAGCATATATCTAAATATTTTATGCAGGTACGTACCAGCACTTTTTGGGAACGTGAAATGTTAGTAAACGATGATGAGTATTTCAAACAACATTTCAGAACGAGCCGCAGAACTTTCAATATACTCTGCAATGAACTAAAGGATCTGGAAATGCATGATACAAACTTTAGCCTTATGTAGGTACTTATCAAGTAGATCTATACGAGCTCCAAAAAAACGGATGGGATCCCGTTATTGAGTGGTTTAACAAACGTTTCGATACGAACATACAAAAAACTCCCAGTATATCACCACCCACCGTCTCGGATGCGGATAAAATGAAAATATCCAAGTACTTCCTTTCACATAGTGAAGATGTTCTATAGGGTATGTATTCTCTCAAGATTCAATTTTTTGAAAATTCTTGAAGTGCAAACATTCTCCTAAGGATTTTTCTTTGCCGTCGACACCCTTAAGTCGATAATCCTTGCCTGTGCTGTGATAGAGCAACATATCAGCGTAGACAAGGCCGTAACACTAGCTTGTCTCGAAGAAGAGTTTCAACTGAAGTTCTGGGGACGGGTGGAATGGGCTCACGACATGAACCAACAAGAACTACAAGCTCGCTTGGCTGCAGCTATCCTCTTTGTTCACTTCAACCGGTCCGAACAATTCACTAAGGAGAAGCTAATTGTCTAGAAAATATATCATAGAATCAACAACAAACAAAGCTGTTATAATAAAAATTCATTTTATTTAAAACATTTTCTTCTTCTTTCACAACAAATTCAATCCAAAATACTGAGCTTATGGCCAAATGTGACTTCAGAATCGCGATATATTGTGGCCGTCCGAGCAACTTATAGGCGGGGTTGAGAAGATTCTGAACGATTCCGTGTAGGTCCTTATGGCCGGAGCAGAAAAGGTCAATTCCTAGTTCCAGATTCGTACCAAAATCACACTCATCCAGAGCGATCACTGAAGCTTTAATGATGGGCTGCAATTTCTCCATGACTATCTCTTTGGCTTCTTCCTTTGAGGACTCGCCTGGCTTGTCCAAAGCACTGAGGATCTTCTTGATGTTGGCATCGCTGTCCATCAAGGGGCGATAGCCCACTGTTGTGGTTTTATTCACTGGAACAACGATTCCCACATTGTGGAATGTTTTGGCGCAAATTTTCCTACCTCGGTGCGACTTAGCCTCCACCAGAGATTTTCTTTCATACTTATTTTCCTCCACAAATGAACTTATCGCCTTTCTCATATCTCCCAAACCCTTGTGATTGAACGGAGTTACCGGAAAGTCTTTCTCCAGGTAGTAAGCGAAAGCGTCGAACATATTTGTGGCGACGAGTTCGAAGACGCATCCCTTGGAAACGTCATACCGAACTATGAGCAAGTCTTCCTCGTCCAGTAGCCATAGTGAATTCCGGCTCCTCGCTTAACAAAAAGCGTTTGAAACTGGAGAATCATAAAAGAACCGCCAGTGCCGCAAATAGTCACCGGGGCTCTTATTCTCGACGTTGCCAAATTTTCCATATTCTGTAAATAAAAAACAAAAAGCAATAATTCTTATTTTATAAGGAAATTGTATAAATAATTTACTTACCACGACAAAATTTATTTCAAAATGAAATACTTGTTTTGACAGCAGCCATCAGGTGTTTTATTTACATTAATTTGAGCGTTGAATGTTTCGAAAGGTTTGTTTGTTTAGTTCTACTTTGAATTGCTACTAGTTTTCGAGAGGTTTTATATAAAACTTGTGTTTTCGTAAAAACTTGTGGTTTACCAAAAATGTATGGGAAAACTTGAGTTTTCGATGTAGGTTTCCAGAAAAAAAACGATAATTTCGCGAAAACCGGGTTTTGGACTTGGTGTGAAAAGCCTATTAGACAACATAAAATCATCTTATTGTTTTCAGTTTTTGATTGAGAATTAAAACAACTATCAAGTAATTAAAGCTAATTTAAAATTTAATTTCACAATTTCGTAAAACATGCGTATAAACTTACACTTTAAATTTTTGTTTTGTAATTTAAATTTTGCATGCGAATTTTACAAAATCAATTGATATAAATAATTCAACTCAAATTTTGTATTATAGAACGGACTTCGGGCTTTTAAAGTTCGTATAGTACTTTATTGTAAGTATTGCCGTTGTTTTTTTAGTATTCTTTTTTCATTTTTCTTAAACTGGCTTTACCTTTTGAACGGGGGTGATAGATTTCCCCTCTCATGGTAAAAAAAATGGTTGTTTTTGCGCTTAGTTATCGTATTCTCCCCTAAACGTCAAACTGATTCGCATCAGAGAGTTAAATATGAACACGTTCCAACAAATAAAGTCCCTGAAAACTCAATAAGAGCTTACATAAGCATTGACTTTTCTCCGAGATTTCTTCTAAACAAATGAGCAAACAAAATTATAGAGCTCTGTTATGGCTGTCAAAAATGAAAATGTCAGAAATTGAAGGTGGTTTTATTCAAGACGCCCGATTATGACGTCTTATCATTTTATCATACTCCCATTATTTTTTGTTAATTTTGATAAATATTTAATTGGTTATAATTTATCAAGTGGGTACGAGCTTTAATGATGAAACGTCAAATGTAATCTCCTGGAGTCAGATCAGTTTGAACAGCGCTTGCAAAGTTTTCAATATGAACTCAATGCAAGTGCATAAATTAGACATATCAATATTTATCTCCCATCCATTTTTATTTTTAATTTAACTTACTTTTTTTTCCTAACCATGTTTACCAACAGAACAAAAGGAGAATTAAAAGAAAAAAAGATTTCAGAAAATTGGCTTTACCAAAACATTCTTTTTTTCATTATTTTTGGACATCGAATATTTGAGAAATCAGTGACAAAATTTTGCTTTTAAAACTAATATCTGTGTGCTATTAAAAGATGTGCAGATCAAACAGGTCTTCTTATCAAACGTAAGGCACATTCAACGTTTTTTGACAGCTGAGAGTTAAATGTCTCCTAAGTTAACAAATATTTTTTTAAATATGAATATTTTTCAAAAATACAAAATTATTTATTAAAATTTTGTTTCATTTTGTTCTTTTTGGGTTTAATAATAATTGTGTGCCGCTTTATTTATATTGGTTTTAAACGAAATTGAAGTTCCAATCTGACTTTACTTTCATTTTCTACGAAAATTTACCTGAATAAAGTTGAATCTGTTTTGTTTTTTCTTATAAATATTCAAAGTACTTTATTTGTCTTTATTTTTCACTCCTATAACACTCCTTAAATTATTCTATTTGCTGTTCTGAGTTTTTTATGGATTGTTTTATTTTCTATTTTTCTTCCTTTTCATAATTTTAAGAAATCGAATCATAGCAGTTCTATTCTCAGATTTCTGACAGCGAAATTGAGAAATTTTGTTAATATTTCTGACAATACGGAAATCTCTGAAATCTAAGAAATATAAACTGGCCAAATATTAAAAATGATTTTTTGACACTCGAATAAATTAAGAAAAGGAGAAGAAAAATGACATTAAATAAAGAAAAATAGCAAGCAAATTTTCATTAAATTTTTATATTCCAAAACCGTTATTTCTAAAAAAAAACACTTTCTTATCTCTCTTGAAAAACAACTTTGGTGTTAATTAAGAACCAAGTCCCTTAATTTACAAAATTTAAAGTAAAATCTTCCTGGTATTTTCCAGGAAAAATGAGACATTGTCTCTCTTCTTCGTTTTTTTTTTTATTTTCTGTCAAAACTGATGCTTTAACTTAGATAAACATAATTACTTATTTTCTGTATTTGACAGCTATAAAATAGAAACCAAAAATTCTGTACGCCAATAACCATTATGGCACCATCTTACTCGAACTTAAATGAAACAAAAATACAAACAAAATTAAGGAAACAAAAGGAAAGAAATATTGGTGTACCTACCTAGTTATTTAACTATGAAGCTACATCGAAACAAAGCGTGGCTGGTGGTGGCGGTGATAATAAAAGCGAGCTAATGTCCTTGAAAAAGTTTATGTATGCTTGACGAACCACACGACCACAACAAAACATACAATACCCAAAGCAGAGCCAAACTAAACCAAGCCTGGGACTGGCTTGGCTCTTGCCATATTATATCCTTTTGCTCCTTATAGCGAGAATATTGTTTTCCATTGCTTTCACTGTAGTATACTCTACATATTTTCTTTAAAGCGAAAAACAAATGTAAAATTAAAAAAAAAACAAAGAAATCAGGAAAATGGAAAAAGAATAAAATATAAAACGGTTGTCGGTCGGCTCCGGCTCCGGCTATGGCTACGGCTCGTGCCATTCCCATCAGTAGGTATCGGAGCCAGCTATATGTCTATTCCAAAAATAACTCAAAATCGATAAAGCAACATTTCGCCCCAGTCATCAGAAGTCCGGTCTCTGTGTTTTCTGAGTTCTGTGTATATATTTTCTGTGAGATGAGACAAAGTGGAGTGGCACTTTGTCACAGAGAATTATTATTTTATTGTCACAGATGAATCAAAGTGTCACCCCAATGGATCACTTTATGCGATGCCAGATAGGGCTTTTAGTATTATTAGGTCTATCCTGTGCCTGAGATTTTTTTCGCTGCTATGTATATGTTTTGTTTTGTTGAGGAGGTTGTTAAGTTTTTATTAATTTGTCTATATAGAAAATTTTATGGATTTACAGTTTATTTAATAGACATTTCAAAATGATGTCAATGTGAGAGTTAAAATGAGCAATAGAAATTCAAATTTTAATAGACACATGTAGCTAGCTATAAGAATTAAAT
Organism: Eupeodes latifasciatus; assembly: GCA_920104205.1. Lineage (NCBI taxonomy): Eukaryota > Metazoa > Arthropoda > Insecta > Diptera > Syrphidae > Eupeodes > Eupeodes latifasciatus. The sequence goes on along the minus strand of OV049926.1, from coordinate 48,626,277 downwards.
AATGTATAGTAAACAATAAATCCTTTGTTTAATTACTTGGGTATATACATAGGAGAAAGTTATTGATTTATTTTTAAATCATTTGTTATTGAGGGGAACAACAATAAGTTTATTTGCACATCAGTAAATTGAATCATTATTGCTATTTATATTCGCAACATTTGTTTGGAATGTTTAGAAACATCAAATAATAATAAATTTATTTGGACACATCATAAAATAAAGAGAATGTTATTAAAGTCTATTAATTGTTCGATTATGTTCGTAAACTTTAATGCTCTTTTGTTTATATACCTCTACCAAGTCCAACCAGACATTTTTGTATGACACATTTAGTGATGATTCATTCATAATGAATTAGTTTATAGTTAAACAAAATAATTTAAAGTGCATCAAAACAAGTCGCGTATACTTGTTTTTATTGAGAACCTGACAAAATATTTTATTATAAATAAAATACAGGTCATTGTCCAAAATTAGTTTTACTGCAGAAAATATATTTTTAAAACTTAAACAAAAACTAGTTTTTACGTTTAAAAAACAGGACCTTCCAATAAGAGGTTTCATTTGATATTAAACTTATTAGTATTTTTTAAAAAGAAATTATTGTATGTTTATTATATTGTAAAGAATAAAGGTATGCCATTAAATATGGAATACAATATCGGCTAAATGGCTGCCACGGCTACGTAAGCCTGTCTTATTGAAAGTTAACGTCGTTCTCATCAATACCTTTAAATTCCAGCTTCGTAGCCTAATTCATTCACTGTAACAGTTGCACCAGCCTCATTTTTGAAAATGGTAGGTCCAACCACACCACCAGGCTTAAACCAGCAGCAAATAGTGATAACTTAAGGATAGAGCGGCTTCCCAAAACTCATTCTTGGATTTTCAAACTGTATAAATTATCCTTGTAAAATTAAATTCGAATTGCAATCGAATAACTCGAAAATTTGTAATCGAGATCCCTGCTATATGTTGATAGGTCTCTGGGCAATTTTTGTTTCTTTTTCTTAAAGTTTCGACTCAATTTTTCGATCTAAATTTAGTGAGCGGTCATATAACCCGTGTTTTATTGGTAAATCTATCCATAGTATAGTAGGATTTTACACGAATAACAAAAACAATATCCATAGTATGAATAACACCGATAAAAGTTAGAGTAGAATCTCACTATGGATAAGTTTTTGACATTTATACGAGCCTCGAATGGATCTTATGTGATTTCGTTCTCAAATGTTGGTACGATTGATATTGCATTTGTATCTCGATGGCTGTGTTCTTTGAGTAGTTATGGCTGAATCACATACACGCTTCAGCTTCGGCTTCGTCTGCGTTACGTTGGGCATGCTTCGAGGTTGCTTTGAATGACATTTCTATTATTTCATCCGTCCAAAGAGCAAATATTTTGTTTGTTGACATTTTTTTACAGATGTTGAGCTGTCAGACAAAGCAAATGTTCGGATAATTGAACTAGAGCTTCCGTTTGGAGTCACATTACGTTACATTACGTTCTTTTCCTTACGATTGTCAAACGAAACGTGAGGTCGAAGCTCCATTGTGATAGCATGCATTGAATTCCTATGGCTGAACTCGTAAACGTCAGGCGAAGCCGAAGCTGAAGCGTGTATGTGATTCAGCCATTATGCATTTGGAATCATGTGTGTTTTCCATTGGGGGAAAAAATCAATCTATTACTGTTGATATTATTTATCTTACTGGTCTTATTTTGCAAGAGAAAACAATAGAAAAGATATTTATGTTTTGCTATGTTTCCACCAAAGGTTAATCTCAGTTTAGATTAAATAAATCTTTTTTGGTGTTTCCACCGCACAAGAAGATTTAAAAATGATTAAGTTTGACAGCACTTTCTTAAATGCAATTGGTGTTTCGATGTTTCTTATGAAGTGCAAGTGAGATAGTTTGATTCGTGTTATACAATGAAAAACTGAATAGTTCAGCACCATATAGGAATATGCTACCTACTCCATGTGCAATTTTTTTTTTAATTTGTTAGAACAAAACTATATTTTTTGTACACAAACATGCAAATAAACAGACCATAACGCATTATCTGTAAAACCAACTCTTCCACACAGGTTTTTCTTCACAAATTTCCGATCCCCGACCGTAATCGAGCGAATAAAGCTCATTTCAACTCGATTCAGGTATATAAAGAATTTAGGCGAGCTTCAAACTCGCTCCAACACCACATGTTAATGTAGTAGTCTACGAACAAACCCCCTTCTTGAAGTTTTTATTTTATGTCAAATTGTTTGGTTAAAACTTTGAAATCGACTAACACATTACACAGGCGTATTTTCTTGATTTTGATAGTTAACTATCAAAAATCAGCTTACACGATTTCATCCCTGGTCTGAATTTCGCTATTTTTTTTTTGGGATTTTTAGATAAATTATTCTGGCAAATATTCAATTGTATCAACTTTCAAATATAAAAACCGGACTACTGCGGATCGTTTTGTTGACAATTTCTCACTTTACTATATATGGAATACGAAAAAAAAACGCACTTATATTCAGAAGAAATTCTCCATTTGGATTCAATCAGTGTCATCTCTACTTATGTTATCGAAATAGCTTATATCGATTTTGACAGTTGATGGCGGCCATCTTGTTATGATATTAACTCTCAGAAATTTAGTTCATTATATTCAGTAAGTGATGCCAAAGAATCATCACTATAAAACAAAATGTGTTTCAGACATTTTTGATCTTATGTATTAGATTTATGATTTATAAATTTTTGAAAACTGTTGTGCCAAAGTCCGGGATCGAGCTTCTTTAACGAAATTTCAAAAATTCTCATAAAAATTACCAAATTTGGTAGAGGAATTCCGTCATAGAATATTTATGTTAGATTTAAGTACAAGGTTATTTATTATTTGAATTATCTGCCAAGAATTGTGAAAAAGGGAAAAATATATTATACAAAATGATTTTTGAGTTATCGGACGTGTTGGAAAATTAAATTTTGATGCTTGACAATTCAGAATATTCTTCTAAAATGTTGGTGCTTGGCAATGTTGAAGTGACGGGCCTTCTTCTAGAAGTGTCAACAATTTTAGTTTTAGAGCTTGATTTTTAAATTTAGGGGATTTATTGTTTTTTTTTTTTAACCATTGATGGTGTGTATAGGAACTCCAGTAGTTCATTGTATTTTATATCCACTTCAAAATAAGTATAATGCAAAAACGCTTTCTACACTGTTGTTTAAATGTTTATTTTGTTTTAACTACCTTTTCGTTCTGTGCGTTAAATTGATTAACCAACCTATGACAGTTTTTGGATTCATAACCGACATTTTTTAAACACAAAACACGCTAAAATATTAAAATAAACTTCTATTTATAATAATACCACGATGTTTAAGAGACCACTCCATTTTGGGAATTGAACCTAAATGCCTATAAAATGTCTCTCTCTCTTTCTTTTAAAACTAAAGGGTGGTTTTTTAAAAGCTATAGGAAAGTTTTTCAAAAAAAAAAAACACATACAATTCAGAAAAATGCATGAAATCTTTTTTTGAATCGATAGTACGGTTCATATAATTTAATGTTAGAAGATTATTTCATGCAAATGTTGACCTTGACTGCGCCTCAAATGGTCCATCAGCTTAGTCCAGTTTTGGCATACTCTTTCCAACATTTCGGCCGGTATCTCACGAATAAATGCTTCAATGTTGTCTTCCAATGCGTCAATTAAAGGGCTTGTCTGTTTAGATATGAGCTTTAACATAGCCCCACAAAAAATAATCTTAAGGCTTTAAAACGCACGATCTAGGCGCATGCTGTGTGGCATGTGGCACCGTCTTGTTGAAACCACATGTCATGAAAGTCAAGCTCTTGCATTTTGGGCAAAAAAAGTTGGATATTATCTCACGGTAGCGCTCACCATTCACAGTTACGTTACGATTCGCATCATCTTTAAAGAAGTACGTTCCAATGATGCCACCAGCCCATAAACCGCACCAAACTGTAACTTTTTCTGGATGCATTGGTAGCTCTTGCAATGCTTCTGGCTGATATGCACTCTAAAATTGACAATATTCTGCTTATTTACGTATCCATTGAGCCAAAAATGAGCTTCGTCGCTCGCTGGAAGAAGCGCACGATGAACTTTCTTAACAGAGCACGCATTTTGATAATAAAATTCAATAATTTGCAAGCGTTGTTCGTTTGTAAGACGATTCATGGTTAAATTATAGAACAAACTGAAGATGTCTGACAGTGAAACAAAACACGAAACGTGCGCCAGCTGTTTAAACGAGTGTTGCCAAAAAGATAATAGCTAAAAAATCACCCCTCACTATACGTCAATGAACTTAGGACGGTTATATCAAAACAAATATGATTTTTTCTGTCTTCTTGTCTAAAGGCTGTCTTCTTGTCTAAATATGATATTTAGTAGTTTTTCTAGACTCAAATTGTTAGTCTTAAACCAAAGAGAACAAAAAGATTGCTACACCAAATCAAAAACCTAACCTTTTTACCTAACGTCAAAGAATTACAACAGTTGTTAACTGTGGCGTATACGCACTTTTTTATTTAATTTAATTTTTAAAATTTTTTCCTCAATTTTTGTTTGTTAATGGAACGGTAACTAGTATTACACAAAGAAGATATATGTTATTGTAAGTGCAGAAAAACTTCTGCTGGGATTTTAAAACAAAAAGATTAATTTACATTAGATGTCTTTAATGGCTGCGCGAAAAGCGCTAAGGACTTGAATCGAACGACTTGACACCTGATAGTGGGTACAAAATATAATATTCGGTCTACCAATAAGATCAAAATTAATCGCATTTGAGGAAGCTCGAAAATACAATGTCGACACATCTGCAATTGCACGTGCATTGACATCTCTGAAGGTAGATAAATCGATCAGCGAATTGATTAATCAGATGCTGATAAGCAGGATTATCAATTCAAAACTGGGCGATTTTACTACGCAAAGGGGTGTCAGCAGAGGTACGCCACAAGGTGGTGTCCTATCCCCTCTCCTCTGGAATTTAGTAATAAATGAATTACTAACGACTCTAGAAAGAGAGGGATACAGAGTGTTTGCCTATGCGGACGATGTTGCTATTGCAGTAACGGGTAAACATCCCAATATACTAAAATAACTCTTACAAAACGCTTTAAATAAGCTCACCAGATGGGCTAATCGGTGTGGACTAGGCGTTAACCCACAAAAAACCGACCTTGTCCTCTTCACAAGGAAATACAAAGTCCCACACATTGACCCTCCCCTCATAAACGGTGTACCACTTAAATTCTCTGAACAAGCAAAATACTTGGGTCTCATTTTAGATAAGAAATTAAGTTGGAAACCTAATATTCAAGAGAGAATAAACAAGGCCACAGTAGCCCTGTTCTCCTGTAAAAAGGCCATTGGTAATAAATGGGGCCTACAGCCCCGCATTACACACTGGCTATACATCTCGGTCATAAGACCGATCCTTACTTATGGAGTAGCGGTATAGTGGACGGCGCTAGATACAGCGACAAATCGCGATAAACTCAGCAAAGTCCAACGAACAGCCTGCCTGTGTATGGGAGGAGCACTTCGCTCCACCCCCTCCGCCTCACTAGATGTTCTGTTCCATCTAATACCGCTGGACTTTTTCAGCAAACAAACGGCCGCTAATACTGCCATACGGCTTCAGGCCTCCTCTCTGTGGATCAATAATGGAATTGGCCACACCACTATTTTGATTTCGTTCAGAACTATAAACAGTAATATTGACTACACCATACCCCATCCTCAGTTTAATAACTATATCTTCAAAGTGACTATACCTCCCAGGTCTTCTTGGGAGAATACATCATTTTTGAACAATGGTCCTATAAACTTTTATACAGACGGATCAAAAACGGAGGATGGGGTTGGTGGAGGCGTATACTCAGATAGACTTAATTTAAGTCTCTCCTTTCGTCTACCCGATCATTGTAGCGTGTTCCAAGCTGAAATCCTGGCTATAAAAGAAGTCCTATCCTGGCTTAGAGAAAACGTTATATCAACTAATGATATACGCATCTTCTCGGATAGCCAAGCTGCGTTAAAATCCTTAGACTCTGTCTCTACAAATTCACTAACAGCCCTAAATTGTCGATCATCTCTTACGGAGATGGCTACACAGTTCAACATTCACCTTTTCTGGGTGCCGGGCCATAGAGACATTCCAGGAAATTGCAAAGCTGACGAACTTGCAAAAAGCGGAACAACTTTACCTCTGCTGGCTCACAATGCTAGCATAGGTATCCCCTTAGCTACATGTAAACTCATGCTAAAGCAAGATACCATAGAGGAAACAAACTTCAGGTGGAATAACACCACCACCTGTTTAGCGACTAAACGAATTTGGCCTAATCTTAGCGCCAGGCGATCAAAACAATTAATCTCTCTGAGTAGATTGCACATTAGCTACGTTATAGGTGTCCTGACTGGGCACTGCTTAATAGGAAGGCATGCCATTCGACTTGGAGCTCCTGCAAATGATTTTTGTAGGAGTTGCATGGACGAAGATGAAGAGGAGACAATCTCTCATCTTCTGTGCACATGCCCTGCCTTATCACAAAGACGTAGAATCCACCTTGGAGAATACTACTTTAACGATACCAGCGATCTAAAAAATTCAGACATTACTTGTCTCCTACGCTTCATTCGAAGCTCCAATTGGTTCAACGAGTTAAGCTGATTAACTGATCCATGTGGTATCACAAAGGACCATACTTTGGTCTAAGTGTGTTGGACGTCCCAAACCAACAGCCACTTTAACCTAACCTAACCTAAGCTCGAAAATGTTGTTATTTTTTGAGGAACAATCAAATCATTTATGCAAGGAATTCAATGTCTTTTATTTATCAACCATGGGAACGTTTGTATGCTCGGTAACTCATATCTTATAAGAAACAGGCATCTTAGCTCCATTGTCGAAATAAAAGTGTGTATCTAACTTAGACTGATGTTCCTTTATTAAGAGAAGAAACTACACTGGCAATATAGTCTCTTCATCTTCATATTCATCACAGAGACAGTGAGAGAGAAAAAATTAGCTTTTTCTCCATAATTGTAAACACAAAAGAAAGCTTTTTCTCTCACAACATCTTCGCGTGTCCATAATATTGTCCTTGAAGTTCAACACGCATAAATCCTTTGCACAAAGTCTCGTATAATATTTTCAAACCTTTCAACCTTTAAAATTGAGTATGCAACATCCCCTTTAATAAAGCTTTTACTACCTATTATGTTTGCCTCCCACCGCTCGCTCTTCTATAACAAATCAAGGCAAGGGGGTTGACAAGTAGTTACATTATACCACCACACGACGACCGAGGTATAACTGTCTTCGTATTGAGAAAGGTTATTTTTAGAATCAACCCGGGGTGCGATTGCGATGTAGTGTTGGATTTGGGGTGGGGGTGTTGGTGGTGGTGGTGTCGTCGAGGTTGAGGTTGAGGGACACAAATGGGGATGATGATTAAGAGGTTTCGTGTGCTCGTGTCTCTTGTTATACGCATTAGCTCAGCATGAATCAGAGCAAGACAAATGGCTGGAAATCTGAAATAAAATTACATGAAGCAACAAAATAATAATACTAAACAAAAAAGCAAGAAAAAAAACCGTGCCGCCTGAAAAATTGCTGGGCTGCTCCACTTAAGTCTGTTTGTTTTCTTTTAATTTTGTTTTTATTGATATCATTATATAGTATACCCGAACGCCGAACGGGATTAGTTTTGCCGGGCGCAAACTCTTCTTGTAAGGGTCGGGGTCTTTTAGGGTGTTATTGGTATGGTATGGTATGGTGTTGAATATCCTTGAGCAATGGCAATGTCCAACGAAGAATACATACATCAGCTTGCACAGGCACAGCACAGGGAGTTCATAGTTAACAAACAACACAATTTAATGTGATGGCTATGGAAAATGAGGTGAAGGAGATTTGTATATGTTTTTCTGATCCTTCTTCTCTTTGTTGATGACATTTCAAGCTTTGCTGTTGGCATTGAGCCAAGCCAGTCTTTCGCTTTTTGCTATTTTTAGTAACGCACCATGGAAATGAATTTACAATGAGTTTGGATGGATGTTTTTTTTTGTTTGTTTTAATTTCTTTTACATATACATATATACATTTTCATCACACACACACACACACAAATTGTTAAGAAAAAGAGCCTTAATTGAGTGGACTGAATTTAAAAGCCTAAGACTTTGACGAAGAAAAGAAAAAATTAGTCTATTAAAGGTGAAGACACTTCGTATATAAGAATATAAGAGAAGTGTACACCCTTATTGACCAACTTAATAATGTATCCTTCAATATGGACAACATAATTGTCCCGATATATATACTATGGTGGAGTGCCATAACCCCCGCGGCATTAACCCCCGCGGGGGTTAGTTCCCATTCAATTGGGAATTAACCCCCGCGGGGGTTAATTCCTTTTTTAAATGGCATTAATCCCCGCGGGGGTTAATTCCCTTTTTATGTGGGGGTTAATGCCCAATTATAACTGGAAATAAGCCCCACGTTAATAAAAAAACAACAAACATAAAGGAACAAAATTATTTCTTCATTTATTTTTCAAAATAAAACAAAAATTTAAAAAATAAAATAACAACTTCAACAATAAAAAAAATGTATCTTAATCATTTTGAATTGATAGCACGGCGGCGTACTAACAGCTTGGTATGTAAGGGGGGGCATGCTGCCCCCCTGCAACCCCCCTGCTTGGGATCACTATAGGATTTGGGGTGGGTGCGAGTTTGGGTATATGCAAAAAACTCTTGCATTTGAGCACTAAAATCAAAGAAATTCCCAACAAAAAAAAAGCAAGTATGGCTCACAGTTATGAAAGAATCACAACGCATTCGTGTTCTTTGCATATACCCAAACTCGCACTCACCCCAAATCCTATAGTGATCCCAAGCAGGGGGGTTGCAGGGGGGCAGCATGCCCCCCCTTACATACCAAGCTGTTAGTACGCCGCCGTGCTATCAATTCAAAAAAAGTTTTTAGCAAAAGTAGCTATTCTAGACAATAAATCAACCATTTTTGCGTGTTTTGTATGTAAAAAAGTGAACTTTAAATTTTTTTTATTAAAGTTTACGAAGTTTAAAATATTCGGCGTTGTTTCCTTTATTTTTTGGCCTTATTTCTTTTTATAAATCGAAATAAAGCCAAAATGGTTTTATTTCGTTTTGAACAACGAAATAAGGCCAAATTTGAAATTTGGTGTTATTTCATTTGGTACTATTTCACGTCACCCGTATTTTTTGTTTATTTGTTATAGGAAGGTATGTCATAGCTTTCTCAATTCCATTTTGAAAACTCACCATTTCTAAAAAGAATAGATATGTACTTTATTTCTTTTTAAGTTAAAGGTTTAAGTACATTTAAAAATGCGTAAAAAAAAATAAGAATTATTTTCCAAAAATATTTAAATACATTATTTTAAACTTCAACTCAAGGAACAAGATCGCAACTTTGTTGTGCATTTTATACCTATATAATTATTTATTTTTCCTTTATTTGTTTACTATTGTACAGCAAAGCTAAAACAAAAGAAAAAATGGGGGTTAAAGCCATTTCTGAATGGGAATTAATACCCGCGGGGGTTATTTCCTTTTTCTTGTGGGGATTAATGCCACTTGAAAAAGGAATTAACCCCCGCGGGTTTTAATTCCCATTCATTTGGGAATTAACCCCCGCGGGGGTTAAAGCCGCGGGGGTTATGGCACTCCACCATATACTATACATACATATTTCGTTATTGTTCATGTTTTATGTCCCATGTGAACTGTACAGGCTGCCATTTCTGTATATGAAATTTGAATGAACTTGAAGATTGATTACCGAAATAATTTTGTCAAAAAACATTTTTTCTCTTATATCTGTGTAAATCAGATTCAATGATAGACTTATGTCTTTATTTACATGTTTATTATGCATGAAACATATTTTGAGAAAGTTTGTAACTTAAATTCAATGAAGTTGGAATAAATAGGGTTCATAATGTAAAAGATATTTGATGACTTTCAGAAATGTCCTATAGTTGATAAAAAAGACATTTTATAAATTGCGTGTAATTAAAGCCAAGCAAAATGATATTGAAATAAATATTAAATGAACCTTATTAATAGAACCACTTGTGTTTGTGCAAATTTTTTTCAATTTTATAGAATTTGTATTTTGAAATATTCTTGTCGATTATAGGATCCCCAAAATTTGATTTCCGTAAAATTGACTTAGGGGCCAGTTATATGTAGCTATCATTGAAATCGATGCGGAAAATTTTTTGAATCGATATTTGACGGTGTTTCCCTTTGATTAGAAATAAAAATTATATACTCATCGATCGGAAATCACACAAAGAATTTTTTTTGAGAAAAAAAGTATGATTGCGTACTTATTTTTCTCTAAAAATGTATTTTTCTATTTTCCGGACGGAAATTCATTTTCCTGAACAGCTGATACTTTTATGTTCAAAATTGAAACGAATCGTTCCACTGATTTGTGTTCCAATTTCACACAATTCCAATGACAGATTTCTGTCAGTAAAAGTTTTTCGGTGGATTTCAATCAAGAATTTGTTTTCAATTACAGAAATTTTTAATGATAGCTATAAACAACTTTTTGAAAAAATTCCAATGTTTGTTTTCAATGATGAAAACCAATGATAGCTATAACTGGCGCCTTAATCCACAACTAATTCACATTTACAATAAATAAAAGATTTGTCCAATAAAATCTTTCATTTAAAAAAAAAAAACGTTATGCTGTCATACTCCCAATATTAATGGTTTAACTTCCATTTTACAATAAAATAAATATTAATTGATTTCTCCTAAAAATTACATTTTAAACTTATATTAGGAACTTATTGTAATGGGTCCGATTTGTCGAATTGAAAATTTTGACATTTCTCGACGTTTCAAGGCCCTAGAGTCGAAATAAAAGATTTTTAGAGAGCTGTCTGTGCGTGCGTGTGTACGAACGTCGTCCATAGCTCAAGAACCAGTAGAGATATCGACTTCAAATAAATTTTGTTATACAGATAATAATGCAGAAAGATGCAGAAAGGACTCTCAAAAAAATTACGTGGGTGGTTTTATTTACCATAGCAATTTAAAAAAAAGGTAAACATTTTAGTTAACCCTAAATATCTCACGAACCAATAACGCTAGAGACTTGAATTAAATTTTATATTATGTATTGTAACGTGATACCAAACAAATATATTTTTGGAAAAAAATCCAATTAATGGTTTTTTTTTACAAAATAAAAAAATAAAAATATTTCTCACCTCGAAAACTTTACGAACAAAAATTATTTTATCTCCAAAATAATTTTGTGCAACGAAAAATAATGTTTTTGACATCCGGTAAAATTTTGAGAAAAATCGAACTGACAGTTTTTTTTATTTAAAAAATAAAAACATAAAAAAAATTACTCAAAGTTGGTAAAAATTGATTTTCGACACAAATATCTTTTCAAAACTTTGAGATATTGGTTTTAAAATAATTTTATTTTTAAAAAACATTGTTTTCAACATTCGTTAAAATTTTGAAAATAAAAAACCGAATTTATAAAAAATAAAAACCTACAAAAAAATACTCAAAGTTGGTAAAAATTAATTTTCGACTCAAATATCTTTTCAAAACTTTAAAATATTGGCTTTAAATTAATTTTATTTTATAAAAAATAGTGTTTTCAACATTCCGTACAATTTTGAAAAAAATTGAATGAGTTTTTTTTTGTAAAAAATAAAAACCTACAAAAAAAATTCCTCAAAGTTGGTAAAAATTGATTTTCGACTCAAATATCTTTTCAAAACTTTAAAATATTGGCTTAAAAATAATTGTATCTTATTAGAAATATTGTTTTCAACATTCGGTAAAATTTTGAGAAAAATCGAATTGACAGTTTTCTTACAAAAAATAATAACCTAAACAAAAAATAATAAAAGTTGGTAAAAATTGATTTTCGACCCAAATATCTTTTCAAAAATTAAAAATTTTGGCTTCAAACTAATTTTATCTCACAGAAAATATTGTTTTCGACATTCAAGTATTTTTTTTATAAAAATCCAACATTTAGTTTTTTCATACAAAATTAAAATCTACAAAAAATAGTACGCAAATTTGGTAAAAATTGATGTTCGGTTCTCAATATCTCGTGAACAATACAAGATATTGACTTCAAATTAATTTCATTCATCCAATTTATATTTGTTTATATAATAAATAAAAGCTTTTTAGAAATGCTACTAAAATTGGTAAAAATTGGTTTCGACTAAAAATTTCGCTAACAAAAATAAATTTTGAAAACAAATGTAATTGATGTACAAAATATTGTTGGTAATTTAAAAATTTTTAACAATAATTCCACTGGCAACTTTTTTAACAAAACACGAAAACCTACAAACCTTTATAGCAAGACAAATTGACAGACGGGATGGGAAGTTATCAGTGTGGGTCGCATCCCAGCCTCTTTTTTTAAATATAAAAATCAAATCCCTTATTGAAAAAACACTGTATTAATAACAAAATCTCTCGGGAGAACTGCCTTACCGATTTTTAAAACTTCCTTCAATTCTGAGCTGTCAATTTTGATCAAAAAAACTCTATGAAGATGCTTAAAACATCTTGTTTTGCCTACAAGATAACCAAACAGATAATTTGCGAATTTATTTTGTGCGCTTATTTTCAAGCCATATCCTTATGTATGAAATTATAATAACTTTTCGGTCAAATTGTTTGCATAATTCAATTCTGTTGATTAATTGCCTTCATAATATCGCAAATCGAACTCGGTTTTCTGATATTTTTTTTGTGTTAAAAGAAGAATATACCTACTTGTATTTAAAACCATTTCATCAGATCTATCTGAATTTTGTAAATAATTTTGTTTCAATTAAAAAGTTTTACTTTAGCCGTACTGACCCCAAAACGTCAGCTGTCAAATTAGCTTTCTTAAAAAAAATCAAATCTTGTTTGAACTAATTGTTTAGGGAATGTCACCAATTTTGCTTTAAAAGATACACAATTGTAAACATACCCCTTTTTTTTGGTATCATAGTAATGAAATACCAATAAAACACTGTACTTACTAATATAACTCACTTTTAATTTAATGGTTATATTTGGTATCACTGACATTGTCAACAAAGCATTTATGCTACCTCAAATGTCAGTTGTTGAATGTATTTGCAGGTGTCTGTTCAGAAATGTCGTTCTTTTTTAAGAATTTAAATATTCATGGAAATGCAGGTGAAAATGTGCATAACTTTTCTTATGCCCATGTTCTGCATTGAAAGTGAATTTGGGTATTCCACAATGCGTTATCGTGAATTGGATTTTCGAACATGCAAATGGGTGTTCTGTATTTCGGTTTGTTCCATTTTTTGAACGCATTCAAATCACATTTTTTATTACTGTGAATTGATCTTTGATAGCTTCCTTCTGCTAGGAATTGGAGGGTTGCAGTTGCAGCAAGTTTTTGAATTGAAGGAATCGATGAAGGTATTATAAAAGGTTCTATTTCCCTTAGAACATATAAAAAAGCGTCTTTGCTTAATCTTAAAATAACAATGAAAGCTTAAAAGAGGAAATCAAGAATTTACTTTATTTATCAGAACAATTCTACATAATTTTCACACACTTACATTGTGTTAGGTAAATCCAATATACATACATATTTGATATGTCTCGCCAAATTCGACTTCTTATTTTTTCTCTTGAATTCTGTTTCTCTTTTTCACTTAAAAATGCCAATAATATTGCATCCATTTTCAAAACAGCAAAAATTTTACTTCAGAAATAAAATAAAAATGGATGATCCTTCAGTTCTGACAGTTCGAAGCAATTTCGAAGTTTTCGAACATGCAATTTCATTTCACGTGAAATTGAAAAGTGATTTCAATTCACTTTCGATAGAAATTCGGAACATGAGCGTTAATTTCGAATTTGAACGTAAGCGACCCTTGCACTATAAAAATATTAGTTCAATCATACATATGTATATGTATGTATGTATACGTGTGTTTGTAAAATAAAATTGTATGTGTAACACACATTTGATAAATGAGCCGTTTATTTTGAAAGTGGCATAAGTCACTTTTTCAAAAAAATCGAGTTAATGGCAACACTAAATACAATTGAACGGTATCTTTTCATTTTAAAAAAAATTGCACTCAATAAGTTGAGAACTATTGAGATTTCTTCGAGAGAAGTATTGGTAATTAACGGTATAACAAATGTCTTAAATATCTCGACTTAAAAAAAAAGTGACTTATGCCACTTTCAAAATAAACGGCTCAAATATTTGACATTAGGTACAAATTTCTTAAGTTTAAAAATTGCATTTACATAAGGTTTTTGATTTGGTGTCTTTTTTATTTTGTCTCTTTGGTTTAACGACAACAAATTGAATCTAAAACAATTCAGTCTTAATACAATAAAGCAGACAAATTTTAATATCAACGTCTAAAGTTCATTGAGTCTATACGTGACCAGTTTTTGACTTAAGTCCTTTTTGTCTAACGTCAAAGATGTTTTGATTGAAGAAAGTGTGTAAATGCCATTTTTGACACTTATTCTATCTTTATGATATGATTAAAAGTAGACAGTTTATTGTCAAAATTGACAAGGTAACATCTACCAAAATCTTTGATATTAAAAATGGTCTTCAACAGGGAGCGGTTAACTCGCCGATCTTGTACAGCATTTACACCAGTGATCTAATAGCAAGTCTGACTCAGGCAATAGCGTACGCCGACGACCTAATTGCGTACAGAACCGCCCCAAAAATTGAGGTTATCAAAACACTTTTGCAGGGTAACATCGACAAGATTTAGCAATATTGCGATGACTGGAAGTTGAAAATCAACTTTCAGAAATGTGAAACAATTCTGTTCAGGACTCCGCTGTATGGAGCCTCAAGGGATACGAGAAAGAACTGGAAAAATCTAGTAATCGTTGGACCAAATCGACAACCACTGGCGAATAAAAGTGTAGTAAAGTACCTTGGCATCTGGTTGGATCAGTACTTGTATTTCGACAGACATATGAGTGCTGCTCTGGCCAGACCCAGGGGAGCCTTTGCCCTGACAAAACGGTTGTTTTTTAGCAGCCGTCTTGACAGCAGGGTGAAGGTGATTTGCTACATGGCCCTTATCCGGCCGATGATTGCCTATGGGTGCCCGGTATAGGTCAACGTTGCCCCATCTCAAATGGAAAAGATTCGGTTGTTTGAAAGACAATGTCTGCGACGTTGTCTTAGACTACACAGAACACCAGAGTCGGAGTACAAACATTACTATTCCAACCAGGTTCTATACAACAGAGCCAACATAAACAGACTAGATAATTTCTTGCTGAAGCTTGGTAGGGGTCACATTGCAAGAGCGATGTCGTCGACTAACAGCTTAATTTTTGAGGGTTTACTACCACAACAATGAGTACTACGAAAGTGCACGTTTAAGTGGCAACATTCCGCCCGAAGCTTTCAGCCGTAAAACTGTAGATATGCGACTTCTCTACAGTCGAGACGTCCTCGCACTGGACGGAGACGAGCGCCTTCGGTTGAGTAAGATTTCCGATAGGGACCGAAGAGAGGGTGAGGCAGGAGAACCAGTTTAGGTTGCTTCAAATTGAGAATGTCATTTAAAATTGTCTTGGGCGTTTGGTCTTGGCCGGGTTACAAAGGTTTAAAGATTAGGTTAGGGACAGTCAGGGCGGCACTTGTTAGTTTTAAGTAACTTAAGTATTATAATGGGTTTCGGTTTTTTATTTCGTTTTAGGTGTCATATATAAAATAAAAAATAATGATAAAGATACCAAGTTTTTTTCTAATTTTCTTGGTTTTAGATTAAGTTATTGTTATTTAGTATTAAAATCGTTTTATGCCGAAAGGCAGCAGTTATAAGATAATGGATTAACTTTGAACGCTCGCATAGGGCTTGTAAGTTTAAAAGTTTTAAAGTTTTTGAAATATACGCTAGTTTTTTAGGAATTTTTGTCTAGCTTTAAGATATAGTTTTAAGATTTTGATTCGATTTGGAAAACTGATAGCAAAAGTTTGTTCTCTATTTATTTTTTATATTTGATTAAAAGTTCTTGTTTTAAAATAATGTGAACATAACAAGAAAGTCTTGGGGTTTGCCATCATATATTAAGTCTACTGCAGTTGAAGCTCAAAGTAGAGTAAATATTATCAAACACATCCTTAATATTTGCTTCTTTTGGCACCATCACCGTATTGCCTCCTACATTCCAAAATCTGAAACTCTATCTTCACTAAAATATTTTTACTGACTACTGACTTATTTGTCAATTGGCCGCCTAGATCGTGCGATTTAACGCCTTTAGACTATTTTGTATGGGGCTATGTTAAAGCTCATGTCTATACAGACAAGCCCGCTTCAGTTGACGCATTGGAAGACAACATTGAAGAATTTATTCGTGAGACACGGGGCGAAATGTTGGAAAGAGTATGCCAAAATTGGACTAAGCGGATGGACCATTTGAGACGCAATCAGGGTCAACATTTGTAAAAAACATGAGGAATTCTTCCTCTTCATCGGTTCCTACGCTCGTTGTCAATGACACTCCTTTTGTTAGCTCTTTAGAGAAAGCTAATCTCTTTGCTAGGCAGTTCGCCGCCTATTCTACGCTGCCAGTGAGTGTTATGACTCCGCCTGTACTTGAGCGAGTTAGTGATTCTATGGGACCAATCTTTTTTCGCACTCGTATTGTGGCAAGAGTCCTTAGAGATCTAAACACACATAAATCCGCTGGTCCGGATGGTATCCCCGCTATTGTTCTGAAGAGGTGTTCTTCAATGCTGGCAAAACCACTGCGTAAGCTTTTTTATCTGTCCTACTCCACAGGTCTCGTTCCGAGCGGATGGAAAACTGCATTTGTCCAGTCTATTCCCAAAAAAGGCGAATTTTCCTCACCCTCTAATTATCGACCGATTGCAATTACGCCCCTTCTTTGCAAGGTCATGGAAACGCTGATATCAGCTTAAGAAATATCTCGAAGACCGAAAGCTTCTTTCGGCAATAGGTCCACTGGTGAATTCATGGTTCCACTGGTGAATTTATGGTTCATCTCACCGAAGAGTGGAGCAAATCTTTACATCGTTTTGGAGAAAGTAAGATTATTGCACTTGCTGTTTCAAAAGCATTTGATAGAATTTGGCATCAGGCTCTCTTATCGAAAATGCGTGCTTTCGGTTTTCACGAATCCCTTCTTCATTGGATTAGTAATTACCTTTCGGATCGTTCAATACAAGTAGTATTGGATGGGTTCAAGTCTGAAAACCACAAAATAAATGCTGGTGTGCCCCAGGGCTCTGTTCTATCTTCAACACTCTTTCTTATTTTTATTAATGATCTCCTGTCTGCAACTTCTAATCCAATACATTGTTTCGCTGACGATAGTACTCTTAGCTTTTCATATTCGTTTTCAGACTCACATCCCTCTTCTTGGGATGTGGAACTGCTTATGCTCTAGTGAAATAGCCAGGTGCATTCCTCCCCTTAAACAGTTCAACCGTAATACTCGCGCTTCTAGGAATGCTCATCAGTATACCCTCGAGCCCAACTTCGGCCGTACTGTCAAATACAGAGATTCGTTCTTTAGCCGTACTACGCGAATGTGGAATGCCTTACCACACTCTGTCTTTCCTAGTCATTGCAATATTCAGGAACTCAAAACCAATGTGCACCGACATCTCCTTTTAAACCCTCTCTCCTCATCCTAGTGCTCACACTGTGCCTCTGCATAATAAGGGTAGTAATATCCCCTTGAGTGTGTGCTTATTATAAAAAAAAAAATGAAATAATCTTCAAACATTAAATTATATGGACCGTACTATTGATTCAAATAAACATTTCATGCATTTTTCTGAATTGTATGTGTTTTTTTTTTAACTTTCCTATAGTTTTTAAAAACTCACCCTTTAGATGGATAGATAGATAGATAAATTTCTTTATTACAATACGAGTATATAAGTTTTACATTCTATTAAAACTAAGAACATAAGAACATGGCTAAAGAAAAAGCGAATCTTAAAATAGGAGTATTTTTTGTATAAAATACAATTAGTTTATATAGCAGATCATACTCGTAGTAATGATAGATAATGTTGAGATACATTTTGTATTTTAAATTTGAAAGATATTACACTTTTAAGCAATTTTAATGATTTGGAACATACCTAAATATCTACTATTCAGTTTTCACGTGATTTGAAACACAAATATTTGTATTTTTTTTAACTGGGAGAATATTTCTTAAGGTTCAAAAACTATTGCGATATGACAATGCATGTTTACAAAATTTAAAGAGATTTACCCAACCAATTGATCCGTTGAGAATATCAATAAGCTCATTCATAGTCAAAAAACTGGCTTGGAAATATAATCGCTTTATTTCTTGCAATATTGGGCAAACTGCTATAAAATGGTGAGTACCTTCAAGTTCTCTTAAATTGCATAGAGTGCAGATTTGTGATAAATCGGATCTATAAGGCACAAAGTTTAGATTAAGTATTTCGACTCTAGCCCTAAAGATGATACCGATAGGTTCTGCAGTCAGTTCCTTGCAAAAATAACTCATATCAGATGACAATTGGTAGTTCAGGTTCCTGTAAATGTTTCTACTTTCTGAAGAGGATGCCCTTTCTAGATATTGTAAATATATCGAATTATCAGTTTTAGCAATCAGGTCGTCAAGTAAATTCTGCCATTCAATAACGTTATTTTCAGTTAAGGGAAGCGTTACATTTTGTGCCGCAGCAAGATTGTTCCATTCTTTGAAAGGTGTTGCGTTTCTTCGAAGTTGCCTTAACAGAATTGACTTATGTAGTCCGTTTTCTCTTTTCACTACTGTAGTCAGATTTTTGGCATGCGATTTGAGATTTTGGATGTAAATAGGTGCTAAACCTGACTCCACATGCATGTAAAGCATACGTTGGTGTTGCGTTAGGTAATCGGAATACTCGTTTGAAATAGAACCTCTGGATACTTTCGAATTCCTCATGTTGTGCGTACCCAAATGCTTGCACCCCATAACACATGCAAGTATTGACTGTTGCTTTGAACACTCGGTACTTCGATGCTACATCAATGTTGTTGTTGCTGAAAAACGTTGGCTTGGCCACATCAGATTTATAGATTTGCAGTTGCAGAGCACATGGTGTATCAGCCAATAGCACCAGGTCATCAGCATACAGTAAGACTTTGACTAAGGAGCCCGCAAAAAATACACCTCCCGGAAGAAAGTCAGTGACAGCATCGATATAAAGGGCAAACAAAATTGGGCTGAGAATGCATCCTTGGGACACACCCGTAAACGTCTCAAACCATTCCGCTAAGTTGCTTCCATTCCAGATTGCCGCAGTTGTTGAATCCAGGAATTTGGAGTATAATAGAAGAAATTTCCTAGATACACCTATAGATGATAGCTTGTACATCAATGCTTGCCTATTTACCGTGTCAAAGGCCGCTTTAAAATCTACGAAGCAAACGTAGAGCCTCTTAGAATTCTCTAAATACTTTGATGCAATACTAGACAGCGCGAAGATATGATCAACAGTAGAGAATCTGGATCGAAACCCTGCTTGAAAAATACTTAAGCGGTTTGTTGACTTAATCCATCTGATAAGCCTCTCATAGAGAATTGAGCTAAAAACTTTTCGCAGCGTATTTAGGATAGATATGCCCCTATAATTCTCAGCAACGCTCGTCTCCCCCTTCTTGAAAATGGCATAGATAATCGCTTTATTAAAACAGATCGGAACGGAGGCATCATCGTAGAGTTGGTTGAAGAAGTTTACCAGGTAGTTTTTGAACTGTAAAGTGGCGAATTTATAAAATTCGGAAGGGATTCCGTCGACACCAGGTGCCTTGTTATTTTTCATTTTATCCAAAACTGTATGCAGTTCGTTCAGTGAAATTGGGCAGTCTAGTTCGTACACACAGGTGTGTGGTTGCGCATAGCTAAACTCTAAAATGGTGATATCATTAATTGCTAACAGCTTTTTAGATAAAATGATTTGCAAGACTGTCTTCTCCTATAGAGTTATTGCTTGCAATTTTTTGAGAGCGTCCTCCTAGTTCCCTTACATTGTTCCAAAATTCTTTCGAGTCCTTACAAGAGATAAGTTTATGAGCAACAAGTTTCAGATAATCGATCTTTTTTGTTGTGCATTGTTGTTTGTGTTGCGAGTTACAGTGCAGATACTGGGTTTTGAAGAAATCAGCGTTGGTTGATCTGAAAAGCTTTAAAAACACAAAGGATTTCTTTCGTAGTCGCTTGCAGTCATTGTCAAACCATCTATTTACTGGTTCAGTTTTTTGGGTTTTGGTGAGTGCATATGAAGCTGAAGTTTTTATTGCGTCCATTATACTTTCTGCGATTTGATCAATTGATCTTGATGATTGTATTAAATATTGATATTTCTATTAAGACGATGTTGATAAAGTACACGTCTGTTCTCCATCCATTTTAATTTTTGTAACTTAAGTGAGGGTCTTTGAAGTATTATATGTATTTTCGAAACTGATTTTCACTGCAATTAGTAGATGAGCAGAAAATGTAGCTGCAAGCACTTCGAAGTCAACTGCGGTTTCTATCCATAGACCAGACACAGCACATAAGTCAATGACAGAGTGTCCTTGACCACTTATGAAAGTGAGTTCGCCTTTATTATCTCCTTTGGAAATTCCATTTAAAACAAAGAAACCAAAGTTTTTGAAGAAATCTATCAGAGTTCTGCCATTAGAGTTAATTGTACCGTCTTTAGAGTTTCTTTTCACTTTGAAGCCCGTTTGAGATTCTGTATGATGTGAAATGGGATTTTGGTATTCAACGATTCGAGCATCACCCTTTATAAAGAATTGTTGAACTCTTAGTATAATATCTTCATTTCCCTTCTTGAGCAAATAACAAGTTTTGTTTATAATCGCAGCAAATTTCTAAACCCAAATCAATCGAAAAAACTCACAGCTATACGAGTAAATCAATACCAATTTAATAGTGATTAGAAAACAAAGTTTTTTAACTTACTGAAAGTTTAAAGAGCCCTTTATCTATTTTAAGATATACTACTTTCATAAAGGACTTCAATAAAATTAGTTATATTTTACAAAGAGTTCGTCTTATATTTAACTAAATACATATAAACATTGCAATTATGTAAAAGATTATTATATTTCTCAAAACTTCCTTTCTATTTATATAAAAGGATTTCCTTTTAAAACTAAAAAAATAATTGTTATGTAAATTTCTTGGTAAAAATACTCTTTCGGACTAAAATAAAACCGAAAAATCCATCAGGGCCATAACATAATAAACTGTAAATATACAAACCAACTTTACTAAGCTATGCTATAAGCACTTTCCTTCAAATTTGCAACCTCACTCTTTAGAAAGCATATTAATTTCTATTTTAGGAAAATCTTAATTTACTCTATTTTCCAAAAAACTTTTTTAACAAACATATACTCGTATACAGGCTCATATATCCTGTCGTTATTTCAGACAACTCGTAAATATAGACACACTCCGCCTTTAACTAGGCTATAATTCTAAACACTATGCATAACACTGGGTCTTATATAGCTTCTTCCTGTGCTTCTACTGCCTAGCCTGGCCCGGCCCGGTTTAGTTCGGTTCGATTCGATTAAGCCGTGCTATATTAGTCTTTATTCTGAAAAACTAAATTTAGACCTCGTTATGGAGTCGGAGTGGTGTATGTCACTTTTACAATGTATATATATATTTAATGTAATGTACATATCTATAGCTGGGAATCGAAAAAGAATATATTTTTATCCAGATTATGTCATTCTGACGGTGCGCAAATTCAATGCCATCGCCATCAGTGAGTGAAAGCCATTTGCAACATCAGTCCTCCGCAAATAGTATTCTCGTTAAGGTCCTCGCCTCTGATGTCCACCCGCCCGCCGCCGCCGCCGCCGCGCCGTTCGTCGGCCGCCTTCTACATCCATATCCACATTCAACCATCCAACAATATTCACCTTTCCTTCCACAAATCGTTTATTTATACGAATAATGTAATTTCATTTCTATTTTCGGATCTTTCAGAGAGAGCTCTATCCTCAGTATGCGGTCGGTCGGTCGGTCGGGTGTCTTTTTTCTTTTTTGTATACAATCTAACATATTATAGAAGACCCATGAGTTTCTGTGCACTTTCCCTTTATCCTTTTACTCTATTTTGCCAACATTGTTTACTGTGTTTTTCTTTTACTTCTGTTTGTATCCAGTGAATTTTCTAAATATAGCTTTTGTAGTTCTTAGCCCAGAACTCTGCTTTGACTTTCCTTCAAAGTTGTCAGTGAAACAACAAACTATTTTAGGTTTTAATATCTCGCCAATTCACTACATATAATGTACTTAAAGACATCCCCATCATGCCAATGCTGCATCATAGTCTATCTCTAGCTCTAGCTCTAGGTTTAGTACTATCACTAGCACTAGCACTCCTTGCAATTTCGATTTCAAAAATAACTCAGGTACCTATAGGAATATAAGTATGTATATTCTATATTCTATGTGGCTTATTCGGAAACGTTTATTTTGCGTGCAAGGCAACGTGTTTTGAAAGGAGTTAAAAAATAAAAAAACAAACCTACACAAATAATGGAAAATAAAGTTCAAAGTTAAAAATAGAAATGTGTACTTATACCTTCTGTGTATAAGCACTAGGCTTTCGAAGTGTTTTGACATTAAAACAAATTGATTGGTTTATATTTTTTGTTTAACCTTTTTTTTTTCTAAAATTACATTTTATTCTTAGAAAAGAAGATAAAAATAAAATTGGTCGTAATTGTACTTCCTTTTGAATCTTACATTTGCTTATCAAATTCCAAGTATACTTTTGTTAGGCTTTATAATATTTATGTAAAACAGTAAAAATAAAAACGTGATAAAGTGAAAAAGAATGGTCACACTGGTGGGGTTTTCAATGCTGTTCTAGGTACATAATATGTTAGAAAACTGGTTCAACCAACTTTATAATGATGCTTGCATACCCATTTGCTTTAACACAGCCATTATTTACGCTATTTTCAAGGGAGGTGAAAGGAGTCTTGCAGAAAGCTATAGAAGCATATCTATTCTCAACTCTTTAAGGAAAATCTTAAACTCTATTCTTTACGAGAGGCTTACGAGATGGATAGAGACAAACAACCGCTTAAGTATCTTCCAAGCTGGGTTTCGATCCGGATTCTCAACGGTAGACCAAATTTTTGCACTAACAAGCATAGCAAGACAACATTTGGAGAAAAAGAAAAGGCTTTACAGCTGCTTCATTGACTTCAAAGCTGCTTTTGATACTGTAATGTGTATACACTCTTTATCTCTTTCAATAATAAGGGGCAACATCTAGTGGTAGTAATAGGAGAACTCGCTTCTTTAAGCATCGAGAAACCTCTAGTGGCTAATAGGAGAACTCGCTTCTTAAGCATCGAGAAACATCTAGTGGCTTAGAGGGGAACTCATTCAGCGCATACAAGAACCTCGAAAGGGGTAAGCATCTAGTGATAAAGTGGAGAACTTCGTTAAGCATCGAGAACAACCTCGTAGATTCTCGAACCGATTGGAGGTATATAAATAGGCGCTTGGAAGCGAAGCGGTTCATTATGGATTGTGAATTGCTGTAAAGTAAAGACTGTGTTTGAAAAGTAAAGACTGTGTTTGAAACGTAATAATTGAGTGTTCAATAAATAAGTTTATATCGATTTAAATAAAGAAAATTTGTGTTTTTATTTACGAAGTGTGAATAAGTTTTAATTATCGGACCAAGCCGAATATTACATTGGTGTCAGAAGTGGGATTAAAACTTATTGAGAATAAAAACAGTGAGCAGTGATTGAACTATTTTGTGTGAATTAGTGAAGTTAAAAATAAATAAAAAATGAGTAAAGTTTTGAAAGACTTAACTGTCCCTGAGCTAAAGGCCGAACTAAGCAAACGTGGCTTAAGTGGGACAGGCGTAAAAACCGAACTCGTTAAACGGCTGCAGGAATATCTGGAGCAGCAAAATGAAGACCCAGATACGTTTGCTTTCGAATTAGAAGCAAAAGTGGAAGAGGTAAATGCAAATGTTGCTTTATCTAACATGATGTCACTTCTTTTAAACAAATTTGAAGAAAATAAAAATGATGTCCTGAAACAACTAGAAGCCCAAAGAAGCGACCAAAAACAAGAGCAGCAGAATGTTCTCAAACAACTAGAAGCTCAAAGAAGTGACCAAAAGCAAGAACAGCAGAATGTTCTCAAACAACTAGAAGCCCAAAGGAATGATGTCCTCAAACAACTAGAAACTCAAAGGAATGATGTCCTAGAGCGATTCGACGAACAGAAAAACCTTTTAGAAGGCAGGTTTGCGGACTTCGAAGAGAAAATCAAAACTGTCGACGAGCGCGTCGAAAAACAAAATGCACGTTTCGAGAAAATTGACGAACAAATCGAAACCATCACAAATGAACTAGAAAAAGTGCGAAAGATGAAAGCTCGAGAACCTTCTGGTGAGTGCTCAAGGAAGAGAGAAGTGAATCCTCCAAGCTTTGACGGGCAGATTCCGTGGTCAATCTACAAGAAACAGTTTGAAGCAGCAGCGTTAACAAACGGCTGGGACGATCACGAAAAATACATTGCTCTTACGCTTGCTTTAAGAGGATCTGCTGCTGAACTGCTACAAACCATCCCAGCAGAGAAAAGTGGTGACTTCACAGTTCTGGTAAACGCAATCGAACAGCGGTTTGGGGATAGCCACATGACAGAAGTCTTCCGAGTTCAGCTTAACAACAGGACACAGAAAAGAGGTGAAACTCTGCAGCAGCTTCAGGCAGATATCGAGCGATTGGTTCACCTGGCATATCCAACAGCTGGTAACGAGATAATAAATCAACTTGCTGTTGAAGACTTTGTGAGAGCTGTGGGCGATATAAATCTCCAAAGGGCTATCCGCACTGCCGGAAAGCGAACATTACCAGAAGCATTGGCTTTCGCTCTGACGATGGAAGCTGCAGAACAAGCTTCCCAAAACGTGCATCGCATAAGAGAAATAGAAGTCCAAGAATGTTCTTGTCAGAAGGCTACTGTTGAAAGGAGTCAGCGAGACGGACCAGCACGATGCTGGAACTGCAATAAGACTGGGCATCTACAGCGACAGTGCAGATTACCACGAAGAAGAACCACATGCCAACACTGTGGAAATAGAAGTAATTCAACCGTTCAAAGCAACACCAACAACGTTGCTTCCGAAGTTGTTTCCCACCCGGGAAACGAATAAGAACCAACTTCGAGGGGCAGAAGCTGGTTTCTGGTATCGATGGCCCCAGAAACGACATCCAGGTTTCTCAAACGAAACGTGACAACAAGAGCCTGACCATGGAAGCAAGTATAAATGGCAACAAATGTGTAGCTACCATTGACACCGGTGCCACGGCGTCCATCGTACGGCAAGACCTCGTCAAGAAGGCATGGCTCCACAACACCAACAGCTATCGTCTAAGGACTGCAACTGGAGAGGCCGCAAAAGTTTATGGTGAGGTACGTCTTAAGATTCGGATAGCAGAGTTGGAACTCTCTCACCCGTTCCTGGTAGCAGATATATGCGACGAGTGCATTGTCGGCATCGATTTCATGAAAGATCATGGAGTGATATTGGACATCGGGAACCAAGTCCTGAAATATCGAAACATCGAGATTCCGATGATCTATGGGACTAACTCGTATGAGACCTCGTCATCTGTGAAAACCGTCATCAAAGAAGATCTCACTTTGCCTGCTTCTTCAGAAGTATTCGTGTGGACGAAATTGAAGGGTAAACCTGGCAGTCATCGATACCTCATGGTCGAACCAGCATCTGTAAAGTCCTCCCAAAACGTCACCATTGGGAAGACTTGTGAGACCATTAAAGAACATGGTTCCGGTACGAATACTGAACATCAAGCCGTATGAAGTTAAGCTTAGAAAAGGTGAGATTGTCGGACAATGCGAATCTGTATCAGCGATAACAAGGATCAACGAAGAAGAGTCAAGGCAATCCTTGAAGTCCGAAGAGCTGAACTCCATAAAGACGAACATTCTCAAGTCATCTAATCTTGGCCACCAACAACGAAGAACTGCAGAAGGTCTCCTCGAAGAATTTGCAGACATCTTTTCATCATCGAAAGGGAAATATGGCAGAACGCAACTGGTGCAACATCGAATCAATACCAGGGATGCAAGGCCGATTCGTCAACCTGCAAGACGCCTTCCACTAGCCAAACAAGGTGAGGTTGAAGAACTGATAACCACCATGAAAGGAGAAGGTCTGATCGAAAACTCTAAAAGCCCTTGGGCGTCTCCAGTGGTCCTGGTAAAGAAGAAAGACGGATCAACCCGCTTTTGCGTGGACTATCGAAGGTTGAATGATGTGACCAAGAAGGATAGCTACCCTCTGCCTAGGATCAGTGATACTCTGGATGCAATGGAAGGAGCACAATGGTTCTCAACTTTGGACTTGAAAAGTGGTTACTGGCAAGTCGAAATCCATCCTGAAGACAAAGAAAAGACAGCATTCTCAACAGGAAACGGATTGTGGCAGTTCAAAGTGATGCCTTTTGGACTTTGCAATGCTTCAGCGACTTTTGAGCGCCTAATGGAATGCGTCCTGCAAGGACTCACATGGAAATCTTGCCTGGTCTATTTGGATGACGTCATAGTATACGGGAAAACATTTGACGAACACTGTACAAATCTGAGAGCCGTGTTTCAAAGACTTCGAGAAGCCCACCTCAAGCTTAACCCAGAAAAGTGTTTACTCTTCAAAACCGAAGTAAAATATCTGGGACATATCATCTCATCCCAAGGAGTAAAAACGGATCCTGATAAGGTTGACACCGTGAAGAATTGGCCAACACCACAGGACAAACACCAACTCCGAAGCTTTCTGGGTCTAGCCACCTACTATAGGCGCTTTGTGAAGGACTTTGCTGGAATCGCCAAGAGTCTACATCAGCTAACGGAAAAGGGAAAGCAGTTTAGATGGTCAGGTGAATGCGAGCGCAGCTTTCAAGAGCTCAAGCAACGCTTGTGTAATGCACCAGTGCTGACCTACCCAACTCCAGGAAAACCGTTCATAATTGATGCTGATGCGAGCAATGTCGGGATAGGTGCTGTACTATCGCAGGTGCATAATGGCGAAGAAAAGGTGATTGCTTATTACAGCAAGGTACTCTCGAAGTCGGAAAGAAATTATTGTGTGACCAGAAGAGAACTTCTTGCACTGATTTTGGCAACAAAGCACTTCCATAAGTATCTCTATGGACAGAAGTTTCTTCTCCGAACTGACCATGTAGCACTTAACTGGCTTTTGAATTTCAAGAATCCAGAGAGTCAAGTGGCAAGGTGGATTGAGAGGCTGCAGACGTACGATTACGAAATTCAACATCGGAAGGGGAAGCTTCACTCAAATGCAGATGCACTGTCTCGGAGACCATGTAAACAAGACTGTAAGCATTGTAGACGACAAGAAGAAAGAGAAGTGGTTACTGTCCAACGAACCAGAGCCGATCCCATTTATGGCTGGAGCAACGACGAGTTGAGGAAGGCTCAACAAGAAGACTCAGATATCGAACCCATCCTCGCTTGGAAGGAACACCAGGAAAAACCAGAATGGGCTGATATCTCCGATAGAAGTCCGACTCTGAAGGCCTATTGGGCACAGTGGGAATCGTTTCATGTCCAAGAGGGTGTCCTTCGACGTAAATGGGAATCAGCAGATGGAAAGTCTTATGTAATGCAGCTAGTCTTACCGAGATCGAAGGTTATGGATGTTCTGCGAGAGATGCATGGTGGAGTTTCGGGAGGTCATCTAGGAGTGAACAAGACGCTAGAAAAGGTTCGACAACGATTTTACTGGCTACATGCAAGGGAAGATGTCGAGAAGTGGTGCCGAAAATGTGATACCTGTGCTGCCACCAAAGGCCCGAACAAAAAGAACCACAGCCAAATGCAGCAGTATAATGTCGGAGCACCCTTCGAAAGGATTGCAGTAGACGTGGCGGGTCCATTTCCGGAAACAAATAATGGGAATCGTTATATTCTGGTCGTCATGGATTACTTCAGCAAGTGGCCTGAAGCATACGCCATTCCAAATCAAGAAGCCAAAACAGTCGCAGACCAAATTGTCTTCAACTGGGTGAGCAGATTCGGCGTTCCATTAGAACTGCATTCCGACCAGGGAAGGAATTTTGAATCAAACATATTTCAGGAAGTTTGTGGGCTTCTTGACATCAAGAAGACAAGAACAACACCACTTCACCCACAATCTGATGGCATGGTCGAACGATTCAACCGAACCCTGAAGGAACATCTTTGCAAAGTTGTGGACGACAACCAGCGAGATTGGGATCGACACATTCCACTGTTTTTGATGGCGTATCGAAGTGCAAGACATAGCTCAACTGGCCATACACCGTCTGAGATTTTGATGGGAAGGAACATCAGACTGCCGAGCGAAATAAAATTTGGATGCCCCACATCGGAACCGCAAGCCGAGGATGACTACATTGATGACCTCAGAGAAAGACTCCTTCAGATCCACGACAATACCAGGTTGAAAACAAAGATGTTCAGTGACCGAATGAAGACACGCTACGATATACGAGCGACAACAACAGAGTTCCAAGCAGGGGATCGGGTGTGGCTTTACAATCCCCATCGACAAAAAGGATTGTCACCGAAACTTCAACGGGACTGGGAAGGTCCATATACAGTCATTACAAAAATCAACGATGTCGTGTACCGGATACAAAAGGGAGTCAGAGGAAAACCTAAAGTTGTACATCGCGACCGGCTACATCGCTACAGTGGTGATGAGAACGATGGATTTGTTCGGGACGATCAATCCTAAGGAGGGGGCAATGTAATGTGTATACACTCTTTATCTCTTTCAATAATAAGGGGCAACATCTAGTGGTAGTAATAGGAGAACTCGCTTCTTTAAGCATCGAGAAACCTCTAGTGGCTAATAGGAGAACTCGCTTCTTAAGCATCGAGAAACATCTAGTGGCTTAGAGGGGAACTCATTCAGCGCATACAAGAACCTCGAAAGGGGTAAGCATCTAGTGATAAAGTGGAGAACTTCGTTAAGCATCGAGAACAACCTCGTAGATTCTCGAACCGATTGGAGGTATATAAATAGGCGCTTGGAAGCGAAGCGGTTCATTATGGATTGTGAATTGCTGTAAAGTAAAGACTGTGTTTGAAAAGTAAAGACTGTGTTTGAAACGTAATAATTGAGTGTTCAATAAATAAGTTTATATCGATTTAAATAAAGAAAATTTGTGTTTTTATTTACGAAGTGTGAATAAGTTTTAATTATCGGACCAAGCCGAATATTACAATACGGTCAATCGACAAGCATTGATTTACAAACTATCTTCTCTTGGCCTTTCGAAAAAATTTGTACTTTTTTATTCTAACTTTCTGAGTTCAAAGAAAGCCTCAGTATGGGATGGCAACAACTTATCCGAAAGTTTTGAGACAGCGGCGGGAGTTCCCCAAGGATGTATTCTAAGTCCAATTTTGTTTGCACTTTATATTGATGCGGTTCGGTTTGTGACATCTTACCGGGAGGTGGTGTAATATTTGGCGAATCTTTGATTAAAGTTTTACTGTATGCAGATGATCTGGTACTTTTGGCGGATAACCCATTTTCTTTACAACTGCAAATCAATAGACTTAAAGAATATTGCGAAACTTGGGGCTTACGGATCAATACTAGACCAAGGTTATGATATTTGAATCTAGGCGGCATGCACGACGCACGTACTGAAGAATCATGGAACGTCAACAACGAGCGTATTGAAATTGTGAGTGAGTTTAAATATCTAGGTGTATTGCTGACCTATAACCTAAACTGGAGCAATCATGCGAAAGAGAAAACCAGGGAGGCCAAACTGGCCCTAAACCTGATGTGGCCCAATTTTTTTAGCAACCAACTTATCGACCTTTCATCAAAGTACAGAGTCTTCAATGCAACAATAACAACTTGCTTATGCTACGGTGTCCAAGCCTTTGGATACGCTCAAATACAGGAATTTGAGACTTTACAAAGATACTTTTTTAAAAGACTTTTTAAATCGCCGATATATATTCAGAATCTGAAACGGCATTCCGACTATTTAGCTAAGGTTATGAAAAGAAATTTGATAGCTAAAATTGATGAAAAACTTTATTTAGAACACCTGCAAAGTGCATCCTCATCGGCCAGCAGAAACATATACAAGCGCTTAAAGCATCAATTGTCATCAACTTCAAACTATTTTTGTAAAGAAATGACTCCGGAAGCTATCGGCATCATTTTTAAAGCTAGAGTCAAGATCCTTAATCTCCTCTCTCAAATTTGCAACATCTGCAATAGAAGAGATGTGGAGGATATATGTAAATCATTTCATAGCAGTTTGTCCAATATTACAAGAAATACGACGGCTATATTTCCAAGTGAGTTTTTGTCTATGGACCAACTTATTGACATTCTTAACGGGCTGAGTGGGTGGACGATTCTGTTTAAATTTTGCAAACATGCTTTAGCTTATAGAAGTAGCTTTGGAGCGGTCATGTATCCAGTTATGGCGATTGAGAATTTAATTTTTTTTGTGTTTCAAATCACGGCTAAATTGAACTTGTGTTTATCTACTAAAATTGTTTTTAAAAACGGGAAAGTTTATTTTAAAGATTTTGTGTTTCAATTCACGCCAAAATTGTTGTTTTAAGTCTCGAATCACTGAGAATGTAAAAAACTCATATTTTTTGTGTTTCAAATCATGTCAAAATTGTATACATATCTTTAAAGATTATAAAATCATTCAAAATTGTTTTATTTATCTTCTTTTTTATAAATATTCAAGTTAATAAATTATTCATCTGCTATATTTGAAAATTGTTAAGAAAAACCACTAAAAAATACAGTTTTTATTTTCTTATACTAAAAACAAATCAAAATAAAAAAAAACGTACATAATGTTAAACAATTTTTAAATGAAATGGCAGATGGCAACAACGCCATGTCCTTATATTCTTAGCTTTAAATTAATGTAATTTTATTATCGAAATAAAGAATTTAATCTAATCTAATCTAATCTATTAGAAAATAACGGGCAACTTCAAAAAACATAACTAAAAAGAATTTTTTATAGAAAATCGAACTTTATTTTTAAAAATAGATAGCTTAACAAATATTAGCCGTGTTTTTTTTGGTATTCCATATATAGTACAGTGAGAAATTGCCAAAAAAACGATCCGCAGTAGTCCGGTTTTTATATTTAAAAGTTGATACAATTGAATATTTGCCAGAATAATTTATCAAAAAATCCCAAAAAAAAATAGCGAAATTCAGACCAGGGATGAAATCGTGTAAGCTGATTTTTGATAGTTGACTATATAAATCAAGAAAATACGTCTGCGTAATGTGAAAGTCGATTTCAAAGTTTTAATCAAACAATTTGACATAAAATAAAAACTTCAAGAAGGGGGTTTGTTCGTAAACTACTACATTAACATGTGGTGTTGAAGCGAGCTTGAAGCTCGCCTCAATTCTTTATATACCTAAATCGAGTTGAAATGAGCTTGAATCGCCTCGATTCCGGTCGGGGATCGGAGTCTAGTCAAAATTTGTGAAGAAAAACCTGTGTGGAGGAGTTCGTTTTACAGATAATGCGTTATGGTCTGTTTATTTGCATGTTTGTTTACAAAAAATATAGTTTTGTTCTAACAAATTAAAAAAAAAAAAATTGCACATGGAGTAGGTAGCATATTCTTATATGGTTCTGAACTATTCAGTTTTTCATTGTTTAACACGAATCAAACTATCTCACTTGCACTTCATAAGAAACATCGCAACACCATTTGCATTTAAGAAAGTGCTGTCAAACTTAATCATTTTTAAATCTTCTTGTGCGGTGGAAACACCAAAAAGATTTATTTAATCTAAACTGAGATAAACCTTTGGTGGAAACATAGCAAAACTTAATTGTCTTTTCTATTGTTTTCTCTTGCAAAATAAGCCCAGTTAGTTCATTTTCATTAACAAAACTAAATAATATGAACAGTAACAGAATGATTTTTTTCTCCAATGGAAAACACATGATTTCAAATGCATGCTACTCAACGAACACAGCCATCGAGATACAAATGCAATATAAATCGTACAAACATTTGAGAACGAAATCACATAAGATCCATTCGAGACTCGTATAAATGTCAAAAACCCATCCGTAGTAAGATTCTACTTTAACTTTTATAGAATTATAGATTGTTTGTATAGGTACCCTATTCAATTTACACTCTATATACTCTACCACAGCTGTCAACTGTCAAATATATTACAAAAATATTTATCATCGACACTCACCCGTGTGTCAACCTCACCCGGAACGACGACGCGACGACCGACGACACACACGGTCGTCAAAGTCAAATAACTGTTTCGGCCAAGTGCATTTTATTAGCTTCCGTGACTGAAAAGCCAACTAATTTCAACCCAAAGGACATAGCAGCAGTATGTAGTATTCGTCTTGTAAATAAATTATGTTTCTCAGATAGATATATGTAGGTATATTTTCACGTACACAATTATATACATATATATGTATATAACTTCTTTTTGATAAATGCAAGCAAGTCAACATTAAAATTATTTCTTTTATTTATATTTTTACAACTGGAAAGCAATTTTACGCGCATGTTCATTTCATTGCCCATAATAATATTAATTTTCCCCCAACAGCGAATTCATAAAACATCCATCTACAATCTACATAAAGAGTATAAGCAAAGCGCTAAATTTATCGTTTTTCACTTGCCATCTGGATCTGGTAAATGTTTATAAAAACAACTTTTTATATTCCAAATTATTTGTCCAAAAATAGTTTTTCCTTCAAGTCCCCTTCCTCTCGCGCATCACAGTAAATTCAAATTCAAATTCAAATTGATTATATTTCCCAACAAAACAACCCAGCTTGCTGCGGCTGCACTTTATCCAACAAACAACACCCTATACAAAATAATATACAACAAAACTGCGCAATGAGGAAGAAAAGCCTTCCCAAAATAGCTTTTCCACTTCAGAGCAGTAGCAGCGGCAGCAGCAGCAGCGGAGCGGATTGAATGAAATGAACGAAATAAAAAAAAAATGTCGATTCTAATTTCGTACCGTTATTTTATTTTCTCTTCTTTTAGTTGTTGTTGTTGTTGCTGCTTTCTTCTTATACTACAAAAAATCAAAAATAAAAATAAAAATATTTATCCAAAAATATTTCCAAAAATAGGACACACTTCGAATCCACTTGCCATGGCGATGGCTTAGATGCTATTTAGAGATTCCTTTGGTATGCTTAGTGTGTGGTTTGAGATGTTTTATGTGCATATCTAATATAAGATAAGATTCCACATGCCCCACACGCTCTCGCACATTCCAGGAAAACTTATTGGTTAATTAAGGAAAAAAGTTATGGTTTTGAAAACCATCTTTAAAATTCAAATGTAAGTTCTTAACAAATTTGTAAAAAAAAACTATATTAATTAGATAATTAAACTTATTTTCTTTTTTTTTATTATTTTAGGGGGAGACAGTAACCTTCACTTTGTGTAGCTTTTTATAAGGATTGTTTTAAATATAATTTAAGTCTTAAAAATAAAAAAGAAACCAAAACAGTATCAACAAATTATAAAAAGAATCTAAAAAATCTATAAAAATACCAATAGTAGTCGAATGATAAAAGAAGAACAAACCGAAATTAAATTAAGTTATTTTTAGTAAATTGTTGTTGGTGTTTTGTTTTATTTCTTTTTTTAATTTAAAGTAACTTAAAAGTTGATATGTATGCCATCGAAAATATAATTGGGCAAGAGGTATGGCAGAGAGAAGCAGAAGGCTGGCTATACAAATGGATTTATTCGGATTTTTTTTTTTTTTTTCGAGATATAAATAAAAATAATTCAGATGTACACAGAGTAATGGTCAATTAATTTTGTGAGAACAAACTTCTTGTAAATACATATCCATACCAATATCTACATCATATATGTACATATGTAGCTGCACGCTGCACTGCACTGTTGCAAGGATGGTGAAGGTGTTATAAAAGATTATTTTTAAAATTTTCATCTTTTAATATTTGAGATAAATATTGAAATTTATGAAATACATTAAACCCAGTTTTAATTACAAATTGGCTAATTTTTATTAAGAAAGTTGCTTTAGTACGATATAAGCGAAAACGCATTCAAACATTAATATAAAGTAAAGAATATCGGATTAAAAGTGGAACCCTGTGGTACACAAACTTTTACAAGTAAACTTAAGAAAAAGAGAGGTTAATTTTTGTTATAATTTTTCGGTGCCGTGACATAAGGGTAAGTGACATAAGACCAAATTTTAGAATTTGGCCTTATAACACTTTTCGAAAGCGTCATAATTCCAAATTTCAACGGTTGGCCTTATGTCGCTTTCTAAAGTGACTTAAGGCCAATTTGGTATTATGTCACTTTCAAACTTTATCTTCATCAGGAAAAATAGTAACATAACATTTAACATAACATTTTTGGGAATTTGATTTAATAAACATAAAAAAATCACTAAAAGTAGTAGGTACATAAACTTACATGTTTTTTTTTTTCTTAAAACTATCTCAAAGCTAGACAAAAATTGTTAAAAAACTAGCGTAAATTTCAAAAACTTACAAAATATCTTACTGGCGGGTGCTCTAAGTTAATCCATTATCTTATAACTACTGCCTTTCGGCCTAAGAACAATTTTAATACTAAATAAAAATAACTTAACCTAAAACCAAGATTAACTTAAAAAAAAAACTACTTAAACTAGAACTAGTAAGCTTTTTAGTTCTGTTTTTTTGTTGTGTTTTTTTGTGTTTTTTTAAATTTTTTTTTTTGTGCCACCCTAACTGTCCGTAACCTAATCCTTAAACCTATGTAAGCCGGCCAAGGCCAAACGCCCTAGACAACTTTAAATGTCATTCTCAATTTGAAGCCACCAACACTGGTTCTCCTGCCTCACCCTATCTCTTCGGTCCCTATCGGAAACAGTCCTACTGAACCGAAGGCACTCGGTTCCGTCCAGTGCGAGGACGTCTCGACTGTAAAGGAGTCGCCTATCTACAGTTTTACGGCTGACGTGGTAGATTAGCGGAACCGCCTGCCTATCCTGATGGCCGATTCCAGAAAGCGCGGCGGATCGCTTTTAATGGCGGATTTGTGTTTTTATATTCTCAAAAGCGATTCGCTTTCCATTTGGAAAGCGAAAGTTCTTTCCAACAAAATGTCATTCTTCTAGTGGGTTTTAAAAGCGACAGCCGTGATAGTGGCGGATTGCAACAAAATGTAAACAAAAATAAGTTTTATTTGTGTTTTTTTTTAAACATATTAAATTAAAGATATCAATATACATAAGTATTTATTTATTTATAAAATAATAATAAAAACAAAACATTTAATCCTATTTAAAAAGAATCTTTTATACTATCTCGTATTTGCTTTGCAATGTTTTTGAAGTTGCCAGCATTTTGAGGAGCTGCAATTACGACATCATCATCACTATCTTCAGGAGCTAAAAGCTGATGGTCAAAATCTACTTTGCGCTTAATACATACATTGTGTAACATTGCACAAACATTTGTAATCAATGCTGCCTTTTCCGGCCGGTAATGAAGTTCCCTTGAGTGCAGCAGGCATCTAAACCTTCCTTTCAGAACTCCAAAACATCTTTCTATTATGCCTCTACATTTTGAAAGAACCGTGTTAAATTTAGCTTCACGACTGTTGGGTAGAGGTGATTTGTAGGGAATCATCAACCATGGTTCAAGGATATAACCGGCATCACCTTTAATTCAATGTTGCATGCAGTTTAAGTGTTGGGGTAGGTACTTGTACGAACCTTCCGCTAAAAATCGCAATGTAGCGGCAAGCTTGAGTATTGAAGTCAAAGAGGTAGTGTTTTCTCGTTTGAAATCATCTTTGATTTCTTCAAAAACGTACACAAATGCTTCTCGCGATAGTCGAAACAATTTTATAAACCTTATTGAACAAAAATCATTAAAAAAAATTCAATTTGGAAAAAGATAATTAAATACACACTCTTTGGGGGGAACATCAAGATGCGAAGACCCACTTCTAAATAGTTTTCTTTTAATATTTAAATAATTAGCTTCTTTTCTTGCTTCTTCTCTTTCTGCATTTAAAAAACACTTATGGAGTCCATTGAAAACTAGTTTTGTTTACTTGAAACCAACAATAATATTAAAATATAAGTACAAACATTAAGATACTTTTTTCAGAGAAAAACAAATAGTTTTAGTGGAAGGAAATGTCATATTTTTGGAAACAGCTGACAAATAAATGGAAAATTGGAAAATATCATGGAAATGGATTGGAAATATTTGCCATTTAAGCTGGAAAAATGGAAGGATCGCTTTCTTCCATGTTCGCTTTTGAAATTAACGCAAAGCGAAGACGGTCGAAATTGAATTTTCGCTTTCAATGCGATCCGCCGCGCTTTCTGGAATCGGCCCTCTGTATCAGCCCTCGATTGTCTAAATAATAGTCTAGACTTACATGGTTATCATGAGAGAAATTAACTATCGGGTGATTTTTTAAGAGCTTGAGAACTTTTTTTTAAAAAAAAACGCATAAAATTTGCAAAATCTCATCGATTCTTTATTTGAAACGTTAGATTGGTCCATGACATTTACTTTTTGAAGATAATTTCATTTAAATGTTGACCGCGGCTGCGTCTTAGGTGGTCCATTCGGAAAGTCCAATTTTGGGTAACTTTTTCGAGCATTTCGGCCGGAATAGCCCGAATTTCTTCGGAAATGTTGTCTTCCGAAGCTGGAATAGTTGCTGGCTTATTTGTGTAGACTTTAGACTTGACGTAGCCCCACAAAAAATAGTCTAAAGGCGTCAAATCGCATGATCTTGGTGGCCAACTTACCGGTCCATTCCTTGAGATGAATTGTTCTCCGAAGTTTTCCCTCAAAATGGCCATAGAATCGCGAGCTGTGTGGCATGTAGCGCCATCTTGTTGAAACCACATGTCAACCAAGTTCAGTTCTTCCATTTTTGGCAACAAAAAGTTTGTTAGCATTGAACGATAGCGATCGCCATTCACCGTAACGTTGCGTCCAACAGCATCTTTGAAAAAAATACGGTCCAATGATTCCACCAGCGTACAAACCACACCAAACAGTGCATTTTTCGGGATGCATGGGCAGTTCTTGAACGGCTTCTGGTTGCTCTTCACTCCAAATGCGGCAATTTTGCTTATTTACGTAGCCATTCAACCAGAAATGAGCCTCATCGCTGAACAAAATTTGTCGATAAAAAAGCGGATTTTCTGCCAACTTTTCTAGGGCCCATTCACTGAAAATTCGACGTTGTGGCAGATCGTTCGGCTTCAGTTCTTGCACGAGCTGTATTTTATACGGTTTTACACCAAGATCTTTGCGTAAAATCTTCCATGTGGTCGAATAACACAAACCCAATTGCTGCGAACGGCGACGAATCGACATTTCACGGTCTTCAGCAACACTCTCAGAAACAGACGCAATATTCTCTTCTGTACGCACTGTACGCATTCGTGTGGTTGGTTTAATGTCCAATAAAGTAAACTGAGTGCAAAACTTGGTCACAATCGCATTAATTGTTTGCTCACTTGGTCGATTATGTAGACCTTAAATCGGACATAAAGCGCGAAACACATTTCGAACCGAACACGGATTTTGGTAATAAAATTCAATGATTTGCAAGCGTTGCTCGTTAGTAAGTCTATTCATGATGAAATGTCAAAGCATACTGAGCATCTTTCTCTTTGACACCATGTCTGAAATCCCGCGTGATCTGTCAAATACTA
The DNA here is from genome assembly GCA_920104205.1 of Eupeodes latifasciatus. Lineage (NCBI taxonomy): Eukaryota > Metazoa > Arthropoda > Insecta > Diptera > Syrphidae > Eupeodes > Eupeodes latifasciatus. Next base: position 48,588,300 of record OV049926.1, on the reverse strand, counting down.
ATGCATGAAAATCCTAACCTCAAAAAAATCACCCTATATAAAGAGCTGCTTAAATCCACATGATGACACAACATTAAAAGTGCCATCCAAAAGATAGTGTGTTGGGGAATCTTTTGATAGGTTTTGAATTAGATTTGATAATGTTGGTGACATAAATATTGAGTAGCTAAAGTTATCTTCAATGATTGTGGCTCGGTAAAAGGGTTCATCTGCGTATCGAGACATGCTAAAACTGTTCATTACGGTTTCTGTTTTGAACAAGTCCAAAATATCTTTTGCAGTAGTGGGAGTTTTAGGGAACGACTTGTTTCGAATTCGCATGCGCTGCCGTCTTACTTTTTCAAATTGAACCTAATAATAAAAAAAAAAACATTTGGCAAACAAATAAAAAACTCTTATGCTACTTGCACTACATATATTAGAAGCTTACCTGTGGAGGGTGCTCACAATCCCTTGAACATACTTCATTGAAGACTTCGCGTATGTCGCTTCTTTTTACTGAAACATTTCCACATTGTTTTTTTATTTCATTTATAGTTTTCAATTTATTTTTTAAACTTTCATTGTCTGTATGGTTATGAGCGGCACCTGATTTCGGGATCCGAACTAAGTTTTCAATGTGTAGGTCGATTACCACACTGGCACTACATGCTTTATTATAGCACACATATCTTTTGGATAGTTTACAATTTCGCCTAAATTAATATAATTGTTTAATATCAGGTATTATAACAGTTGGCTGTGTACTCTTAAGCCTTAACAAAACTCATAATTATAGATCAAATCACTTCGAATATCTATTTTACGACTTTTTCGTACAAGGCAAAGAACACAAATAAGTAGCTTGTAACTTTCCTGATTACATTTACTTACCATCTGTTGTTACTGTTATCATAATTCTAACGGTGAAGACCGGTTTTTGTTATTGAAAAAATATCAAAACAAATTTGGTCTTAAGTCGCAAAAAAATTTGGCCTTATGACACTTTCTGAAAGCGACATAAGGCCAAACGTTGGAATTTAGCCTTATGACGCTTTCGAAAAGTGTCATAAGGCCAAATTTCAAAATTTGGTCTTATGACACTTGCTTTTATGTCACGGCACCTAATTTGTCTTCGTTCGGATATTATTATCTTCAATTGTATTAAATATTTCGAGTTAGAATTAAGTTTAGGATATAATGAGACCAACATTCATTCAGTATTGACATTTTAAGATTATGCTGATTCTCTAAAATAACACCGATATTATTTTGAGAAAAATTAGAATAATTGCCTAGACAAAATCCTAATTAAGTTATCAAATTAGGTGATTCAACTCTTAATTGGTGCTAAAGTCCGGAATGGAATTATGCCTCATGCGTCTTAAGTTAGCACGGTTCTTAGTTTCTCTTAGTTGGTCAAGGTCCTCGCCCACCATCTGTGTGCACCACCTGAATCTCAGTCTTTTTCTACTGCGCCATTTCTTTGGGATTTGATTGAAAAACTTTTTGGGGCTTCATGCAGAGTCATCTAAGTCGTTGGACATTAATTCTTTTGACCTGTAGATCAGTTATTTGTTGTATCTTCTCCTTTACTCTCCATTTATGCAGATGAACATTAAAATTGTACTCTCGAAGCATCTTAAGACGTTCTCATCTTACGTTGATAAAGTCTAAGCTTCAGCGCCATAAATGATAACCTGGATGATGAGCGTCTTTTAGAGGTTAAATTTAATCATTGAGACAGGGGTGGAATTGGCTAAGGTGATTGTTGATAAATGACAGTCAAAATAATCGAATTTGATTTATAAGGTGATTGTCAAATTGATACCTAAAAATGTGTCACAACAAAAAGTTGATAGTCATTTTAAAACAAATATGTCGTTTCTGAATAGAGCTACCAGATGTTTCCACAAACGACTAGATCATTTTCTCAGTTACCGTTTTTTCGTTAATAAAAAACATTAAAACCCAAGAAAAGTAAGAATAATATATAAACACAGCAAATTTGACTCTTTTATTTAGATATTTTGTAGGAATCATTTTTAAATTTCATCATAGCAATAATGAATTGTGACAATTCTAATCTGATATTGTTGTTTAATCGAATTGAATTGAGTTGAATCATTATACACAGACAGAAAACTCGATGATAGTCAATTATCACCTTAGTCGATTTCAAACCAAGATTTTATTATTTAATTGACTTCTAAGTTCAAAGAAGCAGCGATTGGGAAAAATTATTTTCCGTCTTATTTCAGCGGTGGCTAGATTGACAAGTAGTCAACTAACTCAAATTTATAGCTGTCTAAGGTGACGTTTTATCCATCTTATCGATGAAGATGACACAAACGCTACACTGACATCACGCTGTCATCATCCAATTATGTCAATATTATCAGCGTATCCAAGTAATTTGATGGAACTTGACAAAATGTGCTTCTAGTTTTTGACGATATATTTTTGTATAATTTTTTCGAGAACGATGTTAAAACAATCGCAGAATAGTGCCTTGTTTAAAACCTTTTTTGACATCACATCAAAAGCATGCGTAAGATCTTGTCAGACCTTGATGAACAGCTTGACTTCTTTAAGGCCCTACTACTACAACATAAGCTAATGTCAAAAACTCAAAGGCTTTATTAATTTTTGTTTTCACTCACGTTGCTATCTGTCAAACAAAATATTGGCTGCTGTGAATTTCGATTTGTTTGTTTAAGAAATTATTCACTTTCGTTAAAAAAATTAAAATTGAATTAAAAATTAAAAATATTAAAAAGTTAAAATTGCTAAATAATATGTTTGAAGTATTTTGTATTCAAAAAATAGAAGAAAACGTTCGTGTGTTTTGCGTAAAATTAACAGCGACAGGAGACAAAATCTTTTATTTAAAAATCAAGGAACTTGACACAACAACTTTATAAACACACATTTATTCTTTTCTTTACTCTGTCAAATTCAATTAAGCAATGAGCAAATGAAACGGCACTTCTTCCATTTTGCAAAATTTTAACGAAACTTTAACGAAGGGAGCTTTATTACATTTTGGTTTGTCCTTAGCAGGCCGTCTCCACTAGAGATAATTTCTCTCATAATACTCATCCTGACATGAAAAGTCTAATGGAGTCGCGTTGTTTCATCTTATGATATGATGTTAGCGATCTCTGTCTGCTATTTTGTCTTGACATCGATGTCTGATATCAAATTTGACGTTTGAGTTTTTTTTTCCTTTTTTGTGTGTGGATGACATCTCAATTTCATTATTTTGTGTGTCTCAAACCGACAAGTATTCATTTGGCGCGAACAAAAAAAAATTAATGTGTTAAAAAAAGTCGGCATTTGCAGTTTTTTTTATTAGATTCATATATTTAAAAGGATTAAATCAGGTAATAACACATTTTTATACGAAATGCGTTTTTGACAAATCCAAAAGCCGAAAAATTGTGGGAAGAATTTTTTTATTGTTTGACGTTTGACGTTTTTCAGAGATGAATTCACTTCAACCTCTTTTGCTCAAATGAGATGTCAAGACATAAACTGCCCAGCAAAGAAAAAAAAAAACTTCTAATTTTAATGTCAGACATCTAGTTGGCGATACAGATATCAAGTGGAGACGGCCTATAGGGTCCGTGTGTATTTGATGGTTCAATTATGCGGGCACAGACGAACAAGTTTGACAGTGATACCAAAAATTTATTTATTATTAATTGATTTATTTCTAGAGATAGAGCAAACTCTTCTTCCTTAAATTTTATACCGAAAACTGTCAGGTTTGCAGAATTAGTATTTAACATAAAAAAATCACAAATATTTGCTTTTTATCGACTTAAATTCTAGAAACGAAATCCAAAAAGCACGTGTTGCATTGATATAATCCACACTATACAAAATAATATCTTACATTGACGCAATTGACTATATAAACGAAAATGAACTCTATAATTCTAATGCCAACAATTGACACGCAAAAATAGAAAGCAATAATGGCTTGCTTGACAATACCCGTATTGACCATCAACAATAAAACATCAATGTCACTGACGTAAATCTGTTTTTCTCTGTCTCTCTCTCTCTCCTTCTGCCTATTTTTCGAACAAAAGTTACGAACTCAGTTATATTATAGGTACTATAATTATAGGTACCTTTATTGGTGACACTTTGCATCTGTCAATGTTTGCCAAAGTGTTGCCGGATGACGTGAGTTAGTTAACAAATAAATATTTTGGTAACTATATACAGTTATATATTATTCTTGTATATCTTGGTATTGCTAAGTTCAAGATCGTGCTCTGGCATCATTTTGTCGACTTAAAATGTAGGTTTTATGATTTAACCCTTCAAAAGGGTTTAACAACCTAAATTTACGTTCATTAACCAACACCGCATTTAAGCCATTGACTATAAAGCCTTTCCAACATGTTCGGTATATGAGTACGAGTATGAGTACTCGTACACCAAAAACCACCACCGCACAAATAGGACATCCTTCAACATTCAGAAATTTCAAGAGGAATGGTCGGCATTATATGAGCCCGCGGTTACCCACCAAGAACAACAACAACGTACGGGGACCAGTAAAACAAAACGTCGAAGTCGTGGTCGAGGAGCGACGACGACGATGGCCAACGAAAAAGAAGCCACAAATAGATTCAAGACTCTGCAAGAAGAGGTTTTACAGATCCCGAAATAAATTCATCGGTTTGGTTATTTTTAGATTTCACCTGACCTCTTCGTCTCATCTGTGCTTTAATTTTCCCATGGCAAAGTAAAATTATTTTTAGCCTTATTGTGTGCGCAAGATACATTTTTGTATAAATAAAAGAAGGGACCCATCTGAAAATATGCACTTTGTTTTGTGGGGCGGAATGTCAAGCGGGGGAGAATGCATTTTATAACTCTTGCTGCACTGCACTGTACTGATATACACTGTGCATCTCAGCAAAGATGGCCAAGTGAAGATGCATCACACAGGCCAAAGTCGGATGGATGGCTATAAGAAAATTAAACATATTGAATTGTCTAAAATAAAATCTGGTTATTCTTAGAACCCATCGCAATCGCATTGAGAACATATGGCCAAAATTGAAGAATAAAGGAAGATTTCATCTCGAATGAAAATTTGTAAAACACAAGACGACAAGGCAGACATAAATGAGTGAATGATGTCGGTTAAAGCTTTTAAAAATTAGTGGAAGGTAAGATTTTTCTTTGGGGATGGGTGGGGCTAACGGAAGGGATGTTAGCATTTTTAATTGCGTCGTATTTTAGTTTAAACTGAATGAAATCATCAAGATCACTGAATTGCATGAACTTGCTTAAGCAAAACACAGGCCATAGAGACCATAGACATCATAGAGACCATGGATGTCATAGAGACCATAGACGTCATAGAGACCATAGAGACCATATAGAGACTATAGAGACTATAGAGACTATAGAGACTATAGAGACTATAGAGACCATAGAGATTATAGAGACCATAGAGACCATAGAGATCATAGATACCATAGAGATCATATAGAACATAGAGACCATAGAGACCATATAGACCATATAGACCATAGAGACCATAGAGACCATAGAGACTATAGAGACCATAGAGACCATAGAGACCATAGAGACCATAGATACCACAGATACCATAGAGACCATAGAGGCCATAGAGACCATAGAGACCATAGAGACCATAGAGACCATAGAGACCATAGAGACCATAGAGACCATAGAGACCATAGATACCATAGAGACCATAGAGACTATAGACATAGAAAAAAAAAAAAATAGAGACCATAGATACTATAGAGACCATAGAGACCATAGAGACCATAGATACCATAGAGACCATAGAGACCATATAGAACATAGAGACCATTGAGACCATAGAGACCATGGAGACCATAGATACCATAGAGACTATAGAGACCATAAAGGTCATAGAGACCATAGAGACCATAGACGTCAAAGAGACCATAGAGACCATAGAGACCATAGAGACAATAGAGACCATAGAGGCCATAGAGGCCATAGAGACCATAGAGACCATAGAGACCATAGAGACCATAGAGACCATAGAGACCATAGAGACCATAGAGACCATAGATACCATAGAGACCATAGAGAACATAGAGACCATAGATACCATAGAGACCATAGAGACCATATAGAACATAGATACCATAGATACCATAGAGACCAGAGAGACCAGAGAGACCATAGATACCATGGATACCATAGAGGCCATAGAGGCCATAGAGGCCATAGAGACCATAGAGACCATAGAGACCATCGAGACCATAGAGACCATAGAGACTATAGAGACCATAGAGACCACAGAGGCCATAGAGGCCATAGAGACTATAGAGACCATAGATACCATAGAGACCATAGAGACCATAGAGACCATAGAGACCATAGAGACCATAAAGACCATAGAGACCATAGAGACCATAGAGACCATAGAGACCATAGAGACCATAGAGACCATAGAGACCATAGAGACCATAGAGACCATAGAGACCATAGAGACCACAGAGGCCATAGAGGCCATAGAGACTATAGAGACCATAGAGACCATAGAGACCATAGAGACCATAGAGACCATAAAGACCATAGAGACCATAGAGACCATAGAGACCATAGAGACCATAGAGACCATAGAGACCATAGAGACCATAGAGACCATAGAGACCATAGAGACCACAGAGGCCATAGAGGCCATAGAAAATATAGAGACCATAGATACCATAGAGACCATAGAGACCATAGAGACCATAGAGACCATAAAGACCATAGAAACCATAGAGACCATAGAGACTATAGAGACCATAGAGACCATAGAGACCATAGAGACCATAGAGACCATAGAGACCATAGAGACCATAGATACCATAGAGACCATAGAGACTATAGAGACCATAGAGACCATAGAGACCATAAAGACCATAGAGACCATAGAGACCATAGAGACCATATAGACCATAGAGACCATAGAGACCATAGAGACCATAGAGACTATAGAGACCATAGAGACCACAGAGGCCATAGAGACCATAGAGACCATAGAGACCATAGAGACCATAGAGACCATAGCAACCATAGAGACCATAGAGACTATAGAGACCATAGAGACCACAGAGGCCATAGAGGCCATAGAGACTATAGATACCATAGAGACCATAGAGACCATAAAGACCATAGAAACCATAGAGACCATAGAGACTATAGAGACCATAGAGACCATAGAGACCATAGAGACCATAGAGACCATAGAGACCATAGATACCATAGAGACCATAGAGACTATAGAGACCATAGAGACCATAGTGACCATAGAGACCATAGAGACCATAGAGACCATATAGACCATAGAGACCATAGAGACCATATAGACCATAGAGACCATAGAGACTATAGAGACCATAGAGGCCATAGAGGCCATAGAGACCATAGAGACCATAGAGACCATAGAGACCATAGAGACCATAGAGACCATAGAGACCATAGAGACCATAGAGACCATAGAGACCATAGAGACCATAGAGACCATAGAGACTATAGAGACCATAGAGACCACAGAGACCACAGAGGCCATAGAGGCCATAGAGACTATAGAGACCATAGATAACATAGAGACCATAGAGACCATAGAGACCATAGAGACCATAGAGACCATAGAGACCATAGAGACCATAGAGACCATAGATACCATAGAGACCATAAAGACCATAGATACCATAGAGACCATAGAGACCATAGAGACCACAGAGGCCATAGAGACTATAGAGACCATAGATACCATAGAGACCATAGAGACCATAGAGACCATAGAGACCATAGATACCATAGAGACCACATAGACCATAGAGACCATAGAGACCATAGAGACCACAGAGACCATAGAGACCATAGAGACCATAGATACCATAGAGACCATAAAGACCATAGAGACCATAGATACCATAGAGACCATAGAAACCATAGATACCATAGAGACCACAGAGGCCATAGAGGCCATAGAGACTATAGAGACCATAGATACCATAGAGACCATAGAGACCATAGAGACCATAGAGATCATAGAGACCATAGAGACCATAGAGACCATAGAGACCATAGAGACCATAGAGACCATAGAGACCATAGAGACCATAGAGACCATAGAGACCATAGAGACCATAGAGACCATAGAGACCATAGAGACTATAGAGACCATAGAGACTATAGAGACCATAGAGACCATAGAGACCATAGATACCATAGAGACTATAGAGACCATAGAGACCACAGAGGCCATAGAGACTATAGAGACCATAGATACCATAGAGACCATAGAGACCATAGAGACCATAGAGACCACAGAGGCCATAGAGACTATAGAGACCATAGATACCATAGAGACCATAGAGACCATAGAGACCATAGAGACCATAGAGACCATAGAGACCATAGAGACCATAGAGACCACAGAGACCATAGAGACCATAGAGACCATAGAGACCATAGATACCACAGAGACCATAAAGACCATAGAGACCATAGAGACCATAGAGACCATAGAGACCATAGATACCATAGAGACCATAGAAACCATAGAGACCATAGAGACCACAGAGGCCATAGAGGCCATAGAGACTATAGAGACCATAGACACCATAGAGACCATAGAGACCATAGAGACCATAGAGACCATAGAGACCATAGAGACCATAGAGACCATAGAGACCATAGAGACCATAGAGACCATAGAGACCATAGAGACCATAGAGACCATAGAGACCATAGAGACCATAGAGACCATAGAGACCATAGAGACCATAGAGACCACAGAGGCCATAGAGGCCATAGAGACTATAGAGACCATAGATAACATAGAGACCATAGAGACCATAGAGACCATAGAGACCATAGAGACCATAGAGACCATAGAGACCATAGAGACCATAGATACCATAGAGACCATAAAGACCATAGATACCATAGAGACCATAGAGACCATAGAGACCACAGAGGCCATAGAGACTATAGAGACCATAGATACCATAGAGACCATAGAGACCATAGAGACCATAGATACCATAGAGACCACATAGACCATAGAGACCATAGAGACCATAGAGACCACAGAGACCATAGAGACCATAGAGACCATAGATACCATAGAGACCATAAAGACCATAGAGACCATAGATACCATAGAGACCATAGAAACCATAGATACCATAGAGACCACAGAGGCCATAGAGGCCATAGAGACTATAGAGACCATAGATACCATAGAGACCATAGAGACCATAGAGACCATAGAGACCATAGAGACCATAGAGACCATAGAGACCATAGAGACCATAGAGACCATAGAGACCATAGAGACCATAGAGACCATAGAGACCATAGAGACCATAGAGACCATAGAGACCATAGAGACCATAGAGACCATAGAGACTATAGAGACCATAGAGACCATAGAGACCATAGATACCATAGATACTATAGAGACCATAGAGACCACAGAGGCCATAGAGACTATAGAGACCATAGATACCATAGAGACCATAGAGACCATAGAGACCATAGAGACCACAGAGGCCATAGAGACTATAGAGACCATAGATACCATAGAGACCATAGAGACCATAGAGACCATAGAGACCATAGAGACCATAGAGACCATAGAGACCATAGAGACCATAGAGACCATAGAGACCACAGAGACCATAGAGACCATAGAGACCATAGAGACCATAGATACCACAGAGACCATAAAGACCATAGAGACCATAGAGACCATAGAGACCATAGATACCATAGAGACCATAGAAACCATAGAGACCATAGAGACCACAGAGGCCATAGAGGCCATAGAGACTATAGAGACCATAGACACCATAGACACCATAGAGACCATAGAGACCATAGAGACCATAGAGACCATAGAGACCATAGAGACCATAGAGACCATAGAGACCATAGAGACCATAGAGACCATAGAGACCATAGAGACCATAGAGACCATAGACACCATAGAGACCATAGAGACCATAGAGACCATAGAGACCATAGAGACTATAGAGACCATAGAGACCACAGAGACCATAGAGACCATAGAGACCATAGAGACCATAGAGACCATAGATACCATAAAGACCATAGAGACCATAGAGACCATAGAGACTATAGAGACCATAGATACTATAGAGACCATAGAGACCATAGAGACCATAGAGACCATAGAGACTATAGAGACCATAGATACTATAGAGACCATAGAGACCATAGAGACCATAGAGACCATAGAGACCAATAGAGACCAATAGAGACCATAGAGACCATAGAGACCATAGAGACCATAGAGACCATAGAGACCATAGAGACCATAGAGAAACCATAGATATCATACAGATCATGGATTCGGAGTCTAGTTTTGACATTTAAATATTGCAAAACTGTCAAAATTGACATTTGGCTCCGTTTGCAGCCCACTCATCGAATTCTTTAATCAGTGTAAGATTAATAATCACTAAGTATCATTTAAAAGTGACAAAGAAAAGTAACACTGTTTTCCTTACATCTATGTTTAATTAAACATCACTATGAATTTTTATAAAAAAAAAAGCTAACACAGATAGGTACTTACGTACTTACTCATATATAATGCCAGAATGTCTGTCTACTCTTCTATAATTGGATGAACAATTTACGCGGAATGTACATATATATGAAGTTATCAATTTGCGTATTCAAGACAACTGACAAGACATCAGTTTGGTGCGTGATTGTCATCAACGTCATACGGATACAATAACTCTTCGCAATGATGATGATAAGGGCGTTTTTTCCATTTATTTTTAGTTTAATTCATATCATCTTATTTGCAGAACGTTTAATGGCTGTAAAATGTTCAAAGATTTATGTTTTATTTTGTCATACGTACAATGTACATACTATTTAAATTGACTGAAAATTTGGTATATTTTTTGTATTTTTAATATGACCTATATAATTGTGTTTCTTCAGATTTTCATAATTATAGAAACAAAAAGAATATAATTTTGTATACTAATTAAGATTCGTTTGTGGAATGATCATCTTGTGATGGTAAAAGAGCAATGATCTTGTGAGCTTCAAATGACCCATCAATTATCTATACTGTACACTTAGAGAAATAGAAGCTTTCATGATAACATGTAATTTATAAAGCTACTGATAGTTTAAATAATATATAGTATTGTGAAATTGAAATTTGTACTCAATTCACAGAGAATTTGTATGCCAAAATTGTTTAGAGGCAGAGATTTTTCTCTTTTTAAATCTTATGGTTTTTCCACTGAGCATCGAGCTACAATTTAAACTCTAGCCCACCCATTAAATCGTTTTTCCATCAATTTTGTTTTCCAATGCGAGTTTTTAGTTTTTATAACCGCCTATCTTGACAGCTGTCACTTTTGAAACGTGGAAGGATACACGCTTCAACAACGCATTCAAATTGTTAAAATTCACTAGTGTTGACGAAAAGCACACAATATTTTGAATAAAGGCCTTTAAAGTTCAGTTAACACAACAAATCAAGCCAATCAAATCACTAACAACGTTGTTTATCATCGCTGATTAAGTAGATCCCTGAATCCCTGATCCCTTTTTTAAGCTACATTCCACCTCAATCATCTGCGACTGTCTTCAACAAGCATATCTTTAATATTGAATCTATTCTTTCTCAATATAATGATTTAAATGTATGTGTTCTTGGTGACTTTAATTTAGGTGATATTTATTGGGAACGTAAATTAAATTATGATAAAATGTTACCTAGTCGAATAAATTCTGAGTCTGAAATAATTGTAATTGATAGTTTATTTTCTCTCGGCTTTAAGCAAATAAATTGTATTTATAATTCATTAAATAGACTTTTGGACCTTTTGTTTGTTAATGAAGATTTAAAATCTAAATTATTTGAATGTTCCCCTTTATTATCAAACTCTGTTCATCACAAGGCTATGCAAATAAGTTTTGAAAACTTTAATTTTAATAATCTTTCTAATTTTAATGATAATGAAAGTTTTATCTTTAAATTTAATTGTAATAACTTATCTTCATTAAATCGCTTTTTTAATTCTATTAATTGGGAATGTAAACTGAAATACAAGACATTAAGTGAATGTTTCAACATCTTCTTGGATATTTATTTTGAAGGTTTAAATCTATATGTGCCTAAAATATTAAAAAGAGTAAATAATCATTCACCTTGGTATAATGCACGTTTATTAAAACTCAAAAATGCGAAAACAAGAGCTCATAAAAAATTTAAAACTTCTAATTTGCTCTCGGACTATGAATTTTTCTGTCGACTTAGAAAAGAATTCCTGTTTTTATCTAAATTTTTGTATAGTTCCTATTGCCAGTCAATTGAACAAAATTTAAAACGTAATCCTAAGGCCTTTTGGAGATTTGTAAATGATAAGCGAAACAGTGTTGGTTTTCCTGATTGCATGCAATATAATGGAGTTTCATCAACAAATTCAAATGAAATAGTTGAAATGTTTGCTAGTCATTTTCAAAAAATGTATAGTTCGTCTAACTCGTTTTCAAGTTTTCCATGTAACTTAGCACCCATAACAGATTGTTGTTCCATGTTTGTTGAATTTGATGAAGTTTTTACTGCGCTTAAAGAGCTTAAGCCTACAATTTTTCCAGATTTGCTTGGGATTTACCCAATTGTTTTAAAATCATGCGCTTCCGTCTTAAGTCTGCCTTTACAAATAATTTTTAATAAATCCCTTTCAACAGGAACTTATTTAGATGAATGGAAGACTTCATGTAAAGGGTGTCCCAAAATTAACGCAAGATTTGAATTTGCCGCCATTTGTGCAGTGAAGTGTTGGCAACCCTGAAAAAAAAGCAATTTGACAGCTAACAGTATAGGGTTATTAAAAATGGAGCGTTACACGATAGAACAACGTGTCTTCGTTATTAAAGAATATTTCAAAAATAGTGAAAGCTTGGCGGCTGCAGTTCGAAAATTTCATACAAAATATGGTCGGAATAGTGTTTTAACTTCGTCAACTGTGAAGAGATTAATTGAAAAGTTCATGGAGACTGGATCCGTTGGAGACGCCAAACACACTGGTCGTCCAAAAACAAGCCGTTCAAATGTGAATGTCGAAGCAGTGCGTGAGAGTGTTGCTGACAATCCAGGAACCTCAATTCGACGTCGTGGACAAGAATTGCAAATTTCAAGAACCTCTCTACAGCGTATACTCACCAAAGATATGTGTCTTCATGCTTACAAAATTCAATTAACACAACAATTGAAGCCTAATGACCATGGACAGAGAATAGAGTTCGTTGAATGGATTATTGAACATCAACAAATGGACCCTGATTTTTCGAGCAAAATCATCCTAAGCGATGAAGCACATTTTCATCTTAATGGCTTTGTCAATCGCCAAAATTGCCGCATTTGGGGTTCATAGAACCCACATGTGATTGTCGAAAAACAAATGCATCCACAACGCGTGACTGTATGGTGTGGATTTTGGGCTGGAGGCATAATTGGGCCATATTTTTTTGAAAATGATGCTGGTCAAGCAGTGACTGTTACTAGTGCTCGATATCGCGACATGATTACACAGTTCTTTCTGCCAAAATTGGATGATATTGATGTGTCCAATATGTGGTTTCAACAAGACGGTGCCACATGTCATACAGCCCGTGAAACAATTCAATTACTGCATGAGACATTTCCAGGTCGTGTACTCTCTCGTTCCGGTGATCAAAATTGGCCTCCTAGATCGTGTGATTTAACACCATTAGACTTCTTTTTATGGGGTTATTTGAAATCACAAGTCTATGTCAACAAGCCCACAACCACCCGTGCATTAAAGGAGGAGATTCAACGCTGCATCAACGAAATTCAGCCACATTTATGCAGAATGGTCATGGAAAATTTCAACAAAAGAGTGCGCATGTGCATGCAAAGCCGTGGAGGCCATTTGTCCGATGTGTTATTCCATACATAACCCTATCCTATGTACTTTACGAGTCAATAAAAATATAACTATCAAAAGACTAAAAACGGCGTTTTCTATTTAATTCAAATCTTGCGTTAATTTTGGGACACCCTTTATAATTCCTCTATTCAAATCTGGAATGAAGGATTTAGTAATTAATTATAGGGCTATTTGCCATATGCCAGTAGTGCCCAAACTTTTGGACAAACTTATGCACCAAAAAATTGTTTACATAATTGGTAATTCTATTTCTAAATTTCAACACGGGTTTTATAAAGGTCGATCAACGTGCACAAATTTAGTTGAGTTTACCCATTTTTGTTCATCTGTTATGGAATCCGGTGCACTGGTTGATGTGTGCTACACAGATTTTGTAAAAGCGTTTAGCAGAACTAACTTGAATATTTTGTTGGCAAAACTTAAAGCTTATGGTTTTGATGGCTCAGTTTTAAAATGGTTTGAATCTTATTTATTAGGAAGAAAACAGTTTGTCTACATAGGCAACTATCGTTCTAAGGAAATCTTAGCTTTGTCGGGTGTACCAGAAGGAAGCCATTTGGGTCCTTCTTTTTTTTTATTGTACATTAATGATCTTGTAAGTGTTTTTCGTTATTGTCATGTTCTTATATTTGCTGATGACATACAAATTTTCAAAGAAATAAAATCTATTAACGATTGTTTTTCCTTCCAAAATGAACTTAATAGATTTCATGATTGGTGTATTACTAATGACCTTGTGCTTAATTATGACAAATGTGCTGTAATGACTTATAATCGCATTTTGCATCCAATTTTGTCGGATTATTTAATGAATGACATTAAACTATTAAGGGTATTTGAAATAAAAGATCTTTGTGTAGTTTTTGATTCCAAACTTTGTTTTGAGCGCCATGTTGACTGCATAGTTTCAAAAGCTAATTCCCTTTTAGGATTTATTAAAAGAAATTCCTCTGATTTTAAGGATCCTTATACGGTGAAGTCTCTTTATTGTTCCTTAGTCCGACCGGTCCTTGAGTATTGCAGCATTGTTTGGTTTCCTACTACAGTAAAAAACGTTAACAGAATTGAAAGAGTGCAGAAATGTTTTTTGAGATTTGCTTTGAGAAATTTTGTTTTACCTGTTAATGTCTCTTTAAACTATACTTCTAAATGTTTGTTGTTGGGTTTTGAAACTCTTGAAAAGCGAAGGAAGGTTTTTAGTGTTATTTTTATACGTGATATTTTATGTTTTTCAATTAAATGTGATAATTTACTTTTTTTAATGAATGTTTATGCACCGTCAAGATCATTAAGATCAAGAGAATTGTTGTATGCGGAGCGCCACTCTACCTTGTATGGTCAGCGGGAGCCTATTTGCCGTATTATCAATCTGTTTAATATTGCCAATGAAGATGTTGATATATTTTGCATGTCCAGAGAAACTTTAAAAAATTCACTCAAATATGTTGATTTTTAACTTAATTATTTATTTCTGCTTCTATATGTGCATACATTATATTTATAATTTATTTTACTTTGTTCTAGTTTTTTTTTCAAATCTGTTGATATTTTCATATCGTAGATAAATAAATAAATAAATGCATCAAAATGAAACGCATTTTCATCAAAAAATCCTCTTAAGTGACAAGGCTTATTCTAACCTCAGAGAGGCTTTGTTTAAAAGCAGAACAGTCGTATTTAGGGCTGGGAAAATCCAACAACGATTGTTGAAAAGTTTCTGATTCCTTAACTTGACACTGTTTTGTGTGGGTTTTGGTCTGGCGGTTTTATTGGACCTTAATTAAGAAAAAATGAGATTGGTACAACTGTTGGTGTAAATGAATTGCAATACAAAGCTATGTTTTATGATTTCTTATGGCTGGAATTTGAAGATGTTGATGCAGACTGCGTTTATTTCAAACCATATGTCTCTCGTGTGCATATCAACCAATTCAGGGGCCAAAAGAAGTTGGTGATCATCGATCTATTTCGAAGAAATACGGACCGATGACTCCTCCAGCCCAAAATCCACACCAAACATCAACTTTAACTACTTATATATATGTATTGGCACCTCGTGAATCTCACGTGGATTGTGTCGTCCTAAATCCAGCAATTTTGCTTATTCACGTACCCCATCAAATTGGCCTCATCGCCAAAGATGATTTTTCGACCAGAATTGTGATAAGCTATAAGATATTTTATTTTGACAGAAAGTAGAAGAAATAATATGGCCGCCAAGAGCTGTCAAAATCAACCCGTTCCTATTGGAAACCCATTTATAAGCTTTGTGGCTCTGGGTTATATGCACCTAAAATAATGTACTTTATCAGCCGAGTGAATAAAAAAAGCTTGTTCCACCTTTATTCTGCGAGTTTAAACAGGGAATAATAAGAGTTAAGCTGTGGGTAAAAAAGTTCCATGAATAAAACCAAAATTTTCGTAGAATAGTAAAGTGACGTTTACCAGAAATCCCCTAAAAAAATCTACTACAATAAATACGATTCCTGTTTGGTAACTTGACATTTCGACCAAGTTTCGCTGACTTGGGTTTTTTTGACAGCAAATTGTGATAATTTGTTAACACATCTAGGAATATAATATAATTTATTTGTATTTGAATGTGGGTGCTGTCAATATTTTTTCAAATTGTTGGATGGTTGATAACTGTTCAGAAATTGATTGGGGTATTTTTATAAGCTGCCTTGCTTAAGAAGCAAATGCTTTGGCTACACGAGCAGATTCTTACTTACTTACTAACTTACTTAAGGTGGCGCTACAGTCCAGGGCGGACCTGGGCCTGGGTTGAGGTCTTCACCCACCTGCGTGCGCTACCTGAGTCGCGGTCTTCTGCTACTGCGTTGTCCCTCGGGATTGGATTCGAAGACCTTCCGGGCTGGAGCGTTGATGTCCATTCGCTATACATGACCTAGCCATCTAAGCCGTTGGGCTTTAATTCTGTTAACTAGGTCAGTGTCGCTCTACAGTCCGTATAGTTCGTCGTTATATCTTCTCCTCCATTCTCCATCTATGCATACGGGACCAAAAATTACCCGAAGAATTTTTCTCTCGAAGCATCCTAAGACGCTCTCATCTTTCTTTGACAGGGTCCAGGCCTCAGGCCATAAATGAGAACCGGGATGATGAGTGTCTTATAGATGGTGATTTTAGATGCTCGCGGACTTTACTACTCAATAGCCTTCTAAGTCCAAAGAAGCAGCGATTTGCAAGAGTTATTCTTCGTTTGATTTCAGCGCTGGTGTCGTTGCCTAGGTAGACAAAGTCCTCAACTACCTCAAAGTTATAGCTGTTCATGGTGACGTTTTGTCCAAGACGTCGTTGTTCAATGTCCTTTTTTTGATGACAGCGACAGCATATTCTTGGTCTTGCCCTCATTGACCACTAAACCCATCTTCTTCGCTTCCATCGTAATGCTTAAAAACGCTCCACTGACATTACGCTTTGATCTTCCAATTATGTCAATATCATCTGCGTATCCGAGTAATTGAATGGACCTTTGGAAGATTGTGCCTCTAGTCTTGACGGCTGAGTTTTGTACAATTGTTTCCAGAACGATATTGAAGAAGTCGCATGACAGTGCATCGCCTTGTCTAAAGCCTTTTTTGGCATCAAATGCATCGGTGAGATCTTTTCCGACCTTGATAGAGCAGCATGCATTCTCCATCGTCATTCTGCACAAACGGATAAGTTTGACAGGGATGCCAAAACTAGACATTGCTCTGTAGAGCTCTTCCCTATGGATGCTGTCATACGCGGCTTTAAAATCGATAAAAAGATGGTGGGTATCGATTTGAAGCTCCTGGCCGTACCTTGGCAACAACAAGGTAGTGGTCCGAGTCAATGTTGGCACCTCGGAATGTTCGAAGCTTCTGTATACTGGAGAAGTGTCGTGCGTCGATCGCAATGTGATCAATCTGGTTGACAGTTGATTGATCAGGAGACTTCCATGTCCCCTTGTGGATATCATGATGTGTGAACTGCTTACTAGCTACCAGAACGTCTCGCCCCGCAGCGAAATCGATCAGCCATCCCATCGCACTTCTTGGATGGCGGTAATATCTGCCTTGGAGTAGTTTAGGGCTTCCGCTAATTGTTCGGCTGCACGTGGTCTGTTAAGGGACCTAACATTTCACGTATAGATCCGAAGTTCGTTGTCCTTATTTCGTTTACGTGGGTTGTCAACAGTAAATCCGTCCGTATCCGAGGCTTGTTGGTGCTTCGCAACTAAGGTATTTTTTACGTGGTCAGGAAGTCACCCCGACGGCACAACCCCCAACCTGGAGGCCCAGATCCTTAGTATAACTCCAAAGACGGGGAGCCGGATAAACCGCTCCTTATAGGCCTGGGCTCCGAATAAGTCGTAGAAGCCCTATAAGGTGTTCACAAGTATAGTTCAGCCTTACTGGAACTGTAGACGCCACCGTTGATTCCATCTCAAGAATTCGTCCGCTGCCGTCTGGATAAGGAGAGGTGCCTTAGTGGAAACACCTCCCCCCCTCTCTCGTTTGCTGCCCCCAACAACTTTCCACTGGGGTTAGAATCCAATCTCCAGTTGAGGTACTAGGCACCCGATGTTCACCGCGGGGGAGGTGAGAGTAGGAGTTTTAAGAGGTGGGTTTTAAGAAAAACCTGCGGACGCTTGTGTCCTCTTGAATGCACAAGCACATGTCTACCATTTGAACACGAGCAGATTCAGATTATGATTATACAAAGTCATTAATCGTAACCCATTACAACCCTAGTATCTGATGGAAGCCATAACTTGCCAACCGACAGGAGTTTGGAATTTTGTTTTATTCATAACATTTTGAACTTAGTTCATGGAATAAGACCTAAACCTTCGCTATTCCACTTTTATTTATATGGCTGTACGTGTTTAAATTCAACTTTACAAACAAAAAATTTTATCACTTGTCACAAAATCAAAAGTAAAACTTGTCCATACACCAATTTAATTTCATACCGGAAAGTACTCGTCTTCGTCTACTTCAACGTTCGTCGTCGCGTACTGTAAGCAAAACACAATTCATACAATCTACTTCTTCTACTCGTTCTTTAAATATATTATTGAATTGTTTAAATGTATAAGGCAGCGTGGCCGAGTGGTCTAAGGCGCTGGTTTTAGGCACCAGTTCGAAAGAGCGTGGGTTCGAATCCCACCGCTGTCAAATTTTTTTTTATTTTCTAATTTCAATTTATTTTTACATTTTGTTTTATTAAATTTATTATTAGCATCCTGTTTTAAATTTGTTTTTCATATTTTTTTTTTTTTTTTTTTTTTAGGGGAGTCCTTAGACCTAACAAAACACTCACGTAGTTTCAAATGCAACGAAGAGAATCCTTTTCTAAAAGCTAAGGGTGAGTTGAATAATTTTATTGTACTGCGTATGCATGTTTTGTGTTTGGGTGTGTGTATCATGTTTTCGTGTTTATTTATTTAAGTTTTTTAAAACGTGAACAAAACATGTGTTTTGTGTAGCAGAGCAACAACCTGTCGATTATGTAATTTAATTGAAAAATAAATCCTTTTTTTTCTTGTGTTTTTCTTTTTATTATTTTATTTTGATTTTGTTTGATTCACCTTATGCCAGGATGTGTGTCAGTTTACGTTTATAGTCATAATCAAATTACAATAGAAACAGACGAGAACTAAAATGGCACATGAAAAGTGACCCCCTCATGGGGGAATAAAAATAAAAATAATCTAAACAAATAAATTGATTTTTTATATTGTTTACAGTTCAAAAAGGAATCCTTTATAATAATAACAAATTTTAGGAAGTAAAAAAAAAGAAACAGAAATATGATTTACATTAAATTAAAAATAGAAAAAAGAAAGATATTTGCAATGACGTAATTATAAAACAATCTACTGGGTCGTATGAAGTTGCTTTTTTATGTGTAAATAAAAAAGTATAATACAAATTTTAAGATTTTAGTGGGAAAAGATTGATAGGTCTGTTTGATAAATAGTTGTAACTGACAGCAAACAAGTTTTTTTTTATAATAAGCGCACACTCAAGGGGATATTACTACCCTTATTATGAAAAGAGACACAGTGTGAGCACTAGGAAAGGGAGAGAGGGGTTGTAAGGAGTTGTCGGTGCAGATTGGTTTTGAACTCCTGAATATTGCAATGACTGGGAAAGACAGAGTGTGGTAAAGCTAGGCATACACGATGAACATGTTCGGCGAACCTGCTCGTGTTCGCTGTTTGTTTTCTCGTGTATGGGCTTGTATGCGAACCGCTCGCTGTTGGCGAAAATTTTCGATTTTTTCATGTTCGTTAACTGTCATGTTCGTCGTGTATGGCGATGTTCGCGAACAAATTCTCATTTCTCATATGAATATCGTCGAGTGAGCATTACGGAAGATGGCAACTGTAAGTCATACTTTTATAAATATTTTTAAATCTTGTGATGTTATCTCCAGTTCTCTCAATAAATTAACATAAGAACGAATATAAGGTTTCGGAAGCCAGTCTTTCATACACAACCTTTTTAACTTCCCATAGGAAGTTATTGTAATGTGTCCGATTTGTCAAATTGAAAATTTTGACATTTTTCGACGTTTCAAGGCCCCTAGAGTCGAAATAAAAGATTTTTAGTTCGTACGTCCGTACGTTCGCGACGTTTTTTTCGTCATCCATAGCTCAAGAACCAGAGGAGATATCGACTTCAAATAAATTTTGTTAGGTATACAGATAATAATGCAGAAAGATGCAGAAATTGCTCTCAAGAAAATTGCGTGGGTGGTTTTTTTACCATAGCAGTTTAAAAAAAAGGTGAACATTTTTGTTAACCCCAAATATCTTATGAACCAATAACGCTAGAGACTTGAATTAAATTTTATATTATATATTGTAACGTAATACCAAACAAGTATATTTTTGGAAAAAATCCAATTAACGGTTTTTTTTTATAAATCAAAAAATTGTACGAATAAAAAATGATTTTATTTCCTAAACAATTTTGTGAAACGAAGAATAACGTTTTCAGCATCTGGTAAAATTTTGAGAAAAATCAAACCGACAGTTTTTTAATAAAAAATAAAAACCTAAAAAAAAAACATTACAAAAAGTTGGTAAAAATTGATTTTCGACTCAAATAACTTTTCAAAAATTTGAGACATTGGCTTTAAACTAATTTTATTTATTTATTTTTATTTTGTTCACATAAGTAAATTGCCATAAGGGCAACTACTTGCGCTTGTTTTTCAGACATCCTTCTTTCTTGAACAATCGTCCCAAAATGAATGTTCGTCGTTGTGTTCGTCGTGTGTGGGCTAACGCAAACGAACATGTTCGCTGAGCATGTTCATCGTGTATGCCTAGCTTAAGGCATTCCACATTCGCGTAGTACGGCTAAACAACGAATCTCTGTACTTGACAGTACGATCGGCTCGAGGGTATACTGATGATGATGAGCATTCCTAGAAGCGAGAGTATTACGGTTGAACTGTTTAAGGGAAGGAATGCAGCTGGCTATTTCTCTAGAGCATAAACCGTTAAAATAACGGTAAAAAAAGGGTGAGACAAGAAACTTTACGACGATGTTCAAGCAACGTAAATAATCCTATGATGGTATTATCACCAGTCAATCTAAATGCTCTACGTTTAATACTGTCCAAGAGGCTTAAATAAGTTGCATTAGCACCATTCCAGTGATGGGAGTTATACTCAAGCTTTCGATGTACTATATAAGTCTTGTAGATAACAGCCAGATCAGAGGGGGAGAAAAACTTCTTGCATCGCCTCAGAAAACCCAAACATCTTGCGGCATTTTTGGCGACATCGCGTATGTGATCGTTCCACAAAAGGTGGTTGGTGATGCACATACCAAGAATATCGAGATGTTCAGTCTCCTCGATGCAAGTGCCATCCATAGATAATGGCAAGGGGGGTATATCTCGCTTTAACGATACGAGACAGCATTGCGTTTTCTTAGCATTAAATTCCACGCGGTTTTTTAATCCCTATTGTACAATGCTGTTTAGGTCGGAATTTAATGAGCTTATCATATTATGTCGTTGCAGTTCTACATCCGAAGAAGAGGGATGTGAGCCTAAAAACGAATATGAAAAGCTGAGAGTACTATCGTCAGCAAAACAATGTATTGGATTAGAAGTTGCAGGCGGGAGATCATTAATAAAAATATGAAAGAGTGTTGGAGATAGAACAGAGCCCTGGGCACACTAGCATTTATTTTGTGGTTTTTAGAATTGAACCCATCCAATACTACTTGTATTGAACGAACCGAAAGGTAATAACTGATCCAATGAAGAAGGGATTCGTCAAAACCAAAAGCACGCATTTTCGATAAGAGAGCCTGATGCCAAACCCTATCAAATGCTTTTGAAATATCAAGTGCAATAATCTTACTTTCTCCAAAACGATGTAAAGATTTGCTCCACTGTTCGGTGAGATGAACCATGAGATCACCAGTGGATGCTGCGAAAGCCGTACGTCCCTACACCATTACGTTCCCTTTTCTGAGTTTAACAGTATCTTTGGTGTAACGTAGATTTAGTGACTCATTGGCTGGTCTGCGAACACGACGGAAACCAACGGAACCCTTGAAATTGAATTTGGACTCGTCCAAAAAGAGTACGTTCCTCCATTTTCTAACGGTCCAGTTGATGTGGTCCTTGTTTTTGGTGGAAATAAAAGGCTTTTTTACAGCTTTGAAAGATTTTAGTCCACCATCAACAGCTCATCTCCAAATTTTTCTCACGCTTGCGTTCAGTACGAGTTGGGTTCTTGATGATATAAAAGGGTCTTTTTTAAATGATTTTATTATAGCAGAATCCCGTCGTTTTCATATTTTTTCCCATATTTTAATTTGACTCATTCCACTTTTATATTTTTTTATAATTTTTTCTTTTATTTCGTTAGACGTTAGAGTATTTGTTTCCGGCCATTTTACAAAAGTTAGCTTAGAACACTGATTAACTTGCCCGTGAATTGAATAACACCTAATAAATAGATTCAACTGCACTCGTTTGCCAACACCTTTAATATGAGCAATGGATTTTGTAGTTAACGGACTAACTTTCCTCTATTAATAAGAAAAAGAGAGATAGCAATAAAAAGTTGCTTTTGTTTTAACCAAACAAAAATTGGGTTAACTGTCCTACTTATGTCATATTTAATAAACCGTTATGAAAACTATTTTCTTTTGTGGTCTATTTAGAAGTAAATACATAATGTATTCAATTTAAGAAAAAATTATCAAGATTTCTTTTAGTTATTAATTTTTGAATGACATAAAGATGGATGTATTTTTAGTTGCTAAAGTTTTGGCCAACAGAGGCATTCTTCCCCCATTTCATGTACCTTATTTTAACAGACTTGCTTAGAAAGACAGTTTAAAAGATGTTGAAATTACCGTTCTTGTTTTGCACTCAAAAGCCTCGATGTGCATTGCAATTTTTGAGTTCTGCAAGACGCAAAGAAAGTGTTGCTGGCCCTACCGCTCGTTAAAAAGACGCATTTTTTTTTTTTTTTTTTTTTTTTTTTTTTTTTTTTTTTTTTTTTTCAATTCATTTTTATTAATTCAATCTTAAATCTATCTTAAAGCTAGACAAAAATTCATAAAACTAGCCTAATTAACCATAACTTACAACTAACTTACTGGTCCCATACGGACACTCTAAGTTAAACAATAATACTTAATGCTAATGCCTTTCGGCCCTAAGATCTATTTTAACTTCAATTCAATTTTATTTATTTTTGTATTCATTAGAAAATTTAAAAAAAACTAATGTCAATATCCTTTTTTATTTTTACTTAAAAACTACTTAAAATAAGGTCCTTAATATAAAACTTAAAGCTAACTAAAACTACCTATTCTACCTATAACCTACTTAAAACTAGAACAACCACAGCAGCAAATCTAACTATCTAACGTTTTTTGTTTTTCATATTTTGTCTTTTTTTTTGTATTTTTTTTTTTATTATTCCATGTTGTTTTTTTTTATTTTTATTTTTTTATTTTATTTTTTTTGTATTTTTTGTATTTTTTTTGTATGTTTTTTTTTTTGTTTTTTGTGCCACCATGCCTATTCTACTTAAAACTAAACCCTAAGACTATAAAACAAGTATGTAAGCCGGCCAAGGCTTAAAACCCCATCCCGACTACTCACTATCAAGTGCCGATTGAAGCCACCAAAACTGGCTCTCCTGCTTCACCCTATCAGTTCGGTCCCGTTCGGACACAGCCCTACTGAACCGAAGGAGCTCTGCTCCGCCTTGTGCCATGACGTCCCGATTGTACAGGAGTCGCCTATCCACGGTTCGTCGTCTGACGTGGTAGATTAACGGAACTGCCAATCTATCCTGTATCAGACCGCATCTATCTAAAAAGAGGAATGCCTCTGGTGGAATGAAGCCGCTCAAGCGTGCACTTTCAAAATACTCGTCGTTCGGATAGAACGCCCCGAAAATTAAATTGTTGGTCGAAGACATAGCTCTTGCAATGTGACCTCGAACGAGTTTTATCACGAAATTGTCAATTCTGTTGATTCGAGCCCCGTTGTATAGGACCTCGTTGGAATAGTAGTGCACGTAAGAAGATTCGGCTGTTCGATATAAGCCGGTACAGCGTCGTAAACACTGCCGCTCGAACACCCGAAACCTCTCCATCTGGGAAGGGGCAACGTTGAACCACACAGGACAACCATAAACGATCATCGGCCGTATGAGGGCCATGTAGCAAATTACCTTGACTCTGGGGTCAAGCCGACTGCTAAAAAACAGCCGTTTCGTCAGAGCGAAGGCTCCTCTGACCCTGGTCAGAGCAGCATTTATATGTCTGTCGAAATATAAATACTGATCTAACCAGATACCGAGGTACTTCACTACACTTTTGCTCGCTAATGGCTGCCCGTGAAGATCAACGATAACCATCTTGCGCCAATTCTTGCACGTATCCCTCGTGGCCATAGCCAACGGAGTCCGGAACAGAATTGTCTCCGACTTATGGACATTTATTTTCAGTTTCCAGTCGTCGCAATATCGCTGAATCTTGTCGAAATCACGCTGCAAGAGAATTCTAATAACCTCAACCTTTCGGGCCGTTCTGTACGCAATAAGATCGTCGGAGTACGCAATTGCCTTTGTAAGACTACCTATCAGATCGCTGGTGTAAATGCTGAAGAGAATCGGCGAATTCACCGCTCCCTGTTGAAGACCATTTTTAATTAAGAATGTTTTGGTAGAAGTTACATTGCCACTTTTGACAACAAACTTTCTACCGTTAAGCATATCATAAAGTATATACAACAATGGCTTGCTTATGCCAAGCCTGCTCAGTTTTAGGTAAAGACCCTCTAACCATACGGTGTCAAAGGCCTTTTCCAAATCAACCAAAACAGCACCTGTGCATTGTTGTTTTGTTTTATTCCATTGGATATCAGAAACGAGTTTAGACGCAGCATGAATTGTGTCATGACCCGCCTTGAACCCGAACTGTTTATCCGGAATTATTTTGTTGTCCGCAGCCCACTTAGTCAGAGCCCTATTGATGATCTTTTCGAAAACTTTGCTGATGCTCGGAAGAAGACTTATCGACCGAAGATTTGACGGGTTGGAGTTGTCCTTTCCCTTTTTCGGGAGAGGATGAACCACAGCGGTCTTCCAATGCACTGGATAATATGCATTATTCAGTGCATTATTGAAGAGTGTGGTGTAAATGTCAATTGCCTCCATCGGTAAATGTCTTAGTACAACGTTGGATATACCATCGACACCTGCTGACTTTTTATTTTTTATTGAGTTGAAGATGAGCTGAAGCTCAACCTTCGTCACTAACAAGGGACTTGGTCCCGTTTGCTCGGCGATTATGGCATTTGCCAAGGAATCGTCATCGAACCGCATAAAACCGCGGTTCTCAGATCGCCAATGTGTTATATCATTTCGAAGGTAAAAGTGATTAAGTAGGGCTCTATTATCCAGGTCGTGGTTGGGGCGAATGCTAACATTCACCTTGTACACTTGCTGGAAAGCAGCTCCCACCGCCTCCACTTTTTCCTTCGGATCTTCAATTATATAAAAGTCATCGTCAAAGATGGCTTCTTCTGGATCTATTTGCGCTGTCATGAGTACGTCTCTGTTCTCTTCAGTTCTTTGGAGTTTCAGACACGGAAGGTCATTGTCGTTCTTTTTCCTAAATATCTTGTTGATTTTAGGGAACATACCAGGGTCACTGGAATTAACTGACCGGATCTTGCGGTCCCAGTACTTGTTAATTGATAACCTGTAGTTCTCCTTAATCAACATATTGACATTTTTTATTGACGACTTCAGTGTCCTAACCTCCAAATCGTGTGGGTCTGTAAGTCGTCTGTACAAGTTTTTGAGTCTTGTCAGTAAGCCACTCTTGTGCTTACGTAGTGAGTCAATAGTCGAGTTTCTGTAAGCGTCCATTTGGTCCCGTTCTTTGTACTTTGGTATTGTCCGTTCCATTGTTCGTTTTATTGTTTCATTCATCTGTTGTAAATGTTGGTCAATTTCTGTATTTGTCAGGTTTCTGTTGTTTGGTGGGGCTATGTCACTCGAACGAAGTTCTCTCGCTAGGGCGTTGGTGAAACGAGGCCAGCGCATCTTACTGTAATTGTAAGAATGCGTTGCAACGTATTCCTCCAACTCCACGCGTTCGTTCGGAATCTGCATTACAGCAGCCAGTCCGCAGTGATCACTGTCGTACTCGACTGTCTGTAAGCAGTTTCGAGGGTGATTACCCACTTTGTCTGTAACTGTCAGATAAAAAGACGCATAGCTACATATGTACATATGTATACCGAAGATATAAAACAAAGTTGTGATAAATTATAAACGTTTGATTTGTTGGTTATATTGCGTAAAAGTAGAGCTTAGAAGTTTTAACCTTAAAATCGATTCATAACGAGACACAGGGTTTCTGGTGGCAAATTTGTAATTTCCCGTAGGAAGTTTTGTCATCGGCCCGATTTGTCGAATTGTAAATTTTGACATTTCTCGGCGGCGGTTTAAAGTCCCTAGAATCTAATTCCAATTAATAGGTCCTTTTAAGCGTAATTGTTTTGTTTATTTTCACGAACTGTCAATATTTAGACATGTTTGGATGTTCGTTTAAAAGCTAACAATTTACTAGTTAGCAAAACGAAAAGAAAGGTTCAACAAAAGAAAGGTTTAACAAAAGGTTGTTTAAAACGTTGCACCATTGATTTAAACATTTAGTAAAATGTTTAGAAAATTAAAACGTATAGTTTTGTTTTATAAAAAGTAAATATTTACAAAAAATACTACACAAAATTGGTAAAAACTGATGTTCGACTCGAATATGTTAAGAATAAATGAAAGTGTTGACTTCAAATTATTTCATTGCTTATAAAATATTTTCTTTGACATCAAATAATTTTCATATTAAAATCCCATCAGCATTTTTTTTTTACAAAAAAAAACGTTACTAAAATTGGAAAAAATTCGTTTTCGACTAAAAATATCAAAATAAAACTTATTTCATCATATGTAAAATATTGTTGTTAACTTTCAGTTATTTTTTTATAAAAACGCAGTGTTAATTGAGTTGTTTTTACAAAAAAATCCTAAAAAAAAAACTAAAAATTGATAAAAAAAATGGGTTTTGACTCAAGTATCTTCAGAAAAAAAGAAGGACATTAGCTTTAAACTTTTATTCTAACACAAAATTGTACTATATAAATGTATATATTTTGTAAAACTGTTACAAACATTGTCAGAAAGCCACAAATAGGAAGTTATCAGTATGGGTCGCTTCCCATCCTCTTTTTTTAAATTTAATTTCAAATCCATTTGTAGGTTAATTTATCCAACAACAACTTGATTTAGGCTGAAATAACATGCTACATGAATGGCAACCGATCATAACATTACTTTATTTGTGGTATTTAGTCTTTGGTTTGTTCATATTTATTGAAAAACTTTTCTACCGTCACTAAAGAGACAACTTCAACTAAAAACAAAACTATTCAAAAAAGTGTAGTCTCCGCCTTATATTGAATAATAAACCAAATGAATCCTTCCCTAAAAACATATTTGATTTAGTATTTTGGTTAAATTTATCTAATCAAAATTTGTTTTTACTGAATTCATAACTTACCCTTATTTATATCATCGAAAGTCAAAATAAGAAAAGAAATTATACATTTTTATTAATCCACCTCTATCCACTAAATAGCAATAAAACAAATAACACAATTCACTCAACTCACTCATTCGAATTCGATTCGAAGTAGAGCTGCCATCGTCGTGTTGTTAGTATTTTCTTATTTTGTTGTACTTTTTTTTCTTCTTTATTCGTGTTCGCCTTCGCTTTCATCGTTATTTTGTCGACTGTCGGTCGACAACGACAACAGCAAATATATACATCTAAACGTATCTTTTGTGGTTGTTGTTGTTTTTGTTGGTCTTCAATTCAATTTTCATTTTTTCAGATATAAATTTAGTTCAGATTCAGTCGTTGAAGATATACCGTTCGGTTTGGACGTGTTCTATTTTATAAACTGATCTTATTCTGTTATTCTGCTAAAGAAGAAAATATAAATAAATACTTACGAGTTTATTTTTCTTGTGGCCCCTTAAATTTTAAGTTGATTAGCAGCAACATGTGAATTTTGTTGCAAACACGCAAATTATCGTGGTTATTAAAATAAAACAGAATCAACTAGAACAAAAAAAAAAACTATTCACAATAGTAAAAGCAAATTTCTGCTCTCAGTGAAACTACCTGTCTGTAACGGTTGTAACAGGTGTTTGTTATTTTTATTTGTGAACCATCTCCGACTCCAAATACCGAGTTTAATCATCATACGATATTTTAAAGAAGTTTTTTAGGTCTGTTTAAAGAAGAAAGTGTGTCCCACCACCGTCCACTTTATGAAAAAACCTTTTACTAAAATTTTGTTTGGTGTTAAAGTAATAATAATACAAAATAAAGAAATAAAAACAAATTTTATTGCCATTGCGGGTTTCCTTTGTTCTGCCTCTATTGCTACTGCTGCTGCATATTTATCAAAATCAATTGGTAATTTCTGTGTGATTTTATTTCTTTCAATTTATTAAGTCCACAACATCAGTGGAAAAATAAAGTCGAACTTCTATAAAAGATTGAATTATTAATCTCATGTGACAAGCAGCACCAGCAAAACACTGTGACTGTGACCACGACGTCGACGACGACAACAAGTTAAATTAAATTATTTTATTTTGCTTTTTTAATTAAGCAAACAAAAAGAAAGAAATACAAAAAAAAGAACAAATCGTGTCGCGATCCACTCAGATATAAAAGAAAAATCACTTGATAATTTGATTTCTCTTCCATAACAAAAACAAAACAAAAATCAATTCTTTCAAAGAAAAACAACTACACTACATAATATACCTCCCTATTACATTATGTACTTCATTTGTATATAAAACTATAAAGATACTTTCTTATATACTACATCAGCACAACAACAACCGGATTGTGGATTTTAAGTGCGCCTCATTTCGCTAAGGAAAAACAAAACACCCCATAGCCAATTCTTTTTCTTGGAAAAACTAAAGTGTGATTTTTTTTTATTTTATAGCGTGTGGTATAGATTTGTTTTAAAAGTTTTTGCGTGACTAATAAGTTTATAAAAGACGGTTTTTTTTTCAAACTTAAACCGTCACCGCCACAGCCACCGTTGCGTTGCCGCCGCCGCCGCCTATCGTGAATGGAATAATAAATAAAATCAATTAAAAATAAAAATAGAATAACAAAACAACAACAGAAAAAAAATCAATCAAAAATAAAAACAACAACAGAATAATCATAATAATAATAATTTACAATATTCAACGTGTGTGTTCTTTCATCATCGCATCTTTCTTTATCAAATTCAGTTTGATTTATAAATTAAAAAAAAAATAATAATAATAATAAAATATTGGCTGACCTCGAGGCAACTAAATATGCTTGTATTGTGGTAAATTGAAATTTATTATTTTTGTTTTATTAAAATAATAATTTTATTTGGTTACAAAAAATAATTAATTATTCGAAATAACTAAACATTATTTACATGTTCGTTTTTTTTCTATTCTTAATGTATTCTTATTAGTATTTAAAATTTTATTTAATATTTAATTCTTACAAAATATTAAATGATTCTAAAAAAAACCGCTTTGAATACGTTTCAAACGACTCTTAAAATAGAATATTTAAAGCTAGTGTCCAAACTATAAAAAGATTAATCGACATTTTATATAAATACATATAGCAAGTGTATCATTGTCAGTTATTTTATAAATGTCAATTTACATATATTTAGGTAGTAAATAGAGTATAAAACTTAAATTGAATATTTCGGTCATCAACCTTTCATTAAAGTTTAGGGTTTTTACAATTTAGATTTTCAGGGTGAACTTCTTATCTCTCTGTTTTATGAACGTCTCACTTTTTCAATTAGAATAAATTAAAAGAAATATGTACGTATCGAAATATTTAATTCATATTTTTTGAAATATAAAATTAGCCAGTTTATATTTCTCGGATCTCAGAGATTTTCGGAGTGTCAGAAATAAAAACAAATTTTTTCATACGAATTTCTAAATTTTGCTGTCAGAAATCTAAGAACAGAATTTTTATGATTCGATTTCTCAAGAATTCTCTTTGACTTGATAATTAAAGAAGGATGAAAAGAACTTTAAAGCTAATTTAATTGAGAGGAATGAATTGTGTTTATGTTTCATTCTCCTTATAAATATAAACTGGCCAAATAATTATATTTATTCAATGTATACGTTGCCCTTTCACAACTCTTACGTTTCAATTTGTTAAGACATAAAATGTCAAAACGTCTAATGACTTAACAGAATCATTGTCATTTAAATTTATCATATTAAATAAGTTAATTATGACATAAAAACTCAAACCCAAAAGTTGTCCGTTCAACAAGAAAAAGATGACTTCTGAAGATATTTTGATGGTTTATTTTTTAACTTAGAAAAGTAGAAAAAGCATTTTTTTAATCAATAACTAACTTACTCTAGTATTTGATTATTTAGAACACATTTTCACAAAAATATATTCTCATATTCTGTAACTGTCAAATGGTAAAATTGTTGTTAATTTTATAATTGTTGTAATAATTGTTTGCTTTTAATTTTTAACCGCATCAGTTCGATTTCACTATAGAAAAGTTACAGAACAGGGCACATAAGAAAAAATGAAGGATGACTTCAAAATTATCGATTGAGTTGTCAAAAAACTATCGAAATAGAAACTGACAGCGTAGTTGTTCAGGAGTTGGCACAAACGCACCTAAGGTTATCGTTACACTTCTTAAGAGGTACTAATAAAAAACAAATTGTCCGAAGAGTTCCTCTCAGAAAAAAAATGTCAGGCTCTGTCATAAATATGCCTTTTAAGATAGAAGATCCGTTTACTATGAAACTTGCTATCGTTACAATTTGAAATGCTCTAAATTAATAGCACGCTTGAACTTAAAAGAAAAACATTCTTAAATTCGCAAACATTTTTGACTTTCTGTTTTGCATATTTTCTGATGTGAATACAAATAGATATATGTAGGTAGGTATTTATGTTTTGTTTCTTACTGACATTTATTTTGACAGCTGATAGATGGCATTCTCTTAATCAAGCCGATATCATGGCCATTTACATTTACGTTTTTAAATGTAGATATTTGTTTTTATATTTTTACTTCTATTTTTAAGCAACTTTTAAAAATGAAAACAATTAAGTAAATTGTTTACTTTTAACTTCAGGGAATGTATATAATATGTATGTACATTGTTCTAACATATGTATGTACATACATATGTGCATTGTACAATTTGTTCAAATAAAGTTTAACATAACTGTTTTATGAACTTTTTCAAAAAAACATCATGACAAAAAAAATAACCTATATTTTTGTCTAAATTAATTTATTCCCAAAAAACAAAACACATGAATAAATATTTTTTGAAATATACCGTTATGTATATATTTTCTGTCTTCAAAAATTAACTAAATATATTTTTTTTTCTTTGAATAAAAAGTGTGAACCACACTTTAATGTCTATATTTAATTATTGACAATTTTAATTGGAACAAAGATTTACTAATGGATAAGCGTGTAAAATAGATTGGGTTTTGATTTAGTTTTGAAAATGAAGTGCGGTTATTGTCACATTTTTCAAAAGCGTTTTTCGATTCTAACATTTGAAAAAAGCGTACCTATTCTATTTTGTTTTATAATTTGTATTACCTACTACTTTGACAGTTAAAATTGACATTTGGCAATTAAGTAAACTTGCCAAAAAATTTGAAAAATGTTGTTGAGAAAGTGCTGCCAAAGAACGTATTTTTTTAGTACAAACAGATATTCGTAAATATTAAGATAATTTTTGTTTAAGATGAAAATCAAAGAAATTTAATCGTATTCTACCATAAACATACGTACAAATATATGTATTTACGTGCTCAAAACAATTTTAATGCATTTTTATTTAACCGCACAGATAACATTCAACTTTAAAAGTATTTTACATCATCATGTTCGGATTGCAAGACATGTTTACTTTTATAAATGAAATCAAAGACCTCTATAAATAAATATTTCAATTACATTTCAAACACGTGCGGAAAAATTCCTATCTTGTTAAAATTATAATGTTCATATATGTACACATGTAATGTCTGTATTAAGGTACATATATTCATGTATATGTATATGTGTATAATGTATTTTTTTTTGACATTTTAATTTTATTTATAATAAATTAAATTTGAGAGTAAAACAAGTTTTGTTTATTAAATAAAAAAAAAATAAATTGTGTGGTGATTTTAATGCACGCAAGACCCAAGAAAAAACAAGTAATATTGTTGATGTAATAACAATTTTTTCAACAAAGATATTATTTATGTATAGCTTTTTTAGTATTTTTATATGCACCATTTTAGTACTAATATGTTTTATCATTTCAAAAATTATGACATAAATGTCAAATTTTTAAAAGAAAATGCCAACTATCTGTCAAAAATATCCATTTTAATAAAGTACCATCAAGTGGGAGCGAAATTTAGGCCTGATGTAAGAGTATTTAAGAGAAATTCTTACAAACAAACTTTTATATTTCTGTTAAAAAAAAACTATATTTGTATTATAACTCAAAAATATATTAACAAAAATAGTAAATTCATTCAATTCTCCAATGAATTGCCTCCTTTAGTGGCAGTCCTTCTGTGACGATTTATTCTACGTCTACGTCTATTTTTAGCAGCATTTAATTTAGCCTCATGTGCTGAAGCTGAGGCCTTGTAAGCAGCTTGTTTTGTACTAGCAAAATCTGTACGAGCTTCACTTAATTGCCTCAAAAGCTGCTCAACTCGATTTTTGGCCGCTTCGAGTAATTGGGTTTTCTCTGACAATTCTTGTTGTGCCCCCAAGGCAGCTTGCTCAGAATTGCCAACATTTGCCTGTGCAGTTTGTACGGCTTGAGTTAGTGTGCGTAACAGAGTTGTGGCTTGTTGGGCTGCTTGCATTGCAGCATTTACATTGTTTTGAGTATTTTGCATTGAAGCTGTTTCTTCGTGGACAACCTCCTCAGCTTCGCGAACTTCTTTCTCCAATTGTTCAACTATGCCTTGTTTACCTGACAATGCAGCTTCTGCAGCTCGTGCGGCCTGTAAAGCTTTCTCAGCCAATTGAGCTTTGACCTGATGTGCAGCCTGTTGTCCGGCAGCAGTTTGCGCATTCGATGCAGCTTTGGCCTCTTGAGCGGCTTTTAATGCAATACTTGATGCTTTTTGTTTTTGAGAGCCAAGCATATTTCGGCTTTGACAATTTGTCTGTGGTTCCTTGTTCATATCCTCGGATTCATCTGATGCAGCACTGCGTCTATTTTTATGAGCTTTTTCGTTATTCTAAAAAAACGCGTGAAGATACGTTAATTAGCATATAAAGAGAAATTGTTTGTTGTTAAACTAACTTGAATTTCATGAAAATGTCGTTCTTCTGCAAAAATATGTTGAAAAGCTAACAAAATAAATAGAATTCTAAGTTGATAATTGGTCATATTTTGCTGTTGAATATTATTAAAAAATAAATAAATTGTTTATTTTCAATTCAAGAAATAAAAATCAAAAAATAAACGATCGTTTAGAGAAAAAAAAAACTTTGAGTAGTTAAAAATTTCAATTTTAGAGTTGGATTCCATGACCAGAATTGACGATACCAAAATTTCATTAAATTTTTTTTTTGGATGCGAATCAATTTGACTTATCATCTTTTTAACTCGTCTCCTGATTTTTAAATGGAGAAATGATAAAAGAGATTTAATAAAATTCGAAAGATCATACATGTCAAAAATACCAGAGTTATTGCTGTCAAATATTTTCAGTCCTTGACATAATAAAGATCTCTTTTCTATAGTTTCTTTACGTCGAGAAATCTTCATTTCTAACATTTTTTGACCTTAAATAAATTTGAATGTCTTTACTTTAGTGAAAAATGGCAAACCATACATTCTGACATAATGTATGACGTTTAAATCAATTTTCTTTTACGTGAATACGGTAATATTTACCATCTTTAAATAACATGAATTTATTCTTCGAAACTAATAAATCTGAACAGGCCTAGGTCTTTCAGAGATTTAATTAAGATATGTTAGTTTAGCAATACACTTAATTCATCATTTGATTAATGTCAAGATAATATAAATTTCAATTGTCAACTGTATTAAATCTTCTTTTCCAGAATATGATAAAATCTCATTGTGTCTCATTTAAAACATTTTATTGCAAAACTTTCAAAACCAACGCATAAGAACCTTCAAAATAAATGACAGTAAATTTTCTACAATCTCGTACAAAAATCATAATTCTGAGTCGCAAATAATTTTTTGGATCGTAAAAAAACCAACAACATAGCCCTCTATTAATAAAATAGCAAACATTATGCCGAGATAAATTGCCGACATATCTCCGAATCGCGCTAGACACTTTCAAAAGTTCCCAAGGTACCTCTATAAACTATATATGTATGTATGTAGGTACAATGAACAAAATACAAACAAGAAAGTTGTAATTTGGTTTTGAAGTAGAGGTGACTTTGTTGTTTCATATTCCTACATTCATTATTTTTGTTTAAATAAAATTATTGTCTGTACTAGCAATCTCTGGCATTATCCGCCGCACTGCCGCCGCGCCTCACCGCACCGCTGCTGGTGCTACCCGCCACTGGGGACAAATTTAGATAATGAGTAATACTTTTACAACAGAATGTGTGGGAGATACAAAAATAAATTCACAATAAATTTCCATTCAATTCCCTGCCTCCGCGCCCGCCACAGTGTCACAGTGTATCTCTCTCTATAATATAGACATAATAATATATGCCATTTCATTTTTATTGCTGACAATGACAGCCCGCCAAAGTTGTAATATTTAAGTGTTAAACAAGTTTTTGAGACACACACCAACTATGTCACCGGGGTTAGTGCGAACTGCGAACTGGGTTTAATGTTTTTATTTTGTTTTGTTTGTTTTGTTTTAACGAGTGAGAGTTCGATCCCCTTATTGTTGGTTTTGTTTATTATTATCAGAGAAGCAAAGTACAATCTTAAAACAAAAACAATTGAAATTCTTGCTCATGGAGTAGAAAAAAAAGCAAATATTCTTTCTAAATTTTGATGAGCAATAATAGTAATCATAATGTGAACTTGTTAATGTTTCCTCCTTCTCCACTCTTTATCTTGAAATTGAAATATAAAATACATAAAGCTGACTTATGAGTTTAAAATGATTGTTCTTAAAACTGAAGTTTAATTTAATTAAAAGAATTTTGTTCATTATTCTTTAGAGCATCTACGACAATATTCCTCTTGAAATTAAGTCAGTTCAATAACTATCGTAAATAGTTCTTGCAAAATCTTTCAAACAAACCTTTGAATAGGTTTTTGTCTTAATCTGAATTTTCTTCTTAAAGATTAATGGAACATAACTATAATAAATAGTAAAGTAAAGAAAAAGACATTAAAACTTGTTGAAATAGAAACTTGATTTCTTACATTCTACAATGACAGTTAATTTGACAGCTGACAGATTGTTTGTGCGCAGTATATTATTTCATTTGAATAATTGACACCTGATGGGTTTTAATGTGTCACTGTTGTAATAATTCATGTTAGTCATTGACATTAATGCGAAATTTGAACAGAAAATACGTTCATAGTTATGTATTTTTGTTTTGTTTTTATAAATCCACAACTTTCCCTTTAGCTCATATATTGTTCGTACATATGTACATCATAAGAGTATAAAAGTAAATACATTCCACTGATTAAAATATGATAAAAGTATTCGAATGGAAATTTCCTTACTTTTTTTTTTAAAAATACAAAAATAATATTAAAAAAAAATTAATATAACACAGCCACGGACATAATTATAATTAAAAACCTGTTTAACCTTAATTTTATACAAAATTTTAAAATTGTTTTGTTCATTGGTATACTATGGAAAAATTTTAATTTAACGTAGTTTTGTGCAAAAATTATATGTATTTGACGTCTTTCATCTATCCGGTCTGGTTGTAGTTGTTGTTGTTTTGGAATAATATAAGAGAAACAAATAAATCTGTTCTGGTATAGTATTTCCTGTTGATGTTGTTCATGATGATGATGATGAAGCTTGGAATTAACAAGAAAAAAGGTAGCTTGATACTATTTTTGGAAACTGGTTGAGAGAGAGGCATAGTGATATGTGAATTCTGATGATTCATCAGTGCTATAGTTCCAACAAAATGTGCATAGAATAGGTTAAAGAGCTAAGTTATATGCCTACGCAGAAAGCAAAATTTATAGCAACAAATAGAAATAATTATGTCAGTAGGTATTTTAAAAAATTGTATATTTATTTACTTGATGACTTCAAAATTATATTTAGAGTTATTGTTCAAAACAAAGATTTATAAATAAATTGATTTCTTACACGTGTAGTCGTGTAAGTTTACCATAATGATAAATAAAAATACTGACACTTAAACTTATTTTTGGCGTTTAAACAGGATCACGTCAGAAACTTAAAACGAGGTCAGTGTACCGATTTTTTGTTTCGAACCAAGTCGTGCCCCGCATGTGACTGGTGGAGAGATAAGAAGCTAAAAAAGATATTTAATTTCTTCTGGTTTTCTTTTTGTTACTGGTTGTTGTTCTTATAGTAGGTACAATGAACACACTTGGGAATGGAATTGAGTTTTCTTGGCTTAGTGTTGCAAGACCAAAGGCAATTTTTTTTTTGTATTAAATTTATATTTTTATGAATTTGCAAGTAAATATGTGCATATTTTCTTACAACTGGTTTTTGTAGAGTAAACGGGGGGAGTAAATTAAATAAATTGAATACCAATCAAAAATATCCGAGGTTTGGAAAATTTCCAAAAGGCAATTTTGTCGCGCTAGGTAAAGCCGTGAACTTTCATATTATAAGGTTTTTCGGGTATATTCGATTTTTTGACAGATAAAAGATATTAATTTATAATTTTATCTTTATTATTAATAAGAAAAAAACTAGTATTGTTTTATTGTGGAATATTTTGAAAATCTCGATAATGCCTTGAGTAAAGCATCTTGCACATGAGCTACGAACTGCGAACTGTGGATGTTCGCATATTTTGACTTTTCTTTCACATGAGCTTTATTTCTATTCGCAGACAGCGACGAATTGTCAACCCTTTTCTCCATATTTTCCACAGCCATGATCTTTCACACAAAAACAAAACAAGAGTGGTATAATTTTGAGGTTAAGTTGAGCGCGAACAATTTATTCGTTGCAGTGTGGATGGTATGTGGAACGCGAATAGAGTTTGACAGTTCGTAGCAACCACACTGCAATTCGTTACTAACAAATTGTTTTTACAAAATTGTCTTGTTTTAGAGAACAAAATGCAAATTTTATTATCCTAATATTATTGTCAATTGGTTTCTTATAGTTTAAATGTGTTTTTGTTTGGAATTGACTTTTTGAAATATGTAAAATCACGTTTGTTCGTCCATTCGTTCATTCGTTGTTCGCTCTCATGTGCAAGGCACTTAACGCATAAGATGTCTGTCAAAACAAGATTATATAGAGTTTTCCAATAGGGACGGGTTGATTTTGACAGCTCGTGGCGGTCATATTGTTTCTCTTACCTTCTATTAAAATTGGTCAGTTTATATTTGAAAGAATTTTGAGAATTTTCTTTGACGGATTGACAGAGCAGGAGAGTAAAATATAAACACAATTAACTTTTCATTCTCAACTAGCAATATTATTTAGCTTTGAGTTTTCTTCCATCCCTTTTTGAATTGTGAAATAGAAAATTCTTGAGAAATCGAATCATAAAAATTCTCTTCTCAGATTTCTCCTCACAGCAAAAGTAAGAAATTTGTAAGAGAAACTTTGTTTATAATTCTGAGAATAAGGAAATCTCTATGATCTTAGATACCTATATAAACTGACCAATAATAATCTTCTTTTAGTCATTTGTCATGACAAGTTACAGTGTCGTGCAACAC
Source organism: Eupeodes latifasciatus (assembly GCA_920104205.1). NCBI lineage: Eukaryota > Metazoa > Arthropoda > Insecta > Diptera > Syrphidae > Eupeodes > Eupeodes latifasciatus. Next base: position 48,549,768 of record OV049926.1, on the reverse strand, counting down.
GTACAAATGATAAAACTTTACTATGAGCGTTCTCTAGTAGCAACATACATATGTATGTTGAACAACACGTTATTTGGGTAGCTGTCACTTTTGAAGCTGTCATCTTTTGACAATTCACAAGTTAAAAGTACATTATAACTAATGTATTAGTCTATTTATTTTTATTTCTCTGTTCTGGATAATATACACTCTAAGATTCCTCATCAACTAAAATTATAAATCTTTATTATAAAAAAAAACGCTGAAACTCAATAGGTATGATGATAATTTTCAAGCTTAATCATTCTAATATTATGAACAATTTTTTTCTTATGTACATAAATTGAATTAGATTTCACATTCCCAAAAAAAATATATCGATAAAGAAAGCTAGCAATCAAATAATTTGGGAAAACCCAATTTTTTAACAGTATTTTTATATTTTTATTTTATTTTATTTCACCTTGCTTATAATATAACCGAAGCGCGCAAAACTAGATGTCTGCCGATAAATTATTATAATTATTATTTTTTCTTTTTAAATTTATTAATCCCACTTATGTTCAATACATAATGTTTGTATGTATGTATGAAATTTCCATTTTAATAATAAATTCTTATCAACGTTTTTAAATCCGTTAAAAGAAGCCAAATCTATAATTCAATCAGCTCCATCGGACTTTGATTGTAAATCGATTTGTGATTTATAAATATCAAATCTTATCAGCGGTATTTTAAGTACGTTTTAAAAATATTTTAGTTTTTTTTTTTTGTTAATAATAAATTTGTGTGTGTCATACGTTTAAGTAGGTAAAGTGTGCTTTATATACGTCAGTTCTATTTTAAAGTAATTGTTAAATTTAATTAAATGACCATTGGACACACAAGCTCGTTATACTTCTTCATATAATTATTGAAACCTAACAAAAATTTAAGAATGTTGATAATTTAAAATTATTTTCCTTGGAATTGAAATGTTGTCTTCTTTGATTCAATATTTATTTAAAACAAACAGAGCAAACAAATGTCACTTTGCTGAAACTGTCAAAATTAGTCTATTAAACTCATCAGACGAGTTATATCATTTTGAAAGTCGACAGATAGTTCAGTTTTTTTTTTTAACTAAGATCTCTCGAGTTTTGTTTTTTAATTAAGTTTTGAGCTATTTCAATAGGGACAAATCATCATTTTGTTTTGAAACTTGTTTCAAATCAATGATGAGATTCTAGTCGGATCAAAATTTCCTATTTCCTAAGCCTGATCAATACATAGGCATGATCTAAAATGTGTCGGTTGTTAACTACTTGAAATAATAGGAACGAATTCCATTTCTTTTTAACTAGACAATCACTCAAGAAAGACATTTCAAACGGTTCTTGTTAGTTAAAATAAAAGCAATTAATCAAAATCGATTAAAATATATGTACGTGATTTGTTGATATGTGATTTAAAAAAGAAAAAAAAACTTATAGATGTAATTACTATAATTATTTGGTTTGTGCTGTGCTTTTTTTTTTCAAATACATACATCCATACATACAAATATTTTTAGACATACTAACACAATAATCAACTTAAAATGAGATACTAAATTGAGGATATTGTATTAACTGTCAGTTTTTAAAAAATTAAACTTGTTAAATTTTCAAACAATAAAATGCACTTAAATAAAAAACACGTCTTCAATTTAGACTTGACAAATTTGAACATTCACTGTGAACGCACCCTTAAACCGATATCCAAATTTTCAAAATATCAGAATAGACCATTGCATTAACTAATTCTACTATTACTGAACAAATAGTTATAATTTTTTTTTAAAGCGAGAAACAGATTGACACAACAACTTCAACAGCAACTTTGAAAACCATTTTACACTTTTTAAAGGCATTAAATTGCATTTGCAAATTGTTCAACTCTTTTGTATTCGTTTTTATGATGTCAAAAGCGCTATTCAGTGTTCACGTTGTAATCTATTTCACATGAATTTTGAATTCAAAGATTTCATTGCTGTGTACATCTTTTTCTTCTATAACACATTTTTCAGAATCAAACAAACCATAATCAGACAAAGTGACAGATAGAAGTATTAGTTTTTTTGCAAGGAAAGGCAAACGTCATTTGATGTCAAAAACAAAACTAAAACTATTTTGCCAATAGAACGCGATATACATATATGATCTAAAATAAATTGAATTATTTAAACATAGAAGAACCCTTATTAAAACGTTAAATAAATTAAATTTCTATAAGTTTTGCCTCTTCCCTTGACAGTTATGAAACTCCAATAACTGCCAAAATTCAAAATTATCAATCTCTTATCGTTAATCTGTCAAACTCAATCGTTTGATAGTTTATAACAAAAATACTTCAAAACTTCAAAACAGAAAATTACTCTTTGTTTTATTTTTTTCTGTCTTTATTCTTAATTATTACAACAATAGAACATTCCATCGTAAATTAGATAAGGTAGGTAAAACTCATTTGAAATAATATTTTTCTTAATTTCTTCTCTTTTGAAAAAAAAAAATCTGAAACACCAAACAAAAAAAAATAAAAAAAATATATAACCTAATCATGTTCGGTTTATTTTTAGATCACTTTTTCTCTAATTTGTATCGCAGAATAAAGAAAAATAAACAGAGTGCGAAAATAAAAGAATAAGAAAAAAGAATCGTAAAAAAAAAAACTTGAAATTCTTTATCTTAGATAACTTTGATTACGTCTTTGTGTCTACCTGATGCATTATGGCACACTTGATGCTGCCACTGGGGTAATTATAATTACCCCACATTGATACAGGTGTAGAGCTTTTATAAAAATAAAAATATATACAAAAGAAAAAGCACCCCCATTCACATATTGCGATATTACATGTGTGTTTTTATTTTTCCTCATCTCCTTGCCTTGCCTCATCTTGCCCCATGCTTCACTCTGACAGGTACACATATACATAAACACATTTAAAGAGAACATTTCCAATACATATAAACGCTACAAGTTCTCTCGGTAAACATTGTGAAGGTTCTAAAAATAGATTTGGATCGATAAGCTCAATGCCACGGCGATAGGAACAACAAAAACTTAAAAATAAACTTTGCCTCAGTCCTCAGTGTAGAAAATGTCGCCAGGGGCTGTATTGTATAGGGCTGTGACTTTTGAAGTCCTCTCTCTTTCTCTCTTTCTTTCTTTCTCTCTCTCTTTAGCTCTGTCTCTTTTGTATCATTTAGAATGACAAACAAAAGTGTTGTATTGTGTTTTTTTGTTGTTGTCGTTTTCATAGATCATTTTATTTATTGTTGTTGTTTTAATTTTATTTTCTACTCAATTGCCAATTATCATTTTACTGACACTATACTTAAATGTTGCTCTACAATAATTTTCGGGTGAGAATTGTTTAAACTTTTGAGTGAGAGATATACCTATATTTAGAAAAAAAAAATCTGATATAATTTATTAGGTTTGTTTGTTTTTAGTACCTATTGTGTTATTGTCTGGTTCTGAAGTATAACTACGTATAGGTATAGGTACTGCATATGTTTTGTTTAGTGCGGTTTTGTTTTTAGATTGTCAGTTAAATGTTAACGGTTTATTTTGACTTAAGTGGTTTGACAAGATATGCTATGCACTGCATAGCGTACAGATAGATCACAAGTTTATTTTTTATTTTCCACTTTTTAACAAGTACAAGTAGTGTCGTATATATTGTTGTGACGAAAGCGGGGAAATGAGAAAAGTGGGTTGATTAATTGCGACTTGGTTATAAATTAATAATAATAATAATAATAATATGTCTAGTGTGAACGTAGAAATAATGTCTTAGTCATACACCTTGAATGCTATTAAGGAGTGTTGTGTTTAGATTTTACTATAACAAGAAAATATACAAATAACAACAATAAGAATAACAAAAACAATTTGTTTATTGATTTAATGCAAGTTTCTTGGTAATTTTTTAACTATTCTTATCCGAACTTAAAATAGTATGGATATTAAATACTGTACCACTAATCTTTGAAATTAGCGGCGATAAAAAACGACAATCGTAGAATTTGAATTTTAATAACTTTTTCCAGATGAGGTAAGCAGAGTTAACTTTTATGTGAACTTTAAATTTAAGCTTATAACAAAAAAGAGTATATTAAACAAAACCGATTATAAAACCCTGGAACTATTGTTAAAAATTTTTATAAAATACCGATTTCAACTTTTTGAATCTTGTTTGAGTCAAATTACAAACAAACTCATTAAAAAATTACCAATAAAACTTTAATTTTTCGCACTTCATATTTGACTTAGAGATTTCCCATGCTCTCTGTAGTCAAACAAATATGAATGCACAATTTGCCCAACACTGATGTTATTTATGACGTTTATGAACATATCTTCCGTAATTCATCTGCATCTGTTCGATTGCAAATCTGAATTTATGAACATGTTTAGCGGAGGTCTAAGTTAGACCGACGTTTATGAAAACACCTTTTATCTGCCAAAATCCACCTAAAGCGTATTATTAACTAGTATCATACTTAATATACTTTTATAATTGCAACAGTTCTTAAAATATTGAAAGTTCGTTTATTAATGTCAAAGAGTCATTAAGAAGTTATTATCTGATGTGAAATTTAAAAGAATTGTATTTTCCAATTTTAACATCAATTAGTCATTTAGTTGAAGTTTGACAACTTGTGTCACCTAATCTTGTTAAAGTCTCACTTTATCTGCTTAAATCCATCTAAAGCACATTTTTAGCTAGTGTCATATTTAAAATTATTTTATGATCAAACAGTGCTTAATACATTGACAGTTCGTGCAACCAATTGCTTTTCTGACATTTAATAATGTCAAAGAGTCCTTAAGTAATTATTATCTTTTGTTGAATTTTAAACAATTTACGCAAAATTTTAAAGAATTTATTGTTAAGTGCTTAACATTTTACTATGTAGCAATTTTTTTTAATATTTAGCAATTTACTAAGCGATTCCAATATTTTTAACTTTTCTTTTCCTTTTTCTAACTAGTAAATTTCGAATTCCCTTTTATTAAAAAACTGGCATTCGAACATGTCTTAATAGCGACAGTTCGTGAAAATAAAGAAAGCTTAAGAAAAGTTTAAACGAACCTATTAATTGGAATTCCCAACTGTTGACATGACCATTCTTATAAGATTAATTGTACAGATGTCAGATGTTGACAGGACCATTCTTATAAGACTAATTGTACAGATGTCATATGGATTTAGCAAATTGTTAAATTAGCCATTCCGTAATTTAAACTTTAGCAAATTGTTAAGAGGTTGTAAGAAGATAAAATTGTTTAAATTTAGTAAAATTATCTTTTAGATCAGATAAGCGGTTAGTTGAATTTTTACCTAATTCGTGCAACCAACTTTACTTCGAAATTGCCTTTTTGACATTTAAACGGTTAGATCTTTTATTTTACCATTAGTTCAGTCAAGTTCGACAACTTCAATCGTTTAATATGTAGTTCCAATTCCGAATGAGATAAACAACACTGTATGTTAAATCAATGTTTTTGATAAATTTTATAACAGGCGTGTGTAATTGAAGTAAATAAATACATTATACATACTTACATATTTCATTCTAATAAATATGTTTTTATTTTTTTTTTTTTTAATTTTATTTACAGATATGGCACGCGATTCCGCAATAGCTCGCGATCGAATGATAGTAGTACCTGGTAGTTTGTCGTTAGATATAAATTCAACAGGCAATCACCCTCCTGCGGCACCAGCTGATATAAATCAAGAAATTCTGGAGGTAAATATATACACAAAATATTTTGTTTTTCTACAGTACAAAAATGTTTAAATTCTATACAAAAAATTGAAATAGAAAAAAAGTTATTTTTTTAAACACCTTTGTTTACACATAAAAAGATCACAACTCTCGGGTATGGGTCAGAAATCTAAACGCGACCATTTTTACATTTGCAAGCTTAACTCAACTCTTCAACTTCAACTTAACTTTAAACAAAATATGTTCTCAGGGATAAAGCTGTAATTGCAACAAAAAGAAGAACTCCATCAATTGGAATGCATTGAGTTCATTGGACTCCTCACAAAAATTGTGGTTGTCTAAATGATTTGAACTGTCAAGTTTTATAATCTACTACAAATAGCGTTAAATTAGACACTTTTCCAATGACCACTCAATTTAAATTTGACAACTTACTCATGGGATTTTCCATTTAGGAAACTCAATAAAACACAAAAAAATGTATATTTATCTCTCCTTGAAATGATTTTATTTGTGTGTCTGTAAATCTGGTATTTTCACTACAAATTTCTTCCTTTATTCTGACATAAAATATTAACAACAAATACTTGTCAATGTAACAGCTGTCAGTTGCAATCATCAAAAAGAGGAGAAATACGGATTTTCAAAATGAACCTATTAATTTAAAGTGGTTTTATATTTGATTTATATTATAAAATATTTCGATAACAATTCTCACGTTTTAATTCAATTAAAAAAAATCTCACTGACAGATATATAAATGTTCCATTGGTGTTGAAATTCAAAATAAAGATCTGCAAATTAGATTTTAAATCAAAAATAAATCAATCTTAATTCATAACAAAATCCAAATGTATGTAAAACAAAATAAATGGTTTTATATGGAAAAAGACTTTTTCAACTTTATTATTAATAAACAAGAATTAACAAATCTCACCTAAGAAAAAGCAAAATAAATACAAAAAACACGCTCCTGCAAATCGGAAATAGATTTTGGTTAAATGGCATAACACCCAAACCATTAATAAATAAATCGCTATCTATACATTCATACATAATATTAATAGAAACTTGATTGGATATTTATAAATTTTCATCATATAGTACAAAAAGAAGCAGTATTTAAACTTTGTGTAGGTTTTATAAACAAAAATTACAAAAATAGAACCGGCCCGCGAGTTAAAGAAGTGAGATAAAATAAACTTTTGCCGTTTTTGAATTTTTTTCAAAAAAAAAAAAATATTATGGTGCTCGGTCAATTTTAAGAAAAGGAATTTTTATTTATTTTCTTTTTGCTATATATATTATTTAAGCTTATTTATATATATAAAATGGCGTTTCCGGTGTAAATTTAGAAACAAGCAAAACGATTTTTAATGCGCTTTTCCCACACCGGAACGCGGATAAATATAAATTTTTCAATTGAAATGTTTTGTTAAAATATAAAAATAAAACAAAAAATAAAAAATAAAAGCACCAGAAAACTCTGACGTAAAAATTAAATAAATATTTGATTTAGTATTATGGATGATGATGATGATGTGTTGTTCTTATCTTCGTTTAGACTTTATTGCAGAGTTAGAGGTTAGTTTATCAAAAGTTTACGAAATACTAGTCACATATTGCGTAAGATTTTGGGTTATAATAAATATTTTTTTTTTATTATTAAGATATTAATAGATAAAAATACATTTTTTTTATAATTTACTTCAATACATATGTACATATGCAAATCAGTCATTTAGCGTTTTAAATAAAAAAAAAACGTTAAATTTTAAGTGTCAAAGTGCAAGTTGTCTAAAAATAGAGTGGCTTTTAACCGGGTTCTACTTGGAATGCATTAAAATTAGGTGTGGTTTAAGTGCATAAACATTTTATATCGTTTTCAAAATAATTTGTATGTTAACTACAACAATAATTCAGTTTGAGTGGGTGGTAATAAAAATCGCGGTTTATACACACTAATCGGATATAAAAATAGCAATATGTATCTATATAAATCTATAAAATGTTCTACATATAGACTTAGTATAATGAAATGCAATTTATTAGTTTTAAACAGTCACCTTGAGCGTAAAAAACTTCGCTAAAATTATACATACAGTTAAAGTTTTTGAAATTCAATTTTTGTCCTTGCAGAGTTCACTAGCGGATTTAACTTTTTGTTTTATAATTAAGTGGAATTGTTTACGTTTTCAAATTTTTAAACGCACCCACTGCAGTACTAGTACATTTAAATGTCATGAGGCAATAGCTCTGTTCGGTTAGTTTGAATCCATGTAACTTCCTGTGCATTTAGTCAACAGTCCTGTCAAATACATAAACAAATAATTAAATGGGCTAAACCTGGAATTAAAATTCACAGAAAACCATACAAATAAATTTTGTTTTAAAAAAGCAACATTTGTATTTATACTGAAAACTAGATTCAGAAGAAAAAACTTACATTTTTAAATTTCTTGGACATGTCAACCTTCTGTCAAATTATTAAATTTCTTATAACTTATACTTGTTGTATGATTAAAATAAACCAAATAAGAGCGCTTTGCAACTGCTGTCAACCGGTTTATAAAGTATGTTTCTTTATCAATTAGGCTAGATACTTTGCCAAATGTAGGTATGTTTATTTATCTATAATATATACTCGCCTATCCAGTGGGGTTGGCGAGGAATAAGTTTGCAACTAAGCCGCGCCGGCCGCTTGCCGCCCTCCACCATCACCACCGACGACAACTATGACTATGATTACGACAAACGTACAGTAGCATTACTTAGCGACAATAGCAAATAATTCTAGAAATAGATTGACCTTAAGCTGGGTTTAAAGCAGTACACACATCATTATGTGCTTGAGAATGACATTTTTGTTTAAACGACTTATAAGAAGAAACAAGGCAAAAAAATATTTTTTTTTTTTAAATTTTGTCTGCATTTTTTTGTTTATCTTGTTTCAAGAGATTAAACTAATTTTAACTGCATTTTATACTAAACTGAATTTTTATTAATAATCTGTCGAGATTATAAGATGATTATATCTACATAAATGTTAAACTGTGAGTCAAGATGAGATCACGTTAGTTTGGCATGCAAATATAATAATTCAATCAAATTTCATGGTACAAATTTTCAGAGTAAACGTCAATTGGAGTTAGTTGCGAAAAAAACTGAACTTAACCAGATTGGAATTTTGTGTGTTCTATCCGTATCCAGATGATGACTCTTTTTGTTGCAGACAGTTTAAAATTTGATGAGTCCAAAGACCATCATTAAATTTCCAAAAAGATTCTGAGAAAAAGTAATTGCATAGTTTTTTTTTTAAATTACGGGATTTTTCATTGGTAAATTGGGATTGGATTTCAATACAAATTGATTTTTCTCTTTGCCAATGAAACAAAATTGTAAATACATAGATGTTTTATTGACGTTCATTTGTGTTTTTTCCTGTCTTGTTTAGCTATTGGAGGTTTTTTTAAACTCAGAGCAGAGCCTGAGCACATCGAGTGTACACTCTGAGCAGAGTTTCATCAGAGCTCTCTGAATGAATTGTCAATAGCTTAAGAGTTTTCCATCTGTCTCTTTCATACCACACGAAACAAACGTGAAGCCAGAAACGCTCAGCTTCTTACTCCATTTGCTCGGTTATTTTATTCATAGCTCATAGAGTGCGCTCCGAACTAGCTCTGATTGAAAAAAGGAACACAAACACAAACCGAACGCTCTGATATCTCTGAGCAAAAAAAGAAACACAGATCTTTTTTTTGACATCTCAGTTCTCTGCTTTAAGCTTGAAAAGAAAAAGGCCTTATGAAAAATGACATTTCTGCTCCAAATAATTCAATGTTTTTGTATTTAAAGAAAAATTTAAAAGTACCGAAACACAATTTCGCAAATCATCCCAGTCAAACTGACAGATCAAAATTTGATTGGTATTGATATAAGGAGTATGTTGAAAATGTAGGTATACTTCGAGATAAGGGTTTTGACAGATTTAAATGTAAAAAATGTATTAATTTATTTTTATAATGGGAACCCCCGTTAGAATTGTATCTATTTACAACTGTTTAAGATGAAGATAACGTTTTGTTTTATTTTAAGAAAATACAAATCAAAAGATATAACACATTTGAAAGCTGTTATTTTTGACTCTATAGAAAACCTTAAATAAATAATATTGATAATTTGTTGATAAATGCTTATCAGATATAATACAAAATTGCTATGTATGTATACCAAAAATCATTAAGATCACTTATTGTCAAACAAATTCGAGAAATTTTATTTTCTTACTCAATTTGGAAATAATATTTTTACCTGAATTGGCAACAATGTTTACAGTAACAATAATTTTGACAGCTAACAGATAAATCTGTGTATCAGAATGTTTTGTCATTTCACCATTTTTCATAGACTAACGTCAGAAATTGAAATTTCTCTTGTATTGGATTCGTATTTTTTTTTTAATCTCATGCTTATTTAATTTTGTCTCAAAGTTCAAATAAAAAATAAAATCAGCCTTTACCATGGTCCATGACCCTAACCAATATAGTAATAGATTTTCTTAAATTTAAAAATTGTATGGATATTCTTGTTCAAATGATTTAAATCAAAATGTTGAACCACTCGAACAGTTAACAATCACATTCTACAACTACATACAAGATTTTATGTTTTCTGATAAGAATGATTTATATCAAATGTAATTTATTAAGGTGCTTGACTCGTATAAATTTAAATTTATCAAAATGTATTCAAAAAAAATTAATTAATTTCCCATCTTTAACGGATGTACTTACATTATCTAGATTATAAATATAAAAGAGGAAAACTTTAAACTGATAAAACAAAATTATTTAAAAAAAAAAATCAAATTTTCAAGTATTACATTCGAAGGGTATTAATTTAATTTGAGTAACATTTATATTCCTATATTCCAATTGAATATATTTAAAATACTATGGTCCGCCCCATATAGCTTAGCCAGCTACGGCTATAAACCATCTAATAATCGAAAGCTTCAAAACAACCACCACAATACGTTGTTGTACTTGTGCCTTGTTCGACTCGGCTATAGAGCAGCTCTATTTGTGTGTTGCTCATTTACAAATTTATTTATTTATTTTTTTTTATTCGGCTTTTCAAAATTAAACTTTCTATTTATAAAACGGCACATGAAATGAAACGACGACGCAATTTAAATTGTCTTATTCCTATATAGCTTAGCTCTAACTCTATGGCTAAGTCGAAAGTGCTGCCATAGAGTTTTTGTATAAAAATTCAATGTGTGTTCTATTAATAAAATGTTGTGTATTAATAATACAAAAAATAAAACAAGAATTCTTAGGAAATTAAATATTTATTTTCGAAAACATACATCTTATAAAATAAAACCTGCACACATATTTAGGAATATACAAATTTACAATAATATATTTTTAAACAAAATTTTAAGAAACATTGAATGAATATATATAAATACACTCGTATATACATATATAGCAACTCATCGACGACGACGCGAACGCTGAAATTTGTATAAAGCTATTCAAAATGATTTTTCAAAATTTCGATATTTTAATTTATGCGGTTGATTAATTTATCAAATCAAATGAAAACAAGAAGATATTTATGTTTGTTTCTATAGGTATTTATAGAGATGAATTTCTCAGAATTTTTAATATACTGATTCACGCAAACGTAATGGCCACAGATATTTCAAACCATGTGATGTACGAGTAAAGAATGTTAATTCATAAGTTTTTTTCCATAGCACGATCAAATAAATTGTATAAATGTATGAACCTTTGTAAAAACAAAAATACAAAAAAAAAATAATAATAATAATAAATTGATCTTGTCCGAGAAACCAAAAATGAAAAAAAGCCTAATTTTTGCTTTGAATTTCTGATACAGATATTTACATTTACATACAGATATGTATATAAATATATAAAAATAATATATCTTTTGATAATATATTTCGAGGTCACAAGTCTTGATTTTGGCTTAAATTTTCTGGCAAAAAATAAATATGTAAATGCAAACAAAATCTAAATTGAAACAAATTCTGGTTAGTTATTATATTTTATATTCTATAGTATAATTCTATTTTTGAAATCTTCTTTCTTAATTCAAATCTATATTATAAAACTTAATATACTAGTTATTAATTAACAGTACAGAGTATCGTATTTGACACTGTTTTTTTTTTCTTTGTTTCCATAGAATATTGAAAATTTGTTAGCTTTATTATAATTTTTTAAATCATTTTTGACGTTAGTCTTTGGCAGTTCTTTTCAATTTTCTTTGATTTTAAGTTTATATATGACAGAAAGTGATTGAATCTAACAGAGCTTTTTTTATAAATAGGCTCGTTTAATAAACGTCAAGATACAAACTTTGGAAACTTTCAGCCATTTTGTTTGACAAACCGAAATCTCTGTTCGATTTGGGATTCTAACTGAACTTTTTCTTTAGATTCTTATACTACGTTTCCACCGGCACTAAACCGAGATTTCTCCTTGAAATCTCGAAGATTTACCATACAAATTTTAATCTCCTCAAATGAAGATTTCAAATAAAACTCATTGAAATCTACTTGGAAACATTAGTTTGTCAAATCAAACAAACTTTTTTTTCGGAGAATAATTGTTGAACCGACCCATTTAAACGCCAATTTCGTTTATTGGCAGATGGAAATGTCAACAAAAACTATCTGTCTCACTTCCATATGACTCAAATTCAAAACAATAAATAACTTTCAAAAAATCACAGACGAAATAAAATGTAAGTATACAAAAATAATAAATATGTACAAGAATATAATAAAACTAATTACTTACAGATGATGAGTGAACAAATACATATTTTTTTTTCTTTTCGAAAGGAGAATAACTTGAAGTTTGGTTGTTATGACATTAAAATTAATGTCAAATTAATCTCCTTTTCTTTGTTGGAAACACCTCATGATTTATTTTAAATAACTTGCCTTAATTCTCGGATTATTTGTTGGTGGAAACGTACTATTACTATTCTGAAGTTTAGTGTGAAACTCCTACCTTTTATTGAAAGAAAATCACTTCGAAAAATTTGGATTAAGAAAATAACAACAACTGTGCACTCTGACGTTTAAGTAAATATACAGTGATGGAAAAAATAATAGAAACATGTGTCTTCATCATTTTCGATACACAATATTTTTTTTAGCAATTAAGTCTTTTGTCGTTAGTCTTTATATATTTTAGTTGTACCTAATAATGCTCTCAAATGGCAAAATTGTTTTGTGGAAATAACTTTTTGTTTTCACTTAATGGTAAAAAGTTTGAGGCCAATGATGATTTTCGCCTGGAAAAAATAATAGAAACAAACTTTTTTGACTGTTAATCTAACTTAAGGGTCAGTTTTTAATTTATGCAAATAGGGTTTTTGAGGTTGTTTATTAGTTTGTCAGATATTTTATTTTCGATACTAACTAAATTTTTAAAAAGTCGTCTATAATTTTAATAAGTTAGGGTCGTGAATTACATTGTACTCATTTTGAACGCGAAGTGATGAAAAAACTAGGACAAGCTGGAAAAGTCATGGTTGAAATTGCAAAAACCTTACACTGTTCGAAGAAAAAAGTATTTGAAACCTTACATTCACGCCTAAAGAAGAAACAAGAGGAAAAAAAAGATAAACTTCTTCGCGTTTTGGTAAGTTTTATTGGTAAGAATATGAAAGAAGAAACCATTTCTTTCTTTAAGACAACTCAAAAACGGACCAGTGATTGCTAGAACAATAAGAAACCAACTTATAGAAGCAAGTCTTCCTGATAGAAGTCCACGAAAAGTGCCATTTTTTAACCAAGAAAACCATTATCCAAAGACTTTCCTTTGTTGTTTGGTCGGATGAAACGAAGATCAATTTGTTTAGTTCCGATGGAAAAATGTATGTGAGATGGCCAAAAGACAAGAAGTTTAACTCAAAATACACAAAGAAAGACAGTGAAGCACGGTGGTGGGAATATAATGATTTGAGGGTACTTTTCAGTATCTGCTGTAGGTCCGATATTTTGGATTAAGGACAAGATGTGCGATGTGGATTATGTCCACATCTTTAATTCAGTTATGCTAACATTAACTGAAGAGGAGGTGCCAATCAAATGAGAGTTAATGCAGGATAATGACCCGAAGCACCCTTCAAAATTGGCTAAACAATACTTATAACAAAACAAAAACAATATTATGGAACGGCCATCACAATCCCCCGGCCTAAACCCAATTGAACACTTATGGGGCATCCTAAAGCGAAGGATAGGAGATTGTAAAACCAAAAAGAAATGCGAGTTGTGGTCGAACGAAAATTCAAAGGGAATGGTACTCCATGCCTGTAGAGACATGTGCCGAATTGGTGAATTCGATGGGACGAACAGTGGAGGCAGTTATTAATAATAAGAGTGCCACTACAAAATACTCAAAGAATTTGAAATACTTTTACCGTTAAGTTATTTTGTTTCTATTATTTTTTCCAGGATGAAAGAATATAATAATCACAAATCTACTTTTTATCATTATTTCCCATTATAATATTTTTTTTTTTAAATTTTTGCGTTTTAGCAATATATTATTAAAAATCTATCTGTGTAGTTTTAATTTTCCTACTCTTCACAAATACCTTTTTATGTGTTAAAAAGAATGATCACGAAGCTTGTTTCTATTATTTTTTCCATCACTGTATGAATGTATGAGAGTATTTGCTTTCGATTTTGATTTCAAATCTTAAAATTTTTGAATAAAAACTGTCATATTTTCTATCAAGTAAACATTTCAGAACAAAGCTTTTTTATAAAAAGGTTCGTTTACAAACGTCAAGATCCAAACTTTGGAAACTACCAGCCATTTTTTGACAATCCGGAATCGGTCCGATTTTTGTGATCCTAAATGAACTCTTTCTTTTGATTTTAACTATTGATTGTTGAAAATTAAAAACAGTTTGTATTGAAAGAAAATCACTTCCAAAAGTTGGATTAAGAAAATGACAACTGTAGAATTTGACGTTTAAGTAAATATATGAATGTGTAAGAGTGTCTCTGCTTTTTCAGAATTAGAACATTTTCAGAATAGTCCAGAAGGCTTTTGGCATTGTTCTTATATTATCTACGGTACTTTAATGGTAAGGAATGACCGACACCTGGGCAGCAGGCAAATTACTTACATGTTATGTTGGAGTTTAGAATGGGGGAGAATCATTACGTTCAATGTACCAAAATTGTATGTTCCACGAGATTACTGTAGATTTCGTATTCAATTCTACCGGATTGTCTAATAAAAACGACATTTCTCAAAAAGACAATTCTTTGGGGGAAGCTCATTGATAGAGATATTAATGGGGTTTTTCATTGGTAAATAAATCAATTTACTCTTGATCTAGATCTGTCAAATCAAAAATTTCCCCTGTTTTTACATTTCATTGGGAAAAATAAATTGATTTATTTTTGATTTAAAATCAAATCTGTAGATCTGGATTGTTTGTCAGATTTACCCTTCTTTGCTTCAATACTAAACAATTTAAAAAAAATGTTTAGCTGGAAATTTGACAGCTCTACTGCACTCGGTAACACGTACACTAAGTTACACTAATACAATAACAACAGAACAAAAACAATTCGAACCATGTTCCATGCGCCACGAAAAAAAAAACAATTTTTGAAGGAAATAAGTCTGCTTCTGTCAAATTAATTGTATGCAATTCGAAAGTGTTGGCTGTCAGTTTTAACATCGAGAAATTCCAAAAAGTCCACTATTCTTTATTTAAAATGATTTATAGAGTCTAAGTAATATTGGATGGAACTGGAATATTTTTTTTATATTGAATTTAAGTTTGATAGTTATTTGTATGTACATCTAATCCAATAAACCGCACTGTATTAAATTCCAGATTCTATTTATTACTGTATAAAAATAATGGAATTTTTTGTTTAATGCGTGTTCAGAAATAGAACTCTATTATAAGTTTAGTGTGTTATTTTTTTTTGTCGTTGTTTTTTATAAAATTAGATATGTGCATTTGAACATATTGTAATTACATACATACATATATATGACTTTGACATCACACATTATAAATAATATGAATAATATTAAATACTAAATCTAAGTCTTGTCAATTTATGACAGACTGAAAATGAAATTTGCATAATGACGTGTTATTAACATTTTTTTTTATTTTCTGTTCTAAAGTATAAATTTGCATTTTGTTTTTGTATGTCATTCTCTTTATAAGAAAAAAGACAAAATTAAAAAAGCGTGACAAAGATGTTGATTTGTGATTTTGACATTTAATAAAACAGAAAATGTCAATTAATTTGATTGTTCAATCATTAACTAGGAATTATTAATGATGCTTATGTATGAAAGAATTCGGTGTATAGATTGACAAGAGATATTTCAGGGTTGAATAAAATGTACATATAGAATGTAAATATTGGAATTTTTTGTAACATTGTACATTGAGTTGAAGATTGAATCTTCTTCCTCGTACACATAAACAAAAATATCAATCAAAAGTTTAAAATATATATCCTATGCCCTGCTTCAAAAATATGTATTGCGTTCTTTTTTATTAAACTTTTTGTCTTTTTTTGTAACTTATTGAAAATTTGCTCGAAAATGTTGTTTACATATGTTTTTGAGGGTTGTTTGCTTTTTTAAATCAAATGAAAATATAACATTAAAAACTTTGGAATTATGACATTGAGTATCCGTCAACTACAAACATATACATACTTATATGTACGTGAATAATTGTTTATTTTATTATTTGCTTTATCTGCGAACACAAACTTGGGGGCTAATGAACTTAGTTAATACGTTATTATTATATAATACTATAAGATAAAAACATGTTTAGTTGTTACATGTGCCTGGTGTGTTTTGGTAATAAAAATACTATGGCGCACGTGTCATTTAAGTACATTAATCATTATTAGTACTCGTACGTTATGTACTCATATAAAAAATATAAACTGAAAAGCTTATGTACATGTAGTTAAATTTATATTTATATTTGTAATTTGTATTATCTACTCTGCCTATCACAGGTGGAAATTTACCTTTTTCTTAAATGGAAACTATTTGAGATATTTATCTCGAAAATGTTACTATTGTTTTGAATTTGAATCAACTATGTATGTACATAAATGTCATTGAATTCGACGTCGTCGTCGTCGTGGTTCATACGTCCACTACGAGCACGTTTACAGGGATCGATTCGTTGAACTCAATTTTCGATGACTCGGTCACTACCGCTTACTTTATGAGATCCGTTTCCACACCTTCTTGTTTTTGCCTTACAAAAATGATTTAACGTGAAAAAGAACTTTGGAATTTCCAAAATAACACAGTGTCAACTTGGAACACATTTTTTTTTACAGTGGACACGAGATCAATAACTTTTAGGCCCAGTGCACACTTGCGCCTTTTTTGAGGTGGTGACTGACTGTCTTTGAATCTTACAAAACAAAAGGCTGTAGCGTCATCTCACGTGTGTGTGTAATGTACACCATTCAATTTATTTGTGAAAAAACGCACTGAGGCGGTACCGCTGCGTCAAAAGACACATTTATTGTTAACAGGGTCTAAATAATTAGATTTTGAACAAGAACAACACATTTTGTTCAAGTTTATTTGACTTATTTTCTCTTGGAGTACACTCAGGCGTATACGTAATTTTATTATTTGTACAGGATTATCCATTTTGCGGTTTCAAAAGTAACCGTAATTAAAATACATATAAAAATTTTTTTTTCATGATGTTTCTTTTTTATTTCAAAATTTGAACGTTGACATTATGTGTGAAACACTACATCATTTAAATGACCACCACGCGAATTGTTGCAAGCATCGATTCTTTTGAGGTAATTTTCGACCACTTTTTGACACATTTTGGGCGGTATCTGAACCATAACTTGACAAATATTGGTTTTTAATTGCTCAAGAGTTAAAGGTTTTTCTGAATAAACACCATCTTTCGCGTAGCCTCACAAAGATTTTGGTTGGCAGTTGATATCGCCACGACGAGAAATTACGCGGCTAGGAAATGTCTCTTGAAATAAAGCCATATTCGCTCGAGTTGTGTGGCATGTGGCACCGTCTTGTTGAAACCACATATTCTCCAAGTCGTATTCTTCAAAAAAAAGTCGGTTTTCATATGACCATAACGCTCTGAATTGACAATGACAGTCGTTCCATCGTCGCGACGTTTTCGAAGAAGTGAGATCCAATCACACGTCCAACGAGGGCACTAAACAGTGACTTTTTGTGGATGTAATGGCCTCTCTTAAATTACTTGAGGACTCTCAGAACCCCAAATACGACAATTTTGTTTATGAAATATGCTTCGTAGCTAAAGAACATTTTGTTCGAAAAATCGCAGTCCACCGCCTGTTGTTCAAGCATCCATTCCACGTATCTACGACGTTGTGAATAGTTAGCTGCCTTCAGTCGTTGTGTGAGCTGGACTTTATAAGGATGTAGGTGTAGATCCAAATGCAAAATACGCCATAGTGTGCCGTAATACAGTGCTGAGAACGACGAGGTATCGACACATTCGTGTCTTTGGCAACACTTTCACTTACAGCAGCGATATTTTCAGTGGTACGAGCGAAACGATGATGCACAGGCCTTACAATATCTGTAACCAATCCAGTCTCTTCAAATTTCTTCAGAAATTTAGCAATTGCTTGTATAGTTGGACGATTATGTCAACCACAATCTCCTCTTACAGCACTATATGTGGCTGTGGCAGAATCACCATTTTTGTAGTAGGTTTTAACAATTTGTATGCGTTTTGCGATAGTTAAGCATCTTGCACATGAGCTACGAACTGACTTTGACTTTTCTTTCACATGAGCTTTATTTCTATTCGCAGACAGCGACGAATTGTCAACCCTTTTCTCCATATTTTCCTCAGCCATGATCTTTCACACAAAAACAAAACAAGAGTGGTATAATTTCGAGGTTAAGTTGAGCGCGAACAATTTATGCGTTGCAGTGTGGATGGTATGTGGAACGCGAATAGAGTTTGACAGTTCGTAGCAACCACACTGCAATTCGTTACTAACAAATTGTTTTTACAAAATTGTCTTGTTTTAGAGAACAAAATGCATATTTCATTATCCTAACATTATTGTCAATTGGTTTCTTATAATTTAAATGTGTTTTTGTTTGGAATTGACTTTTTGAAATATGTAAAATCACGTTTGTTCGTCCATTCGTTCATTCGTTGTTCGCTCTCATGTGCAAGGCCCTTTAAGCGATCCATTTTCATAAATGTCACATTTTCAACTGAAAACAAAAAAATTAGTTTAACAACTTAGTTTGACAGATGTCGAATTCCAGCCCTATACTTTTGAAACCGCAAAATGAATAACCTGTTATTAAATAAATAAAATTAATTTGCCTCAGCTTATTTTGTTTAGGTTACCATTTCGAGTTTTGCATTGATTTATGTATGTATTCATATCCAACATAACCAATTTGTTGAAATAATTTATGAGTCGATTTAAAATGTCAGTAAACGGTAAATCAAAAAATTTGTGGGAAACTTCTGTTAATAGTCAAATTTAAAATAAAATTCAATTTTTTTTTATAAAATTTAAATATTTTTAAACTTAGAATAATATAAAACCTGTTTGAAAAATTATAACTTGATTCAATAACATGTATCAATAGAACTCCCCTGTCATATTTCAGTTGAAGAAGGAACAAGAAATGCAAAAACAAATGCTTATACACTCGTTTCAAGAACAAAAGAAGCAACTCGAGCTACAACATAAATTGCAACTGGAACACAAATATCAGGTAAGAAAAAAAAAAACAAAAAATAAGAATCACGAATTTCAAAAATTTATTTTTTTGAAAAACTAAAAAATCAAAAACATTAAGTGAAAAATTTTAAATTAATAAACAATATTTTTTATCGGAATTACCTTAATTATGTATTTTAAATATAAAACACGACATTACACAAATAAAAACTATGTGTTAGCTTCTTAAATAAATATGCATACATTAAAGTAAATATGTTGAATCTTAAAACATAAGTTTTTCGAAATAATTTTATTTTCAATTCTTCACTTTTTGTTTTATTTTATTATTATTTGTTGTTTCTTTAAGAACCTGTTTAGTCTTTTCGGTTTTTATATTTTTGGTTTTTCGTCCTTTTTTTTGAAATTATGAAAAAAAAATACAAAACAAAACAAAACGAACAAAATTTTCCAAAAACAAAACAAAATTTTTCGACATTATAATTGCTATAGTTTGCGGCGCACTCACATGGCGTATTCCAGGAATTGCGAGATCAAAAAATTGCAGCTGAGGAACAACAACAACGGGAACGTCGCGAACGTGAACGCGAAGCAATGAAACGAAAAGAAAATTGCAGTGCCAATGCAAGCCCAGAAGTTAAACAAATTTTAATGGTAAGTTAATATAGTTTTAATTTTAAAAAATAAAAAAAAAACATTAACAATGTTCTATTTCTTCTTTTTTACTTTTTTATTTTTAGTGTTTTTTGATGAACAAAAAGCAAGCGGCTTCTTCTAATGGCATGACAGCGTCACCTTACTCCAAAAGGTAATAGTTTATTTTTTGTTTGAATTTTTAAAAATTACTAATGGGGTTTTCCATGGGCAAAATAAATCAACTTATTCTTGATCTAGATCTAACAAAACACAAATTTCCCCTTTCTTTGCATTCCATGGGACAAAATAAATTGTTTATTTTTAATTTGAGATTAAATCTGCAGATCTGGATTTTTCGGCAGATTTGCCCATCTTCGCACCAATATTAATATAATTTTTAAATAATGATTAGCAGAAGATTTGATAGCACGTACACGAAGTTACACAATTACTTACTTAAGGTGACGCTATAATCCTGTGTGAACTAGGGCCTCACCCAACAAACTTCTCCATCTAGTTCGGTCCCTAGCTAGATGTCTCTAGTTTCGCGCTCCAAGTTGGGTGAGGTCACTTTCCACTTGTGCGCGCCACCTGATTCGCGGTCTTCCTCTACTGCGCTGTCCTGTGGGTGTGGATTCGAAGACTTTCCGGGCCGGAGCATTGGTTTCCATATGCGCTCTACGTGACCCAGCCATCTTATTCGTTGAACTTTTACCCTTCTGGCTAAGTCTACGTCGCTGTACAGCCCGTACAGCTCGTCGTTCCATCTTCTCCTCCACTCCCCTTCTACGCATGCGGGACCGTAGATCACACGAAGAACTTTTCTCTCCAAACGACCCAAGGTGCTTTCATCCGCTTTTGTCATAGTCCATGCTTCTGTTAGTCGTTACACAATTACAATGACTAACAAAAAAACTGATCCAATTGTGTTCCATGCGCCACGAAAAAATATCAATGTTTGAAGGAAATCTGAATTTACCCATGGAAATAAAATAAGATTTTATAACTTTTGTTATTTAAACTGGGCTAATTGATAATGCTTGATTTTCACTCAAATTGACAGTGTTTTTCACAGTACAAGATTGTATTATTGAACGCCAAGGTTGTCAGGTTATTTCCTGATGTGTCTTAAATTGACAGATGTCGTTTTAAGGGGCTGGTTAAGTTATCATTGGCTGCGTTAAATCTCAGACAGATAGGGTATCCGGATACCTTTTTGTTAGTGTTTTACGTGTAAAATAACAGCTGATCAAAAACAGTTGAGATGTCAAAAAAGGAATAAAAAAGGTATCCAATAATTTCTGGGGTATGTAGGTATCTGACAGAACAGCTGATTCAACACATGGTTTAATTTCAAGAAACTTAAAAATTGATTTCAGCTTTTTGTATTTGTTGGTAATCAAAAAGATACAAAATGTTAGTTGAAGTTGTATTTGAGGATGTTTTGTACATAATAGACGATGAAGAAGCTATTTGCCTCCGAATTTTGACTTCGAAGCTTAAATGTTTCTCTGCTTTTTGTGAACATCAGAAAGTTGTTTTTATTTTTTGACAACTATCTCAATACAGCTATCCAACTCGTTCAACAAGGTATCTAAAAATCCACCTATCCAAGATACCATATCCAACACGAAATTGAACGCAGCCATTGGTTTTCGTCATTGAAAGCAATCATTGAAATTTGTTGACATTTGAAAATTTCTGTCATTGAATAAATTTTTCAAGCATTTGAGGTTGATTAATGAAAGGAAAACTGACAGAAATGAATTGAAAGAAAAGTTACTTACTTACTAAAGGTGGCGCTACAGTCCTGTGTGAACTAGGGCCTCACCCAACAAACTTCTCCATCTAGCTCGGTCCCTAGCTAGATGTCTCCAGTTTCGCGCTCCGAGTTGGGTGAGGTCACCTTCCACTGATTCGCCACCTGATTCGCGGTCTTCCTCTACTGCGCTGTCCTGTGGGTGTGGATTCGAAGACTTTCCGGGCCGGAGCATTGGTTTCCATGCGCTCTACGTGACCTAGCCATCTTAGTCGTTGAACTTTTACCCTTCTGGCTAAGTCTACGTCGCTGTACAGCCCGTACAGCTCGTCGTTCCATCTTCTCCTCCACTCCCCTTCGATGCATACGGGACCGTAGATCACACGAAGAATCTTTCTCTCGAAACGACCCAAGGTGCTTTCATCCGCTTTTGTAAAAGTCCATGCTTCTGCACCGTATAGCAGGACGGGGATGATAAGGGTCTTATATAGCGACACTTTGGTCCTTCGAGAGAGAATTTTTCCACTCAATTGCTTTCTTAACCCAAAGAAACAGTGGTTAGCAAGAGTTATTCTTCGTTTGATCTCAGCGGTGTTGTTTTCTGCGTTTACAGCGGAGCCTAGGTAGACGAAGTCCTTGACTACCTCAAAGTTACGTCTGTCGATAGTGACGTTTTGACCAAGACGTCGGTGTTGTAGGTCCTTTCTTGATGACAGCATGTACTTTGTTTTGCCCTCATTAACCGTTAAACCCATTTTTGCCGCCTCTGCCTCAATACTCACAAAAGCCCCATTGACATCACGCTGAGTTCTTCCGATTATGTCAATGTCATCAGCATATGCTAGTAATTGGACAGACTTTTGAAAGATAGTGCCTCTGGTGTTGACGTGTGAGCTTTGCACTATTCTCTCAAGTACGATGTTAAAAAAATCACATGACAGCGCATCACCTTGTCTAAAACCTTTTTTGACATCGAAAGGTTCAGTTAAGTTGTTTCCAACCTTTATGGAGCAGCGTGAATTCTCCATGGTCATCCTGCACAAACGGACGAGTTTGGCAGGGATGCCAAAACTAGACATGGCTCTATACAGTTCGTCCCTGTAGATACTGTCATATGCGGCCCTGAAATCGATGAAAAGATGGTGGGTGTCGATTTGGTGTTCTTGGGTTTTTTTCCAGGATCTGCCGTAATGTGAATATTTGATCGACTGTGGACTTTCCTGGTCTAAAACCACACTGATAAGGACCTATCAGGTTGTTGACGATGGGCTTTAGACGTTCACATATTACGGCAGAGAAGATTTTATAAGCGATGTTAAGTAGATTGATTCCTCTATAATTGGTGCAGTTTAGAGGGTCTCCTTTTTTCAGGATCGGGCAAACAATACTGAGGTTCCATTCATCGGGCATGCTTTCTTCCGACCATATCTTACAGATAAGTTGGTGCATGCTCCTAACCAACTTATCTCCAGCTGCTTTAAAGAGCTCGGCATTCAAGCCATCCGCTCCAGCGGCTTTGTTAGACTTCAGCTTAGATATAGCAATCTTTACTTCGTCTAAGTCGGGAGGACGGGATTGTTGGCTTTCGTAGTCTATGTTGAATGGATCATCCTGCCTGACAGCGGAATTCGGTTCGTCGTCGCCGTTATACAGTCTGCAGAAGTGGTCCTTCCATATCCTCAGCATTGACTGCGGTTCCACTATGATGTTTCCACTTTCGTCTTTGCAGCCTTCGGTTCTAGGTTTATGTACTTGTGAATTTCGGTTCACCTGTTCATAAAACTTTCGAACTTCATTTCTGCTTTTAAACCTCTCAACATCTTCGACCGCACGCTTCTCATGCTCTCTCTTTTTCCTTCTGAGAAGTCGGTGTTCTTCTCGCCTCTTCTGCTCATAGAGCTCATGAGCAGCTCTCGTCCTTTTATGCAGCGCCGCCTTGCGTGCCTGTTGTTTGGCTGCATTTGCCTGCCGACATTCCTCATCAAACCAGGGGTTCCTTGTTGGTGGTCGCTTGAAACCCAGCACGTCAGAGGCGGCTTCTCTGAGTGCGTCTTGGCAATGTTGCCACTGGTTTTCTATACATTGTGTTGGCGGCATAGAACTTCGAGAGAGGTTACTTGTAACTCGGTCGGAGAAGGATTTGGCGATCTCTTGCGATTGTAGCCGTTCGACGTTGTACCTTCTCCCAACATCTCCCTGTTTTGCCTTGGGCCTGGAAACCCGAAGTGCTACCTTGGCTACAACAAGGTAGTGGTCCGAGTCGATGTTAGCTCCTCGGAAAGTTCGGACATCCATGATGCTGGAAGCGTGTCTGGCGTCGATCGCAATATGGTCAATCTGGTTGACGGTAGATTGATCTGGAGATCTCCAAGTTCCTTTGTGGATGTTGAGGTGTGGAAAACGCGTACTGGCTACCATGACGTTTCGCCCCGCAGCAAAATCTATGAGCCTGAATCCGTTGTCGGAAGTGTTGTCGTGCAGGCTGTTTTTCCCGATTATTCCACCAAAGATGTCTTCCCTTCCTAGCTTGGCATTAAAATCGCCCAGGACAATTTTAATATCGTAGCTAGGACACTGCTCGTATGTTTTGTCTAAGAGCTCGAAGAACATATCTTTGGTGTTGTCATCTTTCTCATCTGTGGGGGCGTGCGCGCATATCAGGCTAATGTTGCCGAATTTAGCCTTGATGCGGATGGTCATGAGGCGCTCGTTGATGCACCTATAGCTTAAGACTTGTTGCCTAAGTCTGGCTCCAATGACGAAGCCGCATCCAAATAAGCGCTGTTGGTTTTCTCGGTAGCAGTCACCATAGTAGATATCGCAGTTTTTCATCCTCTTTTTGCCCGGCCCATCCCATCGTATTTCCTGGATGGCGGTGATGTCTGCTTTATAGCAGTCTAGGGCCTCCGCTAATTCTTCGGCTGCACGTGGTCTGTTAAGGGACCTAACATTCCACGTGCATATCCGAAGTTCGTTGTCCTTAATTCGTTTGCGTTGGTTGTCAGCAGTAAATCCGTCCGTATCCGAGGCTTGTTGGTGCTTCGCAACTATAAGATTTTTAAGTGGTCAGGAAGTCACCCTGACGGCACAACCCCCAACCTGGAGGGCCAGATCCTTAGTATAACTCCAAGGACGGGGAGCCGGATAAACCGCTCCTTATAGGCCTGGGCTCCGCTTGTGTCCTCTTGAATGCACATGTCTACCATTTGAACATCCAACTCGTTCAACAAGGTATCTAAAAATCCACCTATCCAAGATACCATATCCAACACGAAATTGAACGCAGCCATTGGTTTTCGTCATTGAAAGCAATCATTGCAATTTTTTGACATTTGAAAATTTCTGTCATTGAATAAATATTTCAAGCATTTGAGGTTGATTAATGAAAGGGAAACTGACAGAAATGAATTGAAAGAAAAGTTCTAGGTTAAATATTTTATTTTTTAAGTACAAAAAATCTACAACTGATCAGCTTCATGTCGAAACAAAAGATAACAAATTTGACTCTTTTAAGCGCTTATCTCGAAACAAAATTTTCAAAGATGAAAACCAATGAAAGCTATAACTGGTCCCTTATTTGGAAATCCGAAAGCCTTGACTTATTTGAACAATGACAGACAGAATAAAAGTGTAATTGGATTGTAGAGAAATTCTGGGTTGATAAATAAATTAAATCACACACGTTTCTTGTATTGTCAGAAGATCAAACAACAAAAACAATTATTTAATTTTTTTCCTTGTCTATTTCCATTCGATATGTTTCTATGAAAAATAATGTTCGTGAGTTTCAATGGTTCTTGGTAAACTAAAAATAGAAATGTAGCTTTACATTAATTGACGCTATACTGGCAAATTAAGTGTTCCTAAGACTACATTTTTACTTTACATGTAGAAACGATACTTAAAATTTCTAAAACTAGTTTTACAATTCCCAGAAGAAAACTATTACAATATAACGTTCGTAATGTTCTTATACAATTTTTCATTACGAACGCATTTGGTAATAGCTTCTTTCGGAATTCATAAAAATTTCTGATTACGAGGGAATTCATGATAAGGCTGATTGATTTTTAATTTCCACTTTGTATGACGACATGTAATCTACCTATTCAATTGATAAAGCTGAAATAATTGATATCTTTGAACTATCAATCTTATAAAATTATTTTTCTTATAAGCTAAAATTATAAATGAAATTATACTCGTAATAACGAAATTTAAGGCTTATATGAATAACATACTAAATAAAGTTTTACAATTTTTGACAAAAGACAATTTTGACTGTTTCGAATTCTGGGCTTATAATAACGCGTTCACGGGTGCAGAGTCTCAAGAGAAACCGATAAATTATTCAAGAGAAATTCATGCCTTGAGAGAGAGAAATTAATTGTTCGGATTCTGCATAAAGTTACAAAGTCCCTTTCATTCATCATTAAATAGTAATAAGTTTATTTAAATATTATAAATATTTCAATGATAATATAAAATAAATTATAAACATATTAAATATTAAAATTCTTTTTCATTTTTGAATTACAGGGGCGTTGTTAAAAGTTCTTCAGGTGAATCTTTGCCGGCTGGTACGGTAACAAGTTCACATCCGTACAAAATTCCTCAACCGCCCTCAACTATTGTTAAATATGATTCCGATTTTCCATTAAGAAAAACAGGTAAGATTTTTGCATTTATTTTAAATAAATTGTTTCGTTTTCTTTTTGGTTTTGCCTAATTTGTTATTAATACAAAACAAAATAAACTATTAAACATCAATGCATGGTTTTTACATTGCCTTTTTATATTTTTTAAAAATATTCAAAACAAAAATAAAATAAAAAAAAATTAAAAAACAAAAATGATCTCAAACACAACTCAATTTGGTAATAAAATTGAAAAAAAAAAACAAAAAACTTATAATTACTCTTAGTATAAGTTGATTTGTTTTGAATAAAATTAAAATAAAATGGAAAATTAATAACGCTTGTAGAAAAATATTTGTATTTTAGTAATTTAGATTATTAACTTTAGACTTGACTCATAAACATAATCTAACTAAAATTATTTATTTGTATGGTTTTCCAACACAGAAAACACATAAATTCTAGAGTAAGAACGTTTTCTTAAGAAACTATTTTCTGTCCGTTGGAATAGCTTTGAAAAAATAGTTACAACACTTAAATTACATTAAATTACTCAATTAATTTGATAATTTAATTTAACTGTAAATTAGATTTCAAGATATTGAAATCTTAGAAATTTATCAAACGGTTTTCAAAAATTGAAGAATAAATTGAATAAATTTTGAATTTCAATTCGATAGGTTTACTCCAAAACCTTAATACATAAAATTCAGCTTGTTCAAGCTTCAAATATATTCCACGATTGACACCTTTTGTGTCTATTTTTTCCCTGAATTTGATTCTTAGCTATTTTGGGTTAGCAGTTGAGTTCGTCTTAACCACTAGACTTTAGTGATCTAGAAAACATCTTAAAATTAAAACCATTATTATTTTGTAAATGTAAATTTAATATGAAATAGCCTAAAGAAAAACATTTTGTATAACAAATGGAAATTATCCTACATTAGCATCCGAGCCGAATCTGCTGAAATTACGCCTTAAACAAAGTGTAATCGATCGCAAAGCAAGGATTGGTCCCTCAGCTGCCCGACGGCAAGAAAGACATCTCCAAGCAATTCAAAGACGCCAGGCAAAGCACAATTCTACATTAGCAAGTACGTATATAGAAAAATAATTAAAATAAATCATTTTATGCAAAACAAAAATCAAAAACCCACAAGGTAAACATATCAGCGAATTAATACAAAAATATAAATATTTATATAATAATTTTATTTGTCACACATTTTGTTATGTATATTTTTAGCGTTATTTTTAATATGTTTGGTTTTTTCTTATCCCTAAATTTTTGTTTGGATAACATTCTTAGTTTTTTTTTAAATAATAATTTGATGCTTTTGTATTAATTCACTAAAAACATAAAGCAAAACTAATTTCTTTGAAACTGTGTCTTAATTAAATTTAATTTAAATTTTTTTTCTTTTTTTCAAGACTGCAACAGTACTCCAGATTCTGGACCTAATTCACCGCCATCGCTTGTTACTGGTGGTAGTAGAGGTTCTCCTACAAGTCAACCGATTCAAGAGGAAAACGAGGATGTCGCTCAATATCAGTCTGGCCCACGGAGTAGTATTAACGATTTGTCCCTCTTCAGTTCGCCATCCATGCCGAATATATCATTGGGACGACCGCATTTACCAAACGCGCATACACCTACCGCTGCTAATTATGCCATGTTAACTGCTTTGCGACAACAAGCTGCTGCTGCTCAACCTATGATTGGTGCTGGTGCCCCAACTTATTACAATCCCTTGCCACCCTACGATCATCATCATTCAGCAGCAACTAGCAGTACTACTGGAATACCGCCACCATCAACAAGATCCAACGTATCGGCGTCATCGTCTTCAGGATCAATTGAAATGCCGCCGCAAGCACATGCTGCCAATACACCCATGACGAGTGTGTCCATGGGCATGCATCCTCTTCCTTTGTATGGCCAACCAATTACCGATGTCCAGGTTGCCCATGCTAGGCTCAATAAGCAGGGTCATCGACCATTGGGACGCACACAATCGGCTCCACTACCATTAGGACACCCAATGCTGACGGGTACGGGGCAAGTCAATATTGCACAGACTCATTACGAGAATAGTGATGTAAGTTGATATTTATATTAAAGAATTAAAATTAACTAAAATGTTTCATTTTATTTTTAAAAAATAAATTAAAATTTTGTTCGTTTTTACAGGCGGAACGTCAAGCCTATGAGCAACAACATATGTTACTTACGCAAAAAATCCGACAAACTGTTCTCACCCGCAGCGGTCGTGACCAACAGCAACAACAACAACAACAGCAGCAACACCAGCAGCACCAACAACTGAAGGAAGCCGAAGAATCCACCAACGAAGTGATAGATCTAACCGATAAAAAACAACCGCCCAAGACTGTATTGGCCAATTCTGTGATAACCAGTACATCTCAAAGAAGTATACCTGAAGAGACGGCCCTAGAAGCTGCTCTCAAATCAAAAATGCGCGACCAAGAGTACCTACAGCAACAGAGGGAACTGCTGTATATGCATTCATTGCAGGTGAGAGGAGGAATGATCGATGTTGTCCCTGTTTTGTGGTTTGCTAACCAAAAAAAAAAACCGCAAATCGTTCCATTTTCTAGGTCGACGATGCCGTGGCACGTGGTTTAATCCGTCCTCTATCGCGGACATTGTCCAGCCCGCTGGTGCATCTAGGACCGCACGGTCTTAGTCAAATTCCCGATACTGGACAACACATACAGCCGATTGTGACTTCCTCCTCTGCCGATCATATTCCACCGGTCAATCTAAGTATGCCACATCGACGTCATGTGATCGAGAGTCCGCACAAAATCACAACGGGGCTGGCATTTGACAATTTAATGCTGAAGCACGCCTGTGTTTGTGGTAACAATTCGTCACATCCAGAGCATAGTGGTCGTTTGCAAAGTGTTTGGGCTAGACTAATAGAAACTGGTCTGGCGAACAGATGTGATCGTCTTCGATCGCGAAAAGCTACACAAGAGGAATTACAAACCGTTCACTCAGAGGCTCATGCTTTGCTGTTCGGTTCGAATCAACTGAATCGGCAAAAGCTTGAAATAACTCCTTCTGTTAGCTTTGTAAGGCTAGGATGTGGCGGAGTGGGTGTGGATCTTGACACGACGTGGAATGAACACCATACTGCTGCAGCGGCTAGAATGGCAGCCGGTTGTGTGATTGATTTGGCATTTAAAACAGCTAAAGGTGACCTGAAGAATGGCTTCGCGGTAGTTCGTCCTCCCGGCCATCATGCTGAATCCAATCTGGCAATGGGTTTCTGTTTTTTCAACTCAGTCGCTATTGCGGCAAAAATATTACGTCAGCGTTTACCTTCAGAAATGAAAAAAATATTAATTGTCGACTGGGATGTACATCATGGGAATGGAACTCAACAAGCGTTTTATGATACCCCCAATGTTTTGTATCTTTCAATTCATAGACATGACGATGGAAATTTCTTTCCTGGAACTGGTGGGCCAACAGAGGTTAGTACTCCTAAATTCAATTATAAATGATTTTTACTCATAAAGAAAAATGTATTCAACAGTGTGGAACTGGTGCTGGAGCTGGCTTTAATGTGAATGTATCCTGGTCAGGTGCACTCAATCCACCACTAGGGGATGCCGAATATTTAGCTGCATTCCGTACCGTTGTCATGCCCATTGCTCGGGAATTCAATCCGGATATTGTTCTTGTGTCAGCCGGCTTCGATGCTGCCGCGGGACATCCTGCGCCCTTGGGTGGTTATTTAGTGTCACCAGCTTGTTTTGGTTACATGACAAGAGAATTAATGCAATTGGCTGGTGGAAAGATTGTTCTTGCCTTAGAAGGCGGTTATGACTTGCCAGCGATATGTGACTCAGCTCAAGAATGTGTTCGGGCTTTGTTGGGCGATGAAACAGCACCCATAGCAGAAACAGAGTTATCAAGGCCACCATGTCAAAATGCAGTAGACACGTTGCAAAAAACTATTGCCATACAGGTTAGTAAAATATAATTACTATTATTTAATTTTTTCTTTCATAAAAAAATGTGAACATGCGGCGTATACGTAACTTTCTTAAAAAATGAAAAGCTATTAATCAGTCCAGTAGACGGAAATCAATAAATTAAAAACTCAATTTAATTTCTGAATTGGTCATAAGATTTTACTATTATATTTCTTTTCTTATTTATTAGATGTCCCATTGGCCTTGTGTACGTCGTTCAGCACATACAGTTGCCATGTCAGCTATGCAGGCTCTTCGAACTGAACGAGAAGAATCCGAGACTGTTACAGCTATGGCTGGGCTTTCAATGCAACCTCCAAACAGGTAAGAATTCGAAATCACATAAACACATCTTAGAAGGAATCGTATTCGCTTTTGGTAAATTACAAGAAATTCAGTTGTGGTCATAATATAAGCTACTAAAATTAAAGTTATCTGTTTTAGTTAAAAAATAATTATTTATTGGAAATTAAATATTTTAACTACGTTATTCAAGTAATTTACAAATTACTAGGCCATCGCCGTTTAAC
This sequence comes from Eupeodes latifasciatus, assembly GCA_920104205.1. Classification (NCBI taxonomy): domain Eukaryota; kingdom Metazoa; phylum Arthropoda; class Insecta; order Diptera; family Syrphidae; genus Eupeodes; species Eupeodes latifasciatus. The sequence goes on along the minus strand of OV049926.1, from coordinate 48,518,653 downwards.
AGTTTGTGCAGGTAGAACTTTGTTAACTTCTGTACATCTTTTTAATACTATTATTTTAATATACTGCTGTAAGATAATTGAAGTGAGGCTTCAGGTCGTTATCCCGTTGAAATATCCAAGCTAACAGTTAGTCATTGACATCTATTTTCAAATGAGTGCCCGGATTGTCTATACAAATTTAACCAGTCATCTTTGTACTGATCTTTGTTATGGAATTAACTCCATATGAGGGAAACACATCCTAAGACGACGCTTGGTCTTCCATAATTCATACTCACGTATTTTTCAACACATCTTGTTTACGTCTAGGAAAGCGTCGAGTCCATTCAAGTTAGTATTTTTCTATCAGTTTCTTATGGTTAGTGATCTAATTTGTACCGATGTCAAGAAGGTATCCGATTTGCTTAACCTAATCGTCCTCAGCACGATTGCTTTTATACAGATTTATTGATTTGGGTCACTTTAACATAGTTTTGGTGTTTCTGTTACAATTATTCACAAATGATTATTCTATCTATGGATCTTTTATTTTGCCCATTTAATGGAATATTCTTTTTGTTCCCAGTTAATATAAATAAACAGATAATTTGAAAACTTTGATTTGAAAATTTTGATGAAAAAAATCAATTTTTAATTATTTGTGCACTTATAAAACGAAAAACATCTCCCTCGGATCACTGTGGATCCATTGTGCTCCCCAGGAAATGTCAAGGTATAGGGAAGTTGATGGGGATTAAGGTTGAGGGTGCCACCCTGAACCACTCTGATTTTTATAAGAATATCAGAACGTATAGTATCGTCTCGCAGAGAAAGTGGAAGGTGTCCTCTTCCGTCTCCTCGTCCTCACACCCTCTACATAGATCAAACAAAGTATGAGATCTGCTTATCTGGGTACCCAATGAGTTGTGATCCGTTAGGATAAATGAGCTATGCAAAATATATTATGTTTTTCCTGTGGAATTCTTTGGCCTCGCAATTTCCAGTTTTGACTTTGTGACAGTGGCGGATATGGCCTCGATTGCTTATTGCAATAAAAATGTCTGTGTTTATGTCTTAAGAATGGTCTTTAGCTCTTTTAGAAACAGCGAGTATTTCTGCTTGAAAGACGCTGTAGTATTCCCGGAGGTATGTTGATCCTTTTAGCGGATGATTATATGAAAAGATATCAGACCCTACTCCCTCCTCCGTAGTAGAGATTTCTGTAAAGGCTACTGATTTAAAATCTATGTGAGGCTTTGAGCTGCTAAGCAATTTTGTAACAATATAAGTTGATTCACAAGCACAAAATTGGGATACAATTTTTTGTTCGTTTTGAGACTTAATTATATGACTACAACTTTATATTTGTTTTTCATTTGATTTAAATTTCTATTATTTATATTTCTTGTAATTATAGTAAAAATATCGTTAGTTTCTTTTTTTACACAAAGCTTTTGCTAATTTTAAAAACAAATCCTTTTCATAATTCCACTTTTCCTTCCGCAGAGCGTTATCAAGAGGTGAATCTGAAGAACCCATGGAGCAAGATGATGCAAAGTAAACTTTTGTTGGCAATTGTATCGTACAAAAATAACACTTCTTTATACAAAATCTTCAGAAGTAATCGAAAAATAATAAAATAATTTTGTGTATGTTGTGTTTGTGGCCCAAAGGATAGGATCGAACGCGTCGTAATATACTTCCTGCCTCCACGAACACAATAAAGTTTTTTTGGGAAAAAAAATATTCTCCTCAACTCAACATTGTGGTAGCAGCATTTAGCAGCAGCGCAAATTGATTATGGAGAATCAAATAATTAGTCAGAAGGACTACAATTTATATTAAAAAAAAAAGATCATTATAATTGATTTTTTGAAAGAGATATGGATGAACAAAAGTAAAATTTTATTTTACGTCCGTCCTATTTCTAATGACAAGAATACTCGTTGTTATTAAACAAAATTCTCTCAAACTGAGAGAATACATTTTTTTTAGAAAAAACAATGTCACACTTTTAATTTTATCAAAAAGCTAATTTTTTTGCTTGTGAATTAAATTGTCAATGGTGTACATTTTTGGTGCTTTAATGTTCTCTTTTGATACAATAATATGGTGCATCACATTTAAAAACAAACAAAATTTTAAAAATGAATGAATTTAAAAAAACAAAACTAAATAAAATAAAAACAAATTTGTACATACATACTTATAATTTAAACTAATTACTTTCTCACTCTCTATCTCTCTCTTTGTTCTCTGGTCATTCTTTTCTATCTCATAAAGTAGCTAAATGATTCAGTGGATAACTAAAATATTAAATATTTAGATAGCTAATTTAAAACAAAATAAAACAAAATAAAATAATCTAACAAAAAGAAACATATTATATTATGGAGAATGGTACAAATATTTAAACAATGTTTAAAGAAAAGAATAAGAATTATATTTTCTATTTTGAATTGGATGTTGCACTGCATTCCAAATAAAATAAAAATTAAAAAATAAATATATATACATATATTATATATAAATGTTACGTTTCAGAAACAAGTTATAACATTGCTGTGAACTAAATGTTTAGTATTTAAAAAAATAATTTAATTTAATTTGTATTTGGACAGGAATAAAAATATAGCTTACATATTTATGTATATGTAGGCAATCAAATAATTTGTTTTAGTTTAAGCCGAAAAAATCAATTTAATTGAAAACAAATTATTATTAAAACATTTATTTATAAAACAAAAAAAAAAGTATAAAATAACTCAATAAAACAAAAATTAACTAAACGCAAATAAGCACAACGAGAAATTTATATATATTTAAAAATACACTGTATCATACTTATGCAAAGCTATACATACATACATATACCTATATAATATTTTATTTAAAATACAAAAACAAAAAAACTAAACAAAACAAATTGTGAATAATTATTGTTGTAGTGTGATTTTGCACACATTAAATTTAATAAAAGAAATGTATTCATATAAATGTATGTTTAAAAATTGAAATATAAATTAAATTTAAGGAATAAAAGCAAAAACACAATTATATTTATTAAATAAAATTTATAGATATACGTATATGTAATAAAAGATTAAATATTAAAATACAATATAAAATTATATTTAAACATAAAACAAAAAAAAACACATTTTCTGTCGCACTGGCTTTGAAAAATAAAGTTAAATAAATTAAAATAAAACAAAAAAAAACTTAAATCTATTTTATATGAAAAAAAGAATAAAATAAATTATGTATATTTAGGTCTTTCCTAATTTAGGTGAATTTATATGAATAAAATATATTTATTGAAAATAAAAATTTATATGAAAAAAATATACTTGTGCAATAGATAAATAATTTTTGTGTTATCTGTGGCAAATGGAGGAAAATTCTTCCTGAATCAAATAAAATTTAAAAACAAAAAAATACATGTTGGTAAAGTTTGAATATGTAGGTTGTATTAAAATTTGTATCGAATTAACAAAAATAGTAAGCTCGTTAAGTTGGTTATGGTTATAGCAATTGGCGCTCAAAGGAGGCACTCTTTAAAGTTCTGGATGCTAATTCGAGGAATTATAAATTCTTCTAGACCAACAAATTTGCTATGAATAATTAAGAAAATCTTTAACATTCATTTTCACTTGAAAACAAATTTTCAACATAATTTGGCTGCATATACCAGAAATCGGTATTCCCAAAATCAATCGGCTTTCTTATTTTATGGATTTTATGTTTTTCTTTAGAAGTTCTTACGTTGAACTTCAATTTTATATAAAAATACTGTTGACAAAATTATTTTTATACTAAAAAAGAATCTTCTATTAATGTTAATGTACCTTGACTTATATTATTAGTAATTCGAGTTCTTAACATAATTTGCTATCAAGTTAAATTAAAAATTCTGCAGGCATGCTTTTTCGTCACAAGATTATAATGAATTTTGTATCCCAATTCAAGTTTTCTAAATCAATTTAAAGTAATTGAAAAGGCAAAGGACCAATAACTTCACTGACTGCAAAGTGTAAAAAAATACAGAATCTCTTTAAGTTGTTTGTTATGTTACAAAAGGATTGGGTATATAATTGTGTTCGTTATTTTTGAAAGTTGCTAATTGCGATGAAATTTGGGCTGTAATGGTTTAAGATTATTAATGGAGAAGTTAAAAACTCATTATCAAAAGAAGGGGTAACATGTTAAAACTTGTTTTCATAACTCAAGTCGTTTTTAGTCTATTTCAAAATTTAAAATACATAAAAAGTATTACAAGAAGTAAAAAGAAACTTGAAATCCGTTAAAAACAAAACTCTACAAAAATATATTCTACATATTTGTCTGTTTGTTTAAACATTAACTATTCTAAAATCATCTACGATTGTTGTACAAACATACTGTCATCTTTTGAAAACTGAAAGGGGTAAACAAAAAAAAATGTATTTCTATTTAAACAAGACTTTTTTATATTTGAAAGGACAAAATTGAGTTGAAATAAAAAATAATTTGTATCCGCGATTTGAAGTTAGATCTTACAGTTTGTCTAAAGGGCTAGCTTGTTGTATTTAAAAAAAATATATTTATAGAATGGAATTTGGGAAACAATTAAGGAACTTATATAAAAATTGCTAACCATAACACATAATATGATCGTGTGTATTCTTTATTATTTAAGAATACAGAATAGTTTTTGTTACCAACTGCAACGTTAGGAAAATATTTTCGATGATTTCAAAAGGTTTATCATAATGTTAATAATTAATAGAGAAAATATCGACTATACTATGGAACTATGCAGGAATGATTGTAGACAAAATAAAATTGAGAATCATTACATTGTACATTGAGACAATATACATTGAATATTGAGTAAGGATATACAATAATGTATAATAATATAAAACTTGTATATTAAAAATTTGAGCACATTTGAATAGCTAATTGTGAAACTGATTCTTTGGTTCAATGCATTTTGTTGTAATCTTCGAGCCACGGTAAGCTCTTAAAAAAAACAAAATTGATTATTAATGTTCAATTCTGTTAACTTTTGTGTATTTATGTTGTTTTGGAATGAACTTGGATATTGGGTGTATAATTATGGTGGGTATGTTAAAATTCAGAGAAAATATCAAATTTTATTTTTCTTTATACAAATTATTCTAGTAAACAATCGATAAAGTGAATCTTCATAGTTAAATTCAATACAAACAAAATTAAACACTTTTGTCATACAAATTTTACAAGCAAAGTTTCTTTCGGTATAAATAAAAATAATGAATTTTAAAGCCTGAAATAAGGTGCCTATTCTTTTAATTTCAAAGTTGAAAAACCTTTTCAAACTTTTCTTTCGGAATAGTGAACAGTCTCGTGATAGTGAAAATGATTCGAAAAAAAATGTTTCATTACTTCACCATGTTTTTATCTGTCTCAAGGAAAGTCGAAACCCCCTTTAATAATTAAATATATAGCAAATATATGTACACTATCATTAAGATTCTAGAAATGGAGTGAAAGAAACTTGGAAAATCGAGGAAATTTGTTTCCAGTGTTCCGCATTTGGATTTATATTAAAAACTTCGACAAATCTTTCAAGTAAAGTCAATGGGTCCTTTCTTCAGTCTTAAACGATGAAAACTGTATTGCCTATGAACAAAATAAAATAACTATTAATAAAAAAATAATTACATTTTATGAGGCGGTAGTTTGCGAAGTTTTTTTTTAACCGCATTCAATTCCTGTATTTTGATGTATTTGTTTTGGCAGGAATGGAAGATACGCATCAAATACTTTTACATGAGAAAAAAAACCGATACAAAAATGTAAAAATTGAAAAATGTTTATGGGAAAAAACCGCTATTGTTTTTTGTTCGCGAAAGGACAACTCAATAATTAACCTATCATTATTGTAAGCTAAAAGTTTTCATTAAATAATATTAATTTTTTTGGAAAATTAACATTTTGCTAAACACTCATTCTGTTTCTTTTTATGTATATTCAATAATTTATAAATATAAGAACCTAAAAATCTGCTCATCCTGGATCTGTCTGTTTCTTTGATAAAAAATGAAAACAAACAAAAATTGATCTTAAAAATTTGTATACATTTTTATATTTTTTATAAATATTCTTCTCTATGAGAAAATCTTATTGTGACCAATTGGAAGAAAAAATACATTTGATAAATTTATAATGTAAAAAGCTTTTTATATTAAAAAAAAAAAAAATAAATAAAGAAATAATTTGTTGAGTGACCTTAATTGTATACCAACGAAAAAAAAAAAAAACAAAATATTGATATTGAAAAAGGATACACAACATTAATGATTAAATTAACGGTTTTCGACAAGAACAAACAAATAATGTTATGTTTTACCACATCATAGCCTCTAGTTAAAAAAAAGGGTTTTGTGTATTGTGCTTAAATTTGTATGTGGAGTCATGTGAAGACTAAAGACTAACTAAGGGATTCTTGAAACATGACAGAATATAATTTTAATGAATCTCAAAAAATGGTTGCAAATCTTCATTAGGAAATAATAGTATGAAAAGATAAGAGCACACCTGAACCTTAGTTATCTAAACAAATCGAGCCCTTCCCGACATTTTATCGTAAGCGACATTTTCAAATGAAAAGACAACTTAATTATTAAAATTTGCTAGTAACACATAAAGACTTAAAAACTATTGTAATGTCTTAACATAATCATTATTAATGTTTTCCAATACTGACTATGAGTAAAAGTTGTTTCAAGTACCAGCAGTAAGCTTTTGATTTGTCGTTTACGATCAAATTTATTTTGGCGCTTACGATAAATTTGTGGGAAGAGCTCGAAATATTTAGATTTTTTTTTTTATTTAATGCAAACAATAATTTAATTTTTCTCAATAAATTAAAAAAAAAATATGAAAAAACACTTACTTATTTTGATAAACAAAATATTCGACCAGCTAGGAGTAAAATATTTGTTCTTTATAAGAGTCTCAAGGTGAAGTCGGATGTTTTATTCAACTAATTTCACTTTTAATTTAAAATAAAAATACACATATTTTTATTTTTATTTCGTAAAAAAATAATAATAATAAAGCGCTGGTCGTTTAATAATGATGCCCTGGAAACATCTCTTTTATAGTCAAATTTTTTAGTTCCTTTTGATGCTCGTTTAAGTTGTTTAAAATAATAAATTAAATGTGGTTGTAAAGAAATAAAGAAAAACTATTAATATATTTTTAATGTTACAAAATGTTTAAAAAACAAAAAATTAAAAAAAATAAGAACCTAATAAATGTAAGCAACCTTATATCGAAGAATTTGTTTGGCTTTAACCTACTATAAACCTACCTTAAGTTATAATAAATGTGTCAATATTTTTTGAACATAAAATAAGGAAAGAGAAATTAATTGAGTTAATAAGTTATGTAGATAAGTGTTGAATAATATAAATTATACACGTATAATATATTTATTTAATATTAAACGAATATTGATGTTAAAGATCATAAAATAAATTTATATAAAATAAAAATTAAACAAAAAAAAAACTTTACATACAATACATGCAATGTATAAGAAAAATAAAAATATAATAAAAATTGTTGTCTCACTTTTTGTGTTTAATTTAGTAAGTAGCTACTTTAGGAGAAAATTTTGTTAAACATTCAAAATTTTCTTACAAGAATGCTATAGGAAAAATGTTTACATCGCCTTATTCTCACGTAGTAACATTTAAGCCCAGCCTTACAGAAATTTGGATGGTGGCCGAAGAGACTCGCTAAAAGACAAACTTGTATCAAAATATTATGCACTGTCTACAAAGTTTTGACTGTAAAGCTATGCACTTCGAAAGTCCTAATATAAAAACGGACACAAAAACCGCTAACTACCTAAGTGTTTTTTTGAATAGAGAACCTACCTTACCCGACAGACGTTGTCCTGTCTTATTGAATTCGAAATGATCAATATAATTAATACAAAAATATTATTCAAAAACGTAGTGATTTTTGCAATGCTTCATGATGCACATCATTCTGCGTTTTATTTTCAGGTTTTTGATATGCCAGATTGTTGCCACAAACACATCATCATCGGCTTCAATCAACCGGGATCCGGTCCGGGTATCATTTAAGTCGTCTCCATTTATCCCGATCGTGAGCCGATGCCATTCAGAGGCGCAACAAAAGGCTTCGGGTGGTGTGGTCTATGCCATCTTTCCAGCGTAAGCTGTCGCCTACCACAATAAACATTTTATGGTTCCTCTTCACTGATGCGAGCTAGGTGTTCAGCCCACCAGAGTCTACCGAGCTTAATTTTTGTGACGGTATCTGTTTTGAAATGGATAAAACCCCGTAAAAAACATGGTACTGTATGGCATGTGATGGGTGTTCACGGAGTCGGCAATTGCAATGATAATGGTTAGAGGTTCATTGACTTCTGCAACGCCAATGGCCTTGTGATTGGTGGCACTATGTTTGAACACAAACTGTGTCATAAAATTAGCTGGGTGTCGACGGACAGGCAAGTGTCTTCCAACCAAATTGACCACTTCGCGATAAGTCGACGTTTTAGAAGCAGTCTCTTGGATGTCCGAAACAGAAGAGGCGCCGACATGGGACTTGCCCGAGACCTCCACTTAATGATAGCTACTCTAAGAGTGCGTACAGCTACAGTTCGAAGATCCAACGGAATAACACGAGCCCCCAAATTCAACATCGCTAGACTAAAGGATCCCACGACCCGTCAACAATTCAGGAACCACTTGTCTCTGGAAATGAGAACAATCAGCAGCACAGTACATGACGAAATCGAACACCATTGGAATGCTGTGAAAAATGTTTCCATTTCAAGTGATGACAGAATAGTCGGTCGGAAAGAAGGAAGCAACAACATTTGGCTTTCGGAAGAATCTTGGGCAAGGATCAACGAACGCAAACAGTTAAGGGCGCGATTAACTGCTGCACAAGGGGAAGAAAGAAATGAGCTGGAGTCCTCGTACCACATGACATATAGAAAGGTTCACCGCAGTGTGCGCCGCAGTGACAAGCGTAACTACATCAACGCATTGGCGCAAGAACAAGAAGCAGAAGATGCTGCAAACAGGTGCGACATCAGGACCGTTTACAGAATAACTAAAGAGCTGACCGGTACACACAGCTCAAAGCAACACCTGGTGAAAGAAGTAGACGGTACTGTAATAAGTTCGGTGGATGAGCAAGTCAGAAGGTGGAAAGAACAATTTTCCTCGGTTTTAAACCGAGTGTTTGCAAACAATGTGCAGCCAATGCCCTCTGAAGCGCCCGAATAAACTAATCCCCGAATCCGCACCGCACCTCCCAGTAAAGATGAGATCGTTGCCGCAATTAAAGCACTTAAGAACAATAAATCGGTAGGAATTGATGGAATTCCCGCAGAGCTTTTACAACAAGCGCCATAGTCTTCAAGCGAACTGCTTCATCCGCTCATAAAAGAAACCTGGACCACCGAAAGCTTCCCCGATGAGTGGAAGAAGGAAATTATCGTCAAGCTTCCAAAAACAGGAGATCTTACAAAGTGCGAAAACTGGAGAGGAATATCTGCGGTTGCCAAAATAGTAGCAAAAGTCATACTGGAACGGATCAGAGAACACCTTGAGGCCACACTCGATGCCGAACAAGCAAGATTCCGCGCTGGATCCTCCTGTATTGATCATATCAACACCCTGCGGATCATTATTGAACAGTGCGTTGAATATCGATCAACACTACACCTGCTTATCATCGACTTCGAGAAGGCCTTTGATAGCGTTAACAGGGAGTACATCTGGTTAGGTTTGCGGAGGAGAGGCATCCCAGAAAACTAATTGCTATTATTTAAGCAACATAAGATAGATCCAAGTGTCACGTTCTGCACGATGGTAGGTTGTCAGATGATTTTGAAATCCGTAGCGGAGTCAGACAGGGCTGTATTCTGTCGCCAATATTGTTCTTGTTGGTGATAAACGATGTACTGCGCGCAGCTTTGTCAGGTAGTGGAGGGATCCAATGTACTTTGACATCCTATTTAAAGCACTTGGATTACGTGGACGATGTTTGCTTACTCTCTCATAGGATCATGGATCTCCATCAAATCACAACAAGTGTGGAGAGAGAAGCAGAAGTTGTGGGGCTGAAAATCAATTCCGGAAAAACAAAAATGATCAGCCCCGGAACCCGACCATCCTCTCAAATAAATAATTCCTCGCAACCGGTGGAAAAAGTGGAGAGTTTACAATACCTTGGAAGTCTCGTCTCCATTGAAGGCGGAACCCAACAAGACGTCATCTGCCGCATCGGCAAAGCAAAAGCGGCGTTCGGTATAAAATAATAAATAAAATAAATAAATTAGGTGGCGCAACAGTCCATGAAGGACCAGGGCCTAGTGACTTACAACTCTCAACCATCCCTGTGTGCGAGTAATGTTGTGAGAGATGGAAAGGACCTACAGTTTATATACCGAATCCGAACGGCTAATTTGAGAAAACACTTTTCATGACAAGAATTACTCTTGGAGAATTTGTCAGTTCCTCGCAAGAGGCAGTACCCGTGAAAAAAGTTAGGTGGCACAGGCAGGGATTGAACCCAAGACCCTTGTGACAGTCCAACGCACTAACCATCAACTCTATTAGCTTAACAAGAAAGCTACGATTGTTTCGCACAAATGTCGAATCTGTGCTTCTTTATGGGTGCAACACTTGGAAGGTTATTTCAGCCATTACAAGAAAGCTGCAAGTTTTCGTGAATAAATGTCTTCGTAACATCCTAAGGATTTTCTGGCCAAACCGTATATCAAATGAGGTCCTTCATAGAAGGGCAGGTCAGGAACCTATAGACTCTATAATACGAAGGCGTAAGTGGCAAAGGGTTGGACATACGCTTCGAAAAGGTAATGACTGCATTGCAGGTCAAGCAATGCAGTGGAATCCGCTCACACAAGAAGGAAGAAGAGCTGGACGACCGAGAAGCACATGGTGCAGGACAGTCGAGGAGGAACCAGCGTCACTAGGCAAGAGTTGGAGGGAGCTGAAACACATCTCCGGAAACCGTACACGATGGCGCGTAGGCGTTGTAGAGGCCCTATGGCCCTTAAGAAGTTCCCAACGGACTGAACAGGTCTGAGGACCTAAGTAAGAAAGTAAGTAAGTACTGTACAGCAGCAGCTTAGAAGTTATGATAAGGTTTCAGGATTTAAAAAGCATTGAAAAACTATAGTAAGCTCTGTTGGCTTTAAGCAGCCGCCCGCGTATTTACTTTTCTATGTTGTTATCGGTTGCTACTATTGACCCAATTTATTTGAAGGATTGCACTACTTTAAATTTATGCTCCTCTACCTTCAATTTTTGACCAACTGTTCTTCTCGCAGTCTACATCACCATGTACTTTGTTTTTCCTTCACTAATGTGCCGTCTGCTTAAACTTGAATGAAGGAATCGTATACAGCGTGTACTGTTTTTCCCATGATGTCGATGTCGTCTACGTAAGCCAGCATCTAGTCCTTCTTGTTGCTGTGTCAGAGCAATGGATCGCTTTCTCCAAACGCCAGGTTGAAGAGGAGGCAGGCCAAAAACATCCCTTTGTCGGAGTCCATTGTAGATATTGATTGGTCGGGATAGCAATCTGGCTATTTTAACTTTGCTTATTTTATTGGTCATGGTCAAACTACAAAGTCGTGTCAATTTATTCTAAATGCCGAATACTCTCATGACTTTGTACAGTTCTAACCCTGGCTATGATATTGCATGCGCCTTAAAGTCTATAAAGTTAAATTTAATTGTCTAGCCATTTTTCCATTGCCTACCTAAGGGTCGGTTGTTGATTTGCGTGGGATGAAGCCACACTGATATTGTCTGATGATAGTTTTAGTGTATGGGGAATATCCGTTTTTGTAGAATAGAGGAGCGTATTTTATAGGCTACGGGTGTGTTCATAAACGTCAGCCTAACTATGAACTGCGTTATCTGCATTCATAAAGTCAGATTTTCGATCGAACTAACCTAGTTGAACTGCAGTACCTACCGTTCATAAATGTCAGACTGTCGTCAGCGTCGGGCAGATTGTGCAGCTGAATTTGTTTGGCTGCAGAAAGAGCGGGAATTATTAAAATAATTTTTACAAGAAGGACGAAGCGGTAGTGACTCGTAAAGAATGTGAGTAATGGCAAATATTTTGTTAATTTTTTGGTAAAAATAATTTAAATTATTGTTTTTACAGGTTCAACATATCGTCTCCATTGAAGGCGGAACCGAACAAGACGTCATCTACCGCATCGGCAAAGCCTAACTATGAACTGCGTTATCTGCATTCATAAAGTCAGATTTTCGATCGAACTAACCTAGTTGAACTGCAGTACCTACCGTTCATAAACGTCAGACTGTCGTCAGCGTCGGGCAGATTGTGCAGCTGAATTTGTTTGGCTGCAGAAAGAGCGGGAATTATTAAAATAATTTTTACAAGAAGGACGAAGCGGTAGTGACTCGTAAAGAATGTGAGTAATGGCAAGTATTTTGTTAGTTTTTTGGTAAAAATAATTTAAATTATTGTTTTTAAAGGTTCAACAAAATTTGTTTGGCAGCCATTTTTCTCTGACGTTTATGAACTCTGTTTACATACAAATCGGACTAAGTCAGACCTTTTTGTTTACTGCAGACATTCTGCATTGGAAGTGCGTTCACAAATGCATCAGAAAAGAAATGCGATTGTACTAACGCAGATTTTCTGCGTTTATGAATACATCCAACCTCTATAGTTTAAAAATAGAATGATAACTGATGAAATTATCTTTGATAATCCGAGGTAACCGTTAGAACGTAGTTTTCTCCAAAACGCGTCCTTCGTCGGAAAGAAATTTTATTTTTTTTTTGAATTTATCTTTATTGAGTCTTATAACAAGGGGTATTACAAAAGTGTATCTGTCTCTGTTGCTTTTTGAATTAATACTGCGGCTATAAAGTATTGCCTGCTCTATACTGTAACACATTTGTTTGCCACATGGCTTAGTTTAGGGAGAGATAGTATATACTCTTGCTCAGGAGTATGATAGTTACATGGAAAGAAATTTTACAGAATTCCCAATACGCATTGCGATGGATACAAATTTCAGGCAGAGATGTGCAAATTAACCGATATATTGAAAATGTGTTTATTTTCGATACTTATTGCGATTAAATACAGTTTGCGTCTTAAAACATTAAAAATGGGTGAAAAGTATATTTTGTAATTATATTTTATGTTTCCATTTAATGTCAAGAAAAGATTAAATGGAAAAAAAATTAAATACAGTATCATTTATTTATTTTGTCAACTTAATACAAGCAATAAAAATAATAATTAGATATGGATGATGTAGGATTATTTTTGGACGCCTAATCCAACGAGCTAAGGGCACGAAATAAAAAAAGTAGAAGATAATTGAGAAACGAAAGCAATACACATATGTGAACTATCTGACGCGGCGGAACTAATCTAGTTCTTATCTTCTAAGTCTACTATTTTTCTTATCTTCTTATTATTCTGTTCCAAATTGAAGAAAAATTGTTGCTGAAATAAAAATGCGTTTTCTTTTGTTTTGGAGCAGAATAAACACAAATACAAAACAAATCATCGGTCTCCGAAAGGTGTTTCCGCAACAAGAAACTGTCGGAGGACTTCGGAGAAAAATTTGTTTATATCTGTCAAAAATAAAACCATTAGAAGTACTTAATCTGAAGGCATCGCATTGTTGAATTTTGTCAGAAGTCAGTAAGTTTTTTCTTCATATCAATAACTTCCAAAGATAAAATTTAAACGGATTCTTTTATTTCATACCAGAGCTTCTTCAATCTTTACTGAATTGAATTTATTCTCCATATTTAACCCCTTCTGAATCAATGGTTTATTGTGGAATGTTTTTCAAATTGTACCTTCGTTTTCCCTTTAAGAAATCTAATTGAAAAATTATTTATAAACAATTTGCACAAATACTTACATTTTTACATGTTACGCTATATCTTTTTTCAATTCCCCATACGTCTGCAGTAAATATGATTTCGTTACAGTTGATTGCGTTATCTTGATAAAAATCAAATCCGATCTATTGATATAGGAGCTGTAGTTGCTAGAAACTTAATTTCCGATATCGTTAAATTTTTTAGGATATTTCTGCCACTTTCCGTGTAAAGAAGAACGGAAAACTGGATACATCAACATCAGACACATTTTGGATGTATCCAGTTTAATTTTCAATGCTATCATAAATGTGGAATTTAAAAACAAAAAACATTTTGGATTATAATTTTTACGTATACGAATACGAATATATTTTTAAAATGCTCATTACACACATGACTAAAAGTTCTTACTCGAAATACTTTATAATAATTATTATCAATATATATTTATGTATACCTAATATATAAATATAAAAAATGACACAAATGACGATATATATTTTTTGTTTGCTGTTTAATTATTTTTGTTGTTTCTTGTTTTCGATATTTAACTTAATTAACTATAGAAACAACTAAATAGAATCTTACGTCTTTTAGAGCTTTGTTTTTATTTTTGTTTCTATTTTCTTTTAAGCAAAAATAAAAGAAAATATGAAATTTAAAATTAAAAAGAAAAATTAAAACAAAGCAAAAAAAAATACAAAATAAGTAAAATAATCTTAATCTAAATAATAAATCATATTTTATAAAATACTTCCTTTTGTGTTTTTAAAACTAAGTATTTTCTTAGGAAGTAACATGTTACATATACAATTTTTATTTGTTTGTTTTTCTTGTTGTTAATTCTATAACTAATATCCAAATGCGCAATATGGTACAGTTTACTATATTATATATAATAATCTCTACTATTTTGTTCTTTTTGTAACACGAAATAAAAAAAAAATAAAAAAACGAAGCGAAAATAAAATTAAAACTGTTTTATAAGTTTTGTTTTGAGTTTCTTGTGTTGCGTTAAGTTAGCACACAGTTGTATAATTTTTAGTTCTTTTTTTTTCTTCAAAAATTTAGCTAATTAAGGCCGAAAAGGTATGGCTTTTTCAACTGGTTTTGTAGATATACAATTCATAATTTAATTCTTAAATCAAATCGACAAGAATTGAAATTCGTACGTCAATTAAAAAAAAAGTAATTACTTAAAGGCTTGAAACTTCAGTTTTTAAACATGAATACATTTTTACGTGAAAATAAAAAAAAAAAAACACAAAATTCCTACGTGATATAATATAATGCTGAGATCTTGAGTATTCTCAAATTATAAAAAGATTTAAAAAAAAAACGAACTCGAAACACGAAAATTTAATATTAAAATAAAATAAATCATTTGATGAATGATTGCACCAAAAATGTGATGATTTCGCGGGGCAATCTCTTTTTAATGTTATTGCGATAGTCTTGTGCAACGTGTATCTTGTATAAGCTGTGACATTTTTTGGGAGAACGTTGGAATGTCCTGCAAAATAAATAAATAAGAACACTTATCAATCCTTTTTCAAATTAAATAAGAGATTTCTTATTTACTTACCGTTGCTAAACAAATTTCTTCAATGACTTTTGAATTAGTCGCTGTGAATCCAATCGACATAAAACTCTCATGCAATTTCAATTTATCAACCTGTCCCATAGAAAACAGGACACCACTCATAACATCAAAATGGAGGGCACCTTCAGCTGAGAGTAATGCGTTTATCAACGCACACTGGAATGATGTGAGTAAATTTGTTTTGAATAAAGCACGATGAAAGAGTTTCCATCTTTCGTTAAGATTCTGCAATGAAACCAAAACTGTGCTAGTGATATTCGGATCGTTGCCGATGACTAGTGCTTGACCATAGGAATTGAATATGGCTAAAAACTGTTCGGGATGTTGGACATGATCGTTGCTGTTGTTTGAGTTTGATGATCCATTTAAAATTATTGACTGTACGTTTGTTTTATAGAAATATTGCCAGCGGTAATTTAAAATGCTAAAAGAAATAAATGAAAATCAATTTAATGAAAATAAAATTTTCAAATCTTACCTATCAAACAATGTGTACATTAAATGTGCGACATCTGAGTAATCCAATAAATTATTATCATAACTCAATAACGGGAGTATATGGTCTAATGTTAGATTTAATATCGATGGAATAAGTGACATGGTTTCACTGCCCGGTTGTTGTACAATTAATTGAAACATTTGCAAGATTTTCTCCATAGACTTTAATCTCCTCACAGTCATTTCTCCTCTATTAAAATATTTCAATAAAAATGAACAAAATAAAAAAATATTGCTTTCAGTGACTTGAAAAAACAACAAAACTTTCATACAAACCTTGTGCTGGAATTTATAAATAATGTGATCATCTCTCTAACGAATGCCATGCCTAATTGATTCTGTAACGTTCGCAACACACTCAATGCAAAATCAGAAACTGTTGTCGCAATCTCATTGCTATCGAAACCAACTGCATTGAATATATTCATTGCTTTATGAACTGTCGGCTTAAAATTTAAAAAAATCAACAACATTAGCTATTAATTTATTCTTTCCAATAAGATCTTATTTTATTGCAACTCACTTTAAATGCATTAAGAAGCATTTCTTTGACTGCACTATTTGTGTCGTTAAAATAATTGATGATTTCGGTGATTATGGGAAGAATACCGGTGGTTATTGCACTTATTTTAACATCATGTCCATTATTGAGTACGGATGGATCAATAGCTAAGAATTCCTGACACAAACACGATACGTAATCTTGAAGAACAAGAGATCGCCGTCCGAAATCCTGTTCTTGCTGGCTAATGTTCTTCCAAGGAAAAACTAAGGAACTTATAAGGGCTTCATATACCACGGGCAGTACGTGCTTTGGCAAATGAGGCAATGCGGTGCCAGCTCGGACTAATTGAACAACCAAATCAACTTCTAACATTTGTTTTGGTCTTATCACAGAAGCAATATTCAAAAGCAGTTGAGCTAAAAGAATAAAGCTGACATAAAACGAAATCAATTTGAACAACAATAAAAAAACAACTTACCGGCTGCCATTTGTACGAGAGCGGATTCATTAAACGTACTTGGAAGCAATATTTGTGCAACTGTATGTATCAAGCTTCGCAGCTGATCATCGTTTATCACTGCGGGTGATATGGCTAAAAGACTTCGCAATGCCAACAAAGACTGAGCATATCTAAAAAACAAAAATTAACACATTATTCTCAATTTTCAATTGTTTCACATCGAAATTTTCCAACAAATCAACAAAACTCGCAACCAGCAGTGAGTTCTCCGCGTGAAGACTTTGAAATTTTTTGCTACTAAAAAAATTCACTGCACTTAGAAGTGTCCGCACGAGAGTACACAGATTTAGGGGTATTTCTTCTGATGAACCCAAGTCCAGAGATGGGGCTATCCGAACTAACGTTTGACAAAGCATCGAAATCTCTCTCAAACTAAAACGGATGCGGGAACATTCAAACTCGTTGGTTGGATCGAAAGTCTTATTATCAATAGCCTTTTCAATTGACATGATGATTACCAGAAACGGTCTCGTAAACAGTCGGTACACTTGATTGAACGTCTGGTTTGGTCGCATTTCTGCCACAAGTGCGATCACTTCAATACAAGGTGCAATATAATGTTGCCACTTTGTTTGCATCTATTTAAAAATTTTAATTAAAATTAAATACTGACTTTGTTTTAGAAAAAAAGATCTTACATTCTCATCAAGTGTTTCATCTTCATAAATTGGATTTAGGACTTCTATACTTATCCCCCTTAAAATATGTCCCACAAATATTATACATGACTCTATGTAACTTTCACTTTTAGCCGATGTTGGAAAAACTCTCAACAATGGTTTCCATATTTCAAGTCTTTCTGATAATGGCGTTGTTGATTCAATATTAAATGTATATGCCTGCAAACCAGATATAAATGGATCTAATAAAGATTGATCATTAAATAGTTTTGAGCAGAATTTCGTTGCACTCAGTCGTAGGAGTTCCGTGAATTTGTCTTCGTACATTTCACTTGATTTAGTATAATTGTTCTTATCTAACAGTCCATTGATTGCAGTCATAATTGTATTTGGAAATGGTATGGCTTTTTGTAAGTAAAATAATTCATTGACTGTTGTAAGGGCGGCCACTGAAATTTCAGGTTGTTCTTTACGCCATTTTGCCAAATCGAAGAGAGCCAATATAAAATATTCGGTGAGTAAACTATCTACTGGTATCCATGAGAAAATATGTTGAACGCATTGGAGAAGCTCGAGGATCGATGAGCTACAAAATTTAAAAAAAAATTAAAATTGCAGGTTAGTTTTTTTCTTCGCTTGCAAATAAAATATCAAACAAAAAATGTCTTGAGAATAGAAAACAGCCCTAAAATAAATCATTCTTTAAATTTTTGAAAAGTAACAAATTTTGTTACAAATTTTAAGAAAGTTTTTTTTTAATTTATGGTTGCTCATTACAGCTTCGTCGTTTTTAAAGCCTAAAATATGTACATATTGGGATGTTTTTCAAAGCACTCCGTTGACCAAAGCTGATGATACCTGGTGGTTTGGAACTGGAACCAACCAATTTATTTTAGATATTATTTGCAATTAATTTTCTATTTTTTACCTGTTGCGAAGTTTTGTACCCGGAAAAATTTACTACCTGCTATTAGGAACGTATTTTCCAATAAGAAATTAAATGGGTAATTGAAAAAGATCCTTGGGATTTTTCCACATTAAATAATAAACGTTGGAAATTCAATAGTAAGGTAGCTGAATTAAAGAAGTAACATTTTTCACCTACCTAGGGTCAATAGTAGGTGCTGTAGACGCAATAAAGCCAAGAGAGTTTATCAAGACTCTTTAAATGCAAAAATAAAAAAAAAAGACTATGGCCATACGGAGAATAGTTGTCCTCATTTTTGAAGAAGGACAATTCCAGAGCAAGTTATACGAAATATACTATGAAGCTGATATAGCCACAAGGATCAAGCTAGGTTGACTCCGGTGAGCTTACTACATAGCACGCATGAGCGAAAATCCGCTCGGGAAGCCCTTTGCGATACAATTTATGCGGGGCAAAGGGGAAGAACGTGCCCCCGCTGGAAGAATAACGTAAACCAGGACGCCTGGAGCCTTGTGGAGAAGAACTGTATGGCGTAAATAGTTTACTACTTAAACATTGTATAAAACAGAGTATCATTAGGATTTGGCAAACATTTGTTTGCAATTTTTTGAACTTTTTTTAACAATATTATAAATGGTAATAATAGAATAATTCAATACGAAACACAAATGGTTTCTGAAAAGACGTTAAAAGAAATCTGACTGAGAAAAAGGAAGAAGGATTAACAAAAGTACATCAGATTGTTTTAGAAAGCTATCTTGTGGATCCACAAAAATATTGGAAAAATCAAAAAGAAGCAAAAACAACGTAAGTAAACCAGTTGATTCTACGATGTGCCTTAGAACATACCTAGTGATTAAATAAGGTTAAGAAGTAGAGTATCAGCGAACATGATTATAATAATTAAAAAGCGACATAATCGAAAAGAAGAAATTCAAAATGTATCAAATGAAATTTGCAATTGCAAGACCGCTTGAACGCGTTGTTTCTTCTGTCTTTTCTGTCGAAAAAAAGTTTAACCTGGACGGTCAGCATAATTGCATCTTCAATTTGTATGCTTTTAAAGAAGAAGGATCTTGTTTTGGAAAGACAACACGGTCGTACATAAGATGTCATGATGTGGGGGCTATAACCTGCTATGGCGAGATAGAGTTTTTGTCTATAACGATTAACGGAAACAACTTTGAATGTTTGTGTTGAAACAGTCATCTTTTAAAAGTGAAAAACATATTCGGAACTCTACCTTAAATTTTTCAACAAGTTAATGCCTCCACTTAATTAATTCTATGCCGATATTATTATGCTAGAGGGTATACCTAGGCTAGACACGTATTTAGTATTTGGTGGGCGTTACATATCTTCAACACAAATCATAGGCCATACAATAAAATTTAATTTATCCTATAGGATATTTCTAGTAATACCCGTGGCATGATGGTTAGTGCGTTGGACTGTCATACCAGAGGTTTTGGGTTTGCCATCTAAAGTTTTTTTCACGGGTACTGCCTCTTGCGAGGAATTGACAAATTCTCCAAGAGTAATTCTTGTCATGAAAAGTGCTTTCTCAAATAAGCCGTTCGGATTCTGTAAACTAAACTAAAATGCAGATTCGGCTTTATACTATAGGTCCCCTCCATCCCTGACAACAGTACTTGCACACAGGAATTATTGAGAGTTGTAAGTCACTAGGCCCTAGTTCTCAACGGACTGTTGCGCCACCCAATTTACTATAGGATATTTCTCCATTTTTGAAAACCATATCAACATAAGTCTTAGCAAACTTCAATGTACATATATTTTTCAATTGCGGAACTTTTCTTGAGCTTTTGACTTTGAGAATATTTTCTCACAACTTTTTGCTGCAGATTGCAAAACTTGCATTTACATTTGATTTCATTTTATGCTCCTTACAATCTTTCCCATCGATTTCAAGCAAAAAACCTATTTTTCAGAAAAATGAATGGATACATGAGGGTTCCCTTCAACGGCTAGTTTTATTAAAAATAATTAATTCAGAAGTCGTATGTTTAAAAGAATTAAACAAACTGGCAAACAAATGCAAGTACTTTAACAACATTTACTGATTCGCTTAAAATTAAATTTGAATAAACGGTCAAAAGTGACTGTTCTACAAATTGGTAGAAGCTTTGACGATAGCTGTCTTTATCATGTTTATAAGGAAAGGTAAACAGAGAAATTGTCAAAACGACACAAAGGAAATGAAAAATCAACTATCACCTTAAGCGATTCCATTTCAGACCACAAGACCTATTAACCCAACATGCCCAATAAAGAAATTGGCAAGTAATAGTGGAACTCATAAAGTTTAACTATTTTCCACATTTTCACTTCAGAATTTCAGAAAGTAGTAAGCTTATAGCAAGCGTCAAACTACGATCAGAGGCTCATCATAAGTACATGTGTTAGTTGTTAGTAAAAAAATAATACAATTATAGCTTAACACACGCACAAAATACAAAACATAATTAACATTTAACTATTACAGAACAAAAAATAAAATGAGAACGTTTACGATAGTGGAGCACTGGTTCCAAACAATGATTTTAATCCCACCTTATTCAAATTCAAATCTATCAATGAACAGTTTAAGTTATATAAAATGCTCATTCGACTTAAAGATTTATTCTTTCCATAGTTAGTTCTATGGAAGTCAATATGTATAAAATCAAATGTACGCAGGTGATGAGTTCCGCCTCGGTAATTCAAATGTACACAAGATAGACATCGACCAGTGCTACCAGTTTTCTGTATTTACGAGTATATAATCTTAAAGAACGAGAAGATGTTGTGTAGTTTTTTAGGTATTAGCTCAATACTCTTAAGGAATCCCATAACTATATTTAATTAATATTTAACTATATTTAATTAATAGTTAATATTTCTAGTTAACCAGGGACGGATCATTATACAGATTTGCACTAAAGCATAACACTAGTGGAAATCTGTTATTGAAAAGTCCAAATTGAAAGCTTGTCAGATTATTCATCATAGTTAATTGTCCGAATTGTGTTTTTATTAGTCTTTGAATATTATAATGCTGGGTGAATTCAGAGTTCATTTTGGCAACATTCGTGGACTTAGAAAGAACTTCTGTGCCGCATATGTTCACACTGCAACACACAGGCCAGCTGTTTTGGTTTTTAATTGAAACTCAGATAGGTGAAGATTCCGATCATCTGGAATTTAATCTAAATGGGTATAGTTTAGTGCCATTATTCTTTTTCCACCATGGATTAGCCTTATATATAAGAAATGATGTTGTCAATAAATTACTTGCAGCACAGTTTGCTGTTAATTCGACGCTACCAGAGAGTGTCCTGAGTCCCCCAGTTCTTGAGAGCGTGAACGATTTTATGGGATAAATCTTCTCTCGTTCAATTGCAAGAGTACTGAAAGACCTTGACATACACAAATCAGCTGGCCCCTATTGTTCTGAAGAGGTGTTCTTCAACGCTGGCAAACCCACTGCGGAAGCTTTTCCATCTTTCCTACTCTACAGGTCTCTTTCCGAGCGGATGGAAAACAGCATTTGTCCAGCCTATTCCCAAAAAAGGCGAATCCTCCTCACTCTCTAACTATCGTCCAATAGCACTCACGTCCCTTCTTTCTAAGGTCATGGAAACGCTGATAAATTATCAGCTTAAGAAATATCTTGAAGAACGGAAGCTTCTTAATGACCGACAGTATGGCTTTCGTAGCAATAGGTTCACTGGTGATCTCATGGTTTATCTCAAAATTTAATGAAATAAAATGTATACCGCTATCTATGAGTGGCACTTCCATCCAGGAAACTAATCAACTGTCAGTACTCGGTATGGGTGTCGTATTAAATCCCCAAAAAATAGAATCCCCACGGGATAATATCCCCAAACAAATTTAATCCATTTTGATAAAATCACCAGAGACGTAAGACAAATGGACAAAATCCCCAACTAAATAATTTATTTTGCCAAAATCCCCACGAAATCTCCAAATCCCCAGTATCCGTGCCCATCTTCATTTATGGATGCAGTTTTTAGAAAAACTCTCATGAAATTCTCTTATTGTGATATTAATAAATGATAACGATTTTTCTAAACAAAAAATCACTATGGGCATGCACTTCTCAGTCTGAATTTAGTATTCATAGAGAATCATTGTATTCGTAGTGCTTGCTTAGTGTTGTTTTGTAGTGCCAAGTATTTCTCTTGTTTTGGAATAAAAATTGAAATGGATGATTTTGTTGTTTCCAGATCTTTGGATTGCATTTCATGCAATATAAATGAAATTTAATATATTCAAAACAATTATGCTCAAGTAGTGAATCATGCGATTAAATCGCGCGAGCGATTTTCACTACTTGAGCATAATTGTTTTGGTGATATTCACTTGGGGATTTTCGCCCTGGGTATTCTCTCTTTGTGAATTTTGCTGCTGGGGATTTCGTTTTGGGGATTATGAATTTGGGGATTTTTTTTGGGGATTATATCTTGGGGGAAATTATCACCAACCCACTCGGTATGTGTATCACAGATCACCTCCTATGGAATGATCACATATTCGATATTGCCAAAAATGCTGCTAGGTGCTTAGGATTTCTCCGACGCGACGGTGCAATAAATTTTTCACCCCTTTTGATATGGCTGTGATTTACAAAGCCTTCATTCATCCAAAACTTGAATATATCTCGCATATTTGGGCAGGTGCCCCTAAGACAAGTTTAAGTATTTTGGACAGGATCCAAAAAAGAGCTTTGAAAAAGATATGCGATAGAACTATAACCGAAACAATTACGTCACTCGAACACCGCCCCAATTTTTCATGCCTTTCGTTGTTCTACCGATATTTTTATAAACAGTGTTCTGTCGAATTAGCCAGTTGCATTACCCCCCCCCCTCCCGCGTCCAAAACAATTCAGCCGTAATACTCGTACTTCTAGGAATGCTCATCAGTTTACCCTTGAGCTCAGTTTCGGACGTACTGTGAAGTATAGAGATTCTTTTTTTAACCGCACATCGAGAATGGGGAATGCTTTACCCAGCTCTGTTTTTCCCTATCATTTTGATATTCAAAACCATAAGACCAATGTGCATCGGTATCTCCTCTTTAATCCTTCCCTATTTTCCTTAAGCTCGCACTGTGTTTAAACTTTAAACATGTTAAGGGTATTAATAACCCCTTGAGTGCCCGTTAATTATAAAAAAAAAACTAGCCTGGCGTAGAAAAGCCTTATATAGAAAAAACTATCAAATATAATACATATATAGAAAGAGGTTGAGACTTTTTTATTAATATTCTTTATAAAACCCACATAGTTAAGGAAAGTTTTTTAAAGTTTGATTATGGGAAATTTTTAAGAATGATTGAATGCTTATTGGTTTTTCTTTAGTTATGTACACTCAGTCAGTCTTGTAGACGGCCTTCGACCAAAACCAGTCAAAGACTTTAGTCATTTCTTATTCTGAAAACCTCTAAACAAAACTTAAATAATAGAATAGATAGTTTGTTTTAGTTTGTCCAAGAATATTTCAACCACAGTTGATGTGTAAGTCCTCTCCCTTTTTTTAACAAACAAAATCCATATGCGAAACATTCAATCGTTTAACCCTATTACATAATTAATATAAATTAAATATAATTTTAATTTAATTCTTATATCATGGAACAAAGCCAATTATTCAGTTTACTTTCTTCTTTCTACCTATAAAAACATTTTTTGTAATTTCTGTGAAGCGATTATTCCAAATTTATGACTAACTAAGGAAAAAGAATTTTCTTATCTCAAAAAGCGAATAACTATTTATTTCAAATAAGTACAAAATATGAGTAAACATAACATTGAACATACCTTAAAGAATTGTCATTTGGCAGTGATGTGTACAACCTGTAGTCTGCTATATTGCTCGGTATCTCACTCAGGGCGGTT
Organism: Eupeodes latifasciatus; assembly: GCA_920104205.1. NCBI lineage: Eukaryota > Metazoa > Arthropoda > Insecta > Diptera > Syrphidae > Eupeodes > Eupeodes latifasciatus. Next base: position 48,494,137 of record OV049926.1, on the reverse strand, counting down.
CCATTTAGATGACACGTTGATATAACTAAATATTTTCCCAAGAGTTCCACAATTTCTGGCATACATTGTGTTATGCTTAAATAATTAGAAAACAAAAATGAATAAATTAAAAATTAAGCATACATCTATTTAAGTAAAGTAAAGTAAATACCAAGACTGAAAATACTGTTTTCTATCTGAAGAAACATCATTCCTATTGCTGACCACTTCTTCGGATGTAGTTCTCAATAGAACCACTCCCAATTGGAAGTACATTTTGGTGAGTTCCACACAATGCTTAATGTATTCAGGATGGTCGTCAGGGAACTCCCGTTTACCAACAAGTGCTATCAATTGTGCGATTGTGTCTCTTTGTCGACGCGAAACATCGTATGGCAGATTGGCGTAGCTAGACCAGAGATTCTCTCGCAGGTGGCTGTGTTCTTGGGGTGATAGTTGGGTCCATCGGCGTGATATTGTGTGCTCGAGGGTGGAAGTGGTGAACAACCAGAGGAATTCGTTCGTTGAACAGCAATTTGACGAGAGAACACAAAGGCACTGCTGCCAGGAGCTGGGCTGATTCTTAAACGAAGTCAGTTGGTCTTCGATTTCACGTTTTCGTTGGTTATATGTTGCGGGATGATAGAATTCATTTAACAAATTCTCCACAATCCCAAGGGAAGTTGACTGAAATGTAAAATAAAAACAAATATAATTCCCAACACAACAAAAGCCCAATAAGGAAACTATTTTTCCATTTCTTTTGTTTAAGTACGCAGTAGAATTTTTCTATTCTGTTTCTTTTTTTGTTCAACGTTCAACAACTACGCCCAATGACAAAGTTTTTGAAGAGATTTAGAAGTAGGTAGATCTGTGCCCCCCAGCTGGTTGCCAATGCAAAGATTTTCAATATTAAATCTTAAGTACTTCGGAAAATAATCACACAATAGAAAAGATAACGACAAACCACAAAGGAAGTCGAGTTATCGAATCTCTTGGCAAGAGGAACAAATAAAAATCCTTGCAAAAAACTTCTCCAAAACCCACCATTTTGCGATTTTGTTCAAGTTCTGCCTGCCTTCGGTGATGATAACTTCTCGCCCATGCAGATTTCTTTTTATTTGAAATTAATTGAATTTGGCTTAATGGTTTTAAATTTTATTTTGAGGTAATTTTAATTTTGTTATAATAAAATGTATGTTAACTACAAAAAAATTCTATGAGTTATTAGATTTTGTGTGAATTTTCTATGAAAAAGTTTCAGAAAGTGAAATGCGAGACTCCCCTTGAATTATTTTAACTGACAGAAGGAGTGGTGAGATTTGATTTTGACAGTTGAGTACTTTTTAATGGCAGTGGTGGAGTAAATTTAACAGTAGATGGATAAAAGAAAGGACAGTTATTGTGTTGGGTGTGTCCATTGATTGTACATTTTCCATTTTCTTTGTTTGTTTTTATGCACACAGGTTGAAATCTTTTTTAAAACGAAATTTCTTGCTGGTTTGACAAGAATGCATTTATAGGCTTAAATTTTACTAAAGCACGCAAATTTTCACACGCGTTTTTTTTTTATAGATATCGATAGACATGTGAAAATAAATAATAATTATCCTAATTTTAAGGTGAGTAATTATATTTCTATTTTCAATTAATTTTTTAAAGCTCACTTTTTCAAATAAAAATGGTTTACTTTGACATTTCTTCCTTGTTTTTTGTTTTCAGTGACACCATACATGATTGTTTATTGAAGATTTGTTTTTTAGATTTTGTTTTGAAGTTATTCATAACGTAGGCGTTTTTTGTTTTTAATAGAAAACAGAACATTATTTTATGTCTTTTAGTCTTCAAATACAAAAGAAACCGAACATATTCTAATCTCGAACCTACCCAAACCTTTTAGTGTGCCTAAGTAGGTGAGGGGGGAGAGTTAAATTTGTTTACTTGAAAAACGAGTATTATTAAAACAATGGATTTTTATTTCATTGGAAAGAAGAAGGTTTTGACAATGAAAGACAGTACATCCACGTTCAGAGAACAATTCTTGCAGAACTTTAAACTTCGATTGCAAAATTTTCACGAATTCAATACGTTGTTAAATCATTAGCTTATATCAGAAAATGACACGTCCAACATAATGGCCGCCCAAATAGCGGGCTTTTCAAAACGATAGTTCTAATAGAAAAACTCTACATTTTGACATCCATTAAGCCAGCATATCTCACCATACGCTTAATGAAGTGATCACATTTTCAAATTCAAGACAATCAAACCGCTTTTGTCGAACATAATTGAAAATGTGGCTACTCCTTTTGTTAATTTAAATCCGAATTGTACTGGCGTATTGTTAGTTTTCATGGATTTCAAAAATCTTGGTACCCAGAACTAGGTGAAATTAGGTGGGATTTCATTTGTCGTAAAATAGATTTGGTAATAGTTTTTTTTTCAAGCTATTCAAGTGGCCTACAAACATTGCAAATTCCATTGTAATCAAATAGTAAACAATGATTGTGAACTTACCATAACTGACCTATTTCTATAAATTTCCAAACAGACTCTAACTACAAATAAAAATTATGACAGATACAAAGTCGATATTTGACGTTCTTCTTTACAAATTATTTTTTCCTACTGCAGCAGATTGAAAATTCTTGGTCACCGAAACGAAAACGAAATTTTATTTTAATAATACAAAAACAAAAACAATTGTCCAGAGATATTATTAAAAGTGTCTACAAAAACCCATTGCACAAAATGTGCTTCAACTACGATTAATAAAACGCAATCAAATTGAAAATAAATCAAAGCAAATCAAAATCCAAATCAAAAATTATGGAAGGAGAGAAGATTTTAATGGCTGCAGGTGTCACAGTGGCTGCCGTAGTTGGGGCTTTTGTTTTTTGGGGACCATCGGGTAACCCAAGTGATTTTCTCTCATTATTCCCATCAATTCGTACAGAAACTATAAATAGCCTTGTATTTTCTTCCCAATTTCTCTCTGGCAGGTTCATCAAGACTTCGCCAGCGTAGAGGGCAAATTGCAGGCTTGCACAACTTTGGACGAACTTGCTTTCTCAATACTCTGCTGCAAGCCTTGGCAGCCTGCCCACAATTCATAGCATGGCTGCAATTGTATAACGGAGTCTCTATGGACAAGAAGAATCTCATTACATCATTGTTGAACACACTTGAGATCGTCAACGGGACCCACCCCACTCTGAGAGGAGATCCATATTCACCTGGGGCTGTGATTCGGGCTTTGAACAATCTCCGTTGGGTTATACCGCAGGGCGAACAGGACGCCCACGAATTATTGCACGTAATGCTAGCTTCTTTGGAAGAAGAATCCACCAGGCCGAAGAAAGTCGGTTGCTTGTCAGATGCTCTATTGCCTGAGGACGGGAGCAAACAGGAATTGATGCAGCCTCAGAGGCCGTCAAGTGCTCTCCTTTCGGATTTCTTGAATGCGGAATATGATGAGTCGACAAATTTGATGCGGCAGGTTCGATCTGAGGCCCATACACCGGACTCCCCTGCTTCTATTTGCGACGAAGAGGGCGAGGACCGAGTGAATGGGTCAAGATCCCTAATGATGGACATGAACGAAGATCCAACAATGTCGCCGAATCTAAGCATAGCCAGTCAGCGGCAGAGTCGATGCCGTTCGGTGCAAACACAGATGGGTGATGGTGCGTTGAACCGAAAAGTTTCTTCGTCTTGCAGATCTTTGGAACGATTGTCCCGAGGTCCAGGAAGAGTATCTGTAAGAAGAAATTACTCTTTTGGTTGGTAGTTCAAATGTGATAAAATAATTTGTATTTGCAGATATGGAGCGATCAAGCACCATTACAAGTACCACACCCATTCCAAGGAGCATTAGGAAGTCAAATTGTATGCAATGGATGTGGATTTAAGGTAAACTAATTGCCAAGTGCCCTATGGGTATTTCTATTAATTTTGTATGAATACAAAGTTAAGAAGCTCCTGCAAAAGGCCAAGCTCTTACCCACCCCTCCTCTAAAGATGAACAAAAAGCCTTTTTTTTATAATAAGCGCACACTCAAGGGGATATTACTACCCTTATTATGATAAGAGACACAGTGTGAGCACTAGAAAAGGGAGAGAGGGATTGAAAGGAGTTGTCGGTGCAGATTGGTTTTGAATTCCTGAATATTGCAATGACTGGGAAAGACAGAGTGTGGTAAGGCATTCCACATTCGCGTAGTACGGCTATAGAACGAATCCCTGTACTTGACAGTACGACCGAAGGTGGGCTCGAGGATATACTGATGAGCATTCCTAGAAGCGCGAGTATTACAGTTGAACTGTTTAAGGGGATGAATGCAGCTGGCTATTTCTCTAGAGCATAAACCGTTAAAATAACGGTAAAAGAGGGTGAGACAGGAAACTTTACGACGATGTTCGAGCGACGTAAATGATCCTATGATGGTGTTATCACCAATTAATTTAAATGCTCTACGTTCAATGCTGTTCAAGAGGCTTAAGTAGGTTGCAGGTGCACCAGTCCAGAGATGAGAGTTATACTCAAGCTTTAAACATACATACATATATAAGTTTTGTAGATAACAGCCAGATCAGAGGGGGAGAAAAACTTCTTGCATCGCCTTAGAAAACCCAAACATCTTGCGGCATTTTTGGCGACATCGCGTATGTGATCGTTCCACAAAAGGTGGTTGGTGATGCACATACCGAGAATACCGAGATGTTCCAGTCTCCTCGATGCAAGTGCCATCTATGGATAATAGCAAAGGGGGTATATCTCGCTTTAACGATACAAGACAGCATTGGGTTTTCGAAGCATTAAATTCCACGCGGTTTTTTAATCCCCATTGTAGAACGCTGTTTAGGTCGGAATTTAATGAACTTATTATATTTTGTCGTTGCAGTTCCACATCCCAAGAAGAGGGATGTGAGTCTGAAAAGGAATATGAAAAGCTAAGAGTACTATCGTCAGCGAAACAATGTATTGGATTAGAAGTTTCAGACAGGAGATCATTAATAAAAATGAGAAAGAGTGTTGGAGATAGAACAGAGCCCTGGGGCACACCAGCATTTATTTTGTGGTTTTCAGACTTGAACCCATCCAATACTACTTGTATAGAGCGATCCGAAAGGTAATTACTAATCCAATGAAGAAGGGATTCGTCAATACCAAAAACACGCATTTTCTGATACCAAACCCTATGAAATGCTTTTAAAATATCAAGTGCAATAATCTTACTTTCTCCAAAACGATGTAAAGATTTGCTCCACTGTTCGGTGCGATGAAACATGAGATCACCAGTGGACCTATTGCTGCGAAAGCCGTACTGCTGGTCATTAAGAAGCTTTCGGTCTTCGAGATATTTCTTGAGCTGATAGCGTAGATACCATCCGGACCAGCGGATTTATGTATGTTAAGACCTTTTAGGACTCTCGCAACAGTACGAGTGCGAAAATAGATTGGCCCCATAGAATCCCTAAATGGCAGGGAGACCATCAGGACCATGACTAAATTCATAATGAAGTTGATTTAGTATAATTTGAACGAGATGAGGGTCGAAAATACTAATAACTAAAGTAGGAACCAACAGGAACAAACGAGTCATTAGCACAAGATTGTTTGTCGAAAAAGTTGGCAATGATGTTAGGACCGTTTGAGGTTTTGTTATTAAATAAAATAATCACTGGGCACAGATTTTTGCTTGTCGCTAAAATGAAAAAATGAAAGTTCTATAGCTCAACAAAGTGTAAATAAATAGTCCAAAAGTAATTCTATTCAAAAATATTGCTTTCTCAGATTAGCTGTTCGGATTGAGAGTTGTAAGTTACTAGGCCTTGGTTCTGTAAAAGGTGTTGAGCCACTTAATTTAGTTGCTATATATTTAAGTTGATATTCTTTTTTTTTACTCCCTCAACTGTTTTGTAGTTTTTTTTTTTAAGATATTATGCAACTGTAACGTTTTTAAATTTGTTTTTTCTTTCTAATTCATTTCGATAGTCAACTGTTCGATATGATAAATTTGACAGCATCACTCTTCATCTACCCGATCAAAGGCGATCCGGACTAAGTTTGGGTCATTTGCTAAGTGAATTTATAGCCTCAGAAAATCTAACAGGAGTAAAATGTGATTCCTGCAGTGAAACAACAAATCACACAAAATCACTTACCTTTGCCAAACTACCAGCTTGTCTGTGCATTCATATTTCACGTACAGTTTGGCTACCAACTGGGCAGGTGTGCAAACGACAAGACTATGTGCATTTTCCAGAAAGTCTATCCATGGCACCGTACAGTTTTGTACAACCCCATTTAAATAGTCAGGTAAAAAATATTCAATTTAAATAAACAAACAGAAAAAGATTTAAAAACAAAATTAAAATTCTAGGCCAACACTCCATGGGGATCAACAATGTCTCTGTTCTCAACGAGTGTTCCAACTAACAGCAATATGGATACATTCGGCAGCTTCAATACGTTTGGATCGATGTTTCCGCGAAATTTGTACCGATTGCTGGCGGTTGTTGTACATTCTGGTGAAGCAAATAGTGGGCATTTTGTCACTTATCGCAGAGGAGCTTTGCGAAGTTCTCATAGGTAAGAAATTTTAGTCATATTAATTGAATCAATGAAAATGTGTTTTCTTATCGTACTCTCGTAGATGGTTCTATACATCTGATACGGTAGTTCGAGAAGTTTCAATCGATGAAGTTCTAAGTGTGCCAGCTTATTTGCTATTTTACGACCGTGGACCACAAAAGATGCCAGGTTCGATTAATATGCGCTGAATACTGAATACTGAAAAAAAAAAGAACAACAGACAACAATAAAATTGCTTCAAAGTAGAAATAACTACAATTTTCAACGCCCCACCAAACTGCGTGCGTCTTTGGCGTCGTCTTCAGCAGCGGATTCAATCAAACAAACTACAACAAGCTGATTTTGTACTTTTTTTTATTTACTAAATAAGACACTAAAATAAACCTTAAAAAAAGAAAACATTACATTTAAAACTATTATTTATAAATTCAGGACGTTTTTCAGTTACCTATACTTTAAGCATTTATAAAAAAGAAAAACTGCATATTCATCATCATTGTGTTAATTGTTTTGTTTCCTTTATATTTTTTAATGATAAGACAAAGCATTTATGATTGTTTAGTTAGTTTGTTTTCTACTATGAATATTCAAAGGATATGTTTTATTTAAAAAAGAAAATTACTTTGCAATCAGGGATTTTGTTTTTTTTTTTTTTTCAATTCGAATTCTTGCAATATAAATAATATGAGTATGTGTGTATGTATTTGGAGTTGTAGGTTTAAGCCATTTTCTTTCTTCTTCGAATTTGATTGTATTTTTTGTTATTTTCTATTTTCTAGTCGCAATGTTAGATATTCTTTATAAATATGAAAACAAAAATATTTTAATAGAAAAAACATATTTCAATGTTATCGCGCTTTAAAAAAAGATTGTTTAAATTATATTAATTAATTACTATGTCAATGAAATTAACTTTCAGTAAATATATATATTTATTATTATTAAAACAACAAAATATATGATAATATTATATACATATATATTCAAACTTTTACTAAAAAGAACCATAAAACAATGATTATAATAAATTTAAGTGTTACATAAATTAGAATTTATTCCCTATAAAGCAAAACTTCAATACAAGAAAGTATGTTTACAAGTATGTGCAAAATAAATAAAACTTTACAAATTATGATAAGGCCTTTGGTTATTATTTTTTATCAAGAATAACTCGAACATAGCTGCGATAGTCAGATGCCAGCAGATGGGAAGATGTAATTTGATTTAAGCCTAATGAAGTCAATTCAGCAGTTTTTCTAAACACAAACAAAAATAATATGATTATATTTTTGAGAATTCAAAAAACAAAATGTTTAAAACTCACTCGATTTCTATTCGTTTCGGTCCCCTTACAGGCATCCACCCTGTGACTGGTTTTCGATTGGAAACCATAACGCCACGAACTGCGACGTTTAAACCAATCAAACCCAGAGTATCTTCTCTATATTCGGAAAGAATATTATCGCAAACACTGAGCGCATCGATAGCAGGTAGGACATTTTCAATATCAGCAAAATGACCGAGGAAATTTGTATGAACAAAATTAGTAAAATTCCTTGGCTCGGTGGAGAAGGAACTTGCAATGTCTTCAGGTGAGTGTAATAACTGATTAGTAGCATCGGTATCTATGTTGGAAAATGTAAATATACATCATTTTTAAACATTTTAATATTGAATTTTGTATTGACTTACATTTTGGATTAAAAACTCTGCCCAGGGCATGCATCAATGTAATTGTTTCATCTCGACCAACTGTTGATAGCTTTTTTTGAGTTTTACTTCGAGACTTCGATTGCGAAGATGTTTTTAGGGTGTCAGTTTTTAGGACTGGAGCGCCTTTTAATTTAAATTGAGTTAAAGAACTTGATTGATTATGAGTAGTTATTAGAATCATATTTAAAGGCTTTCCGAAGTTAAATGAAATAAAACCAAAACCCAGATCACCGATCCTGAGGGCAGACTAGAGCCATAGAAAGTGTATTTTGGGGAAGTTGCTAAACTTTTAACACACCACAGAAGTGGAGGTACCGTAATTCCAACAAGAACTACGCAACTTGGGATCTATTTATTTATAGACTCTCAGGGTACCCGTCTGGTGTTTAAACAGTGTTACTGCAATGTGTTTTTCACTTTGCATAATGAAGTGCTTCTGAAATAAGACTTACTTCAAATTAAAACAAATTGTAGACTCTTCAGAAATTCTTGAGAGTTGAAACTTGTATATAACTCAGTGGTCCTTAGTTTTTACTGAGTTTTTACTTTTAAAGGCCACGAAAGGACTCAACATCCAATAATATTAACACGGCTACGTTCGCCCATTTAAAGTTTTTTCACGGGTACTGCCTCTTGCGAGGAATTGACAAATTCTCCAAGAGTAATTCTTGTCATGAAAAGTGCTTTCTCAAATTAGCCGTTCGGATTGGGCTTAAAACTGAAGGTCCCCTCCATCCCTGGCAACAGTACTCGTACACAGGAATGGTTGAGAGTTGTAATTAGATAGGCCCTAGTTCTCAACGGACTGTTGCACCACCTAATTTATTTATTTTTTACGTTCGCCCATGATCAATACAATAAGCCAACTTAAGATGTTCGCATTGTAGACCCATCAACATATTTAGTGGTTCTATGAACAGGGCCGCCGCTACCATGTGTGCGAAATGTGCGGCGCCCAAGGGCGCCAACCGCCTAGGGGCGGAAAATTAAGAGATCGATCTAACTCAATTTATAAAGCATGCTACAAGTCTACGCAAAAAAACAATTGTTTTCTTTAACCTTATCCAACGTATTTACATTTGGCCGTTCACTACGTAGTGCTCACACACAATCTACTAAAAATCTGTAATTTTATTCAACATTACTTAGTTTATCGATGAAAAACGTAAACAAAAACAAAAACGTGTTTTGTGTCTCTAGGGAAAGTATTAACCAAGGGCTCATAGCTTTATGATCGCTCATAACGGCTCTAAAACTGTCAAACCACATATACAAAAAATATTTATGAGCGCCAATAAGTTATGAGTGGTGATTACGGCAACAAACATTAATGTTTATTATAAAATAAGGGCTCAACAACAGATTGAGCAAAATCAAAATTTTCAATAGTGAAATAGAGAATAAATAAAACATGTTTTGGTATATTTTTTTCTTGATTTACAAAGATACACATTTGATTATGTTTGTGAAATCTTTATATGACTACCCGGTCTTATAAATTTGTATTTTAATACGATTCATGTTTTTCAGACTCTGTTTTAGTTTTCTCTTAAAAAAAAATAATATCATTTTCGAGTTTCTTATTTTGACTGCTACGTGTCGCGATGGCAAGTCCCAATAAATGTAATGCCGAAATCTCCAATAAATAAAAGAGAGAACAAGATAATAAGAGAAACCTATTATTTACACAGAAGAAGACAAAAACTCGCACTCAAGTACAAAAATAAGGTTTTCACCATAGATGAACAAATACATCCTTAATCTACGATTTTCACCACGAGATATTGTATTTACACATTAGCTATAATATATAATTTATATGTACATACATACATATGTTATTAATTTATTTAAAATAAAATTAAATTAATTTTATGAAAGAGAATATGCATTATTGATTATTTTGTTGGTTTTGATTATTGAAAAAGATAAAATTGGGATTGGGTTTGAAAAAGTTAAAGTTGGAATTGGATTTGATATTCGGATTTCCAAGAGTGTGTAGAACCACCACCCCCCTCCCTCACAAAACGTAGGGCGGCGTTTTGGGTTCTGGCACGCGGGCGCCAAAACACCCATCGGCGGCCCTGTCTATGAGAGGGGAGAGATAGATAAAGAGATACCAGACATTAACCCTCCTCTGTTATGGAACCGGCTGGAAAGACCTCCCTTGTAAAGTTTCAGTTAGGACTATTGGGTTAAAATCTGTATGTGGCTTAAAATAATCAGTTTGAATGTCTGCGTCGATAGTTTCTTTATGTTTACCTGAACCAGAGTCTTTTTCCAGTTGTTACATTGTATTAGACATAATTCACTTCTGACCGCCAGTTCTTTTACGAATTGCTATCTACCTTGAAGAAGATGTTTTGAAAATGAAAATGGGTAGACTCAAATGGCCAGGATACTTATCACCTTATTTGGCGTTGTTTATTAGATAAATAGATAGACAAAAACACCAAGAGTCTTGGGGTACTGAATCACTTTATTGTCGTGATTTTTATTTTTTAATACTTAAAGTCTCAATCCCCAATGACCAATGCACATACTTTATGAATATTGGATTTTATCTTTGCTTTCCTATCCAACCTATTTCGTTTTGAATCGACTGAAAAGTTCGAGAAATAGACACTTCAGGCTTGGATCGTCATGGAGCAAGTCGAGTTGTCATTTTGCCAATTATTTCTCCCCAACTTTGTTGTCTTTTTTAAAAAATCTTTTAATCAGTAATCACTAATCGTCTTTACAATAAATATAAAATACAGTCGAGTTTATGGTGAATACAATTACGAAAATTGGAACCTTGATTAATATGAAAACTATGACTTGGAATTGGTTTATATCAAGAACTTGGTTGTGGTGGATTTGACTCTCATTTCAAATGTTAGATTTTTTCCAAACTAGCCTAATAATGAAGATCTATCAATTCCTAACCTCGTACACGTTTAAGCTATCATTACTTGGGGCTTAATCCCCAAACTTCTTCCCTTAACAATTCTACAGACTAAACAATAGCTTACTACTGATATCGTCCAAACATTGAATTGCATTTTATGCATATAATTTTTGGGTCTCAGTGTTAAACATCAATACTTGTTACTAACCTTTGAGGGATCCAAAATGTAAATTTATAAGTGCATTTCTCATGTCTCCCTGTGCAGCCATACCAATAGAGTCAACCATATCCACAGAGGGTACTTTATACAATTTTCTAAAGCTTTCACTTGTCATCAGTGTACAAATTCGTTTAAGTGCTTTTTTCATCAATGTCGTTGATACTGGGTTAAAACTGAAATTATATTTAAAAATTCTTGAGACCTTTTCAAGGCAGTAGGTATTTAATTTGAAGCCTATTGTATACCTTATGTGATTAATTCTGAATTGCATTTTCACAGCATCCGAAAAGAGATTAAAACTTATATTCAATTTCTTGCTTTTCGAATCGGTGACTATAAATACCAAAGGAGATTTCCCATATTTTAAATAGTCTCTGAAAAAAAAGTAAACAAATTTATAAACATTAACATTCAAGACAATAGTGAGGGCTTAAGAGTTACTCAAGAACATCATTGAATCCACTGGTATCTTTTATAAAACAATTTGGAAAATCTTCAACGAGAATCAAACGCTTATCGCAACTCTCCAGAACCGATTTGTAACGTGACGATCGAAATAGAAAACTCTTAAATAACTCCACTTGAGATTGGGCATATTGGTTTTCTTGATCTCCCAGTTGTGTAATGTTATCAGAGTCAATGGGATTTATCCATTCGATAAGTTGGCATTTCATTACTTTTGCCAAAACTTTCAAAGTCGCCGTCTTACCAGAACCTGCTGGTCCAGTAATCAAACAAATCTGTGCTGGTTGCTTTTTGGTACGCAAAATATCACAATGAAGCATCCAGTCTTGAACTTCTTGAATCTTTTTAGCATGAACTGCAAGATCATCGATGGTATGAGGTTCGAAACTATCAATCCAGTTGGGAGATTGAATAGTTAGTGATTCAGTGGTAGTCTTTTGCTTGTTGAGTATGGTAGAGGATAATGAGTCGTTCGATGCGGAGTTTTTAAAGTAGCTAGACAAAGTTTCACTTGATAAAGAGGAACTTCGTGTTTTTTTTGCTGGCTGTTCGGATGATGATGATGAGGGATCTTGGGAAAATGCTGAGTTTACCCATTTTGTCTAAAGTAAAAAAGGTTAAACAAAGCAATTTATTGAAAATAATGTTCGCAAAAAAAAACAAACCCTTTTAGCAGACATAATTTTGATTTTAAATTATTTGTAATTTTAAAACAAAAATCTAGCAGCAATCAACTGTTGATAAAAAGTAAACAATCAAATGTCAAATCGGCTGAATTATTGTGAATAGCTGATATTTCAAATTTTATATAAGCTGTGTTCACTGACGCTGTGCTGGACTGTTCTAGACAGAAAAGTACAGCTTTTTGATGTTCATTGAGGTTTTTTCTGTGCTGAACTGTTCTACTTTCCTGTTCATTGACAAACCTAGAACAGTTTAGAACAGGATTTTCTGTTCTTGTTTTTGAGTCAGATCAGGTTAGAACAGGATCGTGAGAAATGTCAAAATCGAAGTTGTCATTTTTTGGTTTACGTTTTGATTTGGCTGTGCTTTGTGTTTTTTTTCTCGTGATTTAAAAAAAATTAAAATAAAGTTATTTTGCCAATTTGTTTAATTAAATAATTATAAAATAAATTGAAAAAAACTATCGGTGTCTGAACCACTAACATTTTCATTTAGTATTATCTTAGCAATCACTTGATTTTCCATTTCAATAATTTTTAATAATGTTTTTCACAGTAAGAACACAAAAAATGAAAAAAAATAAGCGAGGAACGAAAAATTCACACAATTTGCAATTTGTTTTGTTTTTTTTTTGACAACTGACGTTTAACTGACTGTTCTAACTTGATCTGACGTTTCTCACGAAACTGTGCTGTTCTGATCTAGACAAAACCTCGGTGAACACAACTTTGGCTTTTACCAGCGATTCAAAGTGATGCCAATATTACTTTTTCTGTCATACTAATTGGCCAGTTTATATGATAACAGAATTTTTATGTTTCCTAAGAATTCTCTATCACAAAATTCAAAGAGGGATAAAAGTAATGCAAATCTAATTTGATTGCTAGGTGAGAGTGAAAAGTGTTTATATCTGTTCTCCTGATTTGTCAATTTATCTGAGAAAATTCTCATAGATATATAAACTGGCCAAAAAAGTGTGTTTGGTAACGTTAGATATTCTGTGAGTTTATAAAAAATAGTAACGAGTGGTTTTTAAGAGGTATAGAGCTTTTAGTTGGCAAAAATATTTTAACAAGAGGTAATTTTGTCAGCTTTCAAGTGATTTATTTTAAGTTTGGTTTGGAATTCAAACATAAATAGAATAACGCCTGAAAAAGGCTTCCAAATTTTACAAAATGGCCCAAAACCAAATTGCTGTTGATCTGGATTTTCATTAGCGAATTTTGTTAAGCCATAAAGCTCAGTTTTGGTAGAAAAGATACGCCAGTAAACAAAACTGCCGTATTTGGAGCGACGATAATCTTAAACTGCATATTGAGATACCGTTACATCCACACAAACTGAATATTTGGTATGCTTTATGGGTTGGTAGAGTAATTGGTCTGTACTTCTTTAAAAACGATGCTGTCAAGAACGTTAAAGTCAATGGTGAGCGCTATAGAGCCATGTTTACTGACTTTTTGTCTATTAAGTGAACAACCAAGCTGTGGTTTCAACAAGACATCGAAACGTGTCAGACAATTGATTTATTAAATAATGCGTTTGAAAACCATAGTTTCACGTTACTGATACGAACCTGTGCATTGG